>CM057382.1:0-600000 GCA_030015415.1 Cynopterus sphinx | reverse complement strand
CCTCCCACTGCGGCCGGCTCTGCCCCGCCCGGTGCCCTCGGAAAGGCCCTGCGTCCCCCACCCCGTCCCCCCGCCGGCCCCTCTGCTCTGCGTAGCGGGGCCGGAGACGTTCGGGGTAACTGTCCCAGCCGCGCGCTCCTCGTGACTCAGGACGGAGAAGGATGAACGCGACTCCTCGCACACGAGCCCGCGCGTCTGACCCGCAGCTTTCGCGCCTCCTCCTCCCGTCCGCCGCGTCCCGCGCTCTCATCAGATGCTCGTTAGACGAGGCGGCGGATGGCGATGCCGCGCGCGGCGTCAGGACGCCCGTCAGCGCTCGGCCTGCGCCCGTCCTGATGTGGCCTCGTAGCGGCTCCCGACGGGCGCCCCTCACCCACGCCGGCTGCGCCCCCCGCGCCCTCCCGGGAGGAGGACGACCTCGGTCCCGACCCCAGGGCTCCGAGCAGACGGAACACGCTGGAAGGTTCTGTGGAAACCCAGGGGGTGGCTCTGCACTTAAACGTCCGCCGAGGAGAAGGCCGGACGTCGTCAAGACGAAGCCGTGCGCAGAGCGAGGCCCGCGTCACGGGCCACGCTGGGCTTGAGGCGTCCGTCACCCCGGGGCCCCCGCACCCCACCGGGTCCCCGCGGCGTCCGCTCTTTCGGGGCCTCCGCATCGCGAACGCAGCGGCACCGGGGCCGAAAGCCGCTTCCCCAGACACGCAGGGGAAGGAGCGGGTTCACCTTCCACACCCACGGACGGGTCTGTTCCCGTTGCCATGGAAACCGCCGGCTGACGGGGGGGGGGTGGTTCTGCCAAACAGCGGCCGTGGGAAAACTTCTATGGGCCTCGGGGTTTCCATGGAAACCCGGCCCCAGACAGAGCAAACGGAGCCGGCGCTGGGTGTCCCCCACGGGGACGGGACGGGGACCCTCCCACAGCCCCCCCAGAACGGGGGCTTCCGCTCCCTGAAGGGACGCGGACGGCCCGAGTCGCTGGGCGGCCCGTCCTCCACAGCACACAGGGACGGGACGTGGGAGGGGGAGGGACCCCGCACCTACGCCCCGGACCTGGGGCCTGCACCCCAACCTCCTGCCCCCGCCGGCGTGCACACGGCGAGGGAGGGGAGGATCCCGGGGTCGGGGCGGCTCCCTGATCTGCATCACACGCGTGCACACGCGGCACACACACGGCACACACACACGCGTGCACACGCACACGCACACGCCAGCTCAGACGTCGCTCGCTTCCACGCCCGCCCTGCGCCCCGCCCCCCGCGCCCGTGCAGGCCGCCGACCGGCCTGTCCTGCAGGCGGCTCCTGCACCTGCCCGTCAGGTGGCCGCCCCACGTGGCCACGTGCAGTCCCGGCTCCCTCGGGGCGGCCCTCGGGGCGGCACCGGGACGAGTGCCTCCACCGCGGCCTCTAAGGCCTCACCTGAAGGGACGAGGGGCAGAGGACAGACAGGGCCGCCGCCCAGGGCGCACCTGGGCTCACACCTCACGCGGCCCCGTCCGGGGCGCAGCTCGGCGGGTGGGGGGGGCCGTGCCCGGACGACGGCGACGGCCCCGTGTCCTTGGGGACCCGGCACGGAAAAGCCCCGGGAGCTGGCGGCGGCGCCGGCAGGGCCTCCCGCGCTGTGCGGGCGGCGGCGCTTCTGCGGTCGCATCGATCGAGCCCGGGCGCGCGCCGCGGAATTAGATTAGGCCTGTCCGCGTGAGCCGCGCGGACGAGGAGTCGGAGCTTCATAACTCTCCCGGAGGAAGCACGGCCGGGCTCGTCCCCGCGGAGCGCTCGCTGCGGCGGCTGCGTCCCTCTGGTCCGGCCGGAGTCACGGGCTCGGCTATCCATCTCCTCGGGCCGGGGTGAGAAATAGATGCAACGGGGCCAGGCCCTGGCGGGGCTGCCCACGCCCCGGAGCTCCGGGTCCGGACCTTCATCTGGGGGACGAGGGAAGTAGGCCCCGTCGCCGGTTCGGTTTGGTCTGGGACAGAGAAAGCGCGTTTCCCTCACGCCAGGGGCCACGCGCAGGCACGCGTGGGACGCGCACACACAGGCTGAGCGCACACGCCTCCCGGGACCCATGGGACGAGCGGAGGGGACTGCGAGGAGGAGCCCCCCCGCAGCGAAGTCGTGTCCACAGCCGGATGCCGCTCGGGGGGAGAGCGCGCGGGTGCCACGTGGGAGTCGCCCCCAGGCCGTGGGGTGGGGGCCGGGCGCAGCGGGCACCGCTCAGCGGGGAGGCTGCCATCCGTCCAGGGTCCGGCTGCCCCAGGAGCTGGCGCGGCGAGGCCCGCGGCGCGTCCACGTGACCCTCGTTCCGCCTCCGCACCTTCCCAGGGCCACGTCCTCAGGGTCTCGCTGGCCGTGGTCCCCGGGAACGGTGCGGGGCAGAGGCCTGCGGCCCTGGGCCGGGCTGGCCGGGCTGGGCACAAGGCCCGGGCCCCTCCCCCACACCCGCACCCCCTGCTGCAGGGTCAGGGGCTGCCGGGCTCCTCGCTCCGCACCCGAGAGCCCCCAGCCCCCCGCACCCCAGCCCGCCCGCCCCCGGCTCTGGCCGGCTTCACGCGGGTCCACCTGGCCCCCCGCTCGGCCCTCCCGTCCCCTGCCCAGGTCCCCCGCAGAGGCCGCTCAGGAGTGACGTGAGCAGCCCCGGCCTCCCCGCGACTGCCCCACCGCACCGGGCCGCAGAAGGCCCTCGAGGGCGGCACCCACGCCGGGTCGCCCCACGGCAGTCCCCGCGTCTGCGTTCCGCTGGCCCCCACGCCCGCCCCCTGGGCCGCGGACCCTCGGGCGGCTGGTCCGGAGCAGGACGCTCTAGAGGGCGGGCGCCCCGCTGCCCGGGCTGCCCGGCCCAGGGCCTCCCCAGCCCCGCCTGCCTCGCGGCTGGTTTCCCTCCCACAGGTTCTTTCCCGAAACCGAGGCCGCGCGGATGGAAAGGCCTCGGCCTCTGCCTGTCCGTCTGAAGGTCCAGCGACCGCGGTTTGAAAGCTCACGCCTTCGAGGCTGGGTGGGGTCGCGGTGGCCGAGGTCTCCGCGGCGCCCGTGGCCCCCGCGGTGCAGTCACGGGGCCGCCCACCCCGCTGGACGCGGGATCAGCCCCGTCGTTAAAACGACTCCCATCGTTTTAAAAATCATCCCCAAAGTCCTCGTGAGAAGATCGTTCACGAAGCCCAAGCCGCCGGGAACCCTCCCCACCAGCTTCGTCGTCCTGACGCTGTGGCTCCGGCCGTAACCGCAACCTCACTGGCTGCCGCGTCGGCCGCAGCCAAAGTCCCGTAAAGTGGCAGGGGCAGTCCCGGAGGAGGGAGCGTCCCCAGAAACGCGCGGGAGGGATCGGAGGAGACAATTTCCACAATTAAATACAGTCGGACGTGGGCTTGCGCGGCAGAGCAGTGGATCGGGTTCCTCACTCCTCGGGAAACCAGAGGGAACTTAATAGCAAACGCTGTGACTGCCCGCGGAGACCGACCCCGTGATCGGATTATCGGGGGCGGCCCCCCCAGAGCGATGCCCCAAATCAGCGGAAGCCGCCGCCCGCCTGGCGTGCTCAGAGCTGGCGCAGCCGCGCACGGCGGCTGAACTCGTTTCCCAGCTCCGCCTGGAACTTCTTTTAAATCCATCACGTTCCGACGTTTGCCCGACGAGTCCGAGGCTGAGGACGCAAACTGTCTCGCCCCCGAGAAACCGAAACGCTTCCCGTTCCGGCGAGGCGGGCGGGGGCGCGTTCTCGGAAGCGGGGCCTGGGGCCGGGTCTGAACGCCGACGCGCGTGCCCGACGCTCACGGCCCCCGGAGGGAGGGCCTCGCCGACGGCCCGCAGTGCCCTCTGCTGCTCCACCCGTGTGACCAGAGCCGCCGGGCGGCAGCGGAGGGCACGGGGGACGCTGGGCTCCGGCGGCCTGGGGCCAGGAGCACAGCCCGGCGACGGAGACTCAGCCCGCGGTTGGCGAAGGTCCCCGCCGCGACCTGCCCGGAGCACCGGGCACATGGGGCCAAGGACGCTGCCCGGGCTGGGAGGCCGCCCGCCCCCACGCTTCCCCACGGGAGGACGCGGCTGAGCCCGGGGCGGACCCGCCCAGGGGAGGCAGGAGGCGCGGTGCGGCCGGCCGGGGCCGCGGGCACGCAGGGCGCCGCCTCTCCTCGCCCGCGCGGTCCCCGGGGGTCTCCTCCACGCAGACACGTCCGCGGGGGACAGCTCGCCCGCTCCACCCAGCACGCGCCCCCGAAAGATGCCCCCCAGACCGACGAGGTGTTTGGGGAATTAAAATGCAGCCGATTCCAATCCGTCTCTCCGAACCACGACGCGGACGAGGAGACGGAACACGCGGGCGCCACGCGTCATCGGAATTAATTTGTCTTATTTCGGGAATTCTAAAAAAACGAGGACACAACGGGCCGTGCCGAGCGGAACGGCAGCAAAGATCCAGCGACTCGGTGCATTCCCCGCCCCCGGGCAGGTCTGGAGCAGGAAAACCGGCCCCGGCGGGAAAGGGGGCTCGACAAAGCGCGCCCGCCGCGCAGGGACGCGGGGCTTTTTAAGGTTTAATCCTGAGACGGGAGCGCTGGCTCTGGGCTCCTCTTGCTGATGAGCTGCTTTCGAGCGCCCTTCCCAGCGGGACTGAGGGGGACGCCCAGCGAGTTCCCAGACGCCCCTCGTCACCCCCCTGCCCCCTCCCCACAACGCCCCGCCAGAGCGCCGCCTTCGTCACCGGCGAACCCACAGCGACGTCGCGATCACCCCAAACCCACAGCGCACAGCAGAGCCACCATCGGGGTCACCCTGAGGGCTGTGGGGCCTGTGGGTCTGGACACACGAATCGCGACAGGCGCCCACCGCTACGGTGTCCCGCAGATGGTCCCACCGCCCCGACGTCCCCCGGGCGCCCACCCGCTCTGGCCACGATCTGGCCACGGTCTCGGTGGTTGTGCCGGACGCGACACGGCGTCGGCCACGCAGGTGCCCCGGCGGCCGGCAGCGGGCCCACCCGCCCCCGCCGCCCTCTCCCCTCGGGGTCCCGCAAAGCGGAGACGGGCGTCCCGTGCCCCAGCGTCCGGAGACCAGCGGGGTGGGCTGCAGGCCCAGGGCCGGGATTCACGGTCCAGGCGGCCCGACCGGGTCCCAGCAGAGGAGTGAGTGCTGGTCCGGCTCCGCGGCCCTGGACGACCCCCTGCCCTCCGGCCGCAGGACACCCCTGAGGGGGGTGGAGTCAGACGGGAAACGCAGTCCGGGCGCCTCCCCCTCGGCCCCCACAGCCCCGGCCCCCGAGCCCCAGAGCGCGGTCCCACGGGTCGGTGGCCCCGCCGGCTCCGGCCCGTGACCCTCCCCGGCGCCCAGCCTTGTCTGCCCCACGGATTCCTCCAGCCGAGCGAGGGGCTCGGAGCCTTCCCGCGCCTCAGAGCTTCCCTCCGGAGGCCGTGAATTATGCATGGTTTGGGATTGGCCACGATTCCTACATAAAATATTGATTCGATTCTTTTAAAACAAATAAAATGCCAGCAAGCGATTCCGGGAAAGGTCAGGTGTGGAGCCCACGGACGCTCCGCGGACTCAGCGCCGCCCCGGCCGGCCGGGCCGGCGACGAGGACGAGCCGCCCAGACGTCGTCCGCGAAAGCCTGGTCCCGCGCAGAACCCGCGGGTTCCTCTGCGAAAGCAGCCGTGGGAGGGGCGGACAGGCTGAGGCAGGCCACGCTGAGGGCTCCCTCCCTCCCTGAGAGCGGGTCCCCTGTCCTGCCCCCAGCACCCCGGGGCCCCTCTCCGCTCCCCCGATGCACCGGGCACCTCGCCAGCCTCGCGGCTGCCAGCCCCTCCGCCGGCCCCGACACCCCCTCCCTGGGCGCCCCCTCGGCCCTGCTCGGTCGCGTCTCTCCATGTCACCTCCACGTGTCAGCTCCACGTGTCACCTCCACGTGTCAGCTCCACGTGTCACCTCCACGTGTCACCTCCATGTGTCACCTCCATGTGTCAGCTCCACGCTCGTCGAGCCGCCGCTGGCATTCCCACGGACCCCAGCTCAGTGTCCGTGTCCCCAGCAGGTCGGTCCAGCCCTTGACGCCCACGCCAGCCGGGACGAGGTTGTCGGCGGACACGCCCTGGACACGGACCGGGGGAGGCGGGGAGAACGGGCCAGCGGAACGAGGTCCGAGTCTCGCGAGGAGGAGACGGGAAGAGGCCGGCCGGGGGCAGGGGTGAGAGCACGTGGGACAGGGCGGCAGCCGCGCGAGGAGGCCGCATCCCCCGGCCCAGCCGCTCCCCGGAGCCCGGAGCCGCGGCCAGCGCGAGGTCGGCCGCTCGGTGCGCGCCCTCCTGTGCTGGCCTCTGCTCCCCCGTGTGGCTCAGCCCGGGCTGTGAGGGGGGACGGGGCAGAAAGGTGACCGTTCCCTCGAGGAAGGCCATGGTCTCCCTGACCCAGAGCCCAGGCCGCCGGCGTCTGATCCTTTAACCCCCGTCATCACAGCCGGGGAGGGCGCTGCCCCCGCCCGGCTCCGGAGGCCGGGTCCAGCAGGACGCAGGGTCCGAGGGCGTCCTCCCCACCGGCCGTCCCCGCCCGCGGAGGAAGCCTTTGGGGCCGGGCGCTCAGGCCCAGCGGGCAGGGGTCTCTCCGAGGCCGGCAGGAGCCTGGTGGGGAGGCCCCGGGCGGGCGGGCGCCCCGGGGAGAGCCGAGCAGACTTCGCTCTGCGGGCAGGGCCCCAGCTTCTCCCACGCGGGCCCCACGGTGGTCCCCGCAGACAGAGGCGGCCGAGTGGACCGAGACGGCGGCTCGCGGGGAAGGAAGGGCCCGCGGGGTCCCGGCACCCGCTGGGTGAGCAAGGCGAACCGGGCCTTCCGCTCCGGCCTCCGTGAAGCACCTCGGGGCCCCCGGAGGGAATGACAGAGCCGCCCCCACCCCCGGAAACGCCTCTATGTCCCAGAAACCCTGCGGGAGGGCAGCGGCCGGCCAGGCCCCGCGCGGCTCCCTGCGGTGACCGGTCCCCGAGGCAGGCCTCTCGCTGAGATGGTCGTCTCCGTCGGAGGGGGAGGTCACGTCAAGACGACAGCGAAAAGGCCTTCGGACGAACACGGCCACCGGCACGGGGACGCGGGCCCCGGCCCCGTCACGGAGCCAGGAAAGGCGGCCTCGCCCCTCCCCCCTCGGCCCGGCCACCCTCACTGTCCACCCTGGGCCCTCGCCCCACCCTCGGGGGTCCGCCCGGCCTCCCTGGCCCGTCCCGGAGGAGGAGCTGGGTGGGGGGCAGACAGGGGTGCTAATGGGGAACAGCGGGACCAGGGCCGAGCCGCCCCGCAGGCGGGGTCCGCGCTTCCCGACCACAGGAGCCGACGTCGTGGCCTCAGCCCCCACCCGTGGATGAGCCGCCAGGGCCCTGGGGCCGCCAGCCCCTCCGCTCTGCAGGCATCCGGGTCGCGTGTAGCGCGGGAGCCACCGATGCCCGCGCCGAGCGCTGCGGGTCCGCGTCGCCGCCTGCGGTCGGTCGTGTCTGTCGCCGGTGGCTCCTCCGCCGCCGGGCACCCGCAGACTCTCCGCGCGGCTCCCACGCCCGCCCCCGGCGCCTGGCCTGGCCGAGCGTCCGCGGCTCGTCCGCCCCTCGTCCCGCCGTGGCGCGCGTCCCCGTGTCCGCCCGCCTGCGGAGCTGGGCTGCTTCCTTGCTGAGTCGCCGCGTCCGCCGCGTTTCCTGCGGGATCCGCGTTTGTCTCCTCGCTTCTCGGCAGTCGACCTCGAAGAGCTAAATTGTTCATTCTGATGCGATTCCGGTCGTCGGTTTTTTATCGGGTCACGCGTCCCGTGTCACGCCTAGGGACGCCCGGCCGCCCCGCGCTCCCGGCCCCGCTCGCCGGTTCCTCGGGGGGTCTGCGTGGGGCCCGCGGCCACGTGTGCGACGCCCTCGCGTTGGTTTTCGTCGATGGTGCGGACGCCGGGGTGAGGGGTTTTTCCTTTTTGCATCCGGACGCCCAGGTGCTCGGCACCGTTCGTTGACGGGTGGGACGTAGGCGGCGGCGCAGGCGCTGGGCCAGGGAGACACGTGGCCCGCGCCCGTCTGGCTTCCGCTGGGAACGGTCACCTTTCTGCCCTCCGTGACCTTGGCCTCAGAGGAACGGCCACGGCCAGACTGAGGGGGGGGTGCCGGGGGGAGCGCCTGGGCACGGCAGCCCCGACTCCCTGCCGTCCGCGCTCCGGGGCTCCGCGTGTCCTCGGAGGGGCGCCGTGGGGTGGGGAGGACAGCCCTCCCTCCGCTGCGTGGTCTTGGGGGTGGCGCCCAGGAGCCACGCGCTGACGGCGTGCACCGCCCCCCTTCCCCGGTGCAGAGACGCCGTGCGTGCTGGGAACGCGGGGCCGCGGGGCCGCACGCGCGTGGCCGCGTTTGAAGACCCTCCCCTGGGGCGTTCCATTGGCGACCGCGGGTGATCGCCGGCGGCCGCGTTTCTGCGCCGGCTCCGCGGGCGTCGTTGGCTCTGTGGGTGGCGCGGCTGCGTGTGTGACCCGGTGCGCTGGCCACAACTTGACAGCAGCGACGGTCGATTTGCTGTTTCCCTTTAACCTGACGCTTATCGAGCCTCCCCGCAGGCGTCTGCTCTCGGCTCCTCCCGAGGGATGAGGAATTCACTCAAAGGACCGAGCGTCAGAGGCAAAACCGGCCCGCGCGCGCGTCCAGCCAGGTGGCACCTGCGTGAGCTCAGACGGCACGGGGGTCAGTGTCCCGGGATTGGGGTCCTGGTGCGCCGGGGTGTGCCGCCCACCATGGGTCCACCCCGGTCTCCCTGCCCCACCGGGGGCGGCGGGAGTTGAGGGCCCCGTTCCACAGAAGGCCGAGGGTCCAGCAGGTGGCCCCAAACCGCTTTCCACGCTGCCCTCACCCGCGACTCCCCGGAAAGGGCCAGCTCCTGGGACGGGGTCTCTCTGCCCGTCCTCCCCCCGGTGTCCCCCGGGCCCCCTGCTCCCCGAGAACGCAGCCTGGGAGGCCAGAGCCGGGGCGTCCCTGCAGCGCCCTGTGGGAAGTGGCCTCCCCCAGACACCGAGCCGTGGACGCCTTCGACAGACACGCGGGACGATGGCCCCGGCCTGGGGGTGGCACACAGCAGGCCCCGCCAGCCTCTGGCCCGGCTCGTGCAAGCCCAGTCCCCCCCGGGATGGGAGACCCCAGCTGGAGTCGACCCCCAAAGCCCCACGCGACACACGAAGGTGGGCTCATTCCGAGGACGAGAAGCAGCAAACGCGGGGCCCACCGCGGGCGGGCAGGGACCGTCACCTTGGCCGTCCCCAGGGGTGGCCTGGGGCACATTGCTCCCCAAGGCGCCCAGGACCCCTGGGCCTGGCCCGGGCTCTTCCAGAAGGGGAGCACCCCCCCCCCCCCGAGGCGGGCCCGGGGACCCGTGGTCCGTGTCTCCGGCTGTCACTTGGCGGGGACGCAGGGGCCAGGCTGTCCTTTTCACGTTTAAGAACGCACGAGCACGGCGATGTGGCCCGCGCCACAGGCACAGCACAGGACCCGTCAGCCCAAAGCTCCCTGCTGGCGCCCTTGCCCGCCCGCGCCCTCGGCCCTGCCCCCTGCGACCCCTTTCCCGCTCCTCCAGCCCCGCCTTCCCGACCCCCGTCACAGCAGAGCAGAGCAGAGCGCGGCCCCTGGAGCCTGGCTCCTGTCCCCGGCGCCCGCTCGGAGGCCACCTGCCGCTCACATGCGCCACGCGGCCGTGCCCCGGGGGCTCACCCCGGCGGCCCCGGGAGGACGTTCGGCCACGCGGGGCGGTCGTGAATGAAACGCCGTGAACGTCCGTGCAGGCTTCCCGGTCCCTGGCGGCAGAGCTCCGGTGCCGGGTGTCGTGCCCCCCCGCGGCCGGTCCCCTGGGTGTCGTGTGGTCCCAGCCGCGCGGACAGCGGCGCGTCCCCGGCTCCGGTTGCGCTTCCCGCGCCTGAGGACGCGGAGCGTCTCCACGGCCTCGTCTGTCGCCCCCGCCGTCTTCCGCGAGCATCTGCTCCCGTCTTTTGCCATCTTTCCGGCTGCGCGTCTGTTCCTCACCGTCGCGCGCTGAGGTTCAGTTTCAGGCCGGAACGGAGTCCTCAGAGGCGCGACGCAGGGACGCCCCGGCCCCGCCCGCCGCTCGCTTCGCCAGGGACGTTTCTGATGTCCCTGCCCAGGGTCAGCGCCCACATCCAGGGTTCCCCTTCCGCGATGCCTCTGTGCTTCTGAAGTCACGTCCGAGAGCCTGTTGGGAGGAAAGAGGCAAAAAACACACCAAAACGGGGGCGGGGGCGGGGGCGGCCAGGAATGGGGAACCGCCTGGGCGTGCAGGGCGCGGGCGCAGGAAACGCGACCGGACGGAGACGCAGGAGTGAGGCTCCTGGGGGGCAAACACAGTCAGACGACCGGGAAGCAACTCGAGGAGACCGCGACCTTCTCAAAAGCCCAGGAAGCGAGGCCTGGTCCTGGGCGTAGGACCCCAGCAGCCACAGGCCCGCGCCCGGTGCCGGCCACGTCGGAGGCGCCCGGAGTCCGGGGCTCCACCTTCGGGGGCGGGGGACACGCGCACAGCAGGGGCGGGAGGGACGTCCTCGTCCTCTCGGAGGGGATGTGCCCCTGATCGAATCGCTCCCGTGAACAGCGACTTCGCCGGCGCGTTTTTTAAAAATATAAAACTAAATACGTTTTAAAGGTTTAAACCGCAAAAGGGAAAGGGGTCTCGTGTAACAGCACCAGCTACAGGGGAGGAGCTGGCCCCGCCGCGGTCAGTTGTGATAAAGCGCGGGAAGAGGGGAGGAGGGAGAAACGGAGGAGAACCCTCGGGCAACGAGGGCGTGAGGACAGCTCGGGATGGACGAGGGATGGACGAGGAGCAGGCGACCGGCGAAGCAGGGCCTGGAGGGAGGCACAGGGACACGGGCCGGCCCCGCAGCGTGGGAGGCGCCCCCGCTTTCCCGGCAACTTGGGGTGAATCGTCAAGTCGGCGTATAAAGTACCTACTTTCCGCACACGCTACGGCTTTGGTCACGTGGGAGGGAACGGTCTCGGCTCCGGAAACTTATCTTGCGACCCGAAAGCCGCCTGCCCCGCGGTCGCCGCCCGGGCTGCCCCGCGGGTCCGCGGGAGGCACTCTGAGGCCCTATTTTAGGGTCGGGCTGTTGGTCCCGGAGGGAGGGGTCGCCAGGGTCTGAGGGGTCGCTGGACACCTGCGCCCGCTGCAGACGTGGGACGACCTCTCCCCGGCCCGCCAGCTCCTGGGCTGCCGAGGGATGACCAGGGCCAGCGCCGGCCCCACTGCGGCCCCGCAGGCTGCCCCGCAGGCTGCCCCGCAGGCTGCCGGGCTGCGAGGCTCCCGCCATCCGTGTCGGGACGCTGCCCTCTGCTGCCCACAGGGGGAACGGCGCGGCCATCGCCACGGCCCTCGGCGGAGCTGACCCTGGCGGTCGCACCCCCGCCCCTGCACGGTCCAGCTCGTCCCAGAAACGCCTTCGCGGCGACGGCCAGGATCGCGTTTGACCAAATGTCCGGTGCGAGGCCCGGCCGGGCGGACGCAGGAAGACCGCCGTCACAGGGCCGCCGTCACCGGTGCCTCCGAGGGGGGCCGCGGGCCGGCGAGCTCTCCGGTCCCGGCTGGAGAGGGCCGCGAGCGAGCTCAGCCCTAGAGAGGGGGACGCAGCAGGTGCCTCGCCCCGAGGAAGGGGGACAAGGCGCACGGCCGGCCCGGCGAGGGACCGGGGACAGGACCCGGGGCAGGACCAGGCCGCTGAGGGACCGGTCCCTGCTGTGGCACAAGCGCGAAGCCGGCGGCACCGGACCCCAATGTGCTCGCCCATTCCCGTCCTCGAAACTGCAAGACCGGGTCTCAGTGCTCCCGGGGAAGACGGCCCAGAACATTCCCAGGCCGGGAGCCGGGAGCCGGGAGCCGCGCTCCTCCACCTGTGGAACCGCAGCAGCAGCCGGACCTGCCCGGCCCGGGACGGCGGGGGGGCGCCCGGTGCCCGGCGGGGCGGCCTCGCTGCGGGGGCTCAGGCGGCCCCTGAGCCGGCGGCTCGTCCCGCGAAGGGGCCGGGGACTCCCGCGCCACACACCAGGTGAGCCCCAGGTGGGACGAGGCGTAAACCGCGGGAGAGTTGGGAGACGCGGGGACCCCTTCCTCTGTCCTTGAAGGGGGAGGCCCGTCCCACGAGAGGCGGGGACGGGAGCCCGTAAAGGACACGTGGCTCCCGTGAGCTGCACGTCCCCCCGCCCGCCCCGCTAGGACCTGTTTCTCGTGCGTTTTAGGCAAACGCTGGAAGCCCCGCACGGTAAAGCGCCCCGCACGCTGGCACAGACATGGCGGACGCCCGGGGGACAGGGGCGTCGGGAGGTGAGGGCGCGACCGTCCCCCCCACATGCAGGTAGGTGCGCCCGCGGCCTGGGGCTCCGCGTCCCACCCAGCCGGGCCATGGAGCCTCCTCGGGCGGGTCCCTGAGGGACAAGGCGACCAGTATTCAGGGGCGGGGACCCCCGGGCGGAGCCGTGGCGGTCACGTAAGGATGACCGCCGTCACACCGCGGCTCCCGACGCAGCGAGTGCCGAAGTCCTCGGGCTTTGCCCACTCAGGGGACAGCCTGGTGACCGGGGGGAACATGTCCGGGCCCACGCGTGGACAGGGAGGTTCCGGGCGCAGGAAGGGGCCGCCCCGGAACCGCTCCAAGGCAGCCACGCACCCCGGAGAAACCCCAGGACCGCGGGGGCGGCTGCTGGCGGCGGCTCGCGGCGGCTCGCGGCGGCACACACGCCTCCGTCACCTCAGCGCCGAGGGGCCGCGGGCCGCCAGGCGGGTTCCGCCCCCAGCGCCTGGCGCTCTGCCAACGCGGTGCATTCGTCCTTTTTTCCTTTTTTGTTTTAGCTGAACCGGAGGATGGAGCCGACTTCGGCACTTTTGGCCCTGACGGCGCTTGGGTGACGTGTGACACGTGCGTCGTCCCTTCCGGCTCGTTTCATCCCGTTCCTGACACCGCACGCCTGGCAGCCGCGGGCCCGCAGCCAGACAGGGCCTCGAGGCAGATCGTCGGGGAAGGAAACGAAGACGAACGCAGTCGCCGCTTTCCTCGGCTCGTCTCCAGGACGCCGCCCGCGGTCAGCGGCCGGTGGGTATGCAGCTTCTGAGTCGCACCCGAGAAAGTTCCAGAGACCCGTCCGGCCACGATGAGGCGCCCAGCACGGCGGAGCTGCCCACTCAGGGGCTGAGGGGAAAGGAGCCGCTCAACACGGCCACAGCCGCGGCGCCGGCGATCACAGCGCGCGGGTGCGAGGGGGACGACGGCCTGGTCACGGGGCGGAGCGGGCCCGGGGTACACGTCGAAGGGGACAGCACTGCGAGGCACGTGGCAGGGTGCGAATAAGGGGGTTTTTCTAGTTTTTTTAAGGTCGAGGGGAAATCTGCGTGACCTCGGGCGTGGCGCTGAGTCTTCAGGTACGACCTGACCCGCACGAGAAGAAACTCGGCAGGTTGGACCTCACGAAACCCCTCACCTCGACCCCGTGAAAGACGCTGTCAGAACGGGGAAAAGCCGCGACTGGGAGAAACGTCTGCAAAACGCACGAAGGATTCACATCCACAACGGACGAGGAAACGCTTAAATCTCGAGGACGAGTCGTCGAACCCCCCAATTAAAAAGCGGGGGGCGGGGGCATCTGCAAAGCCCCGGCACCGGGGAAGGGAGATGGCGGCAGCTGAGCCCGGGAAGGGGCTACGCGGCCTGCAGGCGGGGGCTGCGAGGAAGAACGAGGCGCCAGGCCCGCAGCCCCGACGGACGGGGACACGCCGGCGTGGCCAGCGGGCGAGCCCGGGGTCCGCCACGTGAGAGGCAGTTTCCCACCAAGCTAAAGGGCCCCCCCCTGACAGTCCAGCCCTGCACTGCTGGGTCGCCCCGGCCCAGCCGAACGCTTCGTCCCCTGGGGTGCGCGGACGCCACCTGGCCGGCCGGGTGCAGACCCCAGCTTGGGATGAGCCCCGGAGCCGGGCTGGCCCAGGACGGACCGCAAGGCCTGGCGGCTGGACAGCGGCCGGGCGGGCGCTCTGGGGGACGCCGATGCTGTCCCAGCACCCCGAGCGGACGGCCCCAGGCCTTTTCTGAATCCTGCCGTGACCCCAAAGGCACATGGACGCACCCCCAGTTAAGCCCGGCGTCACGTAAGTCCCCGGGGGCCAGCCCCGGGGTGAGGCCACGGTTCTGCCTCTCAGGGCCGGGGGCCGCGAGCAGAAGCTCAGCCTCGCCCGACCGCACCACCTGCACCAGGCTGGGTCTGGGGAGGCCAGGGGCCGGCGGCGGCCACCGCAGGGAGTGAGCGGCGAGTGGGGGCTGAGGCCTGACCCTCGACCCCCGACCCCGACCCCGTCCTGGGCAGGCCTCACGGGGCTTGCCGGCCCGTGGCACCGTCCTCAGCATCGGGAAGGCTCAAACGGAGGGGACGGGGGCGGGGGGTGTAAATCGCCGAGAGCGAAATAAAGGCCGAGATCGTTGCTGCTTCTTCTCACGTCCACCACCCACGGCCACACCCGCCAACTCCTCCGGGCGGTCGCGCTCGGGCTGCCGGCGCCTGACGGGGATTCCCAGCGACTCCGGGCCGTCCTGCCGACCTCGGCTCTCGTTCTGGCCTTTTCCCTCATTCAATGCCATCCCTGGAGCTGTTACAGCCCCGTGGCCCGTCCCCCGATTAGACGACGACCCGGGACCGCTCGCTCCGCGGTCCCACTTCCGTCACGCCGCCGTGTGCCGCGGCTGCTGCTGGCTGACCGGGCAGCCGCACCAGGGCACCCCGCCGCTGGCGGGCTGAGCCTCAACTCCACCCAGCTATCCTGAGCTCGGCTGCCAGGAGGACCCAGGCCGGGACTGGCTCGTCTCGGCGGGGGAAGGGCGCAGACGACGCCCCGGCCCTCGGCGGGGCTCTCGGCCCGGAATGTGGGGCAGACGGAGGCGCTGCTCCAGGTGGCTGCTCTTCAAGCGGCCGAGGCCACCTCAGTAGCGGGTGGGGGGGCGCCCAGCAGGCCTTTCGCAGAAGCCTGTGTCCTCACGCGGCCCCCACCCGTGTCCCCCGCCCGTGTCCCCCTCGCAGTCACCAGCTCAGACGAGGGCTGCGGCCCCGACTCCCGTGCTGTGGCGGAGGCCTCCGAGTGGGTGTGACGTTCAGGCTGGGTCAGCGACAGCGACAACACACACAAACCAGTCTGAAAACGAGCAAAAGGCTCCCGCAGACATCGCTCAGAAAAAGACAGGCAGACGCCAACGAGCGCAGGAGAGGACGCGAACGGCCCTCTTCGTCGGACGCGCGACGGAGCCACGAAGACCCACGCCACGCGCGGTAGGTGGCGACTGTCAGAGGGAGGGAGACGGGGGGAGAAGAGGAGGGAAAGAACGAGACGAGGGGTGCGGAGGCGCTAGAGCCCTCGGCCGCGGCAGCCACGTGGCGAACGGCGTGTCTTCTCCTCGACAAGTCGCGCATCGACCAACCACGTGACCCGCTTCTGGGAGTTTCTGCGAGGGGACTGAGGGCGGGGACTGGAGGCCGTGCGTGTCCACCTACGTCCAGGCAGCGCTACTCGGGACATTCAGAAGGTAAAGAACCCAAAATGGATGAGAAGGGGAGTGACACGCGGTCCGTCGAGCAACAAAGCGTGCCTCAGCCTTTAAGGGAAGGGACTGTGACACGGGCGACACCTGGGCGAGCCCCGAGGACACCTCGCTCAGGGGAAGGAGCCCGTCACGAAAGGCCACGTGCTGCGCGAGTGAGTCCACCGTGTGGCGTCCCTGGGGTCCCCAGGTCCACGGTGGGGGGGGGGGGTTAGCACCTAACGGCGACAGAGGCTCAGCTTGGGACGGCGAGGACTGGCGGCTGCACAACGTCGCGAAGGCACACAGCGTCGCCGATCCGCACACTGGAAAATGGCTAAAATGGCAGATTTTATGTGTGTTCATTCTCCCAGGAAAGAAAAATGTTTACTTTGGACTTCGGCAGAACGTTAGACTCCTGCGCCCTGGGAAAGCTATTAAGAGAATAAAAATAAAAAATAAAAAACAAGCCACAGGCCGGGAGAAAGTATTTGCCCCAAAACCCACATTACGAAGCCCAGATTGGATAGTTCGGTGCCTCGGGGCTGCCATACAGGGCACCACTGAGCAGGCGGCTTGAAACTACAGAAACGGCCGCTCCCGCAGCCTGGGCCCCCCTGAAGGTGGCTGCAGGGCGCCCTCCGCCCGGAGGCCCGGGGGATGGTCCGCGCCTCCGCGGGGGCTGCCCGCTCCCCTGGCCCGTGATGGCGTCTCTCCGGTCCCCGCCTCCTTCCCCTCCGCCTCTCTCCAATGAGGACACTTGCGCTGGCTCTCAGGTCCCGCCTGACGCCCCCGATGGCCTGGGCTTCAGATCTCCGACTGTGGCATCCGCGGAGAACGGACGCAGTCGCGCCAGCCGGTGCCGCGCTCGGGACCTGCACGTGGCTTTGGGAGCCACAGCCCATGCACCTGTCAGCACGAGGGAGGGCGAGCTGTGAGGGGGAAAGGACAGGCGCAGGCACACGGGGGACGCGCGGGGCTGCCGCTGCTGTCGGGCGGTTGGGAGAAGCCCGGCGAGAAGGCCCGTGCGTGACGGGGAGAAGCCGCACAGACCGTGGCGCCCGCTGCCGCCAGGACGCGGCCCCTCCCGGGGACCCTCCGGGGGGCTGCATGGGCTTTAACGGATTTGGCTCCTTTGGACGTGGGCCCCGTTCTCTGCTGCTTTTCTCCTGGGTGCAGTGCGGACCCTGCACGGCTGCCGTGGGGATGAGGACCTATCTGGAGAACTGTCATTTGAAGAGTCACAACGAACGAGGGGACGGAGGCGAGCTCCGGCTGAGGCCGGGCCGCAGGGAGTGCCAGGACACGCGGCCAGGACCCTCCTGGGCTGCCGCCGCCCCGGGGAGAGGAGCCGGGGGGCTCAGGGGCGACACGCGGAAGGCCAGGACGGTCGGCCCCCAGCTGTGACCCGGGGTGCGGCCCGGGCTGGGGGCGCATGGGGGCGAGGCCACCCCCGCGTGGGGCCCGTCCACCCGACAACTGCGGAGCCTCCCTGGAGCCGCCCCTCGCGGGTCCCCACGGTGCCCTCCTGCTCCCGGCTCGGCCAGCAGGGGGCAGCCGCCGCCGAGGAAAGGCCAAGGCGGGCGGGGTCCCCGTCAGCGCGGCCACTGGGGACCGCGGGCCGGGGCGGGAACACGGTCCCAGGCCCTAAGCTCCATCGCGACACAAGCCCCGTGGCCGGCAGAGCTGCCGTCGATCCTGCCCACCACGGGCGGAGAAGCAAGCCCAGACCCGCCAGGACACCCGGGGCCCAGGGCTGCAGGAGCAGAGCGGGACGCGCTGACGCCAGCACGGGCTGGGGACAGAGACGAACGAGCACGCGGTCACCGAGCCCCCGGAACGGGTCCAACGCGCACCCACTGAGACCGATTCCACGCCGCCCTGCGGTGGTGCCTACGGCCCAGGTTCACGACCACGGGCGGGGACTGCTTTAGAGCTCAGACCCCAGCCAGCGGGGAGCTGGCCAGTCAGCCGTGGTCGCGTTCTTGCCTCCTTTGCAGTAGACCCTGGAGCTCCGCCTGTGGGGATCGGTCACCCTGAGGCCCAGGAGCCCGGACAGCACGGCTCGGGCCGTGGGTGTCTGCCGTGTGAGGGCGTCTGCAGGAGACGGCGCAGGCTGTGAGGACCCTGAGCACAAAGATCCTTGCTCAGCGGACAGGCTCCCTGAGTCCCTGGGGGGGGGGGGGGCTGACATTCACTTCGCACTGGCCCCCAGGGGAGGCCTTCGGCGCGGATCCTGGCTGGCGGGGGGCTCCGCACCGCCTCGGATCTGCCTTGATCTGTACAGTCTGGAGAACAGACCATGTTGTGAACACCTTGAAACCGGCATTTTATTTCTGAAATGAGGTTATCCCCATCCGTGAATTATTTAAAAGAGAAAAAACACTTAAAACGAGCAGGTGCCCTTCTCACTGAGACGCCTGATTTAAACAGAACGTCGCGGCTGGCGGTGCTCCAAACCCCAGAGGAACGCGCAGGCGCGCGCGTATGGACTCTAGTGAGGCCCGGAAGGTTCTCCCCGAAGGTGCGTGCGGCTCCCGCCGCCCCGGCCCCGGACGTGCCTGGGTGAGGGGTCTGCACAGCGTCGGGCCCACGTGTTTGCCGTTTTCCCAAAAACGCGAAGGGCGGCAAAGCCCCAGTGTTCCGTGCGGGTCCGGGCGGTCTGCACCCGGGGGCACCTCTGCGTGGACATGGGGGCCCCACACTAGCCCTGAGCTCCTGGGTCCTCCCCCCACGACTGACGCCCGTGTTTGGATGAAATCCGGGATGCCCTGTATGCTCTGAATGTTTTCTAAAGCACGTTGGGAGCCTGCGAGCCTCCCACGGAGAGTTCCAGAAGGAAACCAGGCTGCCGCGACACCTCAGGGCCCGGGCAGCTGCAGCTGCGCCGCTGGGTGGGGCTCTCAGCGACGTGCCCCCTGCCCCCTGCCCTGCACAGCAGGCCGCCTGCACCGGGCCGGCCAGAGCCCGGCCGCGGAGGGTGGGTGCTGGTGGAGGCCGCCGCCCGCACCCAGGGTGCCTGCACCAGCGACACTGAGGACAGCTGAGCGAGGGCGGATGGGGGCAGCCCCCCCGCCAGCCGGCCCTGGGAACGCTGGGGGACACGGACGAGCGCACTGCGGGCTCTCTGAGCGCGACGAGAAGGCGCTGACACCACAAAGCACTCGCACCGTCGATAAAGCTGTATCGAAACGTGTTTTCTTGCAAAATGTCATAAACACAGACGACGATAAACCTGTGAGGATCGCGAAGGCCATGAGACGAGTAAAGTCCCGACAGCAGTTCACGCGCCCAGAGGGACCCCGAAGGCGCCCGCTCCACTCCCTGCCGGTCGCCCAGTCACCAAGTGGAGGCCAGGCCGCGGGGCCAGCGGCCCTCCTCACCCCCCTCCACCCACCCCACCTCACTTCCCTCCTCCCCCCCATCTCGTCCCCCCCCCGCAGTGGTGAGTGCGCCTGTTCAGCTGGGCTTGACCGGTAGCGCTCAAGGCTCTCAGCCTCCACCAGAGGTCACAGCTTGCTGGGCATGTGACACTCACAACACGCCGCTGGCACGCAAGGACCACACAGCGGTCTCAAAGCTCCTGTTTTCCCAGAACGCTCTTCTGGGCCTCTAGCCCGTGTTCTGGACACTTGACGCAGTTCTAAGTCCAATCCATCCTCAGCAGGCAGGAGGGTTTGTCCTCAGGAAAAGTGCCCCCAGGGCGGGAGCTCAGGCCCCGGCGTTGGCACGAGGCCAGCGTGGCCACTGCAGCCAGGCTGCGCAGCGAAGGTCAGCCGCTGGGTGCCGGAGGGCCTGCGGGGCAGGGAGGACCAGGCCGCCTCCTGGCACTGTCCATGCCGAGATGCACTGGCCGAGGCAGAGCCCCTGAGACCGCGGCTGGGACTCCGTTGGGGGAGGGCGGGCTCACCCTCGAGGACCGGGCAGAGCTGTGAGCACGGTGAGAACCGTCTCGGTGGTGGACGGGCCTGAGCCTCACGCTCCACTTCCTTCCCCGTCTGCAAAATGGGGACAAAGCCAGCAACTTAAACCCGTCCTGGCCCCCAGCGGCCTCGGCGTTGCGTGGGGCGCCTCCCTGGGCTGAGTCCCCCCTCACTGCCCAGGCGAAGCTCATGGACGGGACATCCGGACAGTGGGCGGGAACGGAGCCGGAACCGACCCACGTGCTGCGCCCGCTGCTCCGGTGGTGCAGACTGCACGAAGGGGAGCGCGACCGAGTCCAGGCCCGCAGGAGCGCTATGAGCACAGGCACAGGATCTGCTCCGGACGTCCCTCCGGGAACCAGGCAAGCACGCCGGGCAGAGACACGGTTTACATCCAGGAAGAACAAGACACCCAGGCTCCTACGGCCAGGGAAATCACCCTGCAACAGCCAGGGGGAAGTGAAGACTTTCCGAGGCGCACAGAAGCCGAGGGCGTCTTGCACGGGTAGCCCTGCCTTGCAGGAAATGCTGAAAGGCGACCTTCGCAGAGAGTGGGACGTGATACGACAGCAGGAGCCGGAGCCCGTGGGAGGGAAGTGGGCGCCGTAGGGGAGGAAATGAAGGAGAAACGAAACCTCTTGTCTTCCTCCGTCCTAACTGATCTGACACCTGCTGGCTCCACACAGTGACGCCAGCGCTGTGTTGGGGGGCGGTGGCCTACAGTGTCACAGGGAGGGGAGCAGGGGTTACTCTGTGGCAGGGTCCCCACATCACCTGGGACGTGCTACGGCGTCCTGGGAAAGAGCACTGGGATTGGTCGCAAAAGCCATCGGCATTCTAGGGCGACGAGCAAAAAAGTGAAAAAGAATTGATTTGCCGATAGAGGAGAAAAGATGAAGCTACATCAAATGCTCAGGGAAAACCAAGAGAGCCGGAAAAGGAGTGGGAGGCCAAAAGAGAACGAGGCCGACAAACAGACGACGGTAGCGAATGTGGTAGGTGTCGGTGCAGCTACAGCAGGACGGCTTTGAACGCCAGCAGTGAAGGCGCCGGCTGAGACCGACTGCAGAGTGGGTGACAAACGAGACCCAAGCGGCGGCTGTCCACAGAACTCACTTTGGGTACGAAGACATGAAAGTAGGGGGCGGAGGCGGCAGGCCCGCCACTCCAGCTGGCGGAGGCAGGCGCAGCCGAGCTGGCTGCAGGGGAGCGGGGGACGAGAAGGGCGCTGCATGGCGACGGGGGTCGGTCCCCTAGGGAGACGAACAGCCCCTGCTGTGTGCGCCCCCGAGGACAGCGTCACAACGCACGAGGCGAACCCGGAGCGGCAAGGGGCGTGGGCGCGGGCGCCACGCCGGGGCGACTTCAGCACCTGCCAGGAGTGGACAGATCCCGCGCGCCGCGCACCGCGGGCACCCGAGGGTGCGGCTCAGCAGCACCGCAGGCCCCGGGCCCGGGCGACACGCACAGGCCATCCCATCAGTGCCGGGCAGAGCGCGTGCTCCGCGGGCTCCCACGGGGCCGGCGCCACGACGCACCCCGGCCTGGGCCACGACACGCGCCTCGGTGCGCCGAAGCTGCACACGCCGTTCGCTCTCAGACACAGCGGCAGCCACAGGAAGGCAGGGGGGAGACCTCAGGACACCTGCGCGGTAAACGACCCACCTATACATAATCCGTGAGTCGGAGAAGTCTCAACGTGAATGTTTAAATAAAACCAAATTAAAATGAAAATGCGCCTTATCGAAATTTGTGAAATACTGCAAGAGCAGTGGAAAAATGTATAGCACTGAATGTATATGTTAGAAAAAAAGATATAAAATCAAGTAGCTAAGCTTCTACCTCAGAAAGCATTAGAAACAGCAATATAAACCTAAAATAAGCAGAAGAAAAAACAATAAAAATCAGAGCAGAAATCACAAAATCGAAACTGAAAAAACAGGAAAAAAAATCAATGAAACCAAAGGCTGGGTTTTGTTTTGCTTTTGTTTTTAAAAATATCAAAAAAATGGATAAACCTCTAGCCACACTCACCAAGAAAACAAGTGAGAAGATAAAAGTCACTAAAATCAGAAACGAGGGGGACGCTAACACTTATTACGTAGACGTTAAAAGGATAACAAAGAATACATCATGAACGAGACTCTGCTCACAAATGTGGTAACTGAAACAAAACGGACCAAATCCTTAAAAGGCACAATCTACCAAAACTCACAAAAGGAAAAATAGAAAATTGGTAAAGTCCTGTATCTTTTAACGCAATTGAACCAAGAATTAAGTTTTCCAAAACCAAACAAAAGAGAAGTTCGGACGGTTTCGCCTGTAAACCCTACCAAACCTTTAAGGCAGGAAAGACGCCAACACAATCTGTTCCAGAAAACAGCAGCACAGTGAACACTTCCTCATTCATCCAATAAAGCCAGCATTCCCCAAGTGCCAACCCAGAGAAAGGCATGGTAAGAAAGGGAGGCGCCAGGCCAGTCAGCGTCGCTCGTGGAGAGAGACGCACTAAGGAGATACCAGCAAACGGCATCCAACCACACACAGCACGAGACATCCCAGCCCAGCGGGAGTTATTCCCGACACGCGAGGCTGGCTCAGCAGCTGGAAACCCATCGCGGCAACCCACGCGACCAGGCTGGCGCAGAGCCGCACGGCCACACCGACGGATGCAGAAAACGCGTCTGGAAAACGCGTCCGGCACCCACTCGAGACACGAGCTCCCAGCAAACAGCAGCCGAGCGGCCCGTCTGCCACAGGACACCCGTGCAGCCCAGCCGACACGCGCCTCACGGCCGCGAGGTCGGGAACAGGCGAGCAGGACCCCCCTGCGCTCCTCGCCTTCGCCACACCAGGCGTCCCGGCCAAGGCGGCCAGGCCAGGAAGCTGCACACGCTGAGAAGGCCGCGACGCGACGGTCTCTGCCCACGCGTGATCACGAGTTCTACGCGGAGAACCGCAACAGCTGACAAGGAATTCTAGGAGCGACACGACAACCTGAACACACGCGAGCTCTCCCGCGTCTGAGGCCGGAAGCCTGGACGCTGCGAGGTGTCGGTTCGCCCCACACAGCAGGGGCCGGCCGCAGCCGCGAGCTGGTGCAGGTGGAGAAGCAGAGGAGCCGGAGGAGCGGGCAGACGTCGCCGGGAAGGACCGGGTGGGGAGGCTGGTGGCCCCGGCGAACGGGACACACAGGTCGGGGGACACGGTAAGAGGCCAGAAAGGGGCCCGCACAGGCGCAGTCACCTGGTCTCTGACGGGGGAAAAGGGCAATTCGGTGGGCACGGGGCCGCCTTCCAGCAGCTGCTCCCGCAGCCCACGCTCCACGCCCGTGGAACCCGACGCCGTGAGCCCCGCGACACGGGGCTCCTGGGGGCCGCGGGCTGGAGCCGCGTTGGGGTGCGGCACGGACAGCGCGCTCCGGGGAAGAAAACTGGACGAGGGCTCCCTCGGCCCGGGAGACGCGGGACGGGAAGGCCCGGGCGGGCCACGTGCCGAGGAAGCCCCGCGGACACACGTGACCTGCCTCTGCTCGCGCAGGGAAACCCCGAGGCGGGACGGTTCGAAGCAGCGCCCGGGCCCGGACCCGCGCCCACGCGCCAGTCGCCGCCCGCGGGGATGCTGAGCGGGGCGGCCGCGGGGACGGCCGTCGGCAGCCTCGCCCTCCGCCGGGCTCGCTCCCCATTGGCTGCGCCGCCGATGTGCCTCGCTTCTATTGGCTGAGGCTCCTGCTAGGGCGGGCCCAGTGCCGGCGCGGGGCGGGGCCCCGTCGAACCGTCCTATAGCACTCACGCGAGCAGATGACGTCATCGAGCCGGGCCGCGGGCGCCATTTTGAAAAGGGAAACGTCCCGCCCCCCGGCGGCGCCGGGCGCGCGCCTGGGGCGGGGCCGGGGCGGGGCCGGGGCGGGGACCGGGAGGGTGGGCCCCGCCCCCGCGGGCGCTCGGTCCGCCCGAGCCCCCGGCGGCTGCCCGCGGTCGGTCGTGGTCCCGGACGGCGCGCCCTGCGGCGCCCCCAGCACCTGCGTCTGCCCCGACGGGCTGACGGGCTCGCGCCGGCGCCGCCGCGCCCTCCCCGCGCCCACGCCCCCTTCGCGCCCTCCCCGCGGGCGTCGGGCCCTGAGGGGCTGGGGGAGACCCGAGGCCCGGGCCACCGGGCGGTGCGGGCCTGTCCCCCCCGCCGCCCGCCGGGACGCGGGCGTGACTGTCGCAGGCGCCCTCCCTGCCTCTCGCCCCCCCCCCGCAGACAAGCCCGCTGGGGGGACAGGTGAGTGTGCGCCAGGTGAGCGAGAGCCAGCCCCGAAGCCGGGGGCGGCTTCCCGAAGGCCGGGCGCCGCTGGCCCTCGTTTTGCACCTCGAGGTCCGTGCGCTCCGAACGGCGCCCGCCGGGAGGTTGCCAACCGCGGATTCCCGCGCGTCTGTCGTGTGGTCGCCGTGACCCAGGCCCTACCCCCCGGCCTCGAAGCTCCCTGGGGGAACGTGCGCTGGGCGGGCGGATGCCACGCGCCCGCGCTCCGCTTGTCTGTCTCCGGCAGAGAGCCAGCTCCCCAAGCCTGAAGGCTGGGCGCCCCCCACCAGCCGCCAGCCCCGGAGAGCCCGGCCGGACCCTCAGCTGATGCCCAGGCTTCAGGCCGATTCGCCGTGGACCGACCCGGAGGCCCTCCTGCGGGCAGCTGGGCTTCTCAGCTGCGGAGCCTTTCTGTGCCCGTGGTTCCGAGAGGACCCCTGGGCTGGGGGGAACGATGCCTGGTGGCCGTGGCTGGAAAATGAGGCGCGGGAGTACCTGGGTACCCCCACCTGTCAGGATCGGGGACCCGGCAGCTCTGGCAGAGACCTGCCGCCATCTCCGTGCCCCGCACCAGTGCCGAGCGGGGCGGCCTGTGCCATCGTGCGGCCCGTGGCAGTGCCCAGCCGCCCGGCCGCACCCTCGCTCAGGGTCGCGCGCGGCCCTCGGCGCCAGCCCGGCTGCCGGAGGCGTGCTCGCCAGGTTAGATTCATGCTGGCAATTTCAGTGTCCCGGCTCCGTAATCGCGTCGGCATTCAGCAGCACGCTGGTTTTGATCGGAGAGCTCCTCCAAACTCCACCGAGGGTATTTCTAATTTTAAGCTTCTACATATTTACGTGGCTTAATGAAAATAATTCCTCACCGCGGGCAGCCACGGGAGTTTCTCTTTGGAAAGGTTCAGTCCATTTTAATTAAATTTGAAAATCACTGACAGCTAGAATACCATTAATTATGGAAGACGGCACACCCCCTGGGCACAAATGACGCAGATTTAGTCCCTTTTAGGCCATTACAGAATATTTCAGTTTCATTTAAGCAAATTAGGTTATTTTGAGTAATTTAGTTTAAAAAGTGACACTTCTAACGAGAAGAAGCCTAATTCTTTTCCCAAGTCTAACTGAAGATTTAAAAACTGAACGGAACGCCCAGTGGCAGTCACAGGAGTCGGTGTTGTCACGTCGTGCGCGGCGCCAGCGCGGCAGGAGCCGTGTGGAAAGACTTCTCTGACCTGCAAGTCTGTGCACCCCTTTCCCATTTCTGCTGTGGCCACTGTGGGGGGCGCTTCTGCGAGTACTGCCAGCTTCGGGGCATTTCTGATCAGAGGCCACGTCCCTAGCGACAGCCTCCGGCAGCCTGTCTGGATACGCGGTGACCTTGGTGGCCCCACGCCCTGGCCTGTGACGGGCAGCCGTGCTCGCTGGAGGTAGGCGCTCCCTGGGGGCCGGTCGTTCCTCAGCGGCCGGAGACGAGGTTCCTGGGGCAGCCCGCTGACGTCGAGTCTGGTTGTGTCACAGAACAAGCGGACACTGGCCCCGTGGGAGGCCACATCGTGCTTTGTCATTACTCGGTCAGCGCAGGGCGCCGTGGAGAAAACCCGTGCGCTCCGCAGTCCGTCTCGGGTGCGTTTTACGATTCAGCGTCGCGTCATGCATCCAGAGCCATCCCCTCTGAGGCGTCAGCCGCAGGACAGCTGAGGACCTCTCCAGCACTCGGCTTTGTTCACTGCACCCGCGGCCTTGAGCCCTAGTGAGCTGGCGGACACGGTCTTTGCGTTGCTGGCGTCAGAAGTCCCAGGTGGCTGACCGGCAGGCAATGACGTCATCAGTGGCAGTGGCAGTGACTTTGCCCGGAGAGTGGAACAGAATCGTGCTGTCTGTGGTGCTGTTTTGCACGGCAGCCAACAGAAGTTACTGTGTGGAATATTAAAACGTTTCTGTTAATATTTTATAAGAATGAGATTCGCTTTAAAAATTAACGTAAGGCGTGCTTCGTCACGTCAGGCACCAGTCTCTTAGGACCAGCTTCTTTCTCAGCAGCGATTTCCTGCATTTCTTCCCTTCATCCTGTGTTGACAGCCGAGTCGGGGTGAACCCCAGTGCACCAGGGCAGGACTGAGTCACTCGATAAACCCATGGATCCACGTGGGCTCTGGGCTCGGGGACCAAGAAGAGGCCGCTCGGGGATTGCCAGCTCCCTCCAAAGACCTGGCGTTAGCCGGGGAGAAAGGCAGAATTGTTGATCTTTCCCTTGATCCTTTTTATTGATTTTTGGTATTCGTTGTCCCCCCGCAAACTCATCACGCCGTGCACTGCTCCTGCACTTGACAGCCACTTCATCTCAGCTGTTGAGCCGACTCGCTTTGGAGATCTCCTTGCAACAGGGGACAAGGGCGGCAGCGTTAATTTTCAGGGGAACAGCAGGTCGGGAACTTACAGCCTACAAACTCAAGGAAACCGTTCAGCCTCCTCCTCTCGTCACGGGTGAGGAAGGACATGCCGTTCCGTCCCCAGCCTCTCGCTTCGTTTAGATGCAGTGACGGCACGTTCACCCTACAGCCTTTCAGAAATTTTCTCGTGTTTCAGCTCACCGACGTCCAGCCCCTGCCGCGTCCCCAGTGCCCTCATCTTTAGCGGGGGAGGAGTCCTCGCCCTACCCACTGGTTGTCACAGGTTGTCGTGAGGCCCTGATGAGGGTGAGGGCGGTGGGTGTTTGCATTTATTCGTTCTGTAATCAGAGGGGCTGTCCGAAGCCCCAGCCAGGCAGAGCTGGGCCCCGCCCCGTGGGTCACGGTGCAGTCCACTCAGGCCAGGAGGGACCAGTGTGTCTGGCACGTGCACGCTGCCTCCTCGTCCTCACCCCGCAGGCTGCACTGTTGGTGCGGGACAGGAGGGCACCCCAGAACACGGCCCGGTGGGGCCCGCCAGCGTCGCACGCATGAGCACCGCACCTGGAATCGTTTAGTGCGTGTTAAAAATTGGCGTGAGGTGTCCCACTGTGGCATGTCCGTCACCTGCCTCCCTCCCGCGGCTGTCGGGTGTGCCCGGGCGGGCTCATTCATTGTGACTACTGTGTTGAGCTGTGGCACGCGCTGCCATCTCGCAGGCCCTGAGCTGTCGGCACGCGCTCTGCTCGGGCCCTGGCCGCCTGCCCGAGGGCGCCCGGCGTGCGGCGAGCTCACCCGCACCCACTGGCTCTCAGCACCCTGCTGCCTGTCTGGGGGCTAACGCGCCTTTTAAAGAATCCTGTGTCACAGAACTCCGCGACGAGCGCGAGGCGTCCCGCGTCCGGCCCGCGGCTTCCGGGCGGCGCTCTGGAATGAGCGGTTTCGGGGCGAGCGGAGGCGCGTCTGCGGGCCACTTGCTTGAACAGACGCTCGGTGTGGCCGCGGGCTTCGAAGGTGGTTCCCCCAAAATGGTGCTTTTAATGGACTGACCTGGGCAGCACGAGGGGTCAGGCGCAGGGGGGGTCCCGCGCGCCTCCTGCCCCGCCTTGCCCTCCCCACCCCCCGCCCTGTAAGGAGCCGGCCTTCGCTTCCAGCACATTCCCATCGTAGCTCTCGTGCCAGCGGCAGTGTCCCCTGTGCCCTCTAGTCTGCAGTTTGGACTCAGTGGGCTCATCTCTTCTCCCAACGGTGTCAACTGGGGCAGCTCACCTGACACCAGAAGGTCCAAGCAGAGATGGGCCAGCCGTGTGGGTCCTTCCCAGGCCGGCCCCGCCCTAGGCCAGTGGGTCCCAGGGACGGGGTGGCCGTGGCTGCCGCTTTACAAACGGCGCGGCAGTGCAGCCAGCACGCGCTGGGCCACTGCTTGCTGTCCGTTGGGGACACGGACACTCACTTGACAGTGTATCTTGGAAACGAGTCGGTTCGTAGACCCGTTCCTGAAGCTGCGCAGTGTGGCGTGTGGACCGCCACGGCCCGTCCGCCCCGCCCCCTGCACGCACGTTCCACGAGCATCACACACGTCGTACAGGTGCGTTTTCAGACAAGTTTATGTTCCAGGTGAGTTCCTAGAAGCGGCTTCGAGGTCACGTGGAATGGTCCTATTTTAAAGATCTGCCCATTTCCCCTCCAGGGTACTGTCCCCATCTGCGTGTCTTCTGGCAAAACGCAGGTGTCGCGCTGGCTTACGAGCTCACTCTGGTTACCGCGGACGTCTGGGTCGGGAAACCGCGTTTAAACGTGGCCAAGTGTTCTCCTTTCTGTTGCTCCAGAGCTGTTTGGATCAGTGTCATTCAACAGTAGGAAGGTCTGTTTGCTGAAGCCGTTTCTGTGCTGTCACCCTGCCTGACGTGTACGCAGTCATGTGACCGCTGTGACGGCGCAGTGACGGGAGTCCCCGAGGAAAGCCCGTCCCGCTTGTGCAGCACGCTCCCCTAACAGTTGCTGAGGGCTCGAGCCCGTGTCATCAGGAGCTCAGCTAATGCCACCAGTGACAGGAACAGGGTGACTGCCCAAGTGATGGTCCACGTGGCAGTGGGGGCCTGCCCTTGCTGGGGCATGCTGAGCGAGCCCTGTGGGCACGACGCTGGACAGAAGTGGATGGACAAACCCTTCATTTCCCATGAAAGACAAACACCCCGGAACCGCCTGGCCGGAGCACGTCAGCGTCACCTCACAGTCCTCCTCCTCTCCGCAGAGCCTGCGTTCCAGGCGGCAGATGCCACTGAGCCCTTCCAAGGTAACTGCTTCAGCAGAAACAAGGGCTTTAAAAAACGGTTACGTTTACTTTGACACGACGGAGTTTAGTGGCCAGCTCGTAGCGTATCGCACGGGCGGCCTTTGAACCATGCTGCAGAGACAAAACCACAAGGCGGACCGACCCGGTTCAGTGAAAACGCTTTTGTGACGAGTCGCTTTAAAACGTATGTAATTACAGTCGCCTCGGAAAGATTTGGCAAAGATTTATTTTTCCCATTTCCAGTCTTAAAGTAGACAGATTCGCTTAGAACGAAGCACGCAAAAATCGAGCAGACGACACGCCGCAGTTTAGCAGTCTGGAGTGGGACGAGGACGGGGCCGGGCCGACGGCAGCCTCGTCGTCCCAGGTGGTCGCTCGGCCCACCCGACAGGAAGCAGGCCAGTCGCTGCGCAAGGCTGCTCTGTGCCCACGGCTGTTTCCAGTGTGACCAAGGGCAGGGGCAGGCGGGCAGCGGCAGTCTTCGGGGACAGCCACGCCCACTTACCGCAGTGACCAGAAGGCCACAGTGTCGGTCTGGGTGGACCTTTGCGTAGTTCACCTGAACATCAACGCCACTCACTCTCCCGAAATACTTAGTGTTTTAACTAATTAAGGTCGCACGATTCTGTTAAAATGCTACACACGTCACGACGAGCACGGGAAAGTTACTTACACGCGGGTGTCTGGGTATCATAAAGAAAACGCACTACCAGGTTACAGTGGATGTCAGCGTGCCATGCTCACTAACTGATCCCACGGGTGTGACGGCAGGTGAGCCCGGCTGAGTGTCCGTCCCTCCGTCTCACCAGGGATGCAGCATCTACAGCACACACACACACAAGCGGTGTGGCCGCCGAGGACCACGACAGCCCTGCACTAGCTGTGTCGCAAGCTCCGGTGTCGATCCCGCTCCGGAAGCAGCCGACGCCAGCTCTTCGTCAAAAGGTGCTGGTGGACGTGGTCAGGCGCCGTCCAATGTAGATCCTGCCGGGGGAGGGGACCAGCTGAGCGCGGGCTCGTGACCCCACCGCGGGGGACGGGGGCAACGGCTCGCTTCCGCTCGTGCAAGTGAGGCGGACCGCGAAGGGGGAGCGCTGCCCCCGCCCAGGGCTGGGTCCTCAGCTGCACCTGTTTCCCGCAGCATCAGCGTGAGGAGCCACACACCTGAGAGCCTGGCTCTTCTGTCACTGCAAGAGGCACGAGCACCTCCCAGCAGAGGTTCGGAGCGTCCCACAGCGCAGCACACTGAGGGACAGCTGCACCAAGGAAGCAGACCAGGCCGGCCACCCTGTGGTGAGGCCGGGACCCGACTGCAGCAAGGTCCGTTTCCTGAGCGCACGGGGCCTCCCCAGGCTGTCCGTGGACACGCTGTTACGCAGGCTGTGACCCAGGACCAGCATTTCAGCTGCAGCTGACGCCCTGGGGCCAGAACCCACGCGGGCGGGCGGGACGGCACTCACCCCAGGCCGATGGCCAGCAGGTGCGACAGCAGCAGGGACGGGAGGAAGACCTTGAGGAACTCGGCCGAGAAGACGCCGCCCCGCTTCATGACGCTGGTGTTCCGCATGCTGAGCGCGGCCGTGCGCCTCGGGCGACGCAGCAGGAACTCCCTGGGGGAGAGGGCTGTGGCAGCGAGGGCGGCGGTGGCCCGTGGCCTGCAGGGTGCGGGGCTGACAGGGGACTCACTTGGGAGGGACGTTCTCCGGCCGACTCGACCAGTCCCAGATCCAGTCGGAGTTTTTCTTCAGGATGCTCTCGACCTCCTTCCTCCTCTCCAGGTAATCCTCCTCCGACTGTGACAGAGCAACGGGGAGGGCACTGAAGCTGCGGCCCACACCGGGCAGCATCGCCACGGGCATTGGGCCGTGCACCCGCCTCGGGCGCGAGCCACCCCTCAGGACAGTCCCAACTAGGAGGCTGGGCCTCTGAGAGCTGCAAACACTGCCAAGGAAGCAACGCCCGGCGAGGACAAATGTCCACAAAGGTGCCAACCGCCGAGCTGGCCCCGAGGAAAACGGGACAAGCCTGAGGCCACGTGGCTGAGCACGCCCCGGACGGCGGCCCTGCAGTGGGGCGCCGCGTGCCCGAGGCCGGGGAAGGCCGCTCGGAGGACTGAGAAAGCGGGGTCAGCGCGCTCCTCTCAGCTCCTCTGCATTGGCGCCTTCCGTACCTGGGCATAACGTCTATAGAATCCAAAAAAATTAACGTTTGGGAGATGGTCCAGAGCGCAGCACTTTTTCAAAGCAACCGTGTGGCTGCGGCACCGCAGCCAGGCGTGGCCCCCGAGGATCTGGGGGGAGGAGGGGGCCAGCAGAGCTCCTGGCGGGTTTTGGAGCCTCCGGCTCCCGACAAAGCCGGAGGCCCAGGACCGCCAACGGTCACTAAAAAGCACCGGGGGGAGCACAGCCAGGGCACACAAGGCAGGTCCTGACTGGAGCCTCTCACGCGGACCCCAGGCGAAAATCACAGCCTGGTGGCCCCGAAAGCTAACCTCCCACACCGCCCGGCACCGCTCAGGGACTTTCAGAGGCACGTGCAGGGCCAGTGAGCAAGTGTCAGCTCCACAGCCACGATGGGGGGGGGGGGGGCGGGTGGCCCGCAGGTCGTGCCGACTCCACACAGCAGACCCCAGACCCCACTGCCCACCTGCAGCCAGGCCGGGCGCAGGGCCGCCCCATCCCACCCCCAGCCCCGCTCCTCTCGCTCCCTGTGGGCCAGGTGTTCGGGGTGCCCCCACACGTGGCCTAAAAGACCAGAGATGGCCCAAAGCCAGACTGCTCCCCACTACACCACCGCGGACCCCAACTGCAGGCGCCCTGCGCGCCTACCTGGGAGCTGTTCTTTTCTCCGATGCTGTGGCTGTCGGCCTCGGACACCCTGTTCGTATCTTGCGGGGTCTGCGAGCGAGGCGGGCTGCGGGAACGGTGTGAGTGAGGGCGGGAAGGACGGATGCGCCCATGGGGAGGGGCAGCTGTGCTCCCTCCCCTGGCGCCAGGCCAGGGCGCCAGCCCGCCAGTCCTGGGGGCATGTGGGACCACACAGGCCCGGGAGCACCTGACCCCGATTCTCAGACCCGGCCACGCTGCCCTGGCTGACTGGCCAGGCCAAGGCCAGGCCAGGGTGACCAGCCTGACACAGCTGAGGAACCAGCAGCTGCAGGGCTCCCCTCCCCGCCCCCAGGACGGCACCCCGTGCGCACCCACCTGTCACAGTGTGAGCTCTTGGAGCTGCTCCGTCCGGACTCGTGCTGGGCGTCCAGCAGTATCTTCTCCATGTCCCCATTGTACATGGAGACCGAGGCTGGAGCGCCGCTCCCGTTCCCGTTGCTGCTGAAGTGCAGCTCCACCCACGAGCCTACGGGGACAGGACAGATGAGCTTCCCGCAGGCTGCGCCCACCAACAGCCCGCCCCTCCCCTCCCAGGGTGCGGCCGGAGTGGCGCCCCAAGCCCCCGCCAAGCACGGCCCACGCCTGGCTCCGGCCCTACAGGGGCTGGCCTGGCCTCTCGCTGCCCAGGCCCACGGTCGCGAGGGTCCCACTGGACACGTGCTGTTTTGCACTGAACTGTCAGAACAAACGGGGTGTCAAAAGGAACTTAAAAGATTTAGTGTTTTAAAGGTTTCGACTCTCTTACCAAGCTGGTCCCACACAGCAACATGACACTCTGACCCCAGGCCCCAGAAACCTCACGATGGCTGCCAGGTACTCATTCCACCGGCAGCCAGACGAATGTCAGCACGACACAGCTGACTTCTGACTCCACTCGACTATCGAGAGCGAGCCGTCCCGTGCACCGCTGAGCCGTCCGCACGGGCAGTGAGCTCAGCACCCGTGCTCACGTGAACTAGAAACCGGCGTGTTACACGTGCCACACCTACTGCATCCTGACAGATGGCACAGATTCAAAGAACTGTCTCACTAGGTCACCTGACACCCCACGCCGACCCAACGCAAACCCTGCGTGTGAAGCCTTGTCTCCCGAGGCCGTGTTTGGAGTGAACAGATCAGTTCTCTCGCACCCGACAGCCGACGCGGCACGTGTGCGCCGACGGGCGGAGATCCGCACCTCGGCCGTCCTGCGGTGGCCGTCCTGCGGTGTGCGCTGGTGTCTCGTGTGGTTTATTCTGCATTTCTGGTCACCAACGAGGCTGAATGTTTTCACGTTCACGGCCATTTAAGTGGCATCTAAGTCGGCGGTTCAGGAGCCTCGCCCTCTGCTGAGCAGCCTCTTTCGAAAAGCTGCAGGAGTCCCGGACCCCAGACAGGCCGAGCCCCGTGGGAATGTGCTGCAAGCCACTGCCCCCGTGGCGCCTCGTCAGCAAGCCCTGCGTTTAAGTCGAAAAGTTTCCAATCTCCTCCCCACCTGCGGTCGTAGCGGTGTCTGTGTTTCCCAACAGCTGCGGTGTTTTCGCGCCCCTTAGGACTTGGGTTCCCTGAGCCTGGATTTCACGTGTGTGTCACCAGACACGGCTCGGTTTCCAGTCCCTGACCAGCCTGGCCCTGCTTCTCCCCTGCGGAAAGCAAGCAGCACGCAGAACCTGTGTCTGGGCCCGATGGCTGTCTGTCTTGCGTCATGAGTCTGTGCACCCCGGTGTGTGTCCTGCTCAGAGACCCTGGTGGCATCTGGAGGACAGGTGCGGGTGGGGAAGGGCGAAGGTAGACGGAACCCTGGAAACCTGGTGTTCTGGGAAAACCCCATGAGCTAGACTGCAGGCGCCCTCATGTTATCACAACCATCGCCCAGAGGTGCCGCCCTGTGCTTAAGCCTACAAGGCACCGGGCACTGACAGGGACAGGCAGCTGGTCCTTAAGCCGGCACTGCATTCGGGATGCCCGAGGAGGGCAGGCCGCCACCATCACTCCGCTGGCGGGAGAGCGGGCCACAGAGCAGCCCTGGCGCCCGGCAGCCTCTCTCCAGAGGCGTCCCGGCCTCGCCCTCCATGCTGGTGGCTGCAGAATGTGCCCTCTCGGCCGGAAGAAAGGCAAACCCAGACCCAGCAGGAAGGGGAACCTGCCACCCGTGCACCAGCCTCCCACGTGGCCAACAAAACACCACACCAGTTCCTTTCCAAATGAGCCTCGGGCTCTTCTGGCATCACAAGCACACAGCAGGAAGGCGGTCCCTCCTGCTGCCCAGGGCTCCCTGGACGAAAGCCCAGGCCACTGCAGGGACACCCACCCGAGCCGTGCACCTGCCGACATTTGCATCGGGGCGGCCACCATTTCCAGCTGCACTGACGCCCCCTCGCCTGGAAGCGTCGTCATGAAAACACAAGCCTGACAGTCCTTCGCCAGCCCGCCTCCCTTCCTTCCTGGGTCTCAGGGTGACAGCCAGCGAGCCGGCTCCGGCCCCTGCGCTGGCACGGTTCCGACCTTCCAGGTTCAGTCGCTTACTCAGGTTCTGGGTCTGGCTCCGTGCGCTCACCCGGGCTGACGCGCTGCCCGCTGGCTGACGAGCCTGGCACGGCCGGAGGCTGGTTCTCCGCGCCACTGACGTGTGGCCGTTTCCACGCCAAGAGCCAATTCTCCAACACCGCGCGGCAGCCCAGCTCTCCAGTTCGCTGGAGGTGGCATGAGGTCCCACAAGACTGCCCCAGATCAGACACCGGCCACAAAATGGGGTTCCCAGGCCACCCACACTTCCACCTGGAGGGCCCCGACGCCTCTCCCCAGGTTCAGTAACTCCCGGGAATGGCTCACAGGACTCAAAACCCTCTACTCATGTTGTGCCATCGATCAGAAAGGACACAATCAGGGACAGCCAACCAGGAGAGATGCAGGCCAGCATCCCCACCCCCTCCCGGCACCTGGTGGCCTGCTAACCCAGCCCGCCCACAGCCCAATCCCCAGCCCTCACCCTGCCCTGCCCTGTGGGGGTGGGTGCCTGACTCCCTGCAATCAGGGGTGGTCTTTCCCACCCCCCCCAGCCTGAGGGGCTCCCTACAAAAGGGATTGTGGATAACAAAGGTGCTACTGTCACTTAAGAAATCTCCAGGACTTTAGAGCTGTGCCAGCATGCCAGCGACTGGGCACAAACACTGAACTCTTTTAACTGAAACATAATCGACATAAAACACGTCAATTAGTTTCGGGCGCACACGTATGTTTCTTATTATACCACGAGGGCCAACTCAAAACTCCACAGAACAAGTGGATGTTTCTGGAATCATCTCATAGAAAGTCCTAAGCCTCCTCGTGGAAGGGGAAAAAAGTCCTATTCTGGACTGTCCACAGCAAAAACACTGGATCCCAAACCTGCATTCCAGGGAATGATTTACCAAAGGACACAAGTTTGATTATTAACCTGCAACAACGAGTGGGGAAAACACTTCCTGGGAAACGAAAACGCATGCTGGTCATCCACTCACGTTTCGCAATGATTAAGATCACTCGGGATTGAGGTTGCCTCATACACTTAGGAAACTTCTTCGGCATCACAAATGATCTACCAACTACTTGGTATAACTGGGCGTCAGGAAAAAGCAGACAGCGGTGCCCTGACCAAGGCAAGTCCGCACTCAGGCCGCTGGGCTTCCTCCCCACACACCTGCCGGTAGCTGACACCATGAACAAGACACCGCAAACGAGACAGGGCACGTCGGCCTCAACCTCTGCAGCACGCAGATGGGACTAAGTGCCCCCCCCCCCAGTTCCTGCCTCTGCTGTGACAGGGGCGTCCTAGCACCACTGCCTCTCCACACCCCAGGCGCACCCACCACAGCCCCGCGGGCCGCCCCAGGCTAGGGGGACAGCAGGTCCAGGGTTGCAGGGGGAACGCCCTGTGGTGTGTCCCCACTGCACCCCACGATTCTTTCTTTTCTTTTATTCCTAGAAATCTAAACGCGTTGTTATTGCTTGTCGTCGTCTTTCAAGTCCTTGGTTTTACGCGTATGAAATCTCATCTTTACAAACGGGGGTAGTTCGCCTCCTCCTCCTCGATTGTTATCGCGCTTGACAGCGGTACTGGCCAGGGGTGCGAACCACTTTGTTTATGGCTTATTTGTTTCCACGAGTTTCCAGCACACGGTGCGCTGTTCCACGTCCACAGTTCACAGAACCATCCCCGCCCAGCCCATGACACTCTCATGTGGACGCGCTCTGCGGCCCAACCGCGGGGGAGCGGACTGTGGGAGCTCCGGGGGCGGCGGTGCGGCCAGGGTGGACACAGGCCAGGGTGGACAGTGACCGGCTGGGGGGGGGGGGACACGCGTTCCAGCGGCTGAAGGAGGGATCCCTGCGGGTCAGGTCATGCCGGGAGGGTCCCTGGACGGAGGGAGGGCCTGCGGGGCGCACGCCCGGTGTCCGGGGAAGTGTCCGGGCTTCTTCCCGGGGCGGTGGGGTTCGCGGCCCCGGGGCAGGCGGAGCCCCCGGATTCTCCCCAGCGGCCGCCGCCGCCGCGCTTCCCGCGGAGCCCCCGGTGGGGGGCCGGAGGAGCGGGGTCGGGAAGGGGGCGACGTCCGAACCCCGAGTCCGCACGGGCCGCGGGGGGCCGGCACCTCACGGACGTCCCCGTGCACCGCGGGGCCCCCCGCCGGCCGCGGACGCCGCAGGGACCCGGCCCGGGGCCCGTCCCCCCGGGTCCGGCGCGAACGCGGGGACCCGGGTCCCGGCCGCGGGCTCCGCCCACGGGGCGGGCCGGGCGGGCGCCGAGTGCCCGGGCGCACGTAGGCGCGAGCGGGGCCAGCGGCGGCGGCGCCCGCCCGGGGCCTCCTCCCGCTCCCGCCGCGTCCTCGCGGCCCGGCCCGGGCCTCCGCCCCGTGACGCAGCGGCCGGGGCGGCCCGACCCGCCGACGGCCCGGACCCGAGGGGGGCGCGGGGGGCGCGGGGGCCGCGCCGTGTCCTCGGGGAGGGGTGGCCGCCCCCCCGTCTCCCCCCGCCCCCCGGGGCCGCCCCGCCGGGCCCGCACCCCGCGCCTCCCGCCCCCCGCCCCCCGGCCCGCGCGCTCACCCTGCAGGCTCTCCTCCTGCAGCCCGGGGGGCCCGCTCTCCGACATGGCGGCCCGGGGGGGGGCCCGGACGGGGCCGCGCGTCCCGGAGCGCCCGGCGGCGACCGGAGGACGAGGGCGGCGGCGGCGCGGGGCCCGGCTGCCCGGCGGACTGACGGGCGGACCTGCGGGCGGACCTGCGGGCGGACGGACTGACGGACTGACTGACGGGCGGCCTGACTGACGCGCGCGGAGACGCGGCGGCGGCGCCCGAGGGCCGCGGGGCGGGGCCTGCGCGTGCGCGTGCGCGGGGCGAGGGGGCGCGTGCGGCGCGTGCGGCGCGTGCGCGGGCGAGTCCGAGGCGCCGCCGGGCGGTCGAGGTGCGCGTGCGCAGGCGCGGGGGGCGGGGCCTGGAGGCGGGGGCGGGGCCGCGCCGCGGGGAGGAGCGCGGGTCGCGGGGTCAGGCTCCCCCGCCCGGCCCGGGCCCCGCGGACCTGAGGGGGGGCGCGCGCTCGCGGGCGGGCGGGGGGGGGTCAGCGGGGTCAGCGGGGCCGTCCCCACGAGCGCGCCGGCCACGCCCGTCATCGAAGGACCCCCCGACCGGGGGCGGGAGGACCCCGGGCCCCACGCCCGCCAGCGGCGCTGCGAGCCCGCCCACTGCGGGGCGGGAGACGGGGGGGGGGAGCGGGGGGGGCGCCCGGGGAGGCCTGCGGAGCCGGGGCGGAGCGGGGGCCCGGGCAGATGCGACGGGGGGGGGGAGGCCGGAGCCCGAGGGTGCGCCCCGCGGACGGCGCTGCCGTCGAGGGTCACGCCTAAGCGCAGCCCCGGAGGCAGAGGTCAGTGTCCCGTGGGGCCGGAGGCCAGCGGGGAGCCCCTGAGGCGCCCTGAGCGGGCAGGACGCGGGGGGCCCGCCCGCCGGGCCTGCGGGCAGCGCCGGGCCTATGGGCATTGCCGGGCCGCGGGCATTGCTGGCCTGCGGGCAGCGCCAGGCCGTGGGCATTGCTGGGCTGTGGGCAGCGCCAGGCCGCGGGCATTGCCGGGCCGTGGGCAGCGCCGGGCCGTGGGCAGCGCCAGGCCGCGGGCATTGCCGGGCCGCGGGCAGCGCCGGGCCGTGGGCAGCCCTGGCCGGGCCGCCTCAGCGCCCTCCTGGAGCCCGGAGCGGTCAGCAACGTCAGGGACCTTACAAGCGCTCGCCGGGCCGCACTCTGCGAAACCGGGAGCGTTAAGCTCGTTTGAAAGCGAGGCACAGACTCAACGAACGGGGCAGTTTTACAAGCGAGGGGGGACGCTCAGTAAAAGGAGTGGATGAGGTGCGCCGTTTTACACAGGTGATAAAAGTTAAACCAGAACTAATGAGCTAGAAGACATTTGTCTTCACAAGTTCCATTTTCGGTGATAAACGACACTTGGAGCAGTCACTACAGAGTGAGGGGAAATACCAAAACGTGGCAGAAGCATCATGAACACATGTATCCGTAAAGAAGACACAAAAAGTTATTCTCTATGAAAACAGACACCCAACGCCGACCTCGAGGAGGCAGAGATTCCGAGGCGGGGGAAGGGACGGGAGCTGCGGACACCTGCTGCGCCAGCCGGCGACACGCCAGTGCTGCAGGCTGGTTCTGCCCAGGACCCTGCCCCCGACGTGGGATGGTGACACCACGTGAAATGCAGCATGGACCACCTCGCCGGGGTCCGCGTGGGAACGCTCACGGCAACGAGAGGGAACCGAGTTCTACGGGGGCGCACACGTGGCAGCCGAGCGAGGCCTCCCCTGGGCCCAGAGGGTGGTTTAATCATACATTAAACAAAACTAAGGGAAGGAGACGTATTTTGCTGATCTTAAGAAGTGCCTGACAGGTCAAAGATGAAAAACAATCATTTTAGGAGCAAAAGTAATCGAATATGCACTTAGGGCACAAAACACACCAAACACAAACCCAGGGAGCGGAGAAGGGGGAGAGGGCCTCGTGCAGTCCTCAGCATGTCAAGGACACTCCTCAGCGCCAGTGAGGACGGCTCCTGCCTTCCTGGCTTTTCATCTGCAGAAACGCGCCCACCTTGGCCCCCTCCCCACTGGGGGGCTGGGGAGCAGCGCTCAGTTCGGAGGGGCCGTGGTGGCCGCAGGCTCCGGCGTCGCCCACCAGGCCAGCTGTGCGGTCAGAGGCCAGCGGACCTGGCTCTGCTCCGCCCCTTGTTCCTGCCTGTGTTTCAGAGCTGGGCCTCACGGAGCCCGACAGGGCCCCTCAGTAACCTCCCCTTCCACTCCTGGGCGACAGGAGCTGTCTGGTGCTGGGACCCCACAGGCAGCAGCACCCCCGTGACGGCGGTGACAGGCCACCACCTGTCATCAGCACGGGAAGGGGAAATGGGATTTTAAAAACACCAGAAATGAAGGGGCAAGACTGCCACCCTGACCCACCCGACCCCACCCCACGTCGGTCCCTGGCATTGGGCAGGCGTGTGGTCACGGTCTGCCGCTTAGATCAATGGATCAACAACAAATAACAAGATTGTTTACCCGGAAAACTCACCATGATCGATGGCGGGAGTCTTTGAGCAAATGAGAATTTAATCGTTCTTATTAACAATGTGCATCACAAGGTGAGCACGTCCAGATCACGGGCTGTCTCGAAGGCCGTCCGTGACCCGTTTGAAATGGAAACGTCCGGAAGCGCGACAGCAGCAAAGTGCATCTGGAAGTACGCAAGAAGAAATGTTCCGGACGCAGAGAAAACCTTTACGTTTTGCAGGAGGGTGTGAAAAGACCCGATCGATGAGAGCGTGAGTGAAAAAGGGGCCACCACGGACCGTGACGGGCTCGGGGGCACACGGCGGGCCCTGCAAACTCAGAGGCCACGGGAGCACCTGGGGTGGGCTGAGCGGACCAACTGCTAAGTGAGAGCGAGTCACGGCGGCAACTCGAGCCCCAGGCCCGCGGCCTCCCTGGGGAAGCTCAGCCTCTTCCTGCGGAACGGTCTGTTGTCACTGGGCCGCTAGGATAACACTGAAATGCCAGAGTCACCTTCTCTTCCAGGTGCGCGGAGGCACAATGGCCACGGCGCCCTCGTGGTCCTCTTGTCCCCCGTGTCATCTGCCTGTGCTGTGTGAGCTAGCCCACAGCCACGCGTGTGAAAAAAGCGTGTCCCTCCGCTTGCTTCGTGTCTCATCCCAGAGACCGCCCCCCGTGGGCGTCAGGGAACCCTCCGCGTCCCCTTTGATTCTAACGCCTAAGACCGCCCCCCTCGCAGCCTTTTCTCTCTCCGCGGAGATGGCTGCTTCCTAGCGATTTGGTTCGAATACACTGCGGTAAGACTCGTTCCTAGGCTGGGCGTCCTTCCACCCACAGTAAAGACGTGGCATGTCGCTTCTCAAAGGAAAACTCGTGCTGAAGCCCATGGCCCCGAACCTAGATTTCTACCTGAACTGATTGCAGTTTCGACCCTCCCAGAAACATCCTCTTGATCCACCGGGCTGGGATCTTCTGGTCCAGCACCAGGAAGGTCTGTCACCGGGCCCCCGCCCTTCCCCGGGGAGCAGAGCCCGTCTGCAGGACAGAAACCCTTTTATCCTCTTCCCCCAAACAAAAGGCATCTGGCCCCAGAATGAGCTTTTCTCTTCTTTGCTGATAGCCCCCTTCCCCACCGTTCGTCTGTAAAAACCCTCCGCTTTGTATGGCCCCGAGGAGCTCACATCCAGTTGCGAGGGGGGATGCTGAGTCGTTCCTAAACCCAGGTCGATGCCAAACGGACACAGCTGGATTTGTTTTTTAAGACCTTAAAAAGGAAAGCCGAGGAGCCGGGGAGAACTGAGATCTCTGCAGCCTCCTGGTGGCTCCCCAAAGTCCCCACGGGGACAGCCGGCCCCCCAGCCCTCACCACCACCAGGCAGGCGGCCCAGGCTGCTGTTCTTTTACAAGCCATGGTAGTTCTACCCAAGCAAAGAGAATTCCGCCCATCAGTGGCCCAGCCTGGAAGGAGGCATCTGCCACCCCGACAGGCGAAGGGCTAGCACGCGGCCGTGCGAACGTCCGATGGGACTCAACCAAGCTACCCCGCGTCAGGCAGCCAAAGAACGAGCACCCCACAGAGGCGAAACTCAGATGGCCCCGGACCACGTGCGGCTGGGGGCTGGGGAGTGGGCCCGGGGTCCCAGAAAGGCAAGCAGGGGCCTGGGCGCGCTGTCAGGGTGGGCGGCAGCCGTGGCCCCTGGGCAAGACGAGGCCCAGCGATGGAGGGAGCCGCCCGCCCATCCGGGTCACAGGTCGCTTTCCTGGGGGCAGCTGTCCAGCTGGAGGAAGGTTTGGTGGACACTGGCCAGGGGACAATAATCACTGCCCCGGCCGGGAACGCGGAAGGACGTCGCGTGTGACCTAGGGTGACTGCCACGGCGTCCTCTGCGGTGAGAACGGGGTTTCAGGGACCTGGTTTCCCCAGTGACCTGTCCCCCAGGGGGTCAGGGAGATGATTCAAGTAAGCGTGAGGCTCCTGGTGACCGGTCAACCTCTGCAGGACCATGGTGGGCAGGACAGCAAAGGGATTGCTCCCCCACCTCCCTGGGACTCTCGGCCCCGGCCACAGTGGCTGTCCTGTCCCCTTCCTTTTCCAGGAAAACAGGCCCTTCCCCAGGTTCTCAGTGATGTCTGTCCCACGCCCGGGCTATTTTTAGGGTTTGGCGTGATGAAACGTTTAGAATTGTCAACAAAGTGCTGGCACCGCGTCCCCAGCTTGTGCTGTTGACGTCCCCGCTGCCTACGGAGCAGGACCCCGTCCAAAACAAAGTCTGCTCCTTGGCCCGCGGCGCCTGGACACGCTGGACGCGGGAAGGCGCTGCGGACGGCACCTCTGCCAGGGCGGCAGCTGCTGCTGTGCGTCCTTTCCCCTGAAGCAGCCGTCGGGCCGTCGTTTGAGGGGATCTCAGGACGGCCTGTGTGTGCAGACAAGCAAGGTGGCATGGGACCCCACTGAGCAAACAGCCACGCGCCCCGTCACGTGGTGGCGGCGGGGCAGGGAAGCAGCTGGGACAGTCTCCCAGCTCAGCTCTCAGCTCGGGGCCGAGGGCTGTCAGGGCCCCTTGGGAAAGGGCAGTGGGGGAGGGGGCTGCGGGGGCCGGGCTGGTCCCCAGGACCCTGGCATGGTCCCAATGACCGCCACCCCCGGCCTCCCACAGCCCTCTCTGCGGCTGCGCTGTGATCGGCCACTCGGGGTCCAGACGCACCTGAACAGGCAACGCTGAGTCCCCTCTGGGAGGGAGAGGCTGCGGGCAGCAGGGAGGAGGACAAAGAAGACACTTTACAGGGGAAGCGAGGCCCAGAGGGGCCAGTGATGAACTGGGGAGGGGCCGCTGCCATCTGGGCATGGGGGGTGCCGCCTGCTGGCTTTCAGCCGGGGGGACCAGGGCTGAGGGGCCGGAGCCGGGCTGGGCCTGAGATGCCGCAGCCCGGCCATCACTCCGGGACCTGGGCCCTCCGTGGAAGCCACGGCCACACCAGGGTGGCCGAACTCCCCCCACAGGCAGCGAGGCGTGGCCCTCCCGCTCCCACCCCTGTTGCTATGTCCCCGGCTCTGCCTGGGTGCACTGGGGGCCCCGGGCTGGGCTCGCAGGGACGGCCATGACGCTGTGAACAGGACAAGAACAGCCCGTTGCCACGAAGGGGCTGGCTCGGGAGACGGGTTCCGGGGTGTCACTTGCAGACTGTGGAACGCACACCCGGGGGCCGGCTGGGCAGACCGCGGACCCGCGGGTGGAGCGCGCTGCTCTGCGGCCGCGGCTGCAGAGAGAAGCCCCGAGTGGACTCGCCCAGAGGGCACGAGGGACCATGGCCAACCGGGTCAGGGTGGAGGCCAAGGCACATGCACAGGGCCAGGCGGGGCAGGGCCGTCCTGATGTCCCTGCGTCCAGCGCCAAGCATCCGGCCAGGGCCACGTGCTTTAGCTCGAGGCAGGGCACAGGTTCTGGTCACAGTCCCCCAAAGGCTGTTAGCCTGGCGCTGGCACCTTTGTCTAGGTCCCTTGGGGGTGGGGTGGAGCTGGTCTGGGAAGAGGCTTCGTGGCCGAGGGGGCAGTGGCCGGGCAGCCAGGAGCAGATGAGGCTCCCCACGGCCACCAAGCAGGCCGGGCGGGCGACAGGCCAGGCCCCTCCTCCTCCCCGTCACCCTCAGCTTTCCGTTCGCTCCTGGACGTCCTTTGGCAAACACGCCCACAGGGCCCGACCATCTGTTGTCCCCCTCGGCCCCGGAGCCCACAGACCGTGACAACCCCAGAGACTGCTGGACTGGGGGATGCTCGCGCGTCCGCATCGGCTCCCTCCCATCCCTCCTTTTCCGTTTCCACGCCCACCTCCCCCATTAAGGTTTTAACTTTTTCTTCTTTTACTTTCCCTCGGGGTCCCTCACCTTCCAGAACCGACTGCTCCCAGCATCTAGGAACTGGAGCCAGCCCCACCGCAGCCTGAGGGCTGCGTGCCCCTCCCCGCCACAGGGTGTGCGAGCCTGGAGGCCACCTGGGTCTCTGATAAAGTGTTGGGTGAACATAGGTCGCCGTTTCCGCAGCTGCCTCTGTGCTCCGGATCTGAGCCCCCCTGCCCCTGCCCCCGGAAAGAAGCCCTGTGATTCGGGACCTGGGGCTGTCAGGGTCCTGGGCGCTTCTGCTCCTGCACTAGCCGGGGAGTGACTTGCCCGTGTCACTTGCACGCCGACCGCTTTCCCTTGCGCAGTGTCCCCGGCGACACACTGCAAGTCCCCAGGGTGACCGGCCGGCCCCCTCTCCCCGCCTGGACCTGACGGTAACCTTTTACCTCAGCCGCACAGGGAGAGCGCCAGGCCCTCCGGCCTCCCTGGCAGCCTCCGCGGTTCGCTGTGTCCCCAGGAAGCCGGCCTCAGCTCTGCGGGGGCACGGAGGCCCGCCTCCTGCTCCCCTCTTCTGGTCGAACCTGCCCCGCCCCCAGCCCGGCCCCCACCAAAGGTGCCAGCCCCGCGGGGAGGTGGGGGCCACCCACCCTGCCCGCTGGAGGGAGCCTCCTGGGAGACGCCCCAGAGGGCAGCAGAGCCGGGGAGGGAGAGATGGGGAAGAGATGGGGGAGGGACGGGGGAGGGACCGGGGGACCAGGGGAGGGGGACCAGGGGGCGGGGCGCGGCCTTCAGCTCGCACGGCGCTTTTCCATGGAAACCAACCCAAAGCTCCTTGGCAAAGCAGCTGCCGGCATTCCCGGGCGGCGCCGGGAGGGAGAGGGGAGGCAGAGGCCCTGCCGCCCGGCGGCTCCGCGTCACCTGCGACCCGTAAGGGCGGTTCTGGTCTCAGCTGCGGCCTCGTTCTCTGGGTTTTCCCCCGGGGCGTCGCCTGTTTTCCGAGGCTGGGACTTAATCCCCCGGGATGTCAGCCGGTCGCTCCGTCACAGCAGTCGGGGAGCAGGCGAGCGAGTCACACCCCGGAAAGCGGGGGAGCGGGGTGACTCCAGACCCCCCTCCCTTCTGTGACTCTGACGCGACCGTGTCTGGTTTCCGTGGGCACTTGTTCAACTCAGGACGTGGTGTGACGTGGAGAAGTCTGGAACATGCACGCGCAGCCGAAAGGACGATGACAAAACAAATACCCACGTGGCTGTCCCTGAGTCAGGGAAGAGCATGGGGCTCCCCCAGCGGCCTCCTGCGTGCTCCTCCCTGGTCCCCACCGCCACCCCGATGGCGCCCAGCGCCCGATTCTGACCGCGAGCATCTCTCCGCCCCGCTCCCCACCAGCACCGCCTGCTCACCTGCCCTTGTCCTGCGTAGTCAGACCCCGTGGGCACACCTATGCTGGGCGCATGCGACTGTCCTTGTCCTTAACCCCTAAGCAACAAGGTAGAGGAGCTTCTCTCAGCACCCGCATCGCGCCAGGTGCCCGAGTGACCCGGAGACGACGCCAAGCCAGCGGAGGGCGGCGGCGGAGGTTTTCCCTGGTCTCCACGCGTTTCCGCGTGGAGGACGCCGCTATTTCGCAGAAATGTCCTTCCACGTGGGTCTGTCGGGTGTCTGCTGTGATTCGGGCCAGATCCGAACGCGGGCAGGAATACCACAAAACCGTGATTTTCTCAGTCGTCATGTTTTGAGGCTCGGGACGTCCATCTGCGCCATTCCCGTGGTAGCTTCTAGTTCACCTGCCGGCTGCCCGCCCCACAGACACGGCTTCTGCGGGATGCTCTGTCTGGGGAGGGGACGGGCTGAGACTCCTGGCGTGGCCTGTGTGTGCTACTCGTTTGTCACCAAGCCTTCACTCGCTAGTCCTTTCTTCACTTGTTTGTTAAACTGAGCTCGAGCCAGCACCTCACCTTCGGCACCGGCCGCCCTGAACCCCATCCCTCCGCCTGCGTGTTCGGTTCCTGGGGACGCCCCTGAAACCAGTGACTGACCAGTAAGGTGGTTCCACCTGCTCTGCCCGCATCAGGGGCTGGAACAGGTGTCTCGGCATCACGGCCCCGCTCAAACTCGCCCGTGGACAGTGGGGCGGCAGGGGGGGGTGCACCCAGTGGCTAACTTGGAGCCGTGGGTTTGGTTATTCACTGGCTGGGAGGACAGTCACCGAGATCTTCGCCTGTACTGGTGATGGGTGGTGGGGAACTTAGAAGGCGCAGGTCTGGAGAACTGGGCCGGCGTCTGGGGGAGAGGTGGGGAGCGGGCCCAGAAGGGGACACGGTTGAGTACTCGGCGAGTGCTCCTGCCGCATGGGGCCACCGCCGTCTCGCAGGAGGCACCCAGCCGCGGAGGTCAGCAGCCACCTTCCCCGTGGTCCCAGCCTTGGCACGAACAGAGGTGGTGACGGTGGCATGGATGGAGATCGCATCCGGGTTCATCACTGATCACCCCCAACCAAGGCCAGCCTTGCTGCTGTCGCTGCTGTCTACGCAGCTGAGACCAACATGGCGCCAGGATGTGGCACCAGCCCTGGGGACCAGCCAGCCACGTGGCAGCTGGTCGGTCCCACTGGACACCCTTGGAGTAGGCACCTCTCCTGGGTGTGGTTTTACCCTCCCTGCCCCTGGGCTTCCCCCGGGAGCATGGTGCAGCCTCAACGAGCATCTCTGAACTTCACCCCAACCCGTCTGAGGCCGCCTCTGACCCAGGGCCAGAGCAGGCGGCCCACACCGGGGACTTGCAGGTCTGCCCGGTGTGTGTCCTGCGGGGGCGGGAACATGGAGACAGTCTGTCAGAGGAGCGGTGTGCCGGCTGGGAGGGCCGCCCCGCCCCGCAGGCAACAAGCGGCACTGGTGTCCCACGGCCAGGGCCCAGGTCGGGAACAGCCCCCGCTGGGCCGCAGCGGCTCCCTTCCCCAGTCAGGGCCACTCTGTGCCCAGAACTTGGGGACCTGCTGGTGTATAGGGCTGGGTGTCGGGAAGGAATGCACCCCCCAGGGCACATTTCGCCCCAGACAGGTGTTCACCCCCCCCCCCCGCCCCTCATCCGCGGACTCCTCTGACCCCTCCAGCAGCTGTCTGGAGCGCGCCGCTACCCCCCCCCCCGCCCCGGTCCAGCGCCCAGAGGCCGGGCTCAGGGCTGGGCCGTGGACCGAGGGGGGAGCAGCCACGTGACTTGCTCCGTGCGAGTCCGTGAACGCCGTGGCGGACGGGGAGGAGGCGGGGGTGGGGGCGCGAGGCGGCGCCCGGGGCGGGAAGCAGGGTTCGCGGAGGGAGCGCGCCCCTGCGGGTCCCCGGCCGCGTCCCGGGTGCGGCGCGCGGTCCCCCCCCCCGTGACCCCGCCGCCCGTGCGTGGCTGCGGGCGCGCGCGCGGGTCCCCCCGCCCCCGCCTCCCCGGGCCCCCTCCGCGCGCGGCGCGCGGCAGGCGCGGCGGCTCCGGCGTCCCCTGCTCCTCCGGATGCGGACCCGCTGCGTGGACCGGGGCGAGCGGAGCAGGGTCAGGTGGGGCCGCGCGGCGGGGAGGGTCGGGGTGGGCCCGGGGTGGGGGCGCCCCCTCCCGCCGCCGCGGGGGCCGCGGTGAGCCGCCGCCGGTCCCCGCATCCCGGTCCCCGGTCCCCGCCGCGGCCCGCCTGGGCCTCCGCGCGCCCCACGCCCGGCGCCTGGGCCCGGGGCTGGGCGTCCTGCGCGGCGGGGAGGCCCGGGGCTGGCCTGGGCGGGGTCGCCAGGGGGAGGTCGGGGGGTGGCCCGGGGATGGCTCACGGGGCTGGTCCAGGCAGGACCCGGCGGCGGCGGGGCCCGGAGTGCCGTCCTGCAGGCCCGGCGCCCCGGACCCCGCCCCGGACCCCACACCCGCACCTCACCCGCTCTCTCCCGGGACCCCCAGGGCGCACAGGCCTGGCGCGGGCGCGCGGCCCGGATGGCGCAGGCGCCCGCGACCCCGCGACCCCCGACCCCGGAGCCGGACCGGGCTTGGCCTTCGCGGGCGGAGCCCCCCGGCAGGCGCGGCCCCCGCGGGTCCCGTTCGCATCCCCGCGGGCTCGTGTCCCGGCGGCGGCGCGCGGCTGGGGGTGCCCACGGGGCTCGGAAGCCCCAGGACAAGGGTTCGGGGCGGTTGGGGGTCGGGGAGCGGCGCCGCCTCTGCAGTTTCCCACGGAAGCTCCCTCCGGCCTGGGTCCTCCTCGCGGTGGGGCCTGGCCATCCGCGTGCGGGCGGGGCCGATGCGCGTCCCCGGCCCCTGTCCCCTCCTGCAGGCCGCTGGGGCCCTCCCTGTTGGTGTCGTGTGCAAACCCGAGGACCAGGGTGGTGCCAGGCAGACCCAGGCTCCGACTGGAGGACGCGGGACGTGGGCCATGGCCTCCGCCCGGCTGGCTGCCTCCAGATGCGGGGCTGAGCGCCTGGGAGGACCCGCCGAGAGGCCTGGGGGAGGGGACACAGGTGCCCCAAGGCCAGGAGCCGGCTGGGATCGCTGCTGACCTGCGCCTGGAGGCCAGGCCGCTGGGGTGGGCCACCTCTCGGGCTGCCAACCAGGTAACCCAGGCGGGCGGGGAGATCAGCTGAGTGTGCGTTTAATAAATCGTGGTAAAACCCACATCGCCTGAAATGTACCACTCTAACCTTTTTTAGGTGCACAGTTCAGGGCATCGTGCACAGTCACACTGTTGTGGGATGGTCCCCTCCACCGTCCCCAGTCCTCTTCGTCTTCCGGAACGGACACTCGGTGCCCGTTAAACACCGACTCCCCAGCCCCTGGGAACCCCACTCCACTTTGTCTCTGAATGTGACTCCCAGGGACCTCACGTAAGTGGAGTCACAGTGTCTTCATGACTGGCTTATCACACTGAGCATGGTGTCCCCCGGGCCATCTGTGCTGTGGCCTGTGTCGGGATGACCTTCCCTTCGAAGCTGACCGACACCCCGTCGTCCAGACGGACGGCATTTTCTTTACGGCTTGTCCACCTGTGACACTTGGGTGACTCACGCTGCCCTGAACCTGGGCACAGACACCTGTTCGGGACCCTGCTTTCGATGCTCTTGGACGAACCCCCCGTCGTGGGCCTGCTGGTCGCACGGTGGTCCACGTTTGGATTTTCAGGGTCGCCAGACTGCCCCCCACAGGAGCGGCGGCAGCATTTCCTGTTCTCCAGCCGGTGCACAGGGCCCCGACGCGGGCCAGCCTCGCCGTCCTCACACGTGTGTGAGCCCCGGCCGGCGCGGGGTGCCGGCCGCGCCTTGCCCTGGTGTCACACCCGTGTCACGCCCGCCGTCAAAGCCGGCTTCAGTGTCGCCCAGGCTTCTGCGCTTGTTCGGATTTCCCCGTTTCCCAAGTGTCCTTTCTGCGTTGCAGGACCCGCCAGGACCCCGCGCCGTCGTGGCCGTGTGTCCTTAGCTTCCTCCCGGCTGTGGCGCCTCCCGTGTTGCCTTGTCATTCGTGACATTGATAAGTTTGGAGACTGTGATGGGCCGTTTTGTAAAATGTCCCTCCATCTGAGTCTGTCGCTTTTCCTCGCGGTCGGAGCGAGTTTCGCGTGCCCGGCCGGAGCCCGCACGGTGGCCGCGGCGGGCATCGGCAGTGCCGTGTCGCACCGCCTGGCTGCGGGGGCCCCTCCGCGAGGTGGGGACAGACCTGGGCAGACCCTGCTTTTCAGTCTGCGTGCGTCGTCGTGGTCCCCGTGGGTGGGCGACCTGCCCGCCTCCGCACCGCCCACACCCCCCCCCCCCGGGCAGAATTCCCGGTGCGGGAGCCGTGCCTTCTCCTCCGCCACTCATTTGATTCTTCCTTCATCGCGGAAGGGACGCAGGGTGACCCCTCACTCCGTGAGCTACAGTCGGGGACGGCGACACTATTTCGTTCAAAAAGTCATCCAGCTCTGGGCCTGAGAAGAAACTTCAGGTCGGATACTCTGTCCTCGCAATGGGCTCGTCTTTCTTTTCTTTAAGACAATTTTTTTAGTTAATTGTTTTCCACTTTCCAGACGTTCGCAACGTGGCTGGCTCTAAAGTCAATCCCTGCTTCCCTGACTTCTTTTCTCCCACGTCGCCCGTCCTTTCCGGCCTCTGGGCAGGAGGGCAAGCCCGCTGGCCTCCACCTCTGACTGGAGGGGGCAGATCTCTGTCCCCAGGGCACTAAGGTTTTATCTTGAGCTTTGAAATCCAAGCTCCACCGAGAATCTCTCAAAGCTGATGCACCTGGGCGTCTTTTTCGAGGTGCCCGGCGAAACGTGGGGACCCGCCCTCCTCTGCCGGCGAGAACTTTCTCTGGTGGCGGCTTTAAATGGCAGCTGCGTTCCCACCTTTCATTCTCCTCCCCGTTCACCCTCCACTCCTCTCCCCTCTGCCCCTTCCTCGCGGCCCTTCTTCGCTCGGCGTCCGCCTCGCCCACCCCGCAATGCCCCTCGTTAAATTTTTATTTTATTTTTATTTTTTTCCTCCCCTGGGTACCTCAGACTTCATTGCTCATGTCTAATTTGGGTTTTCTTCTATTTATTTATTTTTCCTGAGTTTAATCAGCTGTCTTTTCACTTCTCCCCATTCTGGATTCATCTTCGTGTTTGCATTTCTGTCTGCCTCCCCCTCCCCCTGCCCCCAGCGCTGACTTCTGTGTGACCCACAGGCCCTTCCTGCCTCACGGCCACTGCGCGTCTGCTCTCTCCTGTGACATTTGCCTTCCGACGCCTTCTGTGGACTTCGCTTCCCTTTCGTCCGTGTTTATGGCCTTGAGGTGTTTTCCAGGTCCCGCTCAGTGGCTCCCTTTCCTGTCAGGCTGGAGGAGGGCAGGCTTTAGCGGGTTGCCTGTTTCCACGATGGGGGTCTTTGGTCTTGAAGACCCTGTGGCTTTCCCTCCCCTTCCCTTCCCTTTCCGCTCCTCCTCTTGATTCCAGGTAACGCAAGAAGCTTGAGGCATTTCAGCTCGGTCCATCCCTCTCCCAACCTTCATGCTTTGGTCGTCCAGGCTTTTATTTCTATCCTGTTGATCTTAGAACACCACGAGACGTTATCGTTCGTTTTTCACAGTTACTTTTTTTTCGATTTCCTCGTGTATTTAGGACTTTTGTCGCTCTCCGTTCTTCCTGCCCCTCAGACCATCCGTCCATTTGAAATCACCTTCCTTCTGCCCGAGGAGCACGGTCCGTGTCCCCTTCTCTCCGCGCTGGCATCGCACTCTGTTTTTCTTTTTCTTTCCTTCCTTCCTTCCTTCCTTCCTTCCTTCCTTCCTTCCTTCCTTCCTTCCTTTCTTTCGAAAAATTCTTTCGAGAGTGAGGGTGAAATCTGCTTTTACTGTGAAGTGGAGTTCTCGTTTGGCAGAAACTTTTTAAAGCACATTTGGTACATTCTTCACTTAGTTGTTAGTCTAAACATCTTATCTTCGAATAAGCTTTTCCCCTCGGGCAGGTTTTGTTTTTTGTCTTCGTTTTTTTTCCTCAAGTTTCGTTGTGATGTATCGAGATGTCAACTTAGTTTTCATCTTTGGGTTGTTGCCTTTCATCAGCTCCAGAGAACTCTCCGCCGTGGCATCCTCACATCGTGCTTCCGCTGTTTCTTCCCCTCGCTCTTCCTCCTGCGAGGGTCCCCCTCCGCCTCTGCTCCTCTGCCCACCTGCCCTCGGCCGGTCTTTTTTGCGCTCGAGTCTGCGCGACGTCTTACAGTTCACCTGTCCACTCTTCCCCGTGGACTCTGCTGCCGAAAACGTCCATTGCGTGTTTAATTTCAGTTATTGTATTTCAGTAGGTTTGAGATACCACTCCTCGTGGTCTCCTACTCCGCGGAGTTATTCTCAGGCTTGCAACTCTCTCTCCAAAAGGAAAAGGCAGAGAAAAGAAAGCAGAGCTCGACGGCGCGTGTGTGGCGGGCTGGGCTGAGCGGGAACTCTCTGCTCTCTGCGCAGAGGAGCTGCGAACCCAGAATTGGTCTGAAGAATAAAGTCTCCTTCAAGTATCGAAAGGCTTGTTCTTTTGTAACCTGCGTTAACCGCGGGTCTGAGGGTGGCGTGCGTTTTCTCTGCTGTTTCTGAGCTCAGCCCTCTCTCTTCGCCTGGTTCCTGGCTGCCCTGGCCGCTGTCAGCGGCTCGTTAGTCGTGGCCCTTGAAGATTCAGGGGCTCCCCTGGGGCCTTGGATGAAGACGGCCCTCTCCGGAGAGGGTCGCGTTTGCTGCGCCTGGGCGCCCAGCTGGGCACCGCTTCAGACCCATCCCCCAGCTGCCCCCACCCACAGGGGTGCAGGTCAGGTCAACCCCCAGAGGTTAGGGGCTCGTTGGCAGATGGGGGCAGGCGGGTGTCCGCAGGTGAGGCCGCAGGGGCCTGCACCAGAGCCGCCGCCCGGCAGCTGGACCCGTCCCTGCAGGGCTGACGCCAAAGCCAGGTCGTGAGCGGGGGTGGGGGGGCAGGTTGGTGGGTCGTGTGGGGCCTCCGCCTGGCTCCTGTGCAGGGCGTGGTCAGCGAGCTGAAGTCAGGAACAGGACGAGGCGGGGCAGCACCACGGACGGCGCCCGCAGGCGGCCACAGGCCTCGGGGCGGCCGCCCTGTCATCACGAGGCGGCTCCAGGTTCCAGCCGCCTGGCCCTGAGCCCGGTCCTCCGGGCGTGCCAGGGGCCAGGCTGCTCTGGCGGCCCGCGGGGTCTGCCGCGTCCGTTCGCTTCCCCGGGAGCCGCAGACCGATTCTGGAAGCTGGACCCCCGCTGGGAGGTGGGCAGGAGCAGTCTCTCTTCAACGGGGTGGCTGCGGTGTCACACGGAGCGACGCAGGTGTTCCGCTCAGGCCTGCGGCGGACGTCGGGAGCTCGTCCTGGGAACAACCCTCGGGGCCGCTGGTCTGGGAAGTGGCGCGAGTCAATGAAAACTCGGCGTCCGTCTTCCCTGTCGACGTTTGGGGGTGGGTCTGGCCAGAGAGCCCGTGGGCCACGGCGCATCGGATTAGGCAGGCGGCGGGGGGCGGCCGTCCGCAGGCTCCGTCCGCGGGTCCGGGGTGTGTGTGCGTGTTGGGGGCGCGCCAGCCCGGCCTGCGCAGTGGCAGGGGCCGGGAGCCGCGGGCTGACGCCTGCTCTCGCAGCGCCGTCCCTTCTTCCCGCCTTACAGTCCTGTCTGGACGGGGGAACCTGGTCAGCAGGGGCCTAAGGAGCCCCCCTCGTTCTTCCCTGGCTCCAGGGTCTGCGACCCCGTGGTCCCCTGTGCCGTCAGACGCCTGGGGGGGGGGGAGCGACCCGTCTCTGGCTGACCCCGGCCTCTGGCCCCTTCTCCCCTCAGGTCCCCTTCAGATGGCCGCCGCTGGAACCCGACTGCCTCCTCCCCTTGAACTGTCCACGGCACGTGTTTCCTGAGTTTTCTGAGTCCCCTCCACCCGGTGCCTCGGGGCCGGCGGTGCCCCGTCCCTCCGTCCTCGGCCCGCACCGCTTGGTGCCTCTTTCCACAAGCCCAGGTCTCCCCCCGGAACGACCTGCGGCCCCAGCACGCTGGCCGGGCAGAGGCGGGCCTCCCGCAGGGGGTGACCGGGCAGGTCACGCTAATGCCCGGAGCTCACCGCGGCCCACGTCTAAGTCCCTAAATCAGGGCTGTGGACATGTCCTCCCCCCGTTCTGCGTGAAATGCGAAGGCCTGCGAGCTGGCCCTCCCGGCGGGTCCCCAGATGGGAAGCCTCAGTCTGGGAGGGGCCGGCCCCGGGTCGGTGGCTCTGTGGGAGAAGCCCAGGGTGGGGGGCAGAGCTTCCCGGCCCGGTGCCACCCGGGCTCGTGTGGCTTCCCTGGCACATCCCCTGGCTGCTACACGCCCGAGCACTGACCCCGCTGGCCGCGGCTGTGGCGCCGGGTCCCGCGACGGCAGCGGGAACAGCACTGACGGCCTGGGAAGGCCGAGGGGACCCGCCTGAAGAGCGGCCCGCAAAGCCCGTCCTGGACCGCGCTCCCCTCTGCTGGCGCGTGGCATGGAGGGTGAGCTGTGGTCGCGGCACGGCCGTCGCTAGAGCCGGAGCCAGCAGCCCCGAGCTGTCACGGCCAGCGCCAGCGCGGGCACCGACGTCCTGGACAGCAGCTGCCCTGCGCGGGCCGCGTCCCCAGCGTGGCAGGGCAGGCGTGCGCCGGTGGCTGAAAACCCCGCCCCGGGGCCGACCCTCTGTGCCTGTCCCTCTGTGCCTGTCCCGCATGGGTCCGGCCTGGGCCTCGCCCCTGGAGCAGGCCGCGCCGGGCGGGTGGGAGGGGGCCCTCCGCGGGCAGGGCCTGGGGACGGACCTGCTTGGCATCTGCCCGGTCGCTTGGTCACACTGCCTCGGCGTCCCCTGTTTGGGTCCGTCTGGGGTCTGTGCGGGTCTCTTGGTCCACACAGCCGCCCCGCTCCGCAGCGGGCTCTGTCTGGGGTCTATCACCGAGCACCTGTAGCAGGCGGGTGCAGCCCGCATGGCTGACGGGTCTCTGGCACTCGTCACCTGTGCAGGCCCAGGTGCGCAGGTGTCGGTGCCTCGTGAGGGGCAGGTGGTGAGGCAGGCATCAGCTGCCTCGGGGGTCTCTGGGCAGGGCGGCCGGCACCGCCGTGTCCCTCACGCGTCCTGTCCCCTCTGTGCGTGCCCGGGAGAGCGGTCAGGACGCGGGCAGCCCCCTCCCCCGCGGAGGGCAGGGGGCTGGGCGGTGGAGGCTGCCGTCTGGGTGGCACCTGCAGGCGCAGGCAGCTCCGCGCTCCGCCACCGGCAGCTGGTCCCGCCCCCTGGACGTGGTCACAGCTGGTGAGTTCCGTCCGAGAAACCGGCCGAGGCTGCTGAGTCACAGGGCGGCCGGCAGGTGAGGGGGCGGCCGGCGGCGTCTCCTGCGCCCGCGGGGGCTGTGCTGTTGGGCTGTTGGGGAGGGCCGAGCCGCGCTCAGCTCTGCGTTTGGAACAGCCAGCGGCCCGCAGCGGGAGGGCGCAGGATGCCCCTCCCTGAGCAGGAGCTGCTCCGGGGGCGGCTCGGGGGGCCTCCGCGTCCAGGGCCGGCACCCGGGGCTGGGCCGCTCCCGCGGCAGCCTCTCCCCTCGGCCGCGCCGCTTCGTCATCGCACGTCCGAGCTGGGGCTGGGGCGGGCGGCCCGGCGGGGTCGGCAGGGTGCTCGGCCGGGTGGCACTTAGCTGGGTGTGGCAGGCGCCCGGGGCTGGGAGCAGCAGCAGGCGGCCCCACTGCGCCCCGATTCCCAGCGGGGCTGCGCCGAAGGGTGGGCCACCCCGGCCTTCCCGTTCGTGCCGGGGGCTGTTCATCGCCCCGCTGCCGAGGCGGGACGCTGTTTTCCCTAAACCCGGGGCACAGGGCACAGGGCACGGCCCCTGCCCTCCACTGCGCTGTGCCTCGGGGCCAGGGAGGCCGGAGCCTCCGGGCCGAGCATCCCGCGCGGCCCGTGCAGGCGGGTTCGAGGCCGGAGCACCGAGCCGGTCTGACACGGGACACGGAGAGAGAAGGCACCCACGCCGGGCGGCACCTCCACGTGCCCCGAGCGCGCTGACGGGCGCGCGCGCTCGGTGGAGCTGTGGCTTTTTGCTTTCGCTGCGCGTGCCCCGTTGGGTGGCACCGCGTTGGCCTTTTCCGGGGGTGGCTGCGTGCCAGGGGCTCGTTTTGAAAGGGTTTCGCGTCCGTCCTGTGAGGGACGCTCTTTCCTCGTCGCCTCTCTCTCCAGCTGTCGTGGCCTCGCCCTTCCTGGGGGGCCACCGCAGAGCCCTTCGTCCCTCCTGGAGCGCTGGCGGGACTCGCGGTGCGCACGTCTGTGCCTGGGCGTCCCCGTCGAAGGTCTCGGCCCCCGCTCCGCCTCTGTGGTGGACGGCGGCGGCTCCGGCGCGAGCGGCTTCGCCCGTGTGTCGAGGCGCTCGCCCTCTTGGTCGCGGGCCCGGCCGCGTCTCGGGCTGGCGGGCCGGGCCGCTTTTCATCGCTGACTTCGGTAGCTGGTCTTGTCTCCCCGACCAGCCTTTCCCGAGGTTTATCAATGTTATCGACAGATTTAGAAAAGCTTTCAGTCCTCCTGGAGTCCCCCGTGATTTTCGAACGTGCTGATTCCTACGCACATCTTCATTACTAGTTTTCCGCGCGCTGCGCGTCAGGTTTGATTCTCTGGGTTAAAACGGAAGCTTAGGCCGGGATTGGATCACGATTGGACGGGGACCTCTTCCATTTCCTGTTCAAGCCTTTGCTGTCTTGTTTTTCTCTCTGTTCCTCGTGAGTCGTGTCCCGTCCGTCCTGGTGCATGTGCTTTCATTTTCACGAAGTTCAAGCCTTTTTCCTAATTTCCTTATCATGTCTCTTTTACCTGCGCCACGTAGAAGCGCGATTTTAAGTTTTCCAGATGTTTCCTTTTTCTAATCTCTTTCTGGTTCGATTTCCTTTGGACTTGGGAGCGTTCAGTTCCCCGGGCCGTGCTGCGACTCGTTGCCCCGCACACTTCACGGCCTGTCTTGTCGAATCCGTGACGCGCCCTCGGACACGCGCTGTGTTCCGCGGCCGCTGTGCGGCGCCCGCTGTGCCAGCTGGGACGGCCCCCCCGTCGTGCCTGCGATTTGGAGACTTCGCTCGTCCCTCAGAGGGGCGTGTGGGCACATCCAGTTACAACGGGGACCCCTCCCGCCTCTGCGTCCCTTTCTGCCAGGCTTCGTTCCGCGTGTTTCGGAGCCCTGCTGCCCGGCCCGGGTGCGTCTGTGATCGCTGCGTCTCCCGTCGTGACCTGTGCCTCAGTCCCTCGGAACGGCCCCTGCCCTGCAATCTCCAGGGTTTAACGCGACACAGTCGCTCGCGCCTCCTCGGAGCGAACCCTTCCGTAAGGTGGGCTTCCTGCCCGTTGCGCAAAGCGGCCGCTCGCCTCAGCGGTCCCGTCTGCGCGCGTTTGCCCTTGCGGCGTGCTGTTCGCCGCCTCTGCGCTGGGCACTCAGTGACGCGGTCGGCTTGCATCCGGAGTTCGGCCCTGCCCTCCTTGCGCGACCTCTGTTCTGTTCCCTTCTCGTGTCTTCTTAGGGGGTGAGCATTTTTCCGTCTCATTTTTCCTCCATGTTGGCTGGTCTGCCGCATTTCCCTCTTGATGGCACTTTTGGCGCCGGCGTTGGGGTTTCCAGTACCACCTTCAGCTCGTCGCAGGCCCTGTTGACGTCATGCCAGCTCACACCCGGTGAGCGACTGTCCCGTGCTCTGCCCAGGTTTCTGCTGCCGCTCAGACGCTTCACTTCCACGTTTGTCACGAGCCCCACGATGCCTCGCTCCTCGTTCCGATGTCAGTCATCTGTAGGGATCGAAACGCGCCCCCCATCTGCACTTGACTCTGACCGCCGTCAGCGTTCTTCGTTTGTCTGCGCAGACTGGACTTCCCGTCCGACCGCACCTCTTCTGCCTGGAGTCCTTCCAGCATGTGCGGCTCAAACCCTCGTTTGTCTGAAAAGCCCTATTCCTCCCTGTTGTGGGGTGACAGCGTTAGGAACCTAACGCACCCACTCCAAGCGTGAACTCACGGGCTTTCGTGAAGTCGCGCGTGCACACCTGTCGCTGCAAATCTAGACTGCTTCCCGTCGCGCACCCCCCGCTGTCGCTTCCCCCTCCGCCTGTCCCCAGCCCACGCAGCCCGAGCTCGCCTTCCGTCCCCCGCGTCTTGTGGCCGTTCGCGTGGGGGCGGTCATGCAGCGGGCGATCCCGCGGCCGGCCCCTCGCCCTCGGCCTCACGCTTCGGGGTTCATCGTGGTGTGGCCCGCCCACCGCTCCGGTCCTTTTCACCGCCGCGTGATGTTCCGCGGCACGCTGGGCGGCAGGTCACGCACCCGTTTCTGGGCCGAGGGGCGTCGGCCGCTTCCACACGGCGAACGACCGCAGCCAGTCCGTGGGTGTGAGGGGTGGTCCCGTCCCTGTCGGCTGAGCACAGAAGTCCGGTTCGATCGGCAGGAGCCCGTGTCCTGTTTCCCCCGCACTTTAGCGGGGCCACTCCGTCCTCTTCTCGCTCGCCGGATTTTATCTCGGTTCCCCTGAATGTCACCTGCCCGCGCCGCCTCTTCGGTTCCCTGTAAGATTTTTTTGGGGGGGCGGGCAGGGCTGCCATCAGCTGCCTGTGGGGCATCTGACTTTGTTCCCGTTACAGGATCTACGGGCTCCTCGACTCTGGGGCTTGCTGGGCCTCACGGGCTCGGGGCGGTCCTGCTGTTCGCTTCCTTCGTGGGCTGCTCCTGGCCGTGCGCGCTGGGCCCCGCCCGTGCGCGGTGCGGCTGCTGGTCAGCCCGACACTGGGGTGTCTTCTTTTCGGGCTTCACCTGGGGCACTTCTCCCCGCCCACTTCAGGGGCCCCGTCTTCCCCTGGCCGTTAGCTGTCCTGACGGGCCAGGGAGAGGCCTCTTCGCCTCCGGCGCCGTGTTCGCTGTTGCTGCTGTTTCCCCGCCAGCCTTTCTGGAAGCTTCCGCTTCTCTGCTGGGATTCCTTATCTTTGGTCCCCGCTGTCCACTGTTCCACCGGCTCCTGAACGGGTCACTCGTAGTGACTCGAACCTTCTGTCGGCAGTGGCAACCACCTGCCGGCTCCGGATCTAGGTCTTTCTCTCCCTTTGTTGTTGGCCATGGGCAGTGTCCCTGGTTTCCCGCATCTCAGCTTTTGAGGCGAATGCCCGACCGGCTGCGGGGGCCGTGACGGCGGGGACCCCCGTGTGCACAGGGCCGGGCTCGGGTCCTGCCCCCGGCGGATGGGTGGGGGTCAGGTCCGGCTCCCCATCCCGCACCCTGTGGCGCCCGCCCCTCACCCCTCACCCCTGACCCATGCCCCTGTGCCTCACTCCACACCCCTCACCCCTCACCCCCGACCTCCCCGCCCCCCACCTCCTCGCCCCCCACCTTCCTGCACCCAGCCCCACCCCACGCCAGCCCCGGGCCGAGAGGTGGCTGTGGCGGGGCCAGCACCTTCGCACCCCCTCCCTGCCCGCGCCCTGCGGGAGGGGAGCGGGAGGGGAGCCGGAGGGGCCGGGGCCACCCCATTTGGCCCCGGACGCCCTGGGCCCGAGGGAAGGCCCGGTGCGCTGCAGGCTGCGGCCCCTCCCGTCCTGAGTCCTGAGGGCGGAGGGTCTCCCCTGCGGTTTCTGCGTCTCAGGCAGCGGCGGCTCCGAGTGTTTTAAAAATCCTTTTTATTTCCCTTTTTTGTAAATTACCCCCTCTGATGGTTCTCCATTTATCCCGTGAGACGGCGATTTTATTGTCGAGTTTCATGATCTTAACACAGGAGAGACATCAGCTCCTCTGTTGAGTTTACGGCAAACGTCGCTCGGATTCCGGATTCCACGCGCCTGGGTGGGAGAGGCGCGTTTTTCTGCCGTGGAACCTGTTCGTCTTTCCCTCTGCGAATTCCTGTCATCCTCCGCGAGGCGAGAAAGGCCTCTCTCCAGAGATTCGGAAAACGCTCGTTTCTGCGGCTCCCGCCGGCTCTACGGCTTTGGTTTTCGCCCTTAGTTCTCTGATCCATCTCGACTGACTTCCGTGCTGGAGAGGCAGCGTCCGCAGGCTGATTTCCCTTCAGTCGCCTGATTGTCGCCCAGAATGTGTGAGCCACGCCCTTCCCGTCCCCAGTGGCCACAGCGCGTTCTCTTCTCGGACGTGACACAGGGCCCGGTTCCGTGCGATCCTTCCCCGGGACCCAGCCGAGGCGGTCGCCCCTGTTCCGCGACCCAGGCTGGATGATTGTCTCTCCCTCTGTCGGGAGCAGCGTCGGCCATGCTTCTCCCGGGCCCGGTTCTCACAGCTGTCCCTTGCGCCTCCGTCACCAGCGTCTTCGCGTTCCCTGAGTTCGTTCGTTTTCTCTCGCTGCTGGGCCTTGGCAGAGACGGACATTTAACCGGGGGCCGCCAGGTCACCGCGCCACCTGAGCTGCGCCTGGCCCTCCGGGCCGTAACAGGGCAGGCACGGCAGCACCCGTCGTCACACGCACCCGTCGTCACACGCACCCGTCGTCGCACGCACCCGTCGTCACACGCACCCGTCGTCGCACGCACCCGTCGTCGCACGCACCCGTCGTCACACGCACCCGTCGTCACGCGCACCCGTCGTCGCGCGCACCCGTCGTCACACGCACCCGTCGTCACACGCACCCGTCGTCGCGCGCACCCGTCGTCACACGCACCCGTCGTCGCACGCACCCGTCGTCACGCACCAGGCACGTGTGTGAGGCTGGGCACAGGAAAGCGGCCCGAGGAAGTGGCCCACATCCCCGTGGCCCCGCCTGCTACGCCACCTTCTCTCCGCTCACACCTCTGGCCTCGCGGGGACGTCCCATGACCAGATGACACGGCCTTTGCCCGGTGGCCGTGCACGACGAGCAGGGGCTTCGTGTCCTGGAGGTGGCCCGCCGCAGCAGCCGGCCCCGCCGTGCTGAGACCCGCCCTGACCTTGCCTTCCGGCCCACGGAGTTGCCACACGTCCAGCCCTAAGCCGCGCACATCCGTCCCCTTGCAGTTCTTGGGTCAGAAGATCAGAGTGTGGGCCGGCGGCTGCCGGTTCTGGGCGGTCCCGGGGGTTCTGAGGTCTGTGTCGTGGCTCGTTCGGGCCATGAGCGGCTGCAGCCCACAGCACTGCCGTCCCCACTGTCTTGGTCTGTGTGACTCGAGGGCCATTCTGAGCTCTCCACCGCGGGCTCGGGGCCGCCTCCTTTCCCCCCGGGTCAAGGCTTCCTCAGGCCGCGCCTCCCCCTCTGCTGGGGACCGTCCACGGCTTTTAGAACCGTGTGACTGGGCTGGGCCACAGGGACAACCCCGATGACCTCCCATCGCAGGTCCTTAACCCCGGTCACATCTGCGGAACCGCCCAGGTTCTGGGTCGGCACACAGGCGATACCGGGGACCATCGATCCCCACCTCACTGGGCGCTCGCCAGTCTCCCTCGGACCCGCGTCCCTAACGGACACGTGTGCCCTTCTGGGGCGGGAGATTGAGTTTTTAAGAAATCTTGCATTTGAAAAAGCCAACCCCAAAATACACATTTCCGTGGACAGAATCACAGGGAGCCGGCGGTCTCAGGTTTACCACAACGTTAGTTTTCCAGAAAATCTCACGGACAAAACCACTTCACAGCTGTTCACACGTTTTAAACCGACAGATACACTGAGGCAAGACAGACGAAAGTCTAACTTAAACTTTACGGAGAAAATGCTGAAAAAGTAAGCCCGTTCCAACAGCAGGAACTTCCAGGACCTTCCGACGAAGTGGCCGGTGGCTTCACGGCCGCAGAAGCAAACGGACAGGCCGCTTCCTGAGCGACCGGCCCCAGAGTCGGCCGCGGGCCCGGTGGGCTGGCACCGGCGGCCGTGGCCATGGCCGTGGCCGGGGCCGTGGCCGCGCAGGAGGCCGAGGCAGGAGGCCGGGTCGTGCCTGGGCTTTTAGGGGCTCTCCTTTTCCTAAAGAGCCAGTTTAGGGGAAAACCCTCTGCTTCGGGCAGAGCTGTCCCCTCTCTGCCGCGTGGACACGCCGGGGCCGCGGGCTGCAGCGGCACCACCTCGGCCCACTGCGCCGTCCTCCGGCCACCTCCACTTCCAAGCCCGGTCAGACCCCCGCCCCCGCCCCCGCCCCCGCCCCCGCCTTATAAACCAGCCGGTCCCGCGGGGACGCAGACGGCTTTCCGGGCTCCCTCTGGCGGGGGGCACTCACCATCAACCGTCTGCGTTTCCACCTGAATGACGCTCGAGAGCACTCGTTCCGAGAGCCTGTCCCCGTTCGCCGCCCTTGCCGTCAGGCTGCCCAGGGCCTTACTTCAGTGCCCAGGCTCATTCCCAAGGGCCAAGAGCGAACGCCCTCGCGGGGGGGCTCCCGTCGGGGACACTGTCGGGACGGGAGGGCTGGACCCGCGTCCTCAGGGCAGGCGGGAGGCCGGCCTGGCCGCCCCTGCTGGGCCCGCGCTCAGGCCGAGGCCAGTCTGCTCACCCAGGTGTGCTCTCCCTGCAGGTGAGTGAGAAGATGTAGCAGAGAGAGCGGCAGCGAGGCGACCCCTGGCCCCGCCCGGTGTGGACAGCCCAGCCCGGACAGGCTCCCCTCAGCCACCCTCACCATGTCCAAGAAGGGCACAGGCGGCAGGGCCAAGGGGGACAGGGCGGACGTCCTCGCCGGACTGCAGGCCGCCAACGAGGAGCTGCGCGCCAAGCTCACCGACATCCAGATCGAGCTGCAGCAGGAGAAGAGCAAGGTGGGCCCCCCGCACCCCCGTCTCTCCCGGCCCCGGGGTCTGCCCCGTCTCTGGGATTGCCTGTCCAGGTGTCTTGGGGTCCCCAGGGCCTCTCAAGGCAGCCGGGGAGGGGCAGCGGCTCCCGCCCTGACACCCAGCACGGGGCAGGGGGGGGTCCTTGCCGCCCATGGGGAAGGCTGGGCTCGTGCTGGCAGCTGAGGGGGCCTCGGGGGAGGAGAGTGAGGGCTGGTGGGAGGACGCACGCCCTCGGCGCCAGGCCGGGCTCCGGGGGGCCGTCGCACCGGCCCACACGGCCCCGCGGTCTGCCACGGCCGCTGCCCCCCCCGCCCAGGAGCTGCAGGGAAGCGTGATGCGCCCTCGGAAGGGGCAGAGAGAGGGTGGACTTGGGGAGAGGGCGAGCCCCGGGCAGGATTCCCTCCCCGAGGGTCGAAAGGCCCGAGGACCGTGCGTGGCTGTGACTCCTCACCCCCGCCCAGCACACGTCTCCTCTCCGGAGGCTGCTGGGGGGAGGCGGCTCGCTCGGACTCAGCTGCTTCCTGCGGGGCGCTCCGCGTCCGGGTGAAGTCACGAGCAGAGCCGCCCTCTGTGACCCGTGACGCTCACGCGGACTCGGGCGCCAGGCCCCGGCGCGCTCGCCCGCCCGCACGCGTCCGCAGCGGGGAGCTGCCGGGCCCCGGGTCACCGAGCCCGAAACGCTCACTGCGTGGCCCTCGCCCTCCCACGCCGGGCCCCCTGCTCCGCAGGGCGGGTGGATTAAAGGACCTGCTGCTGCGTCGGTGCTGGGGAGGACTCGCTCAGAGAGGACAGGACGGTCCCGCAAGGCGGCGTCACAGCAGCCGCGTGGCTTCTCGGGGCGTGGGGCCCAGCTCGGCAGCACCTGCTCCCCACCGGGAGGTCACAGAGTCGGGCGACCTCGCCAAGAGCCCCAGGCACACCGCCGGCCGGCGCACGAGGCGAAGGCACAAACGTCACGGAGCCTGGGATGGGCGGTGGCCCCGGATGCGGAGCCGACCCCACAGCGCGCCCCAGAGGCCCGCGGGCACTCCCGCACCTTGTCCTGAGCAGCCCGTGGCCCCGGAGGCCGCCATCGCCCGCCCTCCCCTCCCCTCCCCCATTCGCAGCTGCAAGAGAAGAGACTTGCTAAGACCCAGGGACACCGAGGCTCTCTGTTTTAATGAAAATGGCCACTATCGGCCCCATGCGAAGACGCAGCAGCCCTCCCCGGCTTCTCCAGGTGCCCCGGGTCCCGACCGAGCGGCGTCACACACACCGTCCCGCCCGGGCCCAAGCGGCGCGTGCCGGCCCCTTGCCTGTCGCCTGTCGCCTGTCGCAGCCCACGGCTTGGCCTGGCGGAGCTCCCAGCTCTCCCGGCCCCGGGACTGCCTCTAGGGCCTAGACGACCGCGCGCCCCACGTGCGGGCCGCGCACCCCCAGGCACCCGCCTGTCGGCGGCTCCGGCCTGTCTTCGGTTCGGGCTGAAGCAGCAGCGAGCGGGGGGCACCGTCTGCCTGCCCGGGCCACGCGAGCCCCGACGCCTGCTCGCGCCCGGATTCGCTGGGTCAGAGGGTGCGTTGACAGCGTGACAGAGGACGCTCCCCCGCCCGTCGGGACCGCGAGGGCCCCCGGCGAGGTGGACACCGAGGGGACCTCCAGGAGTCAGGTCGCAGGGCCCGCCGGCCGGCAGACGCTCGGCTCTGCGCCCCTCACAGACGTCCCGCCTCAGCGAGGGGCCCTGACGGCCATCGCCGCTGCTGGCCCCCGCAGCCACCGGCCCCAGGCCTCGCTGCGCGTCGGTCTCCTGTGACCCGCGTGGAAAGTACGAGGCCCCCGGCCTCGCCTTCAACCTGCAGATCAGACACAGGCGTGTCTCGGCGGCTCCGGGCTGCTCAGGGGCTGGCGGCCTTGGGCGTCGCCGAGAGTCACCCTCGCGTGGGCTCAGCAGCCGGGGTTGAGCTGGGGTCGGGGAGGGGCGTGCCAGCCCCGAGCACTGCATCTCCCGCGTTAAAGGGACCTGCAGCTGGTGTGGGGTCGTGATCCCTGTCTGCCCCCCGCCCCCTGCCCCCTCACAGCTCCCGCTGGTGCCTCCAGGCCAGGCCGGCAGCTCCCGGGCAGGCTCCACTGAAAACGTTTTAGGTTTTGAGACGCGCGAGCGCGAGCGCGAGGGAGCAGATGTTCTTCCTCCTCCGCCCCCACTCCCTGCCCCGCACCCCGCCCACGACACCGTTTGCCTTTCTCTGCAATCGCCACCCGAGACGCGTCCGTGGAGGCGCACGGAGGGTGTCCGTTCGGAGGGGAGCTTGCCGCAGGCCCGGATGCGGGCGGCAGTGCAGGCCCCGCCACGCCCCGCCACGACCTGCAGCTGCGTCCCCATCTCCCCCCCACGGTGGGCAGTCGTGGCCCCCCCAGACACGGTCTGAACCGGCACAGGCGGACCCCCACGCCACTGAGAAACGCCACCCAAAGTCTAGCTTTTTCGACGTCTTGAACTCAGTGTAACCTGGAAACAGGAGGTTCCTCTCCCGCAGAAGGTGGGTAACGCCCGCCCGCCCCGGGCCTTCCGCACGGTCCCGTTCTCCAGCCAGAACCGCGAACAGCCGGGCCGGTCCATTTGGAGGGCCCTCAGGGCCCGGAAGGCTGCCCGAGAGAAGCCTGGCCGCCAGGATGTCTCCAGGCACTGCGGGGTGCGGGCTGCCCCAGTGGGAGTCTGGGGTGAACCCGCGGACAATGGGACTGCCGGGGGGTGGGGGTGCGCCGGGGGGGGGTGCACCAGCCGAGAGAGCTGGCGTCACAGTCGCGTCTGTCTCGACGGGAAGGACAGTGGATGAGGCCGGCGCGCCCCGCCCCCTCCCCCACGCCACCTGGGGAACTGGCTCTGGCTGGGGCAGGGGGGGTGCACGCTCATGGGAGAGGAATGAGGCACCTTCGGGGAGTGACAATTGCTGTGAAGCGAGTGACACAAAGTAACGGGGCCGATGGGGAGACGGGGCTGGGACCGGAGCTCAGAGGAGTCCGCAGAGGCTCCCCCGGCTGGGACTGCGGGGGCACCTGGGCAGGAGAGGGGCAGGAGACGCTGGCGCGGCCAGGCGGGTGGCCGAGGAGGGGAGGCGGGCGGGGCTCCAGGGGTGGGAGCTGGAGCCATGGGGCAAGATCACAGGTGCCAAGCTGCGAGCAGCCCACGGGGCAAGCGGGGGCGGGCCCCATCCCCTGGTGTCCCCCCGTGGCTCGAGGTCATGTGACTGGTGCCTCTCCCTGGCTGTCCTGTGCCTCGCGGGTGGCGGGGCGGGAGGCAGGGCGGGAGGCGGTGCTGGCTTAGGGCAGGGGAGCAGGGAATGGAGGGACTCGGGGTGCACCCTGGAGCGGTGGCAGAGGGATTGGCTGGGCTGGGGTGCGCACAGGGAAGGACAGGGCAGAGGACAGTGCCCCCCGCAGAGGTGCGGGGACTGAGGATGGAGGCCCCCAGGGGCAGGGACGCGTCCGTGTGGCCCCACGAAGTGTCCGGTGTCTGCGGGGGCCGCCTCCGTGAGGGCCCGGCGGGAAGCAGCGGCGCCTGCAGAGAGGCCTCCCCGCGGCATGCGCCCCCGCGCCCCCGCCACCCGGGCCTCGCTCTTGTCTTCCAGGTGAGCAAGGTGGAGAGGGAGAAGAACCAGGAGCTGAAGCAGGTGCGCGAGCACGAGCAGCACAAGAACGCGGTGCTGCTCACCGAGCTCAGGACGAAGCTGCACGAGGAGAAGATGAAGGAGCTGCAGGCCGTGCGCGAGGCGCTGCTGCGGCAGCACGAGGCCGAGCTGCTGCGCGTCGTCAAGGTCAAGGACAACGAGAACCAGCGGCTGCAGGCGCTGCTGCACGCCGTGCGCGACGGCGGCCCCGACAAGGTCAAGACCGGGCTGCTGTCCGAGGCCAAGGAGGAGGCCAAGAAGGGCTTCGAGGTGGAGAAGGTCAAGATGCAGCAGGAGATCTCGGAGCTCAAGGGCGCCAAGCGGCAGGTGGAGGAGGCGCTGACCATGGTCATCCAGGCCGACAAGATCAAGGCGGCCGAGATCAGGAGCGTGTACCACCTGCACCAGGAGGAGATCGCGCGCATCAAGAAGGAGTGCGAGCGCGAGATCCGCAGGCTGGTACGCGGCGGGGGCGGGCGGCGGGGCCGGGGCGGGGGCCCGGGGAGGGGGGCCGCAGGCCCGAGGCGCGGCTGGACGGCCAGGCCAGCGGCAGGCAGGCTCCGCCCTCCGCCAGGCCGGGCTCCTGGTTCCGGTGGGCCGAGGCGGCACGTCTGCAAGTCAGCTCTGGGCCCCCCAAAGCGGTCAGGAGGGCACCCCGCTTTCCAGCCCCGGGGGCGCCGGAGGTCAAGCAGGGCCAGTGCTCCGGCGGCAGGGCGCCGTGCTCCGCGCTGGCGGGCCCTGCAGGGTCTGGGTCCAGACGCGTGAGGCCGGAAGGCCCGCGGGGTGGCGGCCCCGACGTCCCCCGCTAAACGCACTCTCCGGGGTGGCTTCACCCTGAGGTGGGACCCTGTGGGGGGCCGCCCATGGTCCCGGGACCGGTGTCCCCGCAGCCCCCTGGGTCGGGCTTCTCCACGCCCCGGTACTGAGGAGCAGGGGTGCTCGGGGGTCGCCAGGGGTTGCGCAGGCAAAACCGATTTCAGCCATCTCCTAAAGCCCTGCGAGGTGCGTGACCCCTCCGCGCCTGGGGCCTGGGCAGCGGGGTCCGGGGGCCCTGGGCCCACAGCCGCGATTAGGCCCCGAACGTGTCGTACAGGTGGCTGTGGGGTGAGGTCCAGGCCCAGCGTTGGGGCGGGGGTGTCACATGTTGGGGGCGCCGCCAGCCCTGCATCTCCCCCCCCAGGTTCTCACCCGAGGCTGCTTCAGTTGCGGGGGGGGGGTGGTTGGGGAGGGGGAGGGGTGAGCCCTCCAGCGGGCAGACCCTTGCGGAGCCGGGCGTGGATCTGTCCTGAGGGATGCACCCGAGACGGCTTCCTCTGAACCCGGCCCCGGCCTGGCCCCCTACCCCCGCCTGCCTGACCCCTGATTGGAGCAGGGGGGCCGGGCAAGGCCGGGAGGTCCCTGCGGGGAGGCCGCGCCCCGAGCCACCGCCCCCCGCCCCGTCAGGGGGTGCCGGCTGCCCGCGCGCTTCTCCACTTCTCCGTCGTCAGCAGGTGCCAGGCCAGAGCCGTCCCCAGGGGCTGTCCCCAGGCCCTGCCGTGGGCTCCGGCTCCGAGCGTCTGTGCCGGGGGTGCGTCCTGGCACATGCGGGGGCGGGGGGAGTCTTCTGCGCCCCTCTCCGGGACCTGCAGCCCGAGGCTTTCCGCCCTTTGCCGGGTGGGGCCGAGGGGTCACGGGTGGCTTCCCTGGAGCTCGGGCCCCAGTCCAGACCCAGTCTCGCTCTTGGACCCTGGGGCCCTGGCGGCATGTGGCCCCGGGGCAGGGAGGCCCGACGTTTCGTTTCAAAGATGCATCCGTGGTGAGGAAGGGAAGGGACCGAGCAGGCGCATGCACCTGCCTCTGAAAAGGGGGCACCGCCTCCTGGGGAAGGGCCTCGGGCGGGGCCCGGCAGGGGGTGCTCCGGGAGGGGGTGCCCTGGGACGGGGTGGGGTGCTCCGGGAGGGGGTGCCCTGGGACGGGGTGGGGTGCTCCGGGAGGGGGTGCCCTGGGACGGGGTGCTCCGGGAGGGGGTGCCGCCATCGCAGGAGGGAACAGCCGCAAAGGTTACTGCCCTGAGACCTCCCCGGGCCAGGATGGGGAGGTGGGGGCAGCCGCACCGCTGACCCTGGCCGCCCTGGGTCCGTGTTCCAGCTTTTAGCAAGAAAGTTAAACAAGGGAAATAAACTAGAAAACGCTCAGGGAACGAGGACAGAGGAAAACGTTCATGCAGCCGAGCAGCGTGTTTCTAAGCTCTCGTCACAAAAGAGCCGAGGGTTTAAAATTTAAGGGAACAAAGCTACGAGCTAAGGTTAATGGATCATTAAAGAAAAACGTTTCAACAGACCGAGTGTGGCCCGACTGAGCCGCGTCCCAGACCCGCGCGTCCCCGTTAGTGCACGGACCGCCGTGGGGGCCGCACGACGACGCACTCAGACGGGTCCCTCGGGAAGTGGCGCGCGGCGGTGACGGGATCAGGACGTGCAGGACCGTGCGCCTGGCTGAGAACTCCCGGGGGGGACACCGCGAGTGAGAGACTGGGGTGCAGGGACTGTCGCTGGGACACCTGCCGCTGCCCCCGGAGCGAGGTTTCCGTCCTTGAGAACCGAGCCCTGTGCCTCGGCGCCGGCCTTCCTCCCCCTCCCTCGAGGGCGGATCGCACCCCGGCGCGGCCTCGCTTCCCGCGGCGTTGGGTGACCCGTGCGGGGACTTCTCGGGGAGGCCGGCGTCGGGTGCAGCCCGTCGGCTCACGGAGCCCGGGTGGGCGGGTGTGTGCGCTGTCCTGGCCGCCCTGGCCTCCGACGGAGGGAAAACGGTGCCTGGGGGCTGCGGGCGTGAGTGCGAGGCCTCGGTCAAGCGCGCGGCTGCCCGGCGGTCGGTGGCCTCGTCTGCCCCTCTCTAACGGGCTGTGCTGCCCCCTCCTGCGTGTCTGTCCCCGCGAACGGGGACTCAGCAGAGGGGTTTCCTCTCTTCCGCTCGGCGCGCCGCCCGCCCCTGAATTCTGCGATGGGGGCTCCTGAGACGGCTCCCGTCCTCGTCTCCGAGCCGACTTCGGCGGAGGCCTGATCCACGACTCGTTGTCACCGTGACGTGCAGTCGCAGCAGCGGGGCACGCTGTCCTCGTCCGCCGTGGGGAAACGTGTTTTAACCCGAGGCCTCTTGCGAGTCCAGTGCGCGTGTGGGGACGCCCGCGTGCCCGGCGTCTGTCTGAGGCGCGGGCAGCGCCGGCCGGTGTCGCCCCCCCCCCAGGGCTGTGGCCTGGGGTCCGGGAGGCGCCTGTGGCCGCTGGGAGGCAGGGGCTCCTCGAGGTGTTGGCGGGTTGAGCGCTCGAGGCTGCAGTTAAGCGAGGGCCACGCAGCCGCCAGCCCTGCGGGTGTGGGGCCTGGGGTGGGGCAGGCGCCAGCTCTCCGGGCTCCCCGTCTGGGGCGGCCTGTCATGCCCCCGCGCCCTGGGCTCACGCCGGCGGCCAGACGAATGAGAGACGCAGCGCCGTCTGCACACAGTGGGCCGGCAGCCCCGCTTCTCCCGCACGGACGCGGGGAACGGGAGCGCGGGCTGCACGCCCTGCGCCGCCGCCCCCCGTAGGGACCCCCCACCCAAGCAAGGCCCCCTGCCCCGGGACAGCAGCATAAGCCCTCAGCCTGAGGCTTCCTCTTCTCCCCGTTCCCACCGGTTTTGAGACAGACGTGCTCGCTGCACCCTCCTCTCGATGGGGGGCAGGGAACCCGGGGGCTCTGCCCTGCCCCGTGCCTGGCAGGCGCTGGAGGAGGACCCTGCCAGACGGGGCCAGCCCGTGCGCCTAGGAGGCCCCGCGCGTGGGCGGCCGGGGCGGCGGGTGCGCCCGCCACCCGCCGTCTCCGCGGTGACCGCCGCCCGGCCCGGCCCGCGTGCGTGATGTGTTCTCTTCTCCTTGTAGATGGAGGAGATGAAGTTTAAGGACAGAGCAGTCTTCGTGCTGGAGAGAGAGTTAGGGGTGCAAGCCGGGCACGCTCAGAGGCTGCAGCTCCAAAAGGAGGCTCTAGACGAGCAGCTGTCCCAGGCCAGGGAGGCCGAGCGGCACCCGGGCGGCCCCAGACGGGAGCTCCCTGGGGCCAGCGGTGCAGGAGACGCCTCCGACCTCCCGGGAAGCCCCGTAAGCACTGCCCCGCCGCCCCAGTCCAGAGCCCGGAGCCCACGACCGAGCCTCCCCCCGGGGTGCCCGCCCCGCCTCAGCCCCGCCCGCGCCGAGGCCCTGGCCCCGGCTGGGCTGACAGGGCCACACGCGGTCCCCCTTCCCTCCTGGCTAACGCGGCGCTGCCCCCCCTCGGTTCCCTGCCGTGGACCCCGAGGCGCTGGGCTTCCGGCTGGAACCCACCTGAGCCCCCAGGTCCCTGGTCCTGGCTGGTGCCGGCTCCCGGCCGGCCCGTGGGACACTGGGCTGTGACCCGCTGGGAAGGCTGGCTCCCTGCGGCCTAGTGCAGCCTCTGTCCCCAGCTGTGGTTTCAGCCCCCCTGACCCCTGACCCTCCTGCCGCCTTCCACGCGACCATGACACGCGCCTGCTCCCCCGGGCCCGCCGAGCCGGCACGGCCGCGACCCCGCTGGTCTCGCTGCTGCTTCGGGTCCAGAGCCCTCGGGGCGGTCCTGGGAAACTGGGGGGTGGGGTCTAGATGCCAGGGCCCCCGCGCAGTCGTCTGGGCCGGCTCCCCGGCCTCTCCTGCACCCGCTGCGTGAGGAGCCGTCCTCAGCCCTTCCGGACGCGCGTCCGTTGCCCTAGGCCAGAGCGCGTGAGCTGAGCCAGCCCGAGGGCAGTGGCGTTTCGGTGAGGGAAACCGACGTTTCCCGCGTCGGCTGTGCGGGGCGACTGAATCAGAACCGGCTCCCGCCGCGGCTCCGCGGACCGTGTGCTCCCGGGGCCCAGAGCGAGCCGCGGCGGGTGCAGCGCCGCCTCTGGCTCCTGAGGGACGTTCTGGCACCGCTCAGAGGCGTGTCCGGGGCGCACACTTCTTGGGGAACCGGCCTCTGACAGTCACAGTCGAATAGGTTTCCCGGGGTCGCGCTGCAGCACCGGGACGCGACCCCGGCCGCAGCGCGGGCCGAGCAAAGCCCGGGGCCGGCTCCGACGTTTTCGGGGTCCTCCGCTCTCGGGGCCCCCGGTTTGCATGCCCGCGCCCTCCACGTTGGCGTGCCCCCAGACGTCTCTGCTCCCGCGTTCTGTCCCCACCGCGCGTTCGCCGTGCCACGGAGGCCCAGCCCCGGGAGGGTCCCACCGGCCCCGGCGGCCCCGGCCACCGCGGCGCAGACGACTCCGTGGGGCGTCGGGGTCTGCAGTTTCCCGGGCCGTGCCCGCGAGCAGGTATTTGCAGTGGGTTCTTGTTCCAGGAACAGCAGCTGGACGAAAAGGACGCCCGGCGCTTCCAGCTGAAGATCGCCGAGCTGAGCGCCATCATCCGGAAGCTGGAGGACCGCAACGCGCTGCTGTCGGAGGAGAGGAACGAGCTGGTGAGCGCGGCGGGAAGGGCGACCCTGGCCACGACGGCGGGGCTCGCGCCGGGGCCCCTTGGCTGTTTCCCGGTCGCGTCGAACGTGGGCCTCGGGCGCGGCTGGCCCTTCCCCGCTCCCTGGCGTGGGGCGGCCGTGTCCTCGCGCCCGCACGTCACCTGGGCCGTGTGAGGACCTCGCCCTTCGGGGGCACCAGCCCAGCTGGTCCTCGCAGCCGCTGCGGTTTCCGAGTGGCTCGTGGCCCCCGGGTGAAGGCTTTCCTAAGAGCCCGCGGGGGTCCTGGGCCAGGCGAGTCCACGGCGGCTCGGACCGGCTCCCTCTGGGCGCCGGCTCGTTCTGCGCGGTTTGCCAGCTCTGCGCGGTGGCCTCCCGGTTCTCCGTCACGGCTGAAAAAGCCGCGCTCTGTCACGCGTTCTGCCTTGCAGCTGAAGCGTTTGCGGGAGGCCGAGAGCCAGTACAAGCCGCTGCTGGATAAAAACAAACGCCTCACGCGGAAAAACGAGGACCTGTCCCACGCGCTGCGGCGAATGGAAAACAAGTTGAAGTTCGTCACCCAGGAGAACCTGGAAATGGTGAGGGGCCGCCACTCCTCGTGCGCGGGGCTGACGGTGCAGCCAGACCCTCGGCCAGGCCTCGGCTCTCCCGCAGGCCGGCTCCCCGGGAGGGGGCCCCAGACAAGGGCCTGGGTGCTCCCGGAGTGTGGAAGCGAGGGGGAATGGGGGGGGGACGCCGAGCCGAGGCTGTCACCTGCCGCGCCCCTGGGCCATCTTCCCACTCTGTCCCCACAGGCAGGTGGCCAGGGCCTGGGGCCCACGCGGAGGAAGGAGCAAGCAGGCGGGCCCCGGCCAGGGCGCGCGGTGCCACTCCTGCCCCTGGCCGTGGGGCGCTGATTCGCTGGTGTCTTGTGTCCGCACTGGCCTCGGGCCCTGGAGGCCGTGAGGGTGCATCTAGCCGAGGCCTAACGCGGCGGATGTGGGGGCTGCAGGAGGACGCTAGGCGGCCCGGCCCTGATTCCAGGGTCTGCCCAGACCTAGCCCCGGCTTCCCCGGGCTCCGCGGCCTGCGCAGACGCCCCCGTGCCCCACGGCCGAGGGGAGCAAGGGCAGGGCCGCATGGGCACCTGCGGCCGCGCGGGAGCCGCCAGCCTCCCGACCACCCGGCCGGACCCCCCTGCGGCCGGCGTGATGCGGCCTGCTTGGCTTTTCAGAGACAAAGAGCCGGGATCATGAGGAGGCCCAGTTCCTTAAACGACCTGGATCAAAGTCAAGACGAACGGGAGGTGGACTTCCTGAAGCTCCAGATCCTGGAGCAGCAGAACCTCATAGACGAGCTGTCCAAGGTGACCGGGCTCAGGGGTCGGGGTCAAGCTCCCGTCCCCCCCGCCCCCGCTCCGCTGCCCCCAGGGCTGGTCGGTGTCCCCGGCCCCTCCCTGAGCCCACCTGGGGTCCCTGAGCCTCGTCAGGGGAGCTGGCCCTCCCCGATCTGTTCCTCTCCCGCCTCGGCCGCCTTTCGGGGCTGCAGTGCCCCTGCTGTTGGCTTCTGGGCCATCGCGACCACAGCTGGGGGCTTAAATCAGCAGCAGCCTATCCCCTCCGGCTCTGCAAGGCGGACCCAAGACGAGGTGCTGCCGGGGCCGCCCCTCCTGGAGCTCAGGGCAGCACCTTTCCCACCGCCACCCGGACGCTTCTGGGGCCTCGGGCCACGGCACTCCGGCCCCCGCCCGTCTTCAAGGGGCCGTCTGTCTGCGCCTCTCCCCTTCTGTCCCCCTCCCTCCCCGCCCCCTCCCCGCCTTGCGTCCCTCCAGGACCCTCACCCCCTAATCCAGGGCGGTCCCATCCTAAATCCCTGAGTCAATCCCGGCTGCCGAGGCCCTTCCAGCGCCCGCACCGTCCTGTCCCGACGCCCCGCACAGCTTTGCAGATTGTCCCTCATCAAACCCTCTTCCAATGACTTCTGCTTCTGGGGGGGGGGCCCAGCCGCGGTCAGACCACTTCAGAGCGGCTCGTCCCCGTCCGTCGCCGGGCGGCACGTGGCCGGGAGTGCTGCCTCCGTTCCGTGAGCCGATTCTCCGCCAAAGCGACACGAGACGGGGCAGAGACGCGCCTGCCGCCGGGGCCGCGAGCCTAAGGGGTCTCACCCAGGCGGCCTCGGACCTGAGCTCGTCCTGCTCATGGCTCAGTGACCGTCACCCCCACAGCAGTGACAGCTGCTGAGGGACCAGACGAAGGAAGCGGCAGCCACGCCCGCCCGCTCCGTCCCGCTGGCCCGTTCTCTGTTCGCGCTGAGCCCGGTCGTGGTGCCCCAGGGGGTCGGCTTAGGGAGGGAGGAAGGGCCGCCGGGACGGAGCAGCGTGGTCGCTGCGGCGGCCTCAAGGCTCCGGGGTCGGGCCAAGGTCGCGCTCCGGCTCCCCAACACGCCGTTCTCCCTCCTAGACCCTGGAGACGGCCGGCTACGTCAAGAGCGTGCTAGTGAGTACCACGCGGCACTGCCCTCATGCGCCATCCGGGGCGTCGTCCCCGGGCCCCCTCCCCCGAGGCCCCCCGTGACGGCGGCTCCTTCTGGCCCAGGCAGGAGCGGCCACGCCAGCATCTGGGTGGCTTAGTGACCGCAGTGCCGCCTGCCCAGAGCCCTAGCCGTGGTGGCCGAGAACACCCGGCCCCGCGCGTCAGTGCGGTTACTTCCCCGGGCGCGGCCGGTGTCACCCCTCCCTGGCGCTGCCCGGCTCCGTCGGGGGGACCTGCAGTCCAGCTGGTCGTTCCCTGTCCCGGGCTCGCGAGTGCGGCCAGCTCCCCGGAGAGAAGCGGGCCGTTGGCCTCCTCGGTGTGCGTGGGGTCCGTGACCACGCACGTGGGAGCGGCTGCTGCGGACAGCGCTCGGGCGGGGCCGTCGGTCCTGCGGAGCGCATTTCTGCGTGCGCCGCTCGGCTCCGCTGCCCCCCGCGCGGGACCCCGGCCCTCCCCAGACGTGAAGGGCGCGGGGGACGGTTGAGCCGCCAGACGGGAGGTCCCCCTTCCAGCCTCTGGAGCACGTCCTCTGCACGGGGACGATGCCGATGGGGCGCGACCCCGGTCTTGAAGTCGCCCTCCACCTCCGCTCAAAGACAGAGAGCGCTCGGACCTGTCAGAGCCGCCCCGTCACTCAGAGGGTCTCTCCCACGGGGGTTCGCAGGAGCGCGACAAGCTGCTGAGGTTCCGGAAGCAGCGGAAGAAGATGGCGAAGCTCCCCAAGGTAAGCGGGACGCGGGCGCTCAGGGGCCACCCACGGGGGGACTCGTCCTTCGGAGGAGAAAACGTCGCCGTTTCCAAAAACTGTTCCTGTGCCGTGACCAGAACAGGACCCGAAGCGAAAATCCAACCTCGTTTCTCTTAATTCCCGAGAGAAAACAGGGACGCGAGGCAGTGATGGTGCGGGGAGGGGTCGGCCGCGGGCACTGGCCTTCCTCCCGCCCCGCGGGGGCGTCTGCCTGGGACGCTGGCCCTGAGGACAGTGGCCTGTGCCACACCCACTCCCGCGGGCCGCCTGGGGGCTTCTCTGCGGCGTGGTCCTTCCTGGCAAACTTGTGACTTTTGTCAGAGGGAGTCGTGGGGGGGGGGGGACGTCCCCGAGGCCCTGACGCGCCCTGCGCTGTCACAGCGTGCGTGTTCGCTTTGGTTGACGAGCCGTCGGCAGTGCCCCAGGTGGCCGTTAGGTGTCCCTGGGGCACCACGACTGGACCTTAGACCCGAGGGAGGCGTGAGAGGCGCCGGGCTGTTCGGGAGTCTGGAGGTTACCTGAGGCCGGGGCCCAGCAGCTCGGCCCTCGGTCCTCTCGGGGGGAGGCCCGCCCTCCCCAGGGGGCCCGCTGCTGGGCTGTCAGCGGGGGGAGGCCAGGGTCGGGCGCCATCAGTGAGCGGGACGGGCTCGGGGCCGCGGCCGGAGGTTGGTTGGTGGATCTGCCGCGAGCGCTCCAGCCTCGGCCACGGGCTGGGGTTTGACGGGGCCGGGGTGGGGGGCGCATTGCCGAAGCCGGGGGTGAGCCCTGCGCCCCTCGGGCAGGGCCCTCGCGCTAGCTGACGGGGACCCGCTCCGCGCTCCTTTCGTGCCGTTCCAGCCCGCCAGGGACGATGTTCTTGAAAACAGGTAGACGAGGGGCCACGAGCCAGACGCCGGGCCGGCACCCCGTCGGTCCCGTGTCGTGTCGTGTGCACCGGGACCCACAGAGCACCCCCCCACGGGGATGGACGGCCTCTCGCAGGCCCCAGCCCCACTCCCAGGAGGACCCTTGGCCTGAGGTCTCGGGCCAGCAGACCCCGGGCACTGGCCTGGAGAGGGCAGTGTGCTGAGGGGTGCGGGGGGGGGAGAGCCAGGAAAGCCCGGGCCGGCGGCTCCGCCCGCCTGGCTTTGGACTGACACGGCCTTTGTCCAAAGCCCGTGGTGGTGGAGACCTTCTTCGGCTATGACGAGGAGGCGTCCCTGGAGTCCGATGGCTCTTCCATCTCCTACCAAACGGACAGGACGGACCAGACCCCGTGCACACCGGAGGACGACCTGGAGGAGGTGACCTTGGCGGCCGTGGGCCAGGCCGGGCGGGGGGCTGCTCCCTGGAGAGGTGGCCTGGGCCCCCCACCGCCGGCCGTGCCCCCAGCAGTCCACGCTTTCGTCCGTGAGAAACGCTCCCCGTCGCTGCTGCCGGCCACGGGCCGTGCTCCCTCCGAGCGTGTGCGTCAGCCCCTTGGGGCCCGGTGCTCCCTGCAGAGGCGTAGAGAGCGCCCGCCCTCTCACGGGGTGCAGGGGGGCTGCTCCCCCCGTGGGTCAGCACCGCCGCCGCGGGCTCTCCCTGGACGTGTGCGGGCAGCCGGGCTCTGTCTCTGGGAAAATCTCAGCCGGGACGTCCTGCCCACCAGCCCCTTCTCGAAGGCGCCACCTCAGACCCAGGCCACCTGAGCCTGTGCCCACCGGCTCCGCCCCTGTGGCCCGGGGACAAGGAGTGGCCAGTGGTCCACGGCCCTGAGGCCACATGCGCCTCCCCTGGCAGATCTGGTGGATGCTCCGCGGTCTCGGACCTGGCCAGGGACCTCGGCCAGCGCCAGCCCCGGGGAGCAGGACGGGGCCGGGGTGCCGGGGTCAGGGTTCCCAGCCGTCCTTCTGGACGTGCCGCCCGCCCGCACCGGTGGCAGCACACGGCGGGGTTCCAGGACGGCTGCAGCCCCCGCCCGTCCAGGGCCGCAGGCGTCACTGCAGCCGGAGGCGGCGGAGCTGGGGTCGCTCTGAGCGGGGTCCTGGAGTGCGAGGCCGAGGGAGGGACGGCGTGGGCTCCGCCGACCCCGTGAGCGGAGCTTCGGCGGGCCCGCTCGGGCTGACGCGGTGCCCGCACCCCAGGGCGTGGCCAAGGAGGAGACGGAGCTGCGGTTCCGGCAGCTGACCATGGAGTACCAGGCGCTGCAGCGCGCCTACGCCCTGCTGCAGGAGCAGGTCGGCGGGACGCAGGACGCCGAGCGAGAAGTTAAGGTCTAACTGACTCCCGCTCCTGCACGCGCCCCCCCCGCCCCAGCCCGCCCCGCGGGACCCCCACCCCTGCGCCCCCGCGGTCAGCGGGCCCGGCGCTGGCCGCCGACCGGGCTGGGAACCTGCCCAGGGCGCTGCCGGGCACAGGCGTGCAGACGGCCCCCCCCGGGGGCGCGCTTGTCCTGCCCCAGCGCCGTGGTGGAGGGCGCGGGCCCGAGGCACCCTGACGGCGCAGTCACCCGGCAGACCAGGCCCCGGGCAGCTGTGCCCCGCCGAGGCGTGGGGCGAGCGAGGGCGGCCCTCCGGCCCTGGTCTGGACGTGCTGCGACCGGTCCCTCGTCCGGCACACGCAGAGCCCGGCTGCTGTGCCCACCGCCATCCCGCACCCGCTGGGCAGGCCCTGCCCGCAGCAGACGGGAGCCGCCCCACCCCGCCCCTGCCCCCCGCGATGAACCGGGGGTGCCGCGCCTTGTGTCCCGTCTGGGAGAGGTGGGAACGCCGGGCTGCTCCCCGGAGCCCTTCCACCCCCGACTGTGGCTGTGGCTGCCGGGGCTTCCGTGGGCACCACGTAGGGTGCCAGGCTGCGTTTCTGTGCAGGGAAGGGCTGTCCTGAGCGGCGGCTCGGGGCCTGGGGGTCAGCTCTGACCCCCACATCACGCCGCAGGGCAAGAGGTCCGATGAGGCTGCGACCGAGGGTGCCTGGCTGGGCGGAGCAGGGACCTCTGGGGCCCAGGGGGCAGCACCTGCCGGCCTCGGCCTGACTGCTCTCGCCCTCACCGCCTGGTCACTTGGCTGGGTGTCCTGTCACGGCTCAGCAGGGCCCCTGCCACAGAGACACAGCAGAGGCCTCCCTGCTGCGCCCAGCAGCCGACCTCCGTGAGCCAGCAGGACTCGCCACAGACAGGGGGCAGGAACGTCTCCCTCGGTTGTGACTCGGTTCTCACCCTGTCCTCAAAGGAGGGCCTCCTGGCCAAGCCCCCTCAGGGCACAAGTCAAGGCCGTCTGCGGGGTGGGACACAGGGGCCCGGGGAAGGTGGTCTGAGCCTGGCTGCCCCCTGCCCGGGACTCTCAGATGAAGGCCCCGGAGGGGGAAGGGGAGGGGCGGGGTGCCCTGTGTGGGGGGTGGGGATCAGTCAGGGAGCGCCTCAGCGAGAGCCATGGTGGCCCCTCAAGCCCCAGGGCTCACTCGCTTGGCGTCCAGCGCGAAGGCCCCGGGCAGGGCGTCCTCGCAGAGCTGTGGGCGCCTCGTCCCACTGGCGGGGCCAGCGGCCCGGCAGGACCTCCGCGTGCGGCCCGTCCGGGGACGGTCTGACGTCCCTGCTCCCGCCCCACAGACCCGCGAGCAGCTGCAGGCGGAGGCGCAGAGGGCGCAGGCGCGCATCGAGGACCTGGAGCGGGCCCTGGCCGAGCAGGGGCAGGTGGGTGCCGCCCGGGCCGCGCATGGCACTGGGGCCCGACCCGAGGGGGCGTTCCCCACCCGCCGTCTGTCCCGGGCCCTCTGAGGACATGGGGGGAGCCGTCGCTGCGTGACGCAAGCTGCGATGACGATGACGCAGCCACGGCCACAGCCATGTGGGGCCTTTGTGCAGTCTTCTGTGTGGTCCTCTGTGCCCCCAAGCCGCGGTTTAAGCGTCGGCCTCGCGACTCGCCCCGCGGCCACTCGCCACCCTTCCCCTCCGTGTTCAAGGACATGAAGTGGATCGAGGAGAAGCAGGCGCTGTACCAGAGGAACCAAGAGCTGGTGGAGAAGGTGCGCGCGCGGGCCGCGGGCTCTGCGGGTCCGGGGGGTGCGAGCCCCGTGCTCAGGGAGTCCGGGGCGGGACGTCCCAGGAGTCAGGGCGGCCCCGGGCTGGGCGGGCTGGGCCTCTGCGCTCCTCTCCCCTGTGCCGAGAGGCAGACGGGCGTCCCGGCCAGGCCCCGGGCCCAGGGCCGGCCACTCCCCCCGGAACCTGCAGCCCCTCACGGGGCACACTCCGGGTGCCGCGCAAGTGGTGAGCGACGCCTACGTGGACCCTCCCACGGGCCGTAGACGAGCGGTCCCTGTGGCGCTCGTGCACACCGTGAAACGCGTGTGCGGCGTGTAGGGCAGTGCGCACACGGCCGCGCCGTGCAGGCAGGCGCAGCGCGCGCGCCGCGCACACCGCACGCGCTCACGTGCACAGGCGCAAGCTGACACGCTCGCCCGCACGCAGACGCTCGCACGCGCGCGTGAGGCCCCGGGCGCCTGCGAACACGCACACGCACGACAGGCTGAGGGCTAGGACTCCCCCGGACTCTAGGCCGGACACACGAGGGCGCCGGGCTGGGCGCCCAGGCCGGGCGCCGGGAACGGCGGGCGCCGACCTCAGGGCACCGCCCCCGCCTCGTCCGTCGCTGTTTTAGATCAAACACATGGAGGCGGAGGAGGCTCGGCTGAAACACGAGGTGCAGGACGGGAAGGACCAGAACGAGCTGCTGGAATTCCGGATCCTGGAGCTGGAGGTCGGCTGCGCCGGGTGCCCGCGTGGGGCTGTGGGCGGGGCCGGGCGGCGGGGCCAGGCGGGGGCGGGCAGCGGCCGGGCCCCTGCGGCCAGGGCTTCATTGTAGCAAACGCCTGCTGAGCGCGGTCGGTGGCCTCGCTGGCGCCCCCGCGGAGGGCGGGGCGGGTGGCTCCGCCGCCGCCCCGTGCGCCCAGCCCGGCCCTCTGTCCAGGAGAGGGAGAGGAAGTCGCCCGCCATCAACTTCCACCACACCCCCTTCGTGGACGGCAAGAGCCCGCTGCAGGCCTACTGCGAGGCGGAAGGTGTGACGGTAAGGCCGCGCCGCCCGCGCCGCCCGCGCCCCAGCCCGCCCGCGCCCACCCACGCCGGCTGGCACTCACCTCCCCCGTCCCGGTCGCTGTCCTCCAGGACATCCTGGTCGCAGAGCTGATGAAGAAGCTGGACATCTTGGGGGACAACGCCGTAAGTGTATGTGCCCTCCTGACTTGTGCATGCCTCCTCCGCCGACCACCCCCAGGCCCCAGCCCTCCGAGGCCCAGGGGCCCTGTGAGTCCCGCCGCAGCCTGCCCCAGGCTGCCCAGCCCCGGCCGCAACCCCTGTGGCTGGAGCTGCTGGGGACGGGCCCCTGACGTCGAGGAGAAATCCTGGTCCTTTGACAGGCGGTTCCTCTGCCCGCGTGGGTGGGGACCAGCTCCCAGCAGCCCACGGCTTGGCCTCTGCTGCGCTGGGGCAGGAAGCCACTGCCGGGCACCCCCAGGCCCTCAGCAGGGCCCCTCTGTCCTTCGAGTCGGGGCCCAGCAGTGGGGACAGCTCAGCTCTGCCCTGGCACGGACGGAGGTGGCAGCTGGGGTCTGAGCGGTTCCCACGTCACGTGCCCACATCCCTGCGGAGCCTCGTAGGCCCACAGCCAGACTCACCCTGCCTGCAGGGACCACGTGGCTGGGCTCCCTGGGACGAGACGCGAACAGAACGCACAGAAAAGGGGCAAAACCACCAGGGGTGGGGACCGCTTCACAGCCGGGAGCATTTCATCTGTGCCCCACGTTTGCGAGTGGCTTTGTAATGATCCAGGGCTGACTCTAAACAAAGCGGGGGACAGACACACAGCGAGGGCGTGCTGCCTGCCCCGCCTGTCCCCTTCTGCCTCCGCGGGCCAACTTAGGCCACCGCGGCCACCAGAGTGAGAGGCCCAGCGAGGACGCAAAGGGGAGCGCGCCCCAGAGCGAGCGGGGTGGGGAGGAGAAGCTGGCGGACTCAGGAGGGCGTTTTAGGAAAATGTCCTTAGCTGAAGCCGGCCCGTCCGCCCCACTGAACGCCCGTCAGTCACCCCAGCTGCCCTGGAAGGCGCCGCCCTGACGCTGTGTGTTCCCTTTGGGGCCGCAGAATCTGACCAATGAGGAGCAGGTGGTCGTCATACAAGCCAGGACAGTGCTGACCTTGGCTGAGAAGGTAACAGTGACCGGGTGGACACTCCGGGGAGGGTCGGGCTCCCTGCAGGCCCCCTCCTGCTCAGCCCAGGAAACCGCTCTTCCCGGGAGGAGGGCCACGGGGAGGCGGGGTGGGCGTCTGCCAGCCCTGTCCTGGGAGGTCTGGCGCGCACCCGCGTGGGGCACACGGCAGCCACCATGCATGTTTGCAAGTGGCAGGCTCAGCCGGCCTTTGCCCCAGCTCTGCCTGTTGCCCCCACAGAGGCTGGGAGATGCGGGTCTGTAAAACCACCCGCCCGCCAGCACCCTCCGCTGGGGGCCGCCCGGCCCCTGCTCTCAGTCCTGCCCCCCAGCGGGCACCTGCTTGGTGCCCCCCAGGCCGCAGCCAGCGGCCGCTCCTCCAGGCCTCCAACGGGCAGCGGCGTCCTAGCAATAAGGGTTCAGGGGCTGGGACTGGGGGAAGCAAGAGCCCCTGCCCCCAGTCTGCTGGCCAAGCTTGCAGCTGCCCCCACTGCCCCCGCTGATGCCATCCCATCCCTGGGGGAGGGGGGAGGGGCGGACTCCGTGGCGGGATGGGGCCTGGCCCTGGCCTGCACGCTGGGCACACGGAGCTCGTGGTGCCAGCCCAGCCTGCGCCCCCTCCCCGCTCTCCCTTCCCACGGGAAGAGTGGGGAGGGTGGGGGGGCGTGTCCACCCCTCCCCCAGGCTGTCTCAGGGAGCAGGGGCGGCAGGATGGCCCTGGTGCCTGTGTGGCGCCCGAGGGTCGCCATGCCGCGCTCCTCTGTGTCCAGTGGCTGCAGCGGATCGAGGAGACGGAGTCGGCCCTGCAGCGGAAGATGGTGGACCTGGAGAGCGAGAAGGTGGGTGGGCGCCGCGCCTGGCAGCCTACGACACGCTGTCGCCGGGTGGGACACCCGGGCCGAGACACGGTGCTCTCGTGTTTCAGGAGCTGTTCAGCAAGCAGAAGGGCTACCTGGATGAGGAGCTGGACTACAGGAAGCAGGCCTTGGACCAGGCCCACAAGGTGAGGGGCATCCGGCCGCGGAGCCCGGGGCGGGGACAGGGGATGTCGTTCCCGAGCCCAGTGAGGCGTCTCAGGGGCCCGTGTGGGCCAGGCCTCCCGGCCTGGGAAGAGCATGGCTGGGCCCAGTGTGACCAGCGCGGGGTCACTGCCTGAACTTGTCCTTCTGGAGAGTTCTAGGGGACCTCACTGCCGTCATCAAACCCTTTGCCCCAGGCACACAAGCAGCGTCCAAGGGACGTTGAAATGAGCTCACCGAGTAGGTTCATTAAAAAATGACACGTGTGTGAGTGAACTGAGCGCAGTGGGCGTCGGTACCAGCATCCCCCCGGGGCTCCTGTTCGCTCATCACCCTCCCCATCCCGAGACGTGCACACCCGTCCACCCGAGGGAAGCAGCACCTCTCCAGGAAGGGACCTGCCCTCACTTCCTTTCTGGCAGTTAGTGACCGCTGTAAGTTAAGGTCACCTCGCAGGACAGTCCTCGCTGCATGCGCCCTTGTCTTCCCTGACCGTGAAGCCCTAAAGTCAGAACGTGTCATGTGTAGTTCAGGAAACACTGTCCAGTGGCCCAAGGATTGGCTAAATGCAGGTGTGGGCTCTTACCTGGCCACCAGCTGGGCAGCCTGAGGCCAGCGCCTCAGCCCTCCAGGGCTAGAGCCATTAGTTCCCTGGGGAGTGCCAGACAACCCCTGCCTTCTCCGTGAAGCCCCACCCTGGACTGTGTCTGTTTTAGAAACTGGAGCTTCTCTCCCTTTCTCTTTTTAAATACATACTCGTCGTAAAAAAATTTAGCAGAAGCTAAGCAGGGTCCGGCCTGGTCAATACTTGGATGGGAGACCACCAAGGAAGACTGAGTGCTGTAGGCATTAAAAAATATATATATGAAATACAGAAAGTACAAACTAATGCTCAAATTGTTCTGCCCAGAGCTAAATTATGTAAAAAAAAAAGTTTTATGTGTTCCTTTACGGTATTTTTTCTGTGCTGTTTTCCCCAAAGTTGGACGCACGCCATCTGTGCAGTTCCACAACTCCCCACACTTACCCGCGCACTGTCTGTCGTGGCACCAGGCGTGCCTTGAAGCCACTATTTGAACAGCTCTATGGCGGTCCTTCACGTGAATTTGTTATAAAGTGACAACTAGTTGGCCCCTGAATTTTAGAGCATCAGTGTTTTCCTTCTTTTTTCTGTTAGGAATGTGGGTGCTGCAAGCAGTCGCTTACAGAAGCCACTGCACGCCCCTCTGCTAATCCACCCCGCACCCACCCGTAGGCAGGGATTAGTCCACACTTTAGAGACCTTTAGCACACGTGTCCCAGTGGCTCTCCAGAAGGCCTGTCCCCTTTGTCATAGTCACGTGCAAGGGCCTGTCCCCGCTGTGGTGTGGAGCTCTCGGAGTTTCTCTTAAACGCGCTGAGCTCTCCAGCGCCGAGAAGGCGCGGTTGATGTGGAGCGTGAGCTTGTTGTGACCTGGAGACAGTGTGTTTGTGGCCGTCAAGGACAATAAAATGTAGGTGAGGTCCGAAAGTGACTTTTGTTTCCACTTCCTAAAATGTCAGCTAAGCCCAAAGTCGTTTTCATGATCATTTTGCTCGAAGAACAGGAAACATTTCTGAAGATGCTACATTTTTGCTGGGAAGATGGGTTTCTGAAGTTGGAGAATCGGTCTTTCCCAAAGATGGGATCAATAAAACTTGCAAAGGAGAAAGCTTTAACTTAAGCACTTGGGGTCAAGCGGCTGAACCGTTAGGCATTTGCGACGAGGTGTGCACTCCCGGCTGAGTTATGGCGGGAATCGCTCTGCTCTGGCCCCGGTGGGTTCTCGGTCACGACTGGCTTTCTGGAAGGCGGCAGAAGGCTGAGCCGCACGTCCCACTTAGCTCTTTCCTTGTCACCGTGTCTCCACCCTCAACCTCACACATTCTTCAACCTGGAACCACAGGGACTGGCTGCCATTGGCCTGGTCTGCTTCTCCCGGTTTCCTTGTGGGTGGGGTCCGTGGAGCCCACCCTCTAGGGCCCTTGGTAACCACGGTGGTTCTTCACAGTGGCCCTTCTGCCTGGTCCAGCGGGGCCTCTGTGCAGAGCTGGCCGAGGGCTCCAGAGTATTGGGTGCTGTCACTGCCAGCAAGGCCAGCTGGTGGACCTGGGTGAACCTGGGCCCTGTTCCGCCTCTTCAAGGGTGCTGTGTCCCCTTGGGGCTGGGGTGTGCCCAGGTCTGACCCCAGTGCTGGGGTGGCACTCAGCTGGGGTGGATCTTTTGGGGGCACAACTCACCCCACCATGGGTGGCATCAGGGTGACACAGATGCCTGGCTTCAGCCGGGGACAGGCTGGGAAGTCACACGCTTGCCCCTGTGTCCTCACTTCACACGAGCCCTGGGACGCAGCCGCTCGGTCTGGCCAGGGCTGCGAGCGGAGGGAGAAGCCTTTCTGGGGACGCCCACCGCCCACCCCTCTGGGCTGTCAGCCCTCTGGTCTCAGGGACCTGCCGGCCACACGGTCCCGAAGGCTCCCGTGATGGAAGAGTGTCACTGGGGTTTCCTCGCGCGTCAGAGGTCATGCTGAAGGGAATGCTCTGGAAAGGACTGCCGGGCGCCGGTCCCTTCCGTGGGGCTGCGGTGGGGCTGGTCCAGGGGAAAGCGGTGCCTTCCGTGGCGCGGGGGAGACGGGCGGCCCTAAGGGAGTGGGGGGACGCCCCCAGCTCCCGGCGGCGAGGACTGACCCTGCCCTCCCGCCCAGCGCATCCTGGAGCTGGAGGCCATGCTGTTCGACGCCCTGCAGCAGGACGCGGGGGCCAAGGCGGCGCAGCTGCTGTCGGAGGAGGAGCGCGGGGCGCTGCGCGGGGCCGTGGAGCAGTGGCGGCGCCAGGCCCTGAGCGAGCTGCGCGAGCGCGACGCGCAGATCCTGCGGGAGCGCATGGAGCTGCTGCAGCTGGCGCAGCAGGTGCGCGGGGGGCGGGGCGCGCCGAGGGGCGGGGCGCCGCGCGGCCACGCCCACTGTCCCCGAGCAGTCACGCCCCCAGGGCGGGGCGTAGCGCGGTCACGCCCACAGCACGAACGGTTACGCCTTCGGGGCGGGGCTTGGCGGGCCACGCCCACACAGACACCTTTAGGGCGGGGCCACCCCAGAGGCCGAAGCCCGGGCCCCGCCCCCCACATGCACCTCAGCGTGGCCGAGCCCGCGCGGCCCTCCCATCCGACCATCTGCCCCTCCAGACCGGCCTCGGCCGCACTGTCCCGGCCTCTGGGGCCGCGTCCCCCCTCCAGGACCCCTGGGCGCCGGGTCCCCTCCGTCCATGCCCTCGGCGGGGAGACGCGGCGGTGGCCCAGATGCGGCGCTGTGGCCAGGGGTCCGGGGGGACGCGGGGTGACCCTTCGGGACCAGGGCCTGGGCTGCTGCCCCGGGACTGCGCCGAGCGCGTGGGTGACGTTCGTCGGGCTTCCCCGCTTCCCGGGGTCACGGTCCTGAGGTCTCCCCTCTAACACCGCAGAGAGTGAAAGAGCTGGAAGAAAGGATCGAAGCGCAGAAGAGGCAGATCAAGGAGCTGGAGGAAAAGGTAAGGTCCCGCACGTGCCGGGGCCTGCCGGGTCGCGGGCGACATCGCGTGGGAAGAGGCGACCGCTCCGGGAGCGTCCTCGCGCTGGCTCCGAGGTTCAGCCCAGCCATGCCACCTCGGGGTCCGCTTCCCACGGCCTCCGTGTCCCCAGCCGTGGCGCGGTGTGCTGGCCATCGACCCAGGCTCCCTGTGGTGGGGCGGCCGTGAACGCGTTTCGCTTTCCCAAGTTCACCCAGCACGCAGGGCTGAGAGTCCGGTTCCCGCAGGACTGTGGTCCCGCCTGAACAGGCCACCTGTCCCCGCGTCCCTCACCTCGGTCCTCAGTGGTCCTTAACACAGTTGCTTCCAGCCTCAGGAAACTCAGTTCGTTTGGGCCACATGGCTTGAGGGCTCGGGTGGACTGTCCAGCTCCTTTCCCAGACCCCCGCCCCGAGAGGTGTGGGGTCGTGGGCACTCTGCCCAGTCGCAGCAACAGTCCCACCTGGTGCTCCCCGCAGCCAGGTGCGTGGAGCGCACCCGAGACCTGGCTCTCTCTCCCTGTGGGGTTTACCGAGTTTGGGGGCCGCTCTTCTTCTGTGACTTAGGGCTGTGTCGGTGACCTCTAGGGTCAGACTGTTCGACCGGTTCTTGTTGGTCCTGCCTGGAGTGACTGGCTCCCCAGAGAGCGCTGAGTGAAGCGGCCAGTCAGCACCTCCCTGCTTGTCCCCTCCGGAGGGAGCAGAGACGGTGTTTGGACCAGAACCCCCATGGGTTGCGTGTCCTGACCTGGCTGAAGCAGGTGCTCGAAGGACAGGAGGTCCCCTCCCGATGGCAGTCCTATAGCCGGCGCTCCCCCGCCCTGCCCACCCCTCCCATGGGTGACACCGCCTGCCCCCTCCCAGGCACTTTACTGCCATCTGCCAAGCCGTCAGTCACAGAACCGTGCACATCCACCGTGCCCGGGACCCGGGCGTCCCCACAGCCCCTCGCAGTGTCACGTTTAAACCGCGGGACGCCACCACGCCGGGGTCCGCTGCCACCCCCGCTGCCCGCGCCGTCTCTGTCTCACTCTGCTGTGACGCTATTCCTCCCAGAAACACCACAAACGCTCTTTTCTCTCTCTTTCCCTCCGTGTCTCCACCCTCCCCTTTCCTTTTCAGTTTCTATTTTTGTTCTTATTTTTCTCCTTAGCGTTCATTCTGTGGTCATAGCTCACCTGGGCACCCGGACATGGTGAGTGTGTCCCCGGGAGGTCCAGGGAGGGTCTCACGTCCCCGGGGTGGCATGCAGCCCACCTGCCCCAGTGCCCGCCTGCGCTCTGTAAGCAGGAGCTGCTTCAGGAAGCCACACCCAGGGCTTCCCGAGGTGGTCACAGGCCCCTGGGACCTCGTGCCAGGATCCCAAGGGTTCTGCCATCGGCGGGGGCACAGGGGAGCTCCTCTTGACTGAGAAGGAAGGAGGGAGGGCGAAGAACCTCCTCCCACGGGTCCCCAGGCGCCCTCCGTTTATGGCTCCGGGGGCACCTTGGCAGGAAGCAGCGTGGGCAGAGGGGTCATGGTGTCCTTTGCCGGTGGCATCAGTGGCATCGAGCACGAGCTCGGGTCGTGCTGCGGGTCCGGGCAGGGAGGCCGCATCCCTGCCGGGGCCGTGTACAACGTCACCGACGACGCTGAGCTGCGGTGCATTCCCGCAGCCTTCAGACCGAGGCTGCCGCCTGAGGGGGCACCGCTGCTCCCCAAACGACACGGGAGGATGGGGAGGGACTGACCACGTCCGACCCTGTCCATGCTGCCTTCCCAGGGCACCCAGAGCGGGCCGGACCTGCAGGACCGCGTCCTCCTGCGCCCCATTCCCACAGCCCCCCACACCGGCAGCCCCCCGACACCCGCGTCTCTGTTCTTGCAGCCTCCGGAGGAGCTGGGCCCCGTTCCTGCAGCCGGACGGGACAGCGATGGGTGCCCCGCCTCAGCCCTGCGGCCACGGAGGGCACGGAGGGTGCGGAGGACACGGGGGACGCGTCCACGCCAGCTTCCCGCCCGGGCCCGCTGGAAGAGGCCTGGCCCTGGCGCTGGACCCCGGGACCCCTCGGCGGGGCGCAGCCCCCCGCCCCACGCTGGGAGACACGAGTCGCCAGCCCCGCACACCCGCCCTCGCGGCCCCCGGCGTAGCGTCCCACGGCTCCGAGGAAGAGGCTCCCGACGCGGCGCCCCGCGGAATGACAGGCCTCAGGCCACGGCCGCCAGGGCCACCTGCTCCCAGGACCCGGACTGGTCACCCCGACGCCCAAGGACCGAGTCCCTGTGATGCCCCCTCGCTGCGGCCCCAGCACGGACGGATGGACACGGCACGCGCCGCCCTTGCCCGTGACGCCGTCCGCATGTGGGCGCAGGTGCAGCGTGCCCGCCGCGCCGTCCTCACCCGCCGTCTCCCTACCTGCCGGGACGTGGGTGCCGGAGCCCTGGGCTGAGCCTCGGCCGCGAGGCCTGGCGGGACGGCCGAAGCGACGATGGAGGAGCACGGTGACAGGAGTGCGACAGGTCGGGAGGGGGTCGCCCCCTCAGATCGCGGAGGCACCTGCAGGGAGCCCAGGTGGCCGCAGTGCCCTGCCCGGAACTCTCCTCCGCACTCGGGGGCAGCGCCCAGATGGGGGCCACCGTGCACCTGCGCGTGGAGAAGGCGCCTGGCTCCACGGGGGTCAGCAGGTAAGGCGCGGCCACTTGTCCCCACGTCGCGTGTTCGCTCCCGTCCTCTCGGGGGGCTGCCCCCTCTGGCCGGCTGGATTCCCCGTCGTCCGGTTCTGCGTGGTCCAGCGCGGCCCCGCGTGAACGGACCAGGGTTCGTTGGCACTCCCCGCTGTTCGCGTCGGCGGTGGGGCCAGCCACGCCTGTGTCCACCTCTGGGCCCGCTCCGGTCTCCACGGCCCCACGAGGACACCCGTGAAGGTGCCAGCCAGGGCTCCAGCCACCCGAGTCTTAGCCTGCCCCGCCCACCCGCTCGGCCACCCCCAGGACCCCCCAACAGGGAAGCTTCGGGCACCGCCTGGCGCCCATCCTTCTCCCCCGCGCCCGCCGGCGTGCGGACTCCCGTGCTAGCCTGATGGCGCAGGCCTCCCTCGGGCGCTGCTGGGGATCCGCACGCCCAGGCAGAGGCTGGCCGCCGGCCCGGAGCGAGGGCCCGCCCGCCCCGTTGCTGCTCCGTGGGCGCATCAGTCCCTCCGGCGGCCGCTCCCCGCCTGCGGCCCGCGGCCTCGTGACCAGAAACCAGCCCCCTTGGTTCAGGGGCGATGGATCGTTCGCTGGCCTGACCTCAAGGTCGCTGATAGAGGAGCGGGGGTCGCAAGGGTAGCTGGACACCCCCGGGGCTTGAGAGCCGCTGCCTCTGCCCCCGGGCGCCGGGCGCAGGTGCAGACACGCCGGTGCGGGGCGTGGGCACCGTGCCCTTGGCCCTGCGCGTGCGCGTTGCGTGTCAGGCAGAGGCCTGGCGGGCTCCAGGCACACACGGGCTGCGGGGCCGTCCACGTGCGGTGCGTGCAGTGCGGGGGGGTGGGCACGCTGCCCCCTGCCCGGGCGGGAGGGGCCTGAGCTGGCCCCCAGCACCCTCCGGCCGTGCCCCGAGGGCAGGCGCTGCCCTGCGCTGTCGTTGCCCCTCGTTTCTCTGGTTTGGAAGTGTCCGGCTGCTGTTTCCCAGCCCGTCCCCGTCCTCGGGCACGGCCGGTGGGGCGCGGCCCGGCCGTGGACCCCACCCACGTGCCTCTCCGGGCGATCCTCACCGGGCGTCCGTCTCTTCTCTCTTCCAGAGGAAACGGCGCGTTGGGGGAGCCAGGTTCGTGTGACTCTCGACCTGCCGAGCACTCGGGGCCACAGCCCGGGGCCCTCCCAGCTGCCACCAGCTCTCTGCGTGGGCCTCACGCCTCGCTGGTCTGAGGTCGTTGCGAGCGGTGTGGTGTGTGTGCACCTGTGCGCATCTGCGACTCGGCGTGACTGTGCACCCGTGTGCAGCCGCGTGTGACTGCGTGCGTGTGACTCCGAGCTCGTGCGCACACTCGTGCTCAGCCAGAAGACCGCGCACAGCACGCTGGCTCGTTGGGCACTGGCGAGTCGACGCGCGGCGTCGTGTGACAGAAGACGCACGCCTCACCGAGCGGCGGGGGGCGGGGTGACTGCTCTGTCTGCAAGTGTCAGGTTCGTTGTCCGTCTGTGTCCGAAGGAAGAGGCATCTCTGCTGCCGGCGACAGCGGCCGCCGGGCCAGCTTGGCCCCCTGGGCTGAAATCGGGAGCGGCGCCCAGGGTCGGACGCGCTCCTCCTCGGCGGCTGCAGGGTTCCTGCTGACTTGGCCGCCCTTGTGTTGTCACCGCGCCCGGCCCACCGATGCACTTGGACAGACGGGGCCGGTTCACCGCTTCTCCTCTGAGCCTCGGGCCGGTTTGCACCTCAGGTCCGGGGTCTCGTTCGCGTCTCCACGCGCCGTCTCGTCTCCTTCCAGGGGCTGCTCCCGCTCGGCACGTTTGCTGTTCTCAGAAGCTTGTGGCCCCCACGAGTCTTGCATTCACGAAAGCCACCACAGCGCCATGGGCCACCTCCGGATCGGAGCACGGGACCGTGCGGCGTGGCCCGCACAAGTGCTCTGCCGGCCCCCACCACGCGCCCCCGCACGGAAGCGGCAGCCGCGCAGGGGGCCATTCGGGCGCTAAAGACGCGCGGCGGAAACAGACCCGCGCGCCCGCTTGCCTGGCTGCTCCCGGGCGTGCACGTCGCACACGTGTCCGGAGAGCCTTGGCCGGCCTCCCCCAGCCCGGACGCTCTTGATCACGCCTTGCACTTCGCAGGGGAGAGAGGCCTGGGAAGACTCACCGGCGCCTACGGGGCTGCTGTCGTCCTTTACGGGGAAAGTGCGTGCGCAGGAGGGACAATGGCTCCACGAGCGTAAGCCACGTTGCCAGCGGCGCGCTGCGTTGGCCTCCCTGTCCCGTTCCCGAAAACACGTGCTGAACTGCCACACCCATTTTCCTTCAGACGTTATTGTGTCACGGGCACCTTCTTTTCGTCGGATCACAAAATTCACCAGTGCCGGACTGGGATTTTTGCCAAAAAAAAAAAAAAAAGGCAAATCCGAGCATTTGCCACTGATTCTGGCTGGACCAGTGAGCACCCGAAGAATTCAAGTGTTTTACAATTCGGTGCATTTCCTAAATCTTGGAGTATATCTTTTATTCAAAACCGTGGGCCGCCCACACGGGACGTCTGCGTGTAACTGCGTCGCTCCTCACGGAGCGAGACGAGGGCCCAGAAACGCTGCCAGGAGCCTTACTGTGTACCCGAGACCCGGACCTGTGGGCAGCGCGACAGTGTCAACGCGCCACGCCTGTCTACGCGCCACGTGTCGTGACCCCCACAGCAGCTCAGTGTCCCCTTGGTCTGACTTAGAGTCCACGTGCCTCGCAGCTTCCTTGATGACACAGGTGTGTGTGCACCTCGCCGCCGTGCCCCGGAGTGCCAGCCGCCGAGGGACCGCTTGCTGCTCTCGCTCCAAGCGCTCTGCCCGTGTGAACCGAGCCTTCGGGACATCCCGCGTGCCTTACCCGGCTCGTGAACAGCAGCCCTGGAAGTCAGGAAGGAGGGAGTGCCGGGGTGGGGTCAGGCGTCGTCCCGCGGACCTGCGTCACCGCCCCCGCCATCGAAACCGTAAGGTGCGCTGTGTGTTTTAACACAGCGACAGGCTCCCGCGAAGGCTCAGGAAATCAGGTGGTGCGTGTGCGGATCAGGCCGTATATTTGTTTACTGTACGTTTCTAACAGCTTTATTGTAAATTTATGCAGAAACGAGTTGGGACTTGTTTCCCCACGGCGCTGTGCCAGCTGGCGTCTGCGGTCCCTACCACACTCGGTAACCGCAGCGCAGACGTGGGCCACTCTGCCCAGGGCTGGACAGTCTGTCAGGCCGGAAGCAGCTTTGTATGGTGGCGATGACAAAATTTTACACATATTTTTGTATTGTGATTCCTATGATATCTATCAGAGCATTTCTACCCATTTGTAACTTATTGTGCAGTTTTAATAAAAAATTGTTATAAATCTTAGAAAATCAATGTTTTCCTCCTCACGAGGCATTCAAGGCTGGCTATGCTAGCCACTTGGGTCACACTCAATGACAGCGCCCCCTCCACACCAGGAAGGGGACCTGGGCCTTGTGCCCGCGGGCGAGGGCAGCGGGCATCTCACCTGCAGCCTCGTAAGTCGTGGAGAACCGCCTGGACCACGGGCTCTGCAGCCGTGGGCACCCAGGAGCACCTCTTGAGGGCAGCCGCCGGGCGTCAGATGAGAACCAGAAGTCAGAACTCAAACAATTTAGACAAGAGGGAGAGTTTCTGCCGAGAACGCTTGGAGCAGACGTGCGTGGGGCCCGTCCCACACAGGTGAGTGGAGGACGGTACGCCTGTCCCGCTGGGGAGTGGAAACCAGAGGAGTGGGTGGGGGCGGGGCCGGTTCAACTGCGGAGGTGCCTGTGCGGGCCAGGGGGGCCAGCGTCCTGCGTGCCTCTCACTGCCCGGACTTAGGCTTCGGGGTGTGGGCTGTGGTCCCGGTGAAAGGCTGGGCCGCCCTTCCCTTAAACTCAGCCCGCAGGGCTCCGCAGAGTGACAGCGTCACCCTGTGACCCGGGGCGAGCTGCGTCCCCCCGCCTGGCCTCGCCGGATGCCCTGAACGCGGCTTTGCGGGTGGCGAGGAGCGGCTCGCGGGAGCGTGTCCCCGCACCCCTGACTCGTTTCCAGTCGGAGCCTCGGGACAGACGTGGCGCCTCCTGCGCGTGCGCCTCGCTCCCCCGTCGCGTGGGCCGAGCCCGAGGGGGGACGCGCGCCCCGGCCCCGGCGCGCTCAGCACTGGCCGCGTGGACAGCGCCAGCTCCCTGGGGGGGCGGGAGGGGGGACGCGGGCCCGGGACCCCGACGCCCCGAGGGGCGCGAGGGCGCAGGCTTCAGTCGGGTCAGGGCCTGGGCTGCGCTGCCCCGCGTCCCGCCCCCCCCCGACCCCCGCCGCCGTCCGGCCTCGCCCGCCCGGTTCCGGGCCTCCGGCCCGCCCTGGGCTCCGGGTCGCCGTCCCCGCCTCCGGGGCTCTGTGGGGCGCGCGCTGCCCCTCCCCCTCCCTCTCTCTGCGCGCCCCCCCCCCCGCCTCAGGCCTCCTGCGCCCGCCGCCCGCGGAGCAAACGGGGGGGGGGAGGCGACCCCTCCGCGGGGCCCCGGCTGTGGGCGGAGCGCGACCCGGCCCGGGCCACCCGCCAAGGACCGGGCTTCGGCCGCAGCCACCTCCCCGGCCCGAGTCCGGCTCCCGGAGCGCCTGGGCCTGGGCGCGACACCGGGCGCCCGGGTCACCGGGGCGTGGGCGCCGACGCCCTCCCCCTCCTCCCCCGCGCCCTCGGCTCCCCGACCCTGCGCGCCCACCGCGGGGGGAGGGGGCGGAGGGGTGCGCAGGGCCGAGGGCCCGAGCTCGGCGGGGCGGGGCCGGGGCGGGGCCGGGGCGGGGCCGGGGCGGGGCCGGGGCGGGGCCGGGGCGGGGCCGGGGCGGGGCCGGGGAAGGAGCCACGCGCCCCGCCTCCCGCTGCCCGAGGCCCCGGCCCCCGCGCCCACCGCGCCGGCTCCCTCCGCGCCCCCCGGCCCCCGCCCCCCGCGCAGGCCGCCCGGGCCGCCGAGGACGAGGACGAGGAGGACGAGGAGGACGAGGAGGAGGAGGATGTCCTTCCAGGGCAAGAAGAGCGTCCCCCGAGTCACGGTGAGCCCCGCGCCGGCCCCCCCCGCCCTCCGGCCCCGGCCCCGCGCCGCCCCCTGTGCCCCCCGCACACGGAGCCGACTCCGGCCGGGCCCTGCCGGGCCCCGGGGCCCCCTCCCCGCGCGGGGCGGGCCCTCCTCCCGGGGCGGGGTGCGGGGTGCGGGGTGCGGCCCGCGGGCGGCCGGGCCGGGGGAGGCGGCGCGGACCGGCCCGTGGTCGGCTCCGCCCGGGCCTCGGCGGCGCCCGGCGCCCGCGCTCGAGACAAAGCGACTCGGGCCGGGGCCGCCCAGCGCGGGGCCCGGCGCGGGGCCGGGTGCGGGGACCCCGGGGGCGGCGCCCGGCGGCCCCGGCCCTCGGGGGAGGGTCCCCAACACGGACGCGGACGCGCGCCGCACCGGCCTGAGGTGTCAGACCCGGAGACAAAGCCGCCCCGGCCCGGGCGCCCGCGGGGGGGCGGGGAGGGGAAGGGCGGGGGGCGCAGCGCAGCGGGCGCCTGGGCCCCAGCTGGAGCCGGAGGGGCCGCCGGGCCTCAGGCCCAGCCCTAGGATCGGCCTCAGCGGGAGGGCGCTGGGGTGGGGGTGGGGTCCGGGGGAGGTGGGGTCCGGGGGAGGACGGGGTCACTTCCTGAGACCTCCAGGAGGAAGGAGCCCGTCCCCTCCAGTAGGGCAGGGGCCTGATCTGGCCTTGGGCAGGAAACCCCCCACCCGCGGGCAGGGGGGGCAGGAGTGGCAGGAAGACCCCATCCCGGGACTGGGCCACGCTAAGGCAGCCGGTTTCGGGGAGCTGCCCTCCGGGTCGGGACCACGGCACTCCATCCCAGCCGCTCGACCCTCTGGGCTCCAAAGCCTGGACGGTTCCCCGAGTCTGAGTTTAGATGCGTGAAAACTGTGTGGGCGGTGGGGGGGGGGACACTCAGGGAACAAGTCTTCCTGCCCCAAGCCTTCCTCTCTGGGGGGCTTTCCTCAGACCGGCTCGGGGGAGGGGTGCGTCAGGGGCTGCCGAGGCCGGGTGGAGAGGGCCAGCCCCTCAGGGCTGCGGCCAGAGCCACTTCTGTCGATGGGCCAGGAGCAGGAATCTCCAGCTTGGGGGGCCTGCGGTTTCTGTGGCACGACCCCAGCCTGCCCCGGGAGTGGTCCCAGGCTAGGAAACTCGAGCTGTGCACACTGGAACTTGGAACATTCTCTTTTCTGGACGTTTTTCAGCTGGTGTGACCCGTAGAGCCATGCTCAGCGCCTGGCCGTGTGAGGACAGGTCAGGGGCTGGCGGGGGCCGGGCCGATTGGTCAGCCCTTTCGGAGACCGGGCTGGCGGTCTCAGCGTTAGTCAGCCGGGTCCCCAGAACTCAGCCCCAGCAGGTGTGTGTCCGAGAGGGCAGAGAATAACCCAACGAGGCTCGTGAGTGACCATCTCCTGGCCTCTCACGGTTCTTGCCGCCCGCCCCACGTAGCCTGGCTCTCGGCATCAGGCTGCTGGTGGCGGGGAGGGGGACCACTGTCACTCTCGGCTGGCCGAGCCGTGGGGAGCCTGGAGGCACAGACGAGGGGATGGAGGAGCAGTGCCCCCGTACCCCGACCGCACCCTTCCGCACTCTGCCTTTCTTTCTCGTGTTTCCCTCCATTATTCTCCCGAGGTCAGACCAGCACCCGACGGCCACCACACGACACCCCACTTTCTGCCCACTCCCTCTGCTTCCCGACATTTGACGAGGTGCTTAGAGGGTTTATGGCTCTGAGCATTGGCTCAGCCTGGGCCCTGGGCCCCAGCTCCATGCTGTGGGGGTGACGCACGAGGAGCTGGTCTCACCCCCTGATGCTTTATTCACCCCTCGGGGTGCCTCCAGGCGGCCCCTCGCCCCCGCTGCCACGATCCCAGGCCCCCCGGGGTCCCTCCGCACCAGCCCACTAGTCCCGGCCGAGGCCCCTCATCCGTCCCGGACAGCCTGGGAAGCCGCCCGGGGATGACTTGGCCTCCATCACCGGGCCGCGCGGTCGGCGGTGTCTGGTCCAGACCCCACGTGGCCGCTCAGACGCTTCAGACGGCGCTGAAGGCCCCCGTGGCGGCCCCCTGACCCCCCGCCCCGTAGCAAGCCCAGCACGTCCCGCCCCTGCCCCTGCCTGGCCTCTCACCCCCCCCCCCCGGAAGGTTCCAGGCCCCTGACGCTCTTGTCCTCTTTTACCTCAAGCTCTTTCCTGACTCGGGCTTCGCTGCCCCCGGCTTTGTCCCCTCCAGCACCAGCCCCTCAGACCGGCCTTCTCTGGCCCTGAAGCGGCCACACCTCCCCTGTCTCCCACGCGTCCTCGCATTTGTCACAGCTTGTGGCGGCCTCCTGTGTGGTGTCTCTGGGGCAGCTCCCCCTGGGCCATGGGAGGCGCCCTCGCGGGCTGGAAGGGGAGGGCAGACGTCCAGGCCCGGAGGCCGAGGGCGACTTGGCTCTGCTCGCCCCTCGGCCTGGGCCTCAAGTTCACTGATAAACTCCAAAGTGTAACTATAGCACGTTTCCCGGCGACACTCCCCGACACTGGCTTTTCCCCTGTTTATCCCCGCGCCTTTGGCGGGGCAGACTCTAGCCGGTGGGGGCCGGGGCTGCGCTTTGGGGGGCTAAGGCTGTGCTTGATGGGGCTTGGGGAATGCACTTTGGGAGGCTGGAGGCTGTGCTTTGGGGGCCTGGGGGCTGCCCCCAGGAGTGGGGCGGGGCTGCGTCCAGCCACAGCCGCCTCTGCCCGGTCCTCGGGGACAGCGAGCGCCGCTGGCTTTGTGTTGGGTTTGTCGTGTGCGGACGGTGCCCGAACGTCCCCGCCGTAAACCCGGAGCGAGCGGAGGCGTGGGGTGAAGATGTGGGGCATCGGCCTGGAGGAAACGCGCGTTTTTCTGTTCGCGACAGAGCGACCGCCTCCTGGTCAGGGGCGGGAAGGTGGTGAACGACGACCAGTCCTTCCGCGCCGACGTGTACGTGGAGGACGGCCTCATCAAGTGAGTTCCCGGCCGGCACGCCGGGCACACCCGCCGGCAGCGCGCCCGTGGGCACCCCGTGCTCCTTCCCGAACGTCGTCCCTGGACGCGGCCCTCGCCACGACCCTGGGGTCACCGTGGCTTCAGGGCGATTCGGGGCTCGCGACGGGGGCCGAATCAGTCCCCATTGGCCGCACCTGCAGCGTCTGCTGGGCCGTGCCGAGCGGCTGCAGCCGGTCAGGGAGGGGCGGTGCCCCCCTCTGTGGGCACTGCAGGTGCAGCCACGAGGCACGGGGGTGGGTCCCGCACGCTGACCGCCTCGAGCCACTTCGCAGGGTGGTCCCCGGGGCCCAGCGAAGCCTCGGGCTCAGGCCCAGGGCCCCGCACGCACGCTTCCCCGCTCAGCCGCGTCGTGGGGCTGCTCGGGGTCCTGTCCGGGCTCCCGGACCAGCAGCGTCTCTTCGCCGTTTTCAGGCAGATCGGAGAGAACCTCGTCGTCCCCGGGGGCATCAGGACGGTCGACGCCCACGGCCTGCTGGTCCTGCCCGGCGGAGTGGACGTCCACACCAGGCTGCAGACGCCTGTCCTGGGCATGACCCCGGCCGACGACTTCTGCCAAGGCACCAAGGCAGCCCTCGCGGGCGGCACCACCATGATCCGTGAGTGTCCCCGCCTTGGCCCCCGGCCAGGGGCGTGTGTGGCGTAGTGGGGCCTACTGGCCCTGTTCCCCTCCACTGCAGCTCCGTCCACGAAACCCCGGAGCCCTGCCTTGGTCACCCCGGTCCTCGCTCTGAGTCGTTCCGCCTTGGCCAGCTCGGATGCCCCTGGGGTGCCCGGGGGAGCCAGTGGGTGCGTGCCCAGTTATTCATTATTTCCCGGCAAAGGGCTGCTTTGGCCGCAGAGGACTCGCGTCACCTGAAAGGTCCGGCACGTTCGCCCCTGAACGCCCCCCTCTGAAGCTTGGTTTGCGGACAGGCCCTGCCTGCGTCACAAGGAGTCGAGGGTGGAAGCCGTGTTTTTAGGGGACGGGGTGACAGATACCATCACCCTGTCGGCGGCCCCAGCGCGAGCGTTTCAGTAGGCAGGCTCCGTGCCAGGCACGACAGCGCGACAGGCCGCAGCCCACGCGCTCCCCTCAAATCCCCGAGGAGACGCCCCCCTCGCAGTCGCGGGAGCACTCGCTGGCGGCCTGGGTGAGACCCGGGGCCGGCCCGCCAGCCCCTCCTCTCGGCCTCGGCCTCGTCCCCGTCAGCCCGGGGCGCCCGGTGCGGACCCGGCCCCACAGCCTGGCTGAGCCCTGGCCGCGCCGGGTCCTAGCCACGTGGCCTCGGGACGGAGTCGACGTCCGGAAGGCCAGGTTCCCCGTCCGGTGGGGGCGAGTGTCCTCCCAGGGCGCTGGAGGGTTCGCGAGCTCGTGCGCCTAAGTCGCGTGCCTGGCGCAGTCTGCGCTCAGTAACGCTGTCACTGCTGCCACCTGGGGACGCGGGGCGACACAGGTGACGCTTAGCCGTTGCCCAAATCGTGGCGTGGTTTGGTTTACTTAACCATGAAGTGCAGAACCCAGTACGGGCCATCCCCCAGTTTGTCCCAGGACGTCGCCCCCGCTGGTCACTGGTGGCCCTGGCCGGCCAGGACACCTGTGCAGCTGATGTCCTCGGCTCGTGCCGGTGCCGAGACCTCACAGAGCTGCGAGGCGTCGCTGTGAGCGGGGAGAGGCCTCCGCGGAGCCATCTGCTCCCTCCACCTGCCGGCCCCAGGCGGGAGCTGTGAGCAGCCCGCGGGCGGGACAGCCACCTGCTCCCTTGGGGCCCTGCCAGGCTTCCCGAGCTAGACCGAGGGAGCACGGGGGCCCCGCGTGAGGGGCGCTGGAGGGGGGCACGGCGTGGGCCAGGACCCCCAGGGCGCGGTGTGCCCTCCCGTGGGCCGTCCCCTCGGCCAGGAGAGGGCGTGAGCAGTGTTTGGACCTGGGACGGGAGGTCAGCGCGGCGGGGGTGACAGCGCCGTGGCGTTTCCCCAGGGAGGCGGTGCTCCAGGCGTGCGCTCGGCGAGGCGCGAGGGGGCCTCCCCGCACGCTGTCCGCCCGCAGGACAGTGGCGCCCCCCGCCCAGGTGCCCCTCCCGCGGCTAGAGACCTTGGGGTGTGACGCGTCCGTCGGAGCGGGGTGGCTTGAGCCAGACCCTTCTCTGCCCTGAGGGAGGCCGGGCAGCCGGGGCCCGAGAGGCCTCTGGACAGGGGTGCCCCGCTGAGGTGCCACGGCCCGTCCTCTGCTTCTCAAATGCGCTTTCTGACCCCTTGGGGACACGGAACCGGCCCCCGTGGGGGGCCGAGGTGACCCCTCGGCTGACCGCGCCGCCCCGCAGTGGACCACGTGTGCCCTGACGCGGGCGCGAGCCTGCTGGCGGCCTTCGAGCAGTGGCGGGAGCGCGCGGACAGTGGGGCCTGCTGTGACTACTCGCTGCACGTGGACGTCCCCCGCTGGCACGAGAGCATCCGGGAGGAGCTGGAGGCCCTGGTCCGGGACAAGGGTGAGCGGGGCCGGGGCCGGCCCCTGCATTCGTCCGTCTGCGTCCAGGGCAGGGGCGGGAGCGGGAGAAGTGGGACTAGAGCCCTTTGGGGTCTGACCGACCTGCAAAGGGGCCGTCCGCCCCTGCGCCTGGGGGACGTGGCCCGTAAGCGTCCCCCCTACAGAGGACAGGCGGTCGCAGCCGTCACCCGGCCCTTCTCTCGGCTGCGGGTGAAAGCGAAGCATCTTCGGGTCCTTCCGGAAGGGGGAGGCGTTAAAGCCTTCGGCCCCTGCTGTGTTGAATGGGGCAGGGGGCCAGCCGGGGTCGCGCTTCCTCCGACAACCCCTGAAGCGGCAGCTCAGCGGAGCCTCACGCGTTTGCCGGGTGTTGGGGGGTGGGGGGTGTTAATGGGTGGGGCCCTCACCTGCCTTTGCTCCGGGTCCAGAGCAGGAGGGGCGGGCGAGGGGACGGGACGGGGCCTGGCCTGACTCCGGCCTCCTTGCGGCTCGTCGGTGAGCGCTCGTGGGCCAGGGCCACGGGGAGGCGGCCACGGGAGGGAGATGGGGGAGCAGTGGAGGCTCCAGGCGGCATCTGACCCCTCCCGGCCCCCTGCAGGCGTGAACTCCTTCCTGGTCTTCATGGCATCCAAGGACAGGGGCCAGTGCACCGACGGCCAGGTGAGGTGCGGGGAGGGAGCCCGGGGGCCCTCGGGTGCTGCGGACAGGCCGCCCACTCGGCATGCCCCCCGCCCAGATGTACGAGGTCTTCAGCATCATCCGGGACCTGGGAGCCGTGGCCCAAGTGCACGCGGAGAACGGGGACATCGTGGAGGAGGTGCAGGGGGCCGTCGGGGGCGGGCCGCGGTGCCCAGGACACCGGATGCGAGCGCTTCACCCGCAAACCCGAGGGGGGGGCAGCGAGTGCGTCCGTGGGCGGAGGGAGGTCCAGCCAGCGGGGCGCCAGGGGAGCTGGGGCCCCCACGTCACAGGTCACCCAACCAGAATGTCACTGGCCGGTCCCCAGCAGCGCCTGCCCCCGCGGACCACGGCCCCGTGGGAGCTGAACCCGTCTGCCCTTGGGCGGCAGCACACGGCAGGGCCAGTGGCCTGTCCTGCAGCCACGGCCCGGATGGCCCTGGGGAGGGCCGAGCCCACGGCCTTGCTCTCAGCCCCGGGGCTGCGAGGTGGGGTGCCTGTGCTCCCCCCTTTCCTCCTCGTGCCTCCAGGGCCCCCTCCGCCTGACACCCCACAGGCCCGGGCCTGCTGGCGCCTGGGGGCTCGGGTCCTGCGTCCTGCGGGGAGGTCACACAGAACGTGCCCCCGACCCTGCGGTCCAGCCCGCAGACCACGTCCCCCGACGGGCTGGCCCTGCCCCCCCCAAAGTCCAGGAGGAAGGTGGGGACACGGGGAGCCGGAGGGGCGTGGGGCCTCGTCCCTTCATTCAGGCTCAGGCCAGCGGCGCCGCGTGAGCCTCCGATTCGGCCCCGGCCGGGCCACGCGGCCCGGAGGGTGCGGTCAGGCGCAGCACACGGGGCTGGGCAGGCGTGGGGGGGGCGCCCGTGCGGGGTCTCGTCATGGGGTCGGTGGGCCTCGCTTCCCCCCCGTCCTGCACGCCTGAGCCCGGCGCCGCGCGTCTTGACGTGAGTGGGACGCTGCGGCAGGGGCGCGAGGACACGCCTGCCGCTCGGGACGCCACCACCCACGGCCGCGCAGAGCCCCGGTCATGCAGTGGCTCAAGGCTGGGGGGTCGTCCTGTCGGTCCCCCCAGGAGCAGAAGCGGCTGCTGAACCTCGGCATCACCGGCCCCGAGGGCCACGTGCTCAGCCGCCCCGAGGAGGTAGGCAGTGCCCGCCGGGCGCCCAGGCCCGCCCTGCTCTGGGGGTGCCCGGCCCCAGGGCCCCGGGGCTGCGCTCATGCTGTCCTCGCCCGGGGACGTGGGCTGGCGGCCCCGCCCCCTCCGCCCACGCCCCGAGCCCAGCACTACTCTGGGCCCTGGGGACAGCTGTGTCAGCCCGACCCTGGGCCCCTACCAGCCGCGGCCCCCACCCCGGGCCTGGGCCTGGGGCGATCGTGGGCACCTCGCACCCATCAGGAGGCCCCGGGCCCTCCCGCGGCCTGAGCGTCCCCGTCCCCAGGTGGAGGCCGAGGCCGTGTTCCGCGCCGTCACCGTCGCCAAGCAGGCCAACTGCCCCCTGTACGTCACCAAGGTGATGAGCAAGAGCGCGGCCGACGTGATCGCCCAGGCCAGGCGCAGGGGTGAGTGCGCCCGGCCTGGGGAGGGCCTCGCGGGTTTGGGGGTCACGTTCTCGGCCCCAGGGGCTCAGCTGGCCTAAGCGAGGCGCAGAGCAGGACAGGCCCCCCCCGGGAAGCAGCTGGGCAGGCTGCCGCGGGCCTGGCCTCCCGTGGGAGTGGCCGGCGCTGGTGGCCGGGTCTCCCGTGCGGTCGGAGCGGCAGCTGGCCACCGGGGGGCCCTGTTCCGCACGAGCGGGTGCCCGTCAGGCCCGCGTGAGCGCGCGTGCGCGTGCGGAAGGGGAGCCTGCGGTTTCGTGCGGCCCTGCCCAGCTGATGTCCCCTCAGGAGCCCCGTGCGACCGTTCGCTGGCCACGTCTGCACGCGGGCACTGGGTGCACGTCCTGGGGGCCGGGCGCCCTGGGCACGGGGCCCGCGTAGCTGGACGAGGAGCCCGGTCCGTGCTGACCCCGGCGGGGGCGTGCGGGCGGGTGCGGGGAGGACCCGCCTGCCCGTGCCAGGCGCCCCGGAAGCGGGACGGGCTGCCTGTCGGGAGGTCGGGGCAGCGGGGGTGTGAGGGCAGCGTCAGGGCCCGCGCCCACTCGGCGCGGGGGGCAGCCGGCGTGGGCGCCTCTCACGGGCCTCGCCGCAGGGGTGGTCGTGTTTGGGGAACCCGTCACCGCCAGCCTGGGCACCGACGGCTCGCACTACTGGAGCCAGAACTGGGCAAAGGCCGCGGCCTTCGTCACGTCGCCCCCCATCAACCCGGACCCCACCACTGCGGACCACCTCAGCTCCCTGCTGTCCAGGTGAGCGCCGAGCGGGGCGGCCCCGGCAGCCCCGGCCCCTCCCGCGGGAGCCAGAGCCCGCGCCCCCCTCAGGTGTCCTCCCGACGGCCCCACCCCCGAGTCGGCGCCCCCGCCCAGCGCTGGCCCCTGACAGCCCCGGCCCCAGGGCTGGGGGGCTGGGGGGAGAAGCGGCCAGGCCCCTCTGGGCTCCCCTGACCCCGCCTGTCCACAGCGGGGACCTCCAGGTGACCGGCAGCGCCCACTGCACCTTCACCACCGCCCAGAAGGCCGTCGGCAAAGACAACTTCGCGCTCATCCCCGAGGGCACCAACGGCGTGGAGGAGCGCCTGTCGGTGGTCTGGGACAAGTGCGTGGTGAGTGCCCGCCACGCCGCCGCCCCGCGCCTTGCCGCCCCCGCAGTCGAGCGTGGGGGCCCGGCTGTCCACCCCGCCTGCCTTGCAGGGCTCTCCGAGGGGACCCCTCGGCTACCGGGCAGCCAGGCCCCCCAGCGTGATGTCACACGCCGGGGCTGAGCACGGCCCCGTCCCGATAGGGTCCTGCCCGGTGACACCGGTGTCCCCCAGAAAGCCGAGGCCTCCGACTCCGACACACGGACACGGACGGCCCCCCGGCCCCCGTCCTCACACCTCCCCGCTCCGGCCTCGAGCCATCCACGGGGCCGGGCCCGACCCCGGCTCCCCTAGCCTCCGCCCTGGCGTGTAGGCCTCCTGGCCACCAGGGAGAGTGTCGCGTCCCTCGGGACACAGACGTGGCTGTTTATACACCCGCCGAAGTGAGCAGTGGCCAGGCCTCGCGCCCAGGAGGGTCCCACTGGCGGGCTGGCTGGGGGGGGCCTGTCCACACCCCCGGAGGGTGGGCCTGATGCTGCCCTCTGCGGGGGGCGGGGCCACGGGCCCCAAGGACACCACGGACGCCAGCACGCCCGCCCCTCAGCTGGCCTTCCCGCTCCTCAGGCCTCGGGGAAGATGGACGAGAACGACTTCGTTGCTGTGACCAGTACAAACGCAGCCAAAATCTTCAATTTTTACCCGAGGAAGGGGCGGGTGGCTGTGGGCTCTGACGCCGACCTCGTCATCTGGAACCCCAAGGCCACGAAAATCATCTCTGCCAAGAGCCACAACCTGGTGAGAGACGCCTGCCCCGAGCCCGGCAGAGCGGGCCGGGGGCGTCCGGGGTGGGCTCGGGGCACGGCAGCCGCTGGGCCACCTCAGCCGGGACGTGCGGCCAGGACGTCTGCCGCCGTGAGGGCCCGCCCGGCGCCCTCTGTCCTGAAGCACGGGTCGGGCACGGGCACGGGCGGTCGCGGCCACTTCCTCTGGCCCGCGGCATGCCGGTGGCCGCGGGGGAGCTGGCCGGCTCGGGCCGTGCTGGGGCAGAGCCAGACCCCTGGCCTGTCTCCCCAGAACGTGGAGTACAACGTGTTCGAAGGCGTGGAGTGCCGGGGAGCCCCCGTGGCGGTCATCAGTCAGGGCAGGGTCGTGCTGGAGGACGGGAACTTGTCGGTCAGCCCAGGGGCCGGCCGCTTCGTCCCCCGGAAGACGTTCCCCGACTTCGTCTACAAGAGGATCAAGGCGCGCAACAGGGTGAGGCCCTGCCGGGTGACGAGGGGCGTCCCTGGGCCGCCCCGTGTCCGAGTTGGTCCTCCTGGTCAGCCCTGCCAGCCGCGGGGCCTGCTCCCCGGGGCGTTCTCAGTGGTGGCTCGGCAGGGGGCCCACAGAGCGCGTGGGCCGTGGACCGGGGGAAAGCGCCGCGTCACTCGTGGCCACCCCCGGGGGGCCGGAGCAGAGGCGCCGGGGGGCCGAGGGTTTCCTCGTGCCCCGAGGGGTGGGCTTCAGGGCACGCTCTGTGGGATGGCAGCCTCACGCACAGCCTGGCAGAGAGGCGACCCCCGAGGCGCAGACAGGCGATGGGCTCCCAGCCGCACGCCCTGGGCCGTGGGACGGGGCTGGACTCAGACCTGAGACTCGACGCCCAGCAGCCGGGCCCGCACCTCTGCCTGGAGGAGAGCCCCTGGGGCAGGCTCAGACAGGTGCCCCTGGCTGGGCCCGGGCCCTGCCGTCATGGGGCCAGACCGCAGATCCCGAGGTCGGCACCAGCTGGAATCACGCGCCCCCGAAGGTGTCGCTTCCATCCGTGGACCGTCCGTCCTCCGGGGTGGCTACGGGGCAATGCCCCGGGCTTCAGGGCCTGTACTCCAGGCTTCCTCGGGGCCGGCGGCAGGGCCTGTGCCGGGGACACGGGACGACGGGTCCTGAGGAGGCAGAGACTGTCGAGGCTGGTTTCCGATTCCAGGCAGTGCCCCCTCTTGTCCCAGCAGACAGTGGGGGGAGGGCGGTGGTGCCCGTGCGGGCGGACCCCGGTGGCAGGTAGCCCCGAGCCCGAGCCCCCAGCTGCGGGGTGCCAGGCCCTCACGGCGGCCCCCGGTCCCGCAGCTGGCCGAGATCCACGGCGTGCCCCGAGGCCTCTACGACGGGCCGGTCCACGAGGTGATGGTGCCCGCCAAGGCCGGCGGCGGCGCCCAGGCGCGCGCGTCCTGCGCGGGGAAGATCCCCGGGCCCCCCGTGCGCAACCTGCACCAGTCGGGGTTCAGCCTGTCGGGTGAGTGGAGCCGGGGGTGGCGGGCCTGCGAGCAGGGGTGTTGGGCTCGAGCCGGGCCACCTGCGCGACCCCCTCGCCACGCCCGCGTCCCCGCAGGCTCTCAGGCCGACGACCACGTGGCCCGGCGCACGGCCCAGAAGATCATGGCGCCGCCCGGGGGGCGCTCCAACATCACCTCGCTGTCCTAGGCCCCGCGGCGCTCGGAGGTGCTCGCCTGCCTTCCCCCGCCCAGAGGGCGCCTCACGGGCCCGGGCCTGTTCCGCCAGCGACGGCCGGGGCTTCGCGTCCCCGCGGCCAGGGCGGCCGCCGGGGGTGCTGGGTACGTCAGGGAGGCAGCCCCGCCGCCCGCAGGGGCTGTGGGAGCCGGGGCCTCGGGGCCTCGGGACGCTCGGGGCAGGCCGAGGCGGGGCGTGCGCCCCCTCCCCTGTGAAGCGCTGCCGCCCGAAGCCCCGCCTCCGCCACCTGCAGCCTGTCCAGTCCCTGTCCCCCCCCCCCGCCCCGGGCGGCTGTGACTTCAGGGTGGCTTCGGGTGGGGTCCTGCAGCGGCCGCCTCCGGGGGGCCTCGGGGGCCTCGGCCAGCCGGGGCGCGTCCCCGTAGTGAGTAGACGGCGGTTCTGTGCCCTGACGGCGGCTGCGGCCGGGGCTCCCGCCCGCGACACCGCCCCCTGGTCCGATGGAGACGGGTCAATTAAAGGCGTCTGCGCCGGCAGCTCTCTCGCCTTCTCTGTCCCCACCGACCCCCACGAGCGGCGTGCGCCGGGCCCTGGGACCGTCCTGCCGCCCCCAGCCTGGCTCCGTGCGGGCTGCGGAGCTGGACTCTGGGTGACCCGCGGGGACAGCACGGCCTGGCCTGGGTGGGGCAGGGCAGGGCCGGGCGTGAGCGGTGGAGACCGGCTCCCCTCTGGGGGGGGCCAGGGAACTGCCCCTGGGCCCAGGCCTGCGGGTCAGGGGCAGCCAGCGGGTCAGAGGGACACTGGCGTGACCCACGGCCAGGTGCTGGGGGACAGGGTTGGGCTGGGAGGGCGTCTGTCCACGCTGCCTGGCAGCCGGCCGGCGGCGACACGCCCACGAGCCTGCACTTGCCGGACAGCCCTGGCCTGAGGCTGACCCCCGGCCCCAGAGGCGTGCAGCCTGGGCCCTGCCCCTCCAGGCAGAGCAGCTCAGGGTCCTGACCCAAACCCTCAGGCTGGGCTGCCCAGAACCTTTCGGAAGGAGGAACTGTTGGGCCACCCGCCTCGTCCCAGCATCTTATAAAAATGGTTCTGGTTCGGTCCCCCCGCCCCCTCGCTGTGGGATGCTCCGCGAAGAACGTCTTCAGCCCAGGGACAGGATGGCTGTGGTCCCTGGAGGACGAGCTGGGAAGGTCAGGGCAGGCCCCACACCTCCCACCGGGCCCTCTGACTGGTGGCCAGGAGCACGTCTGAGGGAACAGGGCCCCCTCCCGTCACGAAGCCCCGTTGGCCCAGGGCAGCCCATGGAGCGGGTCCCACCAAGTCCCCAGGGGTCCGAGCCACGACTGCTCCGGTCGAGAGGCGGTGATCACAGAGCCAGACCACGCCCACATCCCCGCCACCAACCCCGGAGACGCGTGCGGTCCTCTGGGGTCTCAGAAGCGCCCAGACTTACATGTTTACCAGCCCCCACGCCCCCGCTCTTGCCTCTGACTTCGCCGGACGCCCCCCAGCACTGCCTGGGGTCTACCTGCCCCCCAGGGCCTCCAGCGCTGCCCACCTCGGGTCCGCGTCCCCCACGTGGCCACACCCAGCTGCTCTTCCAACATCCGACCCCCAGGGACGGGGCAGAGGCCCCCCTAACCCGCCTTCCCACCCGTCCGGCTCAGCCGACTCGCTCAGGACGGTCAGCGTCGTGGCCTCGTCCTTGCACAGGTGCCCTGCTGCCCAGCGCTAGGGGGGACCCTCGGTCCTCCAGCAGGCAGCCCTCACCCCGCCGCAGCTTCAGGGCTCCCAGGTGAGGAGCGGGGCCCCCAGCCCAGCAGCGGGATCGGGGTGCCGAGGGCGCCGGCGGGGGGAGCCGGCCGGCTGCAGCGCTAGGCGGGGCGGCGCGCACGAGGCTCTGGACTCGACTGGGTTTGTTGTAATTCACGGAGGCGCAAACTTCAGAAACGCCGCGGGAAGTGCCGGACAGTCTGCGGGTCCATGAGACACCCCCGCCTCCCCCCCGGCCCTCCCCCCGATGCACAAGAAGCGCGGGCCCCGCGCCGCCCCACGGCTGGAGGTGCTGAGGGGCAGGCTCGGGTCAGCTCCGCGCCCGGCCAGTGGGGCAGGCGGCGGCCACCGCGAGGCCAGGCGGTCCCTGGGCCTCCCTCCACCGTGGCCCGTAGTCGGAGTGACCCGGTGGCACCTGCCCTCCTTGTCCACCACGGTGGGTCAGGCCAGCCTCTTGTCACCATGTACCTCCAAGAGCCGGGTGGCAGCCAGGGGGTCAGGCTGTAACAGTGGAAGTGGCCGGGACGCCGCGCGGCCGCCAGCTCGGGGCCGTGCCTGGGCGTGCGGGGCCGCTCCGTGGGAAGGTCCGTGCTGGGCTGTGCCCGCCGCCGTCACCGTGTCCCTCTGGCGGACCCGAGTCTCCAGCGCAACGAGTCACCTCCTCAGGGCTGCAGGCTCCTAGCCGCTCCCGGCCGAGGGGCAGATGGGGCCGCACATGGCCAGGGAGGGGCGCGCCTCCTCGCCGTCGTCCGCCGGGGCCTCGCCGTCCACAGGCCTGGCCTCGGGCGCCGGCAGCGGCTGGTGGCTCGCGGGGTCCTGGCCCCTCTTCAGCCTGGAGGGGAAGCACAGGCAGGGGCTGGGTGCAGCCTCACCGGCAGCCCCGGGCCACCTCTCGGCGTCCACAGCCTGCGGACTCGAGCGGCCCTCAGGGCCACGGCTGGAGCAGCGCTAGGCCTCTCTGCCCCCTCCTGACGGCGACGTGGGGCCGGCCACAGGGCAGGCGGGCGGTGGCTGTTGGCGGCCGTGGGGCCGGGAGCACAGGCCCGGCGGGGCTCAGCTCGTTTCCACAGCCGGGGGCCACGAGGCGGCTCAGTTTAAGTTCCGGCGGCGGCAACTGTGCAGCGAGGCCTTGCACAGGGCTTGGCCGAGCCCCATCTTACCCAGGCCCTGACCTCCAGGTGGTGGCCGGGGTCCTCAACCAGCGCCACGTGTCGTCCTGGTCATCGAAGCAGGACAGAGCACCAGCCAGAGCCCGGAGCCACCTCCTCCGGGAAGCCCTCCGGCCTCACCCTGCCACCCGGAGCCGTCTTGGCTGTTTGTGGCCTGTTGCCTCTCCCTGTCAGCGGCCGTGCCCCTTCTGTCCCACAGTCCCTGGCACGCAGTAAACGTTCGCCGAGTGAGTGAATGAGGTGGCTCTGCAGGGGTTGCCCAAGAAGCTGTCCGCCTTCGTCTGGGACGTTCTGGCCACTGGCCCGAGTTCAGGACTAAGGTCCCGAGGGCTCCCCCGCCACAAGCTTGAGCGGGGTCCTTGTGCAGGACGCGCTGCTCAGACCCCCAGGAGGGTGGGATCAGGCCCCCCAGACCCCTCGATGCCACACGGCTACTGGGGTCAGGACCTGTGGCCAAAATCACCCCCCCATGCACACACAAACGCACACGCATGCACCCCCCCGACGCACGCGCACCCACACACACGTGCACACTCACTTTTCTCTGTTAAAAATGACAAAGTCTTGTTGGATTGCGTCAAGGCAGTCCTGGAGGTAGTCATTCTCCTGTTAGTCAGAATGAGTAGTGGGCGTCAGCTTCTTCATGTCCCCTCGGGTGGGATCCCGAGTGTCCCTCCTGCCCGTCTGCTTCTCCTCCCGGGGCCGGCACCCGTGGCTCTCTGCTGAGGCCTGAACTCTGCCCTCAGGAAGCCAGAGCTCCTGGGCGTCTGCAGCTCCCAGGTGACCCTTAGCCAGTGACCAAAGGTTTCCGGTACGGAGGCCCAGCCCCTGCCCCAGGGAGGATGCCGACACGGCTGGCGGTGATTGTGCGGCCAGATGTGTGGGGAACCGCCCCTGGCTTGGCCCTGCCCCGTTCCCCAGCCCAGGCTGGGTCCTGTGGGTCCCTCGCACACAGATTCCCTTCTCGGAGTCTGCTCCCGGACAGCCCGCCTGAGGAGGCCGGCCGCAGGGGCCGTGCTGAGGGGCCGACTCGGACGGGCCTGAGCGCGGCCTCGCACTGGCCAGGTGCACGCGGAGCCTTCGCTGGGGCATGGGGAGGGGGAGGGGGAGGGTGCAGGAGGCGGGCGCGCTGTGGCGTGGGGACGGCGGGGAAGGGGTGGCACGGCCCGTGGCTGCCGCCCATCACTGGGCACCGGGGATGCGCGAGCCGGTGAAGGCTCGGGCCCGCCCGGTCGCAGCCTGGGCCACGGGCGCGCAGACACCCCGTCCCGAGGCCCGAGCTGCCCCCCGACCAGGTTGCGCGGTGCGGGCCGCAGGCCTTCGGGGCGGCTGGCCCGGGCGGGCGCGGGAGCTTCCCGCGTCCAAGCCGCGGCCCGGCCGGCCGCCCGGGGCGGGGGGAGGCGCGGGGGCCCGCACCCCGCACTCACGGACTGGGCGCTGTCCCTGCTGCTGTCCCGCGACCTGCTCTTGGCCAAGCGCTTCTTCTTCTTGTGCAGGGGCCTGGACTCCAGGATCATCTCCTCCAGCTCGAAGGTGGGGTCGCAGTGCAGGCGGCCCTTCTGCGGGGCGGGCGGGCGGGGCGCTGAGCTCACCCCCACCCCATTCGGCCCGCGCCGCCCGCCCCGCCCCGCCGCCGCCGCCTACGTTGGGCACGAAGCCGGGCTCCACCTTCTTCTCGCCCAGGTGGTCCCACAGCACGCCGGCCAGCGACGGGGCCGCCCGCATGTCCTGCAGGCTGGAGGCGCGGTGCTCGGGGCTCACGGCGAGGAGCTGGAACGAGGCCGCGCCACAGCCCGGCGCCCGGCACTCAGGACCCCAGGGCTCGGGCACGGAGGGGTGGCGACCGGGTCGGGGACAGTGTGGTCTGAGGGGACGGGCCGAGCCCCTGGAGCCCGAGGAGGCACAGGGCGTGTGAGGGGACGAGCTGCCGCGGCGCGCCAGCAGGTGGCAGCCTCGGCCCGGCTGAGTGCGGGACGGCGCTGCCCGCGACTGTCGCAGCCGCCAGGAGGCCCGAGGCCCCGGGGCTCTGAGCGTGGCCAGCGGGACAGCGGCCGGGCCTCTCACACCGCAGGCCCGGTCGCGGCTTCCCGGGACGTGGGCTTGGCACGCGTCACCCCCACTTGCCACGAGGGCCTCTGGGGGCCAAGGTGCCACCGCGTGCCCCTCCTGCACAGGGAAGCCGGGCGCAGAGGCTCCCTGGGGGCCGGAGGGGCCTCCAGCTGCCCGGCCCCAGCGCAGGGCTGAGGGTGTCTGGGCAGGCGCAGGCGCAGGGACTGCCCGGGGGACCCTGTGGGCCTGGCATCGGCGGCTGCGGGCCTTGTGTGTCCAGGGCGTCCTCCCGCGCCCGTTTGGGACGTGGTGGGGGCGTTCAGAGTGCGGCTCTGCCCGGGGCAGCTGCGTGACCGCTGCAGGAGCGGCCCCGCGGGAGGCACGCCAGGGGTGGCAGCATGGCCCCTGCCAGGTGGAGCGACCCTGGGCGGTGCAGGGGCGTCTGGGGTCCCCCCGCTTGCTCCTGGAGGTGGCCAAGCCATTGGCAGCTGCCCAGGCTGCCCGCCTCCCAGAGAGGAGCAAGGGGCATGGGGTCAGGCACAGCACGGCCACACGCGCCCTCCCCCCAGCACACGGGGCAAGCTTCGCGCCTCGGTGTGGGCATCTGTGTCCCAGAACCAGGCCGTGGGGCTAAAACAAGGGGACGGACCCCGCGGTCAGCCCAGCGCCGGCGCTCAGACTGGCCGGGCTGCTCCAGGACAGCTGGCCACCCCGCAGGCTGCCGGCCGCTGGGGAGGGACAGGGCCCGCGCCCCCGGGGGCCTCACCTTCCGGAGCAGGGCCACCATGTCCTTGGACCAGGTGGGGACGTACTGGACGCTCGCGGTGCTGAACAGCTGCACCAGGGACTCCACGGCGTTGCCCGAGTGGATGTCGTAGGGCCTCTGGGCGGGTGGGGGGGACAGTGCTGTCCCTGTGCCCACCGCACGTCCCTTCCCCCCTCCCGCCTGGGACCTGACGGGCCGGTTCAGAGGGCCCCTCGCCCCCAGGGGCTGGCCGGGTGGGCCCTGAGGGCCGGAAGCCTCCTCAAGGATTGAGTCCTGAGGGCAGGGTCCCGGGGGGCGGCTAAGGACACGGTGCCCCGGGAGGCCCCCACGAGGGCCGAGGGCAGCTGGAGGCCCAGGGCATGCGGGACCTGCGGGCACAGCCCCGCCACCAGCGAGAAACCCCAGCGACCCCTCTGCCGGCCTCAGGCCGCGCACGGCCCCCAGACTCGCGGCTGAAAGCGCCGTCCTCGTCCTCGCCCACGAGCCCCTGGGGGCGCAGCCGCACCCCTCCCCGGGCCCGGGGGCCGAGCGGCTACGTACCCAGCCACGCAGCAGCTCGTAGGCCATCACCCCCACCGACCACCAGTCCACCTCGAAGGAGTAGCCGGTGCCCCCGTTGACGAAGGACTGGAAGATCTCCGGAGCTTTCCAGAAAGGGGGGGCACTGAGCGTCCCCACGCGCGGCTGGCCCAGGACCACCCGCCGCAGAGCTGGGCCGGCGCGCCACCCTCCTGCCCACCCTCCCCGCCGACCGCCCAGAGCCCGCGTGGCCGGCTCCTGCCACCTACGGCCGTGCCCTGAGGGGAGGGACCCGGCCCCGGCAGCCACGGGGAGCGGGAGCCGCCGGGCCCGCGCCGGGCAGGGCCGCGCTCACCCATGTACGGCTTGGTCCCGGCCAGCGCGGTGGCCCTCTCCCCGTCCTTGATGATGGTGGCGATGTTGAAGTCGGTCAGGTGCGCGTGCCCTGGGAGGAGGGGGAGGACACGCTGTCCGGACGGAGACGCGCCCCGCAAGCCGGGGGCTGGCCCGCGTCGGCCTCCGTCCCGCCACGGCTCACCTTGCTCGTCCAGCAGGATGTTGTCGGGCTTGACGTCTCTGGGGGGGGCAGGAAGGGGGGAGACGCGTCACGAACCCTCCCTGTGCCCACCCGCTGGGGCTGGGGCTGTCTAAGGGCCCCCACCCGGCCGGCGCTGTGCGGACGGAGCTGGGGGAGGTTCTGGTCCCCGCGGGGCCAGCCCAGCTGCTGAGGCCAGGGGCAGCAGGCAGAGGCCAGCGCTGCACTCGGGCGGGCGGGGCCCCGAGCCGGACGCCCGGGCAGACCCTCCTCCCGCGCCCGGCCGCGCGCAGGGCCCCGGGCTGTGCCAGGCCCCGCGCTGTGCGACGTGCAGGCGCCCGGCGAGGGCTGGTGCCTGAGTCGTGACCGGGGAACGTGACAGGGCCCGCGGGGTGAAAACGCACGAGTCTCGCCCTAAGCGCAGCGCCACGTCCCCGAGCCCGTCCGCTGAGCCGACGCTGACTCAGCCCGAGCTCCCCCGGGGCGCGGCGGCTCTGCTGGGTGGGGGCCGGGGTCCCGCAGTCGCGCGGACCGGGGAGGGCCGCCCAGGGTGGCCGGGCCCTGGGCCCCGAGCGCCGCTGGCCGTCTGCGCTCAGCCCTGCTGGGCCGGGGAGGCGGGGGAGGGAGGGGGCGCCGCGCTGCGGTGGCAGCCGGGCCAGCCCCGGGCACCTGTGGATGATGTGCTGGCCGCGCAGGTAGTCCAGGGCCAGCGCCAGCTCGCAGATGTACAGCCGCACCGTGTCCTCCGAGAACTGCACGTTCTGCTGCAGGTGGTAGCGCAGGTCCCCGCCCAGCAGCAGGTCCACGACCATGAACATGTCCTCCTCGTCCTGGAAGGAGTACCTGGGGGCGCCGGGGGGGGGGGAGCCCGAGTCGCGGCTCCTGCCACACCCGACAGCCCCGGGCGAGGGCCGCAGCTCACACCCGCCCGCGCCGCGCACCCGGGAGCGGGCCCCGCCGGACGGAGGCGCTGGCCGCACCCTCCCCGAGCGGCCGTCCTGGCGGAGGGCGGCCCAGCGGGGACAGAGGGGCCCGCGGGTGGCACCGTCTCGGGGCCACCTCCTCGCTGCCCTGCCTCCCTCCTCTGCAGACGGGACGAAGACGTCTGCCTCGGAGTTGTCAGAGGAGAAACCGAGAAAGTGGGACCGGTGAGACGGGCCGGCTCCTAACGACCGCAGCCACGGTGGCGGCGGTGACCGCGGTGATGGTGGGGCAGAGGTGACGGTCGGACACTCAGCCGGGCCCCCAAACTCGCCCCGCCGACCCCCGGGAACTGCGGGCGGAGGGCCTCTCCGTGCGCGGCCCAGACCTCCTCACGGGGGCCGCAGGGGACACCGCGCGGCCACCGGCCCGCCCAGGCCCCGCGTGAGTGGACACCGGCCCGCCCAGGCCCCACGTGAGTGGACACCGGCCCGCCCAGGCCCCGCGTGAGTGGACACCGGCCCGCCCAGGCCCCGCGGGAAGGGACACCGGCCCGCCCAGGCCCCGCGTGAGTGGACACCGGCCCGCCCAGGCCCCGTGGGAAGGGACACTGGCCCACCCAGGCCCCGTGTGAGTGGACGCCGGCCCGCCCAGGCCCCGCGGGAAGGGACACGGCCCACCGAGGCCCCGGCGCCAGGGGCCGGGGCGGGCGGGCCGGGCGGCCGGCTCACCAGAGGTTGACGAGGAAGACGTGCTCGATCTCCTGCAGGATCTCCAGCTCCCGGAACACGTGGCGCACGGCGTCGCGCTCGATGCACTGCTGCTTGTTCATGTACTTCATGGCGTACATCTTCTCCGTGTCACGCTTCTGCACGATGCACACCTGGGGGCGCGCACGCTGGCACGGCTGCCGCGTCCACAGCCCCACCCCTCCCGGACGGCGGGGCCCCGCAGCGCTGGCCCGTCCCCCCTCACCCCCCCCGGCAGGGGGGGCCCGGCGGGGCCAGGAGACGCGCGGGCCGGGCTCCTCACGGCCCGGGAAGCTCAGTCGGGATCGGGGCAGAGATCCCCGGGGGGACCGGGGTCAGGGCAGGAGACAGCAGGCCGCACGGCCACCGCCGTGCTCCCGTCCACGTCCCGGCGAGGCCTCCCCAGGGCACCCCCCCCCCACGGGCCTCGGCCTCCAGGTCCTTCGCTTTTTCCTTGTCTCCACGGAGACGCCCCTCGCTTAAGGCACGGACTAGGCCCCACGTGGAAGATGTCCCCGCGCCAGGAGGCAGTCGCGGGGGAAGCCGGCCCCTCAGCGCCCCTCCCGGGCCAGCAGGGGACGTTTCGGCCTGGCGAGGGCCCAGGCTGAGATGCACTCGGTAACTGCCTCGCCTCCCGGTCACCTGCCTCCCGCCACCTGAATTGTCGGCCGGCTGGACGGCTGGATGCCGCGGGGGAGGAAGGGGGAGGAAGCGGGAGGCCCGCCCAGTCCCGGCCGCGGGGGGCGCCGACCCCGGGGCTGGCCGGCCTCCGGAGTGAGAGAACGAGGGCCCGTTGTTGGAAGCCTCTGCGACATGGACTCGAGGCCGAGGAGCCGGCGTCCGCCTTCGCGGGGCCTCGGGTCACGGTGACCCCGTCTGTCGCTGTCACGGGCAGCGACCAGGAGGTTGGGCCGGCCGAGCCAACACGAGGGCGAGAGGGTCCAGGGGCCGCGCCTCCCGCACCACGCGCTCCCGCCGAGCTCCCAGCCCCCGGCGGCCTGGGCCCAGACGCCCCAGCGCTTGCGCGCTCGGCCCACAGCCCCTCCGACGGACGCCCGTGTCACAATCCCGCGGGTGGGAGGTGCACCCACGGCCCCGCCGCTGCCCAGGGGGCGGAGGGACGCGCCCGGCCACGCGCCTGCCGCCCGGCTCGCCCCGCCTCACCTTGCCGAAGCTGCCCTTCCCGATGGCGCGCAGGATCTGGAAGTGGTCGAAGTTCACTGCGGGGAGAGCAGAGGGTGCCAGGTGAGGCGGCCGGGAGGCCCCCCAGCCGCGTCGCCGAGACCGCCGGCTGCTGAGCCAAGCGGGGGGCCTGAACCGACAGCACAGGACGCCCCGCAGCCCCAGGGACAGCCGCCCCCAGGAGCCGACGACGAACCGGCCCCCCCAGCGGACCCCCCTCCGGAAGCAGGTGCCGGCGCTGGTCTCCCCGTGTCGCTCCCTCGAAACCTGGCCAGGAAGGGAGTTCACAGGGCGCAGAGCCCAGGTTTACGCTGGAGCCCGAGGGCACCCTCCGCTCGCACGTGCGTGTGTGCGCGTGTGCGCGTGTGCGCGTGCCCTGCACATGTGTGAGGGCGTGTGTGTGCGCGTGTGCGCACCGTGGAGCATGTGTGCGCAGTGAGGAGGCCTGGGGGCCCCGCACCGTCTCTCCCGCAGGCCCACCGACCGCCCGGCGCCCGGCCTGACACGCGCCCGGCCGGCCTGGCGCTCGAGCTGCGGGAGGACGAGCAGCCTGCGGCTCCCCGCGGGGAGGGGGGGAACCCGGGCAGTCCTGGGAGCCGCCGTGGGGGCGGGGTGCCGGGGGGAGGCGGCAGAGGCCAGCAGGGGCCTCGCAGCCACTTCCCACCCCCGCCGCCCTGCGCGCAGCCGCCTGCCCCTGCGGCCGGCCGCGGCCCCGGCCCCCGGCCGTTCGCCTGATCCATCCCGAGGCACGAGGCCCCCTGCAGCGCTGCCGAGAGCGCGCGGTGCTTCTCCCACGCGTCTGCTCACGCGCCGAGAGCTGCCGGAGCCCGGGCTGTCACCGCGCCTCTGCCAGGCGCGCCCGCCGCCTCGCCACGCCGGGCGGGGTGGCCCGGCCCCGCACGCACGCCCCCGGCGCTCGTCCCCGCTGCTGTCCTGCGTGCTGGCTGGCCGGAGCCTCCGGGATCAGCGACCGCCTGCTCAGCCCCTGGAGCTCCCGCACGCGTGGGCGGACGCTCGACAGCGCGTCCTCTGCGTCCTGGAGGCCACGGCCAGGGCGCGGCCTGCGGTCGAGCGCGGGCTGCTGGTCCTGGGGGTGCTCCGAGGTCTGGCCCTCAGCGGGCCCCCGGCAGACCCAGGCTGGGGTGACCGTGGGACGCCTGGGGGCGCAGCACAGTCTCCCGCGCACCCGCCCGTCTCAGGTCCCCGTGGCAGGCAGCGGGCAGGTCCACGCGGGGAGGGCTCCGCTTCTCGGGAGCGGCTGACGGCGGCCGCGACCCCTGACGCAGCCGGTGTCACCGGGGGCAGCGCGCCCGGCCCCGCACGGCCTCTGGGTAAACAGGAGCCGGCCCTGCCGAGCGGGGCCCGACCTCCTCGCCTCCGCCCACGGTGAGTCCCACCTCAGGCCTTCCCCGGGAAGCAGGTCTGCCCGCGTCTTTGACGGAAAAGTCAACATTTAGGGACCAAGAAGCCGCTCGCTGTTTGCTCGCGGGAGACGCGTGTGCACCCAGCCTGGCCCGGGCTGGGCAGGCCGCGCCTCCGGTGACATTTACCCAAGGCTGGGAGTCTGCGGCGCCTGGTGACGCGGCACCTGTCCCCGGCCGCCCTCCCAGACGGGAGGCTCGCCCAGTCCTCCCGCCTCAGCCCCTCGGGCCCCGTCCCGTCGGCCAAAGGAATGAACTGGCCCCGTGCAAAGCGCAGCAGGACGGGCCGAGACGCCCCTGCCCCAGCGCCTCAGCCCGCGGGGCCTCCGCACCCCGGCCACCTGCACACGGGGACCAGCACGCGGGCCCCCTGCCCCAGGGGTGCTGGCCGAGGCCGCGTCTCCAGGGCGGAGGGGAGGCAGCTGCACTCAGGGAAGGCCAGCCGTGGTGACAGCCACGACAGCCGCGCGGTCTCTCAGCGCGTGTGGCGTCCCGGCCCCGCAGGGACGAGCCGGCGCCCACGGGGGGCAGCGAGGCTCCTGCTGCGGCGGGAAGGGGCCTTCCCAGGGGGGCCCGGCTGCGGCTGCGGCGGGGGTTCAGGCCGGGCCCTCCGGGGGCTGCGCCCGCCCCGCCGGGGAGACAGGCCGCAGGCTGGCAGGGGCCGGGACACGGCCCGCGGCTCAGAGCCGCTCAGACCCGCGCCACGGGTCTGGACACGCTTTCTCGGATGGAACATTCTGGTCCCCGACTTTCCGGGTCCGCAGAAAGCTAAGAGGCGGAGGCGCCGCTAGGAAACAGCACAAAGACCGAGGGAAAGGCGTTCGGGGAAAATGCCAAAAGGTGACTTTAAGGAGGGTCGTGAGGCGTCCGGGGTCGGCTTGCGCCGGCGCCCGTGACCCCAGCGACTCAGCCCCTGGCACGGGAGGGGCTGTCACCTGGGCCGGTGATGGGACAGGGTCCCGCGCGCCCTAACGGCGCCACGTCCCAAAGCCCGCAGCCTGTCTGCCTCCGGGCTGGTCTCCCGGGTCCCCGCAGGGCAGAGCACGTCCCCAGGGCTCGAGGCCGCAGGCCTCTGGGCCAGGCTCCAGGCGACAGCAGGGACGCCCACTCCCGCCTCCGGCCCCCTCGCCCCTCCTCACCCCTGCTTCCAGCTCAAGAGGCTGAGTTATCCTGGCAAAGGGACGGGTCTATTTTTGGCCCAAATGAGTCGAATTAAGGCAAGGCATCATTTGGGGGTGGAGAGAAGACCTCTGTTCTCGTCCCCGTCTCCCAAAACAGGAGTCGGAGGGCTGCGGGGCGGGAGGCGACTCCCGTGGGAGCGCGGGTTCGTGGTTTCCGGGACCAGAGCCCTGGGCAGGACGCGCACCGCGCACGCGGCGAGGAACCGAGGGTGGCCAGGCCCACGCGGCTCTCCCCGGAGGACCCAGGAGGCAGCCGGGGCCGGCTCTGCCTCCAGCGCCCAGACAGCGACGGCCACAGCGCCGGGCCCCGAGCCGGGAGGAGGCCGGGCTGGGGGTTCGCTGGGGCCACACGCAGGCCTCTGGGCCTTCAGGGGAGCTGCTGCCCTGTGTCCCCCGCGGGCGAGCGGGGGTCCCCTGAAGGAGGCCCCGGAGCCCAGTCTGTGCCCAGGGCGGCCGCACGGAGCGCTGGGCGCCCGAGGGGCCGGCCGGCCTGTGCCCCTCGGGGCTCGCACACGCGCACACGCGGGGTCAGCACGAGTTCTGGGGAAGCCGGGCGCCGGGGCCTTTCCCGGCGGGGAGCAAACCCCGGGAGCCGCAAAGGGAAGACCGTCAGATCGACAGGCTCAATCCCACGGCAAAATGCCACAAACCGGGAGAGGGCGTGTGCGATGCCCAAGGCACGCGGGGACGCGTTTCCGTCCCTACGAGACACCGACTCGCAGTGACGAGGAGGACGACCCCACAGGAGGGCAGCGGCCTGGCGGGCGGGTCACACACGGGGGAATCAGAGGTGACGCTGCGCCCGCCTCAGTCCCAACGTGGAAACGTCAGTCGGCGCAACCAGGGCACCTTCACTTCCCAGAGGGCCACAGCCGGTGCCGGAGGCGGCGCGGGGAGGTGCGGGCCGAACCCCGTGGAAGCTGTCGCGCCCGCCGCGGGGGCAGTGACACCTCCGCCGCGACCCCCGCAGATCCAGCCAGGCCCCTGCGCGGTGACGCCCACCGCCCCAACCACACAGCCCAATGGCCCGTCCGGGCGGCCAGGCCTGGGCTGGCCACGCCGCCGTCACGGCCCCGGCCGGGATGCCGTGTGCACGCTGGACGCCAGGCGCGAGGAAAGGCCCCAACGAGGCAGCGGGTGGTGTTCACACGAGCAGGACCGGCGGTGGCCGGCGACCCGGCCGCGGCGGAGGCAGAAGCACGCGCGGGTGTGCGACAGGGAAGCCTGCAGGGGCGGGGGACGGGCTAGCGCCCGTTTCCCTCCTTCCGTCTCTCTATTAAGGAAACATAAAGCCCGTTAAACGAGACGCAGAATCGGGGGGCCCAGCGGGCCTCAGTTTGCTCGGCCAGACCTCGCCCGCCCGGACAGGGAACCCGCGGGCCGACTCCTGCGCCAGGAGTGGCCTTCGTTCTGGGAACGAGCCAATCCCACGTGGCGCGCGAGAAGGCGCCTGGGACCGCGTGGAAAAGGCCGGAGCTGCCATCCCCTGTGAAGGGGGCCCAGACGGGGCATCCCCACCCGCCGGCTCCAGGGAGCACAGAAACCCTCGACCCGGGGAGGAGGGCGGGGAGCAGGGGGGCGCCCTCCCGGCCGGGGGTCTTCGTGTCCCGCTCCCCGATCTGCACGGGAGGGGAGGGAGGGCCGTGCTCTGGGGCCACGGCCTCCTCTCCTGCCCCTCCCCCCCGTCCTGCCCCACGAGGCGGGGGCCCCGGGGAGGGGGAGGAGAGCTGCCTCGCACCGCGCCCCGCCCGCCCCCGCCGTGCTGGGAGACTTGGTGCTTAAAATACCCAGGAGCCGCCTCGGAGGCCGGCTCGGGGCTCGGCTCGGGCTCACAGGGCCGCCCCCCGCGGAGGCGAGCGGCTCACGCCCGCCCCCCCTGCCCCGGCCTCCCGAGGGAGCAGGGCGCCCTCGCCGGGGCTCCGGGGCGCGCCCCTTCCCGGCCGTCTGTCCCGGCGGCAGACGCGCCAGCTCCCGGGCCCTGCTGCCGCGGCCTCTGGGGCGTCCACCAGCCCGACTGCCAGGTGGCACCGCGTGGACGCAGGGCACGGCTGGCCCAACGACGCTGGGGACCCCCAGCCCGCACGCCTGCGGCCAGGAGGGTCGGCAGGGGGTGAGGAGGGGGCAACGTCAGCCCCGGGTCAGGAGGCGGCTAAGGGTGGGGCGCGGGGGGACAGGCCGGGGCCGAAACGCCGGCCGCGCAGACACGCTGACCACGCGGGCCTCTTCCTCCGGGCAGACAGCGGGGGCTGCACCGGGCGAACTCGGTTCCCGGTGCCGGGTGCGCGGCGAGCAGGACCCCCGCCCTCACGGCGTGCACCCTGGGGCGGGGACTGATGCAGAAACGGAAACAGACGGGAAACAGGAGGAACAGCGGGACCGTGGCCGTGACCGCCAACTCCCACGCTCACAGGAACGGTGACGTCCCCCCGAGAGGCAGACGCGTTCGGCGGGGCTGGCTCTAGACAGCGAGACCGGACCACACGCCACGTGGGAAAGCTTCGGCCCGTTCGAGGCCGCGACGGGTCAACACAAAAGGGCGGGAACGACGCACGCGCCAGGCCAACGCTCGCCGAAGGCGAGCCCCGCGGCCCCGCTGACGTCAAAGCGGGCTTCAGGCCCAGGGGCAGCGCCAGCGACGGGGGCCGGGGCGGGGGACCGTCCCAGCAGGGACGCCCGGGAGGCCTGAGACCCTGCACGCAGCAGAGAGCGGGGGGCAAGCCGGACGGGACAAAAGGGAGAAGGGACCGGGCGAAGGATTCGGGGGTTGAGCTTCCTCTCCTGCCACCGTCGGCGCAAGAGCGAGAGCGGACGCAGGACGCTCCCGTGAAGCACGCAGGGCGGCGCCCACCAGCGTCCGCAGGAGGAGCGCGACTCAAGGCCACCAGCTCGACGCCCGACGACGCGGACCGTCCGTCCTCGGAAGACGAAACCGCCAGGGCTGCCGCAAGAGGAGGGGAACCCGCGCAGCCCGCGTCTGCTGAGGCCGTGTTCGCGGTAGCGTCCCGGCTCCCGTGGCCCGCCGGTGACTCCCAGCTGGACGCCGACCGCACGCCGGCGTCTCCCGGGAGCAACGCTGGCCGGCCCGAGGCGGGCGCGCACCCGCAGCGAGGCCGGACGGGGACGAGCGGGACCGGGCACCCAGACCGGCGGCCGGGCGGGTGAAGCGCGAGGAAGCCGGCTCCGCGGCGTGGCACCCGCCGCTCAGCCGGCCCCGCACCCGCCGCACCGGGAAACCCCGCGCGCGGCGCCACCGGTCCCCGGGAGGCCGCGGACAAAACGCGACCGCTAAGGACGCGAGGACAAAGCTCGGCCCTCGAGGAGGCGGCAGGCGCGTCCTCGGCCTGGCGCGCAGTCTCGGGCAAGCTCGGGCACATCCTGCTTCGCGGCGGCACTCCGAGCGCCCCGCTGGGCTCAGGAGGACGGCCAGGCGCCCGCTGTCGCCACTTCCCTGTCGCCGGGCGGGAGGCCCCCGCCAGCGCGGCAAAGCGAGGACGTGTGGAAGTGAAGGGCGAGGCCGTTTCTCGGAGAAAACTCTAGGAGATCCGTGGACGAGACGCCCGCAGAGCCGCGCTCAGCAGGGCACGGGGCGCCCGCGGCAGCAGCGCCTTCCCCGACCCCGAGGGCCCTGGACCCGGCCGAAGGGAGCGCAGGGCCGCGCCAGGGCTGCCCCTGCCCCGCCCCGCTCATCCCCAACGGGTCCCAGCGCGTGGGGCAGGGCTGGTCCGAGCACCCAGGTGGCCGCGAGGAGAGAGCGGGCGGTCTGGGCTTGGCGCGACCTGCAGGAGGGTGCGGGCGGCAGGGCACGTTTCCAGGTCTGGCCCGCGAACGCGTCCGCGGAAGGGGGCGGGTGCCGCGGTCAGGACGGGGCCTGCGAGCCGGCCGGACGCCGCCGCGTCTTGTCTGCGTTCAGATGGGGCTACGGGGTCTCGTGTTTGCCTCGAGGACTTCTCGGCCTCCATGATCTTGTGAGCCCATTCCTTAGATTCACCTGCCTGCCCCCGTCCATCTCCACCCACCCGTCCGCCCGTCCATCTCCACCCTCCCGTCCGCCCGTCCATCTCCACCCACCCACCCGCCCGTCCGTCCACCCACCCGTTCGCCCACCCGTCCGCCCGTCCATTCACCCGTCCGTCCACCCATCCGTCCGCCCACCCGTCCGTCCGCCCGTCGCTGGCTGCCGCCCGCCTACGGCACACGCCGTGGCCCTACGGCTGCTCCTCTGACGACCACGTGTCCACACTGGCTCACTGGTCACGACCAGCGCACCGGACGGACGTGAGGTGCTGACCCAGGGGAGGCGGGGCCGGGCGCCGGGAACCCTGTGCCACCCCTCGGCTCCCCCGCGAAGCCCAGGCCTCCCGAAGGAAGTTTCCCCAGCGAGGTGAGTCCGCGCAGCGAACAGGCCCTGGCAGGCGGCGTGACATCGCGCGCGGGTCTCCGGTCAGTGCTCAGGTTACAGACACCGAATTTCCTGTTTTTTCTCGTCGCTTCCGTCAAAAAGCTATAAAGGGAAAGCAGGGTCATTCGGCGACGGCATGTGGCGGCAGGACGAGCAGCCACGCGATTAGTCACGCAAACCAGGACACGTCCGAGCGAGGGGCCGCCATTCATCACTGCCCAGGGCCGGCGGCCACGGGGACGCGGGCACCGCAGGCCCGTTCCCTTTCTGGCCCCATAAGCGCCACTGGCCCTGGAAAGGTGCCCCTGGCGAGCCGGGAGGCTACGGGAGGCGGAGGGGTGCGGGGGACAGGCTGGGACCGTGGGGTGGTGGCGCCGTCCGGGGGCAGTGGGAACAGTGTCCTGGCCCATCCCGTCGCTCTCGGGAGCCCCGAATCCCCTCAGGAAGCCCTCTCTCCCGCTGACGGTGGGAAGGGGGCGGCCCAGAGCGGCGGAGCACAGCCCTGGTCGGCAGGTTCTGGGACGTTCTCGCCCGAGGAGCGTGGGCTGGACGTGGTGACTCGTTTCCGACAAACAGAACAAGGTGGCGGTGGCAGCGTGTGACCCCGGAGCCTGGGTCCGAGAGCTCACTGTGGCCCCCTCCTCTCCCGCGCCAGCGGAAAGCCACGCCACGGCGGGCGGTCACTCAACCGGCCCCGGGGAGGCTCCGCGCGAGGAGCTGCAGCCTCTGAGGGCGAGGGCGAGCCGAGCGGGGGAGGGGCCCGAGCGGGCCCTCCAGCCGCCGCCGACCCGCGGTGACGTGACGGCCCCGGCTGACGTCCAGGCTGCACGTCACCAGGGCCCCGGCGCCGGGCCCGCCCGAGTCGCCCCCAAACCACAGAAACCACGCGGCAGTGCCTCGTGTCCCAGGCCGCCACGCCCTGAGGTGACGTGGAAGCCGGAGCAGATAACAGCCCCCGGGCAAGGGCGGGCGCGGGGCCCTCAGCACGCGGGTCCCCCTGGGTCCTCCCAGGCCTCCAGGGCCCTGAGCCTGTCCAGCCGCGCGAGACCGCGCGTGACAAGGAAGACACCACGGACATCGTGCAGACCTCGCATGGGGCAGAGGCCCACCCCACCGGGCCCTGTCCAAGTCCCCGGCCCAGGGACCCTGAGAAACAGTAGGAACGGTGGCCCGAAGCCGCGAGGCTGTGGGGCTCCGATGACCGGCAGGCAGCAAGGTGGGCGCGGGCCCCGGGCGAGCGCCGCCGGGTCTGAGGAGGGGGACACAGGCCGAGGGGCCTGAGAACAGGCACCAAGCCCACCGCAGACCCGTGCCCACCCACGCGGTGTCGCGGGCAAGGGAGAGGGCGGGTCCCACTCTCCATCGCGGGGACCCGCGCAGCCCCCGGTCCTGCTTGTGGGACACGCTCCGCCCTGTGCTCACGAGGGCGCAGTCGGCACGCGGATTCTGGAAGCGGAGACCGTTCTGAAGTCCCCCGGAGTCACCGTGAGACGGCGAATGTGCTCGGCTCCTATTTTTAATAAGTCGGGGGCGCCGCTGACTCCCACCTCCGCCGTCTCCTTGGCTCCCGAGCTCACACAACACCAGGCAGGGTTTGCACGCGGCCAGCGGGGCCTGCGCCCCAGCCGGCGGCCTGCGGGGACCAGCCGGGAAGGCGGGCGGCGGAGACGGCCTGGCGGCTGCACGGGCCGGGCCACCCCCTGCCCCGGCCATGCAGTCAGAGGCCTGGATGTTAAGATCACGAGTGTCAGGTCAACGAGAAAACGACTTCTGACGAAGCAGGCATCCCAGTTTCCAGAAATAACGCTTCGTTAATTACAGCGTGCTCTGGATCGCCTCAAGTTTGATCATGAAAGTCACTCTGCGCGCGGGGCCTGGCTGCTGTCTGGGGAGCAGAGAGCACCCAGCAGTTCCCCACGGGCACCCACTTCCCGAGCCGGGGAGGCACCAGGAGGAGCCCTGGGGGAGGACGCAGTGACCCCGCCGGGTGCGCAGGGCCAGGGCTGGCGAGGCCGCGCCCCCAGCTCGTGGGCGGTGGCTGGGAAGCCCGGCCTCGCCCGCGCTGGCCTGTGAGCCGGGGGGCGGCGGTCCCCAAGCTGTCCTCTCATCTACGGCTGCACACGGACAGCAGAGCGAGGCCGGCACGGAGAAACAGCCCCCACACTCGCAGGCCAGCAGGGAAAATCCGAATGCGCGGGCGGGGCCCCGGGGCGGCCCTCGCTGAGCTCAGCTCCAGACCCGGCTCCGAGCTTCCCGGGGCCGGGGCCGCGGGGCACAGGCCCTCGCGGTAAGAACCCGCGGGCCAAGACAGGCCTGCAGGGCGGGCCTGGGGCCTCTGCAGGAGGGTGCCGCCCGGCGTGGCAGAGAGCACCCCAGCAGCACCCCACAGTGGCCCCAGGGGTGTGGACGCTGCAGGCGGCTCTGGGATGAAGGGACAGGCGACCCGAAGGAGCAGCGTCCACGCGCCCTCTGCGACCGGCCCGGACGGAGTCGCCCAGTCTGGCCTTACTTTAAGGGAAGAGGTTCGGGCCGCAGTGCCAGGTGAGGACGGACGTGCACGGTGCAGCTGACGCTCGGGTCACACGCAACGGCTGTGCCTGAGACACACAGAGACGACGTGCACCCCGCTGCCCCCGCCCCCTCTAGCGACAGGCCGGGAGGGCCAGCTCGCGGTCAGGGACCCGTGGGCGGCGCGTCGGAGTCTCCCGTCCAGCGCCCGCTGCACGTGAGGGCCGGTGCCCGGGCCGGCGCCCTGCGGGTCTCTGCCCTCGCTCGACGGTCACACCCGCCGTGCTCCCCCGAAGCCCCCGCTGGAGCGTGTCCCGGGCCCGCAGCGCCGGCGCCTCCTGGGGCTGGCTGGAAAGGCACCGCGAGGCCCCGCCCCGGTGTCCCCCAGTGTCGCGGGCTCCCCGGGGGGCCGAGGGCCCTCCGCCGTGTGCGGAGCTGCCCGGGGCTGGCCGACCCTGTCGCAGCGGCGCTCTGCCTCCTCGGGCCAGCCTCGGCGAAGCCCTGGACGTCCCCCCATGCGTCCTTCTCTCTCTCCTCAGCTGCAAAGCTGGCGGTTACATTTTTAAGGGAAAGTGGGCTTATTTTTAGCATTTTAGAATGCACAGCCAGATGGGCCGACACGCGGAGCTGACACTCGTTACGTAAGGAAGTGTGACCGCAGGGCCCGAGTCCGCGCCGGACCCCCTCGCCGGCCGCCGGACGCCCCGGGTGCGCCCCACGCCTCGCCCGGGAGCCCCCGATCGAGCCCAAACCCCCAGCCCCGCACCGGGCCCTCCGCGCTGTCCCCACCACTGGCAGAGGGCCCCGGCTCAGCAGCCACCGGCTTCTGCCCCCCGAGGCCCTGCGTTCGGGGGGGCGGGGCTGTGAATCGCCATCGGCCTGAGTCTTGGCCACCGCCCCACCCTGCCACCTCCCCTTTTCGGGATCAGGAGAGAAGGAAAAAGACGCCTGATGAAACTCAAGCCCACGCCCCGCTGGAAAAGGACTCGGTAAGCCGGGGCTGGGCGGCCCCTGCTGCCCCGGCAGCACCGCGGAGCCAGCCACGCAGGCACCCGGCCCGGCCCGGCTCCCGACGCCGCGACGAGGAAAAGCCCGGCACAGGCGTCGCGAAGGCGACTGCCCAACCGCCTAGGAAGTCCAAAAAGGGCGACTCAAAGGCTGTGGCAGAGGAGCAGGGCTTCCTTCAGGCCCGCGCTGGCCGGCGTGAGCCACACGGATAAAAAGACCCATGAGGCGCAGGTCAGGAACACGAGCAGCACACAGTAGGGATACATTTTAAAGTTAGAATCGGCCGGGAAGTGCGCAGCTCGAGCAAGGGCAGGCTTCCCAGGAGGAAGGCTTCCGCCCTCGACGGCAAACGCCCCCCAGTCGACTGAGCGTGCAGGACCACGAGCGAAACCGCAGGAGCGGGAGGAGAAGGTGCAGGCGCGGGGTGACGGCATCGGCATCCCCCGGGCCTGGAAACGGCTCCCGTAAGGCGACGCCAGCCCAGGAAGCCACCGGCACGAAGATATCGACGGATCTGACCACACGAAAATTAAACGCATCCGAACCAAAAAGAAAAAGCCCCAGACGAGGTCCAGCAGCGTTCCGGGATGGATGACGTTCGTGCGCAGGCCTGCTCGGGGAGGGCCTTCCCCAAGCTGACAGGCGAAGGGACCCGGGCCAGCAAACACGCCAGGGCGGGGGGTCGGGCAGCTGCCGGCCGCCCACGGAAGGAACACCCAGACTGGACAGCCAAAGGCGCTCGGGACCCCTGCGATAGAAGCAACTCGGAGCCGAACGCAACCTCTTTACCTTTCCGGCTGGCGGGAAAGGGACGGCGTCGCCCACACCGGAGGCGGTGGGCGTCCGGGGCCCCCTGCCCGCCTCGCCCTGGAGGCAGGCCTCTGCTCTCTCCGCCCTCCCGGGACCCCCTCTTCCTCGACTGCGGTCGGCCTTCCAGCCAGTCACCCCGCGCTCGCGGCGGCCAGGTCCGTGGAGTCACCGCTGCACCTGGGCACCCAGGACAGCCCCTGCCTCACAGCGGGGCCGGGACAGAGGCACCGGGCTGCGTTCCGGGGACACTGCCCTGACTCGGCAATGTCCTTCCGAGGACTTCGTCCTGGGAAACGAGGCCAGGAGCCCGGAGCCGACCGAACCGGAAGGATCACCGCCACGCTGCGGTATTTATAGGCAGGAACCGGCGAGGTCCTGCAGCGGGGCCTGGAGAGGGAACGTGGTATCCGCACGGAGAGGCGCGCCTGGCTGCCCGCCCCGCGGCCGTCAGGGCCGAGCGGGAGGCGGGCCCGCGGCACCCCGCGCCCGCGCCCGCGAGCGCAGCCCCCCGGTTCCTCAGGCGTCCGCAAGGGCGGTCCACAGCCCCGACTGGGGACGGCAGCTGCAAGCGCCGCACGGAACAGCAGGTGCGGGAGACGCGCGCGGGCGCCATCCCGTCCCTGCACCCGAGGGAGGGAAGCGTCTCTGCGAGGCCGCGTGTGAGGACGTCCCTGGAGGAAGGCGGGAAGGGGGCTCCGAAAGGCTCCCTGGGCGCTCGGCGCTGCAGTGACAGGTGGCCTGGTCTTCCCATTTCGGACAGTTTGGGAGAAAACAGTATGAAATTCTTACAAATTTACAGATTTGAGTGCTCATTTTAACGCCGAGGAAGGTGGTGTGAGCACCTGCTGGCACTGCCAGCCCCCCCGCTCCGCCACCAGCCCCAGGCGGTCCCTCCAGCAGCGAGGACTGCCTTGTCCCCTGCCTTCTCGGCGCTGTGACTCCCAGCAGCGAGCTCGTGCGACGTGGGGGGTGGGATGCCCACGACTGCCGAGGAGGGCGGGCGCCCCGCCAGGCTCCCAGGCGCTCGGCAGGAAGGTGCTGGAAGCCCCTCGCAGACCCTCACAGCCCTCGCTTCACACGCGGACGCCAGGATGGAGAGAAGCGCAAAGGCTCGCCCCAGACCCCTCACTCTGGGCTGAGCAGCAGAAGACTTGCTGGAACCCCAGCAAGTCGCACCCCTACAATGGCTTGCCCCCGCCCGCCCTGCCCCCAGAAGCTGGCCCTTGGTTCTGGTGTGAGGGGGGCGCAGAGAATTCGGGGACGGTGGCTCCAGACGGCCGGAGCCAGCGGCAGGGAGGGCCCTCCACGTCGCAACTGCGTCTTCCAGCCGGAACTTACCTGGCCCTTGGTTAAATCGCCCTCTCACCCCCCTTTCCCCCTTTCGCTGCACGAATGGGGTGTTTTAATCTACGAAACCCATCGGAAGGTCTCACATTGCCATAGCAACTGTGCAGCCCCGGTGAATGCGCGTCGCCAGCACCACACAGTAGCCGCGCCACGCCCGCTCTGCAGGGGTGCTGTGGGGGGGGGCGCCTTCACCCCCAGCCTGGAGGAGAGGTGGGCTCAGGGAGCACGGCTCCCTCCGCGAGGCTGCTTCCTCCTCCGCAAACCCCATTGTCTGCACAAACGCGTGGCCTTCATGCCAAGAGCTGCACGGTCTCCCCGCAGACACGTGCTGCGACTCCTGAGCCGTACGTGCCCTGATGATGACAAGCAAACACGCGACACGAGCGGAACGAAGCGGCTGCCCACCCAGACGGCCTCCGCGGCCACCAGCCCAGAGACAGGCTCGGCCTCCCGATCTCGCCAAAGCCCAGAGGGGTCCTGACCCTCAGTTCGGTTTGGGGACGTGGCCGCTGTGCCGTGATGAGCGGGTGATCAGCAGCCGCACGTCCTAAAGAATAAGCGCCTAGAGCCAAGGCCGGTCACCCACCTCCCACGAGCCCGGCACAGCTGCCGCCTCCGCCCGCCTCACCCAGGCACACGCGGGGGTGGGGACGTGTTAAATGATTCTTGGATCAGACCGCGAGCATCACAAACAGACCCCGGACTCTGTCTTTTCAGAGGCCCCCGAGTCCTGAGACACAGGGCACGGCGAGCCAGCAGAGAAGTCCCGCCTCGACGTCCGAAGGCAGCTCCTGAGCGCTGCTCCTACGCCGGTCCCCGCTCCTGCCCTCTCCGCCTTGGAGAGGGTCGCGCTCAGGCGCGGAACAGCGGCCAGCACCTGGCTGCCCCCAGCCAGGACGCTGAGGCCAGATGCAGGGCTCAGACCTTCTCTCCTCCTGCCGTCGGAAGCCGGGGTGGGGGACGTGCGCTCCGTCAGCTCCTACTTCACGCTGGGTCTCTGCGCTTCGAATGCGCGCGTTGGAAACAAACACGCCGCACACGGGACGTGCATCGCCGTTCGGAATGCAGTGCCAAGCAGGCACGTGCCGGGTCGCACTGGGCCGGGGTGGCTGGCCCTGACTGCCGGTGCCGGCACCCACGCCCGGTCCCCTGCAGGCTGCGGCCAGGCGCCCCGGCAGACAGCAGGCACCCCCCGCTGTCTGAGCACCCCGCACGCGGCCTGCTCACTCACCCGAGCTGGCGTGAGGTCAGACCAGAGCGACTTCCTACGACGCGTACATTATTTATCAGAAACAGAGAGCTCGGGCTCCCGCCCTGAGCCGTGCTCCAGAACCATAAAAGACCGTCATCTCTCTCTGCAGCCTGCCTAAAATGCAAAATGCACATTTCCACTATTTTAAGAAAATGTCAAAAAAATGTCAAGTGTGTCATCTCTGTTCCATTTAAATTCCCGGCATGGCATCTGTAGAAAGGGGCTGTAAGTGTGTGTGTGAATGTGTCACTGTGCCCCAAAGGTGGACACCGCACAGCCGCCTTCGGTGTGGGCGCTAAGTCACAGATGCCCGGCGCCCCGCGCCCCGGAGCATGTCCGCGGGACGGCGGCCTGTCCCCTGCTTTCCACCAGCACCACCTCTGCGTGGTCACTCAAGAGACAGCTGTCCTTAGGGTGGGGAGCACCACCTGCAGGAGGACCTGAGGGCAAACCCGGTCCCCAGAGGCAGGGCTTTGCAGGAAGGCGAGGCGGTCTCCGCCGCACACCTGGGCGCAAAGGCGGGGCGGGCGCGGTCACGCGGCCCCTTCACCCCGAGACTGAGCGGGCGGGGAGGCGCCCCTGTGCCACGTGTGCCACCCGCGTCGCCCTTCGCACCCTCAGCCCTGCGCCGAGCGGGGTGATAAGCCAAGCCCAACGCTGCCCCTGAAAGGGCATGAACGCACAGGGCCGTCGACCGCGGACACGCTGCGCTGGGCCCGGAGGGCCCCGCAGAGGCGCCCGGCGGTCTCCCCAGACGCGGGGCCGCGCGGGGCGCCCTCCCGCCCGCCGCGGCCTGGGTGCCCGGGGTCCGCGCGCACTCACCGTCCTCGCTGTCGTCGAACACGGGCCTGCGCGCGGCGGCCGCCGCCACCGACGCGCCCATCCGCTTCTTCCAGCGGCTCCAGGCGAACAGGGGGCGCGGCTGCGCGCGGCCATCGCCCGGCTCCCGCGCGCGGGGCGGCCCGGCGCCCGGCGGCTGCGAGCCCAGGGGCGGGTCGGGGCGCGCGCGGCCGGGGGGCGGCGAGCCCGGGGGCGCCGAGGCGCTGCTGCCCCTGCGCTCGGCGCCGCTCCTCATCGCCGCGCCGGGGTGCGCGCCGCGGCCGGGGCCCGGGGCATGGCCCGCCCGCCGGGCCGGGCGGGGCGGGGCGGGGCGGGGGCCGGAGCGGGAGCGGCCGGGGACCCGCGTGCACCGCTGCCCCGGCTCGCGGTGCGGAGGCCGCGCGGGCTCCGCCGACTGAGCGCGCGCGGGGGCGGGCCCGGGGCGGGGCCGCGGGGCGGAGTCGGGGCGCGGCCTGGGCCGGGGGCGGGCCCGGGGCGGGGCGCGCTGCGGCGCTTGGGGCCGAGTCCCCGCCGAGCAGCTGCGGAGGGACCGGGCGGCGGGGACGACAGCGGGGAGGGGCCCGGGCCGCACGGGTGTCCTGGGTCTCGGGGACGGGGACGGCTTCGCCCGGCGGCGCGGCGGGGCCCGTGGGGCCTCCTCCTCGGGCCCCTGCCCGGCGGGTGCCCGCGGCTCTGCGCCCCACCGAGCCGCGCAGGGCCCGGCTGCGCGGGGCCGAGGACCCGGCCCGCCCAGTGTGGACCCCCCTCCCCCCCGGGCCAGAAGGACGGGGCCGCGCGCGGGAGGCGCGGCGGCGGGGGAGGGGCTGGAGCGCGCGCCCTCGCCGCGCGGCGGGCACGAGCCTCGCTGCGCGCGCCCACGCCCACGCCCACGCCCCTGCGCGCGGGGTCGCGGGGTGCCGGGCACCAGCCCACGCGCACTCGCCGCCTCGGCGGCGGCGGAGCTGGGGCCCTGGCCCGTCCCAGCGGGCGCCCCCGGCACAGGTCCGCACGGTGCTCGCCCGGCGCCCGTGTGCCGGCGTCGCCCACGGCGCCCTGGCCCCGCGCCGCTCCCACGGGGGCCCGGGCGCTGAGCTCCCTCCACCGCCCTGGCCGCGTGTTCGGGGGCGCGAGCCTCGGCGTGACCCCGCGCGCCTCCGCGCACAGGGCTCGGCGCAGCCAACGCACCGGGGGTCTGGGCCTTTGCGTTGCGCCCAGCGCCCTACGCCCTGCGCCTGACACCTCGTCACCGAAGGACCCTCGCTTCAGTGGAGTGGTTGGACTGTTGGGAGCCTTTGCCGGGAGCCGGGCCCCGGAGCTGCCGTTCCCTCCTCCCCGTGAGGCTCTGGAAGCGCCTTCTGTGCACGCAGGGTCACCCAGCCCGCGGGGCTCTCCCGCCGCCGGCCCTCTGCGCGCACCCTTCAGCCGCCGAGGCCCCGTCCAGGCCTCACAGCCCCCTGCTGGCCCCCGCCTGCGGTAGAACTCAGTCTCCTGCCCGGTGGGGGCCACGGTCACCTCCCCCTTAAAATTCGGTGCGGCTCCTCGCCCTGCCAGATCAGCGAAATGGGAGCAGAGGTGGTCTGTGTCCTTCCTGGGCCACACTTTAGGGGCCAGTGCCCGGCTGGCCACCGGTTGACCGCTGGGGGACCGCCAGCCCACCAGCCTGGTCCTGAGGAACCAGGGAGAAATGGGCGCGGTGCTAAGCAGCCCACGCGCCTCTAAGGACACCCCCTAAAGGGGCAGACAAGGAATACAAAGGTGCGACCCTGCACCTCAGAGAGAGAACGAGAGAAGGGACGCTAGGAGGAAACCACGATGACTAGAAAGCCACTGTGAATGCTGGAAACAGGGAGGTGAGGGCAGCAAGGGGTGCAGAGGCCTGAATGCGGAGAGCCGTGGGAGGGGTGGGAAGGGCTGGAGGGAGCAGTAGAGACCCCGGGTGCCTCCGCCGTGGGGCAGTTGGGGCTGGAGAGTCCTTCTCTGCTAGGGGGACCAGGGCTCCTGACTCAGGGACACTCGGCAGGCCAGGCAGATCCCTGCAGGGACTGGTGGGGACATCTGTACACTGAACTCGGAGCCCCAAACAGCGAGCCAGGCACCGCGGGGTGGTCAGGAGGTAGGGCCAGTCTCCTCCAGAGAAACGGAGCAGCCCCCGGACACGCTGGGCCCTGAGATGTGGGGTTCCTCAGTGGGCTCCGGCAGGAGGCGGGGCCAGCACAGCAGAGGGGCCCTGCGGCCAGGCTGTGGCCCAGGATGCAGCTCTCTGGCCGGGCACGAGCAGCCCGTACTGTCCCCAGTGTGCTGTCCAAGGGGGTGGTCGCGCAGGGGCCTGAGTGGGTGACCTGTTGCTGAGCCTCGAGCATGAATGGGCAGCCCTCTGGAGCCCTTGGTGGCAGCGAGCGCGTGGTGTGTGAGGGAAGGAGGGGCCTCTGGGGACAGCTGTGTCCCCAGGGGGAGCCTGCAGACGGCGGGCCGGTTTGCATCTGCAGCTCAGCCGTGGACGGCAGCCCACGTGTGCGCGGGTCCCTGACTCATCCACAGCCTTGCTCCCGGGGCCTTTGACGTTGGGTCAGCAGTTGTCGCATAAGTGGCACGCGGTACAGGCACTTCAGTTTCGGCAGGTACCCCGATCTGAACACCGGGCTTCCCGCACCACCCGTGCCTGGTGAGGGGTCCGTTTCCCAAGGTCCCCTCAGGCCGCCCGGTTCCGGCGTGTGTTGCGGGTGGGAAGCAGAACCCGCAATCCGCGTGGGCTCGCTCGCCCGGCTGCGGAACCCTTGGCTGCTTCCTTCTCGGCAGAAGCAGGGAGCAGGTCCCCCCGGGCTGTGGTGGGACGTGGGATAAAGCGCAGGTGCCAGGTGAGGACTTGGAGTCACGGCTGGGACTCCTGGTGGCTTGCCAACAGTCGTGATTCTCGGACCATGGGGCCGCCTGGCTCCTGCTGATGATGCCAGAGCATGAACAGGGACAGGAGAGTACACGGCGGGGGACAGGAGCCCTGAGGACCCCTCTCCTGTCGCGGCACAAGGCCAAAGCGCGGACACCTACACTCCGCGGGCCTCCTGGTGCGTCCGCTCCCAGGGATGTGGTGACGCAGACGCCACAGGTCCCGGAGCCTGGGAACAGAGATGCGCCCGCCACAGTCCGGAGACCAGAGGCTGAACCGGAGCGGGCAGGGGTTGCCTCCTTCTGGGGCTGAGAGGAAGACTCCCCTCCCGCGCCCGCCTTCAATCACAGCGGTCGCTCCTCCCGACACGCAGGCCCCACCCCGACATCGTGCGGGTGGCGCTGGCTTCTCCAGAGGCCTCTCTCCCTGCGTCCTCATGTGGTCGTCCCTCAGGGTGTGTCTGTGTCCTGACGTCCTCCGACAGGACCCCGGTCCTATTGGAGTCGGGCCCACCCACGTGACCTCACTTTACCTCTGTAAAGACGCTGTCTCCAAGCAGGGTCCCGTTCTGAGGTGCTGGGGTTGGGCCTCTGCGTGTGAATCGAGGGGGTCACACTCAGCCCGTCACAGCCACCACGTGCCCCCTCACCCCGCCCCCAGCCTCAACTGTGGGCCTCTCACCATTCACACCTGCGACTTAAGGCCCAGCCTGTGTGCCCTGGGGGTCTCCTGCCATCTCCCGCTCCGAGGTGCAGTGTGGCTGCTGCAGGCAGCCACCGCGCGTCGATCCCAGGGCCGTCTCTCCCCCGGCCCCTGGCGTCCTGTCACTTCTTGCTGGCGTGAGTGAGGCCGCTGTGAACAGCTTTGCATATGTCCCGACGCGTTCCCATTTGTCCGTCTAAAGGCCGCAGAAGGGCACGTGGCTCCGGCCCTTCGCAGCGAGTCCCAGGTGCTCGCCGGGCACCGTTGGACACCGCGGTCGGCGGCAGGACCCTCGGCTCACACACGGGCTGTCACCAGACCGCCTCCTGTGCAGCTGAGAGAGCAAGAAACGGTACCTGGTTTGGGATAAAATTTCATTTCCTGCTGGCTGGCAGGGTGGGGTGCCTTCGTGCCTACGGGCCACTGGCTTTCCTCGACTCCGAGTTAGTGGTTCATACTTTTTCTCGTTAACCCAACGGGCTCATTTTTATCTGTTTCCCTGAATTTCCGGTCCTTATGCATCCTGCGTGTGGACCTTTGCTGGACTATGTATCGGGCGCACCGATCCCCATTGCCAATGGCTCCGCTGGTTTTCCACTCACTTTTCCGTTCCTTACGCTGTCTTTGCGCTAAACGGGAGGACTTCTACTGAGCTCGTTTGTCAGGGTTTTTCTGGCCGGCGCTTTTACGTCTTGGAGAACCGGCTGGCCCTGGGAGGGGCATTCGGGCCCCAGTCGGGAGCCCCGGACGTCAGAGCACGGAGGGCCCCGAAAACGGGAGAGCAGAGCGCCCGCCCGAGAGGAGAGGGGCGGCCAGTGCCGCGGTGACCGCGCCCCAGCCCAGCCGAGCAGGAGGGGGGGGTCCCGCCCGGAAAGCGAACCTTCGCTGCCCCCCCCCGGGGTCCGCGGCCCGTCGCGGGCGCACTCGCTCCCGCCACCCCCGGCCACCCCTGGCCGTCGCACACGGGGCCCTGTGCCCCCCGAGGCCGACGCCCTGTCCCGCCGCGGCACCAGCGGGAGGGGCGGAGGCGGGAGGCGGGCGGCGAGCAGGTGCGCGCCCCGCGGCCCCGCGCCAGGCAGGTGCCCGCGCGCAGGCGCGTCGCGCCCCGCGGGGCCGGGGCGGCGTCTCCATGGCGACGCGTGGGCGCGGCCTCGGCCTGCGTGGTGGCTGCGCTCCCCGCCCCAGCCCGGCCCCTGGGACGCGACGCCGCAGGTGGGGGCGGGCAGGGCAGGCGGGGCCGGTGGGGCCGGGGGACGAGCTGGGCCCGGAGGGGGAACCGCCGCGGAGCCCGCCCTCCCCGCGGAGCCCGCCCCGCGCGTCCCGGGCGCCCCCCCCCGTCGTGTGGGTCCCTGGGGGCAGGTTTGCGGGACCCTCTGCCCTCTGCCCTCTCCGTCCTTCGTCCTCCGTCCTCCGTCGGTCCGTCCATCCCGGTTCGCAGGGGAGGACCCGCCCGCCAAAGGCCCGCCCCGCAGGCCGCGGGGTCGCGCTGCGGGCTCGGCCCCCCCGCCCCCGCCCCCGTTAGTCGCTTGACCTTTGGGCAGCTCCTGGGCCCGCCCGAGCCGGGAGGGCGGGGTGTGGACGCCCCGTCCCGGGCCGCGGCGGGGTCGGTGACCCCCGCGAGCTGTCAGCCGGCCCCGGGGCGGGGGGTGGGCGTCGGCCGGGCGTCGGGCGAGCAGGCCTGGCGTTGGGCCGGAGCTCGCCGAGCACCTGAGGGCCGGGGCTCCGTCCCAGCGGTTTTCCCGGCGCCTGACGCAGGGTCCGCCTGACGCAGGGTCCGCCTGACGCAGGGTCCCCGCACCGGGCCGCGCGCGGAGCCCGCGGCGCGGAGCCCGGAGGCGGGAGCGCAGGTGCCGGGAGCGAGGAAGAGCGGAACCTGGGCGCCCGGCGCCCCTCGGTTTGCGGCTTCACCGTTCCCGCCTGTGTCCGCCCCTGACACGACCGTTCCCGTGTGGCCTTTCCCGGGATTTGGGGGGAAATCCCGGAGCTCCGTGGCGCAGGCGAGGAGCAGGACGTGTGCCTCTGCCCTTCCCTGCGTCCCAGCGATTTTGTCGCTTCTACAAACTCAGACAAACTGATCCGCGCGTTAGAAACGGCGTTTTGGAAGGAGGCGAGACCGCGGCGCATCTGCACTGTAGCCCGCCCGTCCCCTGTGAACGTGTCACTGTTCCTTCTTGTTGCCGTGTCCCCTCCCCATCTCTAGGTGACTCCGGACCGCAGAGGGACGATGAGCGCTGGCCTCGCAGGATCGCGTCCTCCTGGCTGACGGATGGAGGGAGACGGCCCGGGGGCCGCCGGCGACGGGGGTGGCTCCGGCCCAGCCGGGAGCTCGCCAGACGCCCCGGCCGAGGACGTCCACGGGAGGATTACCGGGGCCCTGTCTTCCGCCTCGCCAATTCTGGACCTGAGTCAGAGTGGCCTTCGCCATTTAGGGGAGATCTTTACAATCCCCACGCTCAGAGTGAGTGGGTGTGGCTGGGTGTTGTGCCCTGCGGGCTGGGGCGCGGGAGCTCTTCGCCCCCAGGCCTCTCTCAGGAGAGAAATTCTAGAATGAGGTAGAGGAGGGTCTCAGGGTCTCCGGTGCTGCTCACAACCAATGAGAAATTCGGGTGTGGGGCCAGCCGCTGGGATACCTCGGAGTCAGACGCCGATGTCCTCTCCTCCGGAAAGCCTGAGCACCGAAAAGCTCGTGGGGACGGCTCTGCCCAAATCACCCGGTGGCGCATTTAAAGCACGAAACGCCTACGAGTCCCCGGCAACGCCGACGGCTACTGTGTCTCCCACCCACGCTTTGCTGGCGTCAACGCCAGTTTCACCCGGGGCCTGGGGCCTTCGCCAGGCGAGGCCCTGCCTGCTCGTAATGTCGCGAGTCTGTCTCGAGGCCTGTGGTTTCTAGAATGAGGTTCGGCCAGAGCTTGGGCGTGCGGCGGTGAGGGTGCGACCGGGAGCATTCCCACTCCCGACGTCCCCGTCAACCCCACTTGCCTTCTCTGGGAGACTCGATGGGAGTGTTCTCGGGAGCTGCGATCAGGATTCAGCGACAACGCCTACGAAGGGCGGCGTCCCCACGCGCGCGCCCTTGACGCGTGGCTGAGGTGTCGGTCAGGAGCTGCGGCCCGCACGGCGGCCGGGGCCAGGTCCAGGGCACACACTGCACCTCTGCAGCCGCCGTGCCGCTTCCCAGAGGCCGCCGGCGCCAGCGGGGGTGACGGTGCCGTCCCGGCGCTGAGGGCTTCGTCTCCCGAGCCCCGGAGAGAGCGTGTCCCAGTGAGCGTGGCTCAGGTTTCCGCTGCGACTCGTGAGGGGACTTGGAAGGTGGCGTTGGCGGTAGAGAGGGGGTCGTGAGGATGTGATGGGTAAGTGGCAGCGTGGTGGCACTGCCCTGCGTCCCGTGGGTCTTTCATAGGAAGAGCAGCGTGGTCACGATGGCTGACGCCTGCCGAGCTGGCGCCCCGGCGTGCCGAGCTCCGCTCACTTCATGCGCCCTGGGGGGCGGGGGTGGTGCCACCCGGTATAGGGGAGGACGCGGGAGCTCAGGGAGGTTCGGGACCTTGCTCAGGGTCACACCGCTGCGGGCTTCGAGCCTGGGTTTGAAGCCGCGAAGGCTGGCTTCAGGGCAGTGCGCCCGACACCCGCCCTGAGCCGCCTCGGTGGACAGTCACGGAGCTTGTCTGCGTGTGGCGTAACCTACGTGCGTGTAACACGCAGCAGCGTCATCCTGCCGCGGTGCGAGTGACACAAACGTGCGCCTCGCGGAGGGGGCTGTGCTTCTGTCCGCTGCCCCTCACCGTCACGTCCCCTTCGTGGCGGTGGCTTCGGCTCCCACCGAGTCGATGGTCCAGCCCCATCGCTCAGGGGCCCCCTCGTGTGGCGGGGGCCGTGGGCGATGCCACAGCCGGCTGCTGTGTGCGTGCGCCTCGTTCCCTCCTCAGGCCGCGTCCCAGGGCCACACGTGGCTCCTGCCGCTCGGTCACTGGGGGTGTTGCCACGGGCGCCAGGGAACGGGGGGCCCAGGGGCAGAAGAGCGGTTGAGAAGCCGCGGGCGTGAGCTCAGTGCAAAGGGTGTTCGTGGGAAGAGCGTGCGAGGCTCGGCCCCCAGCGTCAGCGCGCAGGGACAGCGCGCAGGGACAGCGCCTCCTGGTCGGGCCGTGGCCTTGCTCCCGCCCCAGAGCGCGGTCCTGGCGCTTGGCTCGTCGGCCCCCTGGCCTGCCACTTACCGTGTGGGGGTGGACCCCACGCTCCCCCTCAGCCCGCGTGTTTGCGGTGGCCGGTCGCCCCGGATGTCCCGTGGGCGGACGCCCGTGGGCCGACACGCGCTTGTCCCCTCTGCAGCAGCTGCACCTGCAGAGGAACGCCCTGCGCGGCCTCCCCGCCGACTTCTTCCAGCTGCTGCCCGGCCTCACCTGGCTGGACCTTCGGCACAACAGGGTCACGGCGCTTCCTCCTGGCATCGGCGCCCACCGGTGAGTCGCGTCCCCGTGTGTCCGTGTGCCTGTCCCCTGCTGCTCAGCTCCTCCCCCCGGAAGAGAGGCGCGTGCCGTGGTGGTAGAGCCGGCCGAGGGGTGCGGTGGCAGGGGCGCAGCTGCGCGGGACTGTGGTCGGCCGGGCACCCGGGCCCCACGGAGAGCCGGTGGCCGCAGCGTCCTCAGCCCCAACCAGGGCTCGGCACAGCAGCCGGGGCCGGTCTGCCGGCCGGTGGGTGACGAGGGGCTGAGCGCCCCCCGCGTCTGCTGCCACGTCGTGCCTCCCAGCTCGACCCAGCGTCCTTGAGTCCCCCGGGCTAGTGGTTCGGGGTGGCCAGGGAGGGCCTTGTTCTCCACGAGGTCCCCGTGTCCTGCGTGTAGGGTTTTAGCATTGTTCACCGTCTGGGAGTAACTGTCACCCGACGCGTTAAAACCCGCCGGCACCGGTTCCCGCAAGCGCTGGTTCCCCTTCCAGAATAAGACGCGGCTCCCCGGCTTCGGCACCCGCGTTGCCAGGCGAGGCCGGCCGCCCAGCGCCGTCCGGGATGTCGTCCTGCGTGCGCTTTGCAACCCGTCGCGGCATTAGAGTTAGAGCCGCCTGCTGAGGCCCCGAACGTGCTCATTAGAAATCTGAAGTAATTACGGGCTGATGAAAAGCCCTAAACTTTCCAAAAAGCCTCATTAAGACAGCCCCAGCACTGGCGTCCCCCCCGCGGGCGTCGGAGGCGGGAGCTCGCGGGCAGAGCGGCGGGGTCCCCCGACAGGTCGTGTGTCCGGTGGCAAGTAGCGGAACAGACGGTCGGTGATCGCAGCCGGCGATTAAGGGTCGACGTTCGAGAGCTTGTCCCCGGCCGCGTGCAGGAGGGTGCCAAGACGCCCGACACCCCCCGCGGAGGCGTGGCAGCGGGCGCCGGTCCCCAGCCCGGCCGGTTCGCTGGGGACGCTGTGGCTGTCAGCTTGGGGAGCTCCTGGCATCTAGCGGGGAGGGGCCGGGACGCCGCTGCACACCCCGCGAGCCCGGGACGGCCCAGCAGAGGCTCGCCCGGTCCCGGGGGGCGGCGGCACCGGCTGGGAGCCGGGCCCGGCTCCGAGACAGGCGTGCGTGGGCGTGCGGTCCCCGCGTCCGCGCCGGGCTGCCCCTGAAAGCGACGACGGATGCAGAACGTGGCCGTCTGCCTCAGGGACGGCCGCGTGACGCCGCTCGTTAAGCGCCGTGTCTCTGTTTGTCTCCAGGTGTCTGAGAGCTTTGCTTTTAGAGCGGAACCCTATCCGAACGCTGCCCGTGGAGCTGGGTGAGTGTTCGTGAGGTCCAAGTGGTTTGGGCCGGGCCTGCCGCCCGGGCAGCCGCCGCCTCCGGCCGCAGGTGGGTTCTGCGCTCAAGTACGCGATGACGGTCAGAAGTGACGAGAACGAGGCCTTCGGACCCCGTGCACCCTTGGGGGACATCAGCGTCGCCATCCACTAGGCCCTGCCCGCGCCCGGGGCGCCCCGCCCGCCCTCAGCCCCGAGGCGCCCGTGGTCCCCGTGGCCTGGCTGCGCCAGCGGGGTTGCCACCACTGCCCCCGGACAGGAGGCACGCGTGGCCGAGTCACGCCCTGGGTGCCCTGCGTGCGCTCCGGGCGCAGCACAGCTCTGGGGCCCGTCCGCGAGGACACGTCACTGTGACACGTCGTGTCCGTGCGCCTCCCGCCGTAGGTCACGGCTCCTGTCAGGCGTCCCTCGTGTCCCACAGATCTGGCTCGTCATCGTCTTTGCCTTTTTTAGGTTCGATTCGCTGCTCTTTTCCCTAATGCGTTGGGCGGGAGGCTTGGCTCGCGCCCTGACTGTCCCTCTGTCCGTCCCCGTCGGTGCACGCAGGGCTGTGCGCTCCCTCCAACGCGCTTCGACTCCTGGTGTCGCCGCCGCTCGGCGTTTTCTAAGGCACGGCGACCCTGGGCTCCTCCGGCTGTCACGGGAGACGGTCCGATGGCTCCCCCGTCAGCGCGTCCTGACGCGACGCCACGCGCTCCGCTGGTTCTGGTGTTTGAGCGCGGTGGGCTCGGTCCGGGAGCTGCGACCTTGGGAACCGCGCACAGTGATCGGGTGCGGCGTCCGCGTGTCGGCCAGGTCAGACGGTCGGTCACCGCGGCCAGGTCACCGACAGCCCGGTTCCCGGCCGTCGGCCGTCACCTCTCGTGTCCCCCGGCCTGTGTCTGCTCATGGGGCGGGGGCGGCCGGATCTGCCCGGAGGTCAGCCCCGGCGTCTCGTTGGTCACGGGCAGCGCGGTCGTCGGCCAGAGGGTGTGGAGCTGCCGGTCGGGCCCGTTTGTTCTCTCTTCACTCGTCTTCTCCCTCCGTCTCTGCTCTCCAGTCGGACACCGTTTACGCCTCCGTTTCCTCCTTTCCCTCCGTACCTCCTAGCGACACCTTTTGCATCAACGGTGTCGCCGTTGCTCTCGGCCTCTCGCGTCCGTGGAGTCGGCGCGTCCCCGGCCGCGCACAGCCGCTCGCCGCGCCCCTGCCTCGGCCTGGCCCGTGCGCTCCGTCTGCGTCTGGTACAAACCCGCAGCCCAGGGTCACAGCTTGGAGCCGTCACGCGTCCTGGGCTGCCCCTGTCCCTTCGTCCCTTCACGTCGGCCCCTCTGCTGCTGTCCACTCGGGCACCTTGAAGACGTCATTTTCCTCCTCCTCACCCACGAGTCCGGGCGGCTTCTGCGGTCCTGTCCCACGGGCTGGGAAAGCCGTCCAGGGGGCGTCTCTCCGGGGCGTGCTTTCGGGCCTGGAATTTCCGTACTTTGAAACGGTCTCTGCTCCTCTGCGCTGAGTCCTTTATGGATTCGGTACAAACGCCTTTCGCGTCACGCCCCGGGGGTCCGTGTAAAGCTGTGCGTGTTCGCTCGGGCTGCAGGACAAGCGACCCCGGGCCGCAGGCAGGTACCTTCCTCGCAGCGTGGAGGCCGGAGGCCCACGGTCGAGGGGCTCAGGTTGGGAGCGGCCGGGCCCCTCTCCCGGCCGGCGGCCGGCCGCCGTCGCGCCGGGCTCCCGTGGCCTGTGCGCTGCGTGGCAGCCCCGCCCCTCGTCCTGTCCGGCGGGGATGCTGCCAGCCTGGGTCAGGGCCCGCCGGAGCCTGACCACCCCGTCTAACCGCCCCTCCAAAGACCGGCCTCTAAGTTCGGTCACAGCACGAGGTTCCGGGGGGCAGGGCGTGAAATCGGCGTCCGAATCCGCAGGGACCCCGTGCGGCCCACGCTCCTCGCCCCGGTGCCCGTCTGCTGACCTCGGAGCCTCGGCGTTGGGCCCTGTCGCGGGCCTTTCTCGGATGTGGGCTGCTTCCCTCTTCCCACGTCCAGGGACCGTGGGTCGGATGCGGGCGTCGTGAGGTCCTGAGCGCCGTCACTCTCCTCGGGGAGCGCCGGGCAGGACCGAGACCCAGCCGCTGGCCCGCCCCCGCCTCCCGTGCGGTTTGCGCCCGGCCCCTGCGAACTGCTCTCTGGTTTTTTAATAATTTCTGTTTTCATGGACCTTTTTGCCTGTTGGGCCACGTTGACATGTTTCCCGTAATGACTTCTCTGAGCGTGTTTGTGGCGACGGCTCTCGAGTTTCGTCAGCCGCGCCCAACACCTGGGCGTCCCGGAGGGCAGCGTCGTCCTCTTCTTGCTTCTCGAGTCCGAGTCACGGTGGCCCTTCCTTGCGGGGCCGTGGTTTGCTGCTGCTACTGGAGACAGGCGTCTTAGGTGACGTCGCAGCTTCGCGTGATGACGTGTACCTGGGAGCCGTCGCTGCTTCTGTTTATTTAATTTAATTTTATTTTTATTTATTTATTTAGATGCATTTGGTATTTTATTTATTTCGATTTAATTTGTAACCCGCCTGGCCTGAGAGTTTGGAGTCTGTGTTCCCTGCAGAGTTCTGTTTGTCTGTCTTTTCAGCAAACCTCAGACGTCCGTCACGTCAGTGACTCAGAGTCCTCAGTGGGCCCTCCCCCCGATGTGCAGACAGCCCCTGCCATCTCCTCCCGTTTCCTTCGCGCAGGACGGGTAAAGCGCTGGTGGCTTCTTCCCCGCAGGCGGCGTGGCCACGCTGACGGCCTTGAACCTGAGGCACTGCCCGCTGGAATTCCCGCCGCCGCCCGTGGTGCAGCAGGGGCTGGGCGCCGTGCGGGCCTTCCTGCGGTTCTGCGCGGCCCAGCGCGGCCCCCCGGGAGAGCCGGCTCCGCCAGGTGGGTGGGGCAGGCCCCCTCCCCGGGACCGACCCGAGGCTCCCGCCTTCTAGGCTCGGGGCCAGGGAGCCCGTCTGCCCGACAGCGAGCGGGTCCGCCCCTGTGCGCTGCTCTCCTGGGCTTGCACCTCGGGGCCCAGTGCGGCGCCCGTGCGGCCCCCACCCCTCGTGCCAGCAGGCGTCGCCCGTCCCTCAGACAGCGCTCCCCATTTTGTAAACCATTTCTCTCTGCAAACGCCAACCCCGAGTGCGTGGCGGTCTGGCGTGGCGCGCGGGCGGCGCCGCGTCCTGTGGGGCACCCACGCGTGCCACATCGGCCGCCTGCGGGCCCAGCAGGAGACCAGGCGCAGTGAAGACAGCACTGGACGTCCGAGCACTACCCGCGCCCTGCCCTGAGCCGTCCCCCCCGACGTCGTGCTTAGAGAAAGGCTCTGCCCCGTGCCTCACGGGATCTGGCAGAGACGTGGGTGGGTGCACTCGGGCCAATTACCTCTCGGGTCACTTAGCTGGTACCAGGGACCGGTGCTGGGAAGTCAACAAAAGTGTGCGGGACAGCGGCACCGGGCGCGGGGGCCGAAGCTGACAGAGACGGACACCGGCCGATCCGGGAGGAAGCAGAGCCGCGGCTGTGGGGCGCCGGGCGGTGCTGCGCGGTGCGCGTGGCCGCCCCGAGCCGCCCACTGAGATGGCTCCCCCTCTGCTCGCAGCCCTCCCGGCCCTGACCGCCCTGACGCGGGGAAAGCAGAGCCACCCCCCGCCCCCGCCGCCAGGCCGGCCCCGGGAGAGCAGGCCCGCAGGAAGCGCCCACTCGCCGGGGCCCGGGGACGCCGCAGGCCGCCCGTCCGCTGAGCCCCCGGAGGAGTGGCCCAGCCCCGCGGAGATCAGGCGCTTCTGGGCGCTGAGGCAGGAGATCGTGGGGCTGGCGCAGGCGAAGATTCTCACGAAGCAGCTGCTGGCCGTGGAGCTGCCCCCGAACCTCCGGGAGGTGCTGCACCCCCACGAGGCCGCGCGCCCCGGGCTCCCCCGCGGCCTCAGGTACGCCAGGGCGGGCGCCCGCCCCCCTCCCCACGGAGGGCCCCCGTGAGCGGCCGGCGCTGCCGCCGCTGACCACGCGGGCTCCCGGCCTGGGCGGGGCCGGCCACCCCGAACGCGGGCCCCGAGGACGAGGTTGCACGAGAGGCGAAGCCAGGACCGTCCATGTGCCTGTGTGCACGTGTCCGTGGCGCGTCTGTGCGCGGAGCACGCGTGTGCACGTGTGTGGCGTGTGCTCACACGCGTGTGTGCAGGGCATGCGCGTGCATCGTGCTGTCTGTGTGCACGCGTGCTGTGTGCGTGCTGCGTGCCGTGCGTCTGGATGCTCCGGGAGAAGGCTGAGGCGGCAGGCGTGCGCAGTAGTGAAAACAGGTTGAAAACCGACGCGCGTGGAAGGTTTTGGGGTCCATTACACGCTTCTCGTCCTGTACGCGTGAAAGTTTTAAAAACGAAAGCTTCGAACAGCGTCCGTCCCCGGCCGCGGCCATGGGCGGGCTGGCGGCACGTTGCCGGGTGACGCCACGGCTGCTGCGTGTGTCACGGAGTCACGCCATGGGCAGGGCTCCCTCCCTCCACCGTTTCCCGGCCGTGGGGGGACCGGCGAGGAGGAGGTGCTGGGAGCTGGGGGCCTGCCCCGGCACCCCCGTTCTGCCCGGTCCTGCGGGCTGAGCCCCGGCCCGCGGCCCTCAGCGCGTCCCTGGCGGGCGGGGAGCGGGGCGGCCAGGCAGTGCCTGTGGCCTCGGCCGGTCGGCGGGCACCAGGCCCACAAGCCCCGCTCCACGCTGGAAGCCTGCTCCCCGACGCGTGTCCGGCGGGGGGCGGCGGTGGACACTCGGCTAGAGCCCGTGTCGTTGCAGAAGGAAGACACGCTCGCTCAGGGGCGCCCTGCCGGGCCCGGCGGCGTCGCAGCCCGCGGTGCCGGGGGCCGGGCGGCTGGAGGAGAGCCGGGCCGCGGCCCTCAGAGAGCTCCGGGAGAGGCAGGCGCAGCTGGAGCGGCGGCGGAGGTGAGGCCCCGGCACCCAGCCCCGGCCCCGGCACCCCCCCCGGCACCCCTGACCCGGCCCCCCCGACCTGGCCGGCCCTGGGAGCGAACCGCACCGGCTGCTGCTGCGCGCGCGAGGCCACGTGGCGGGCGGCCGGGCGCCCGGCGTCTCCCCGCAGCCTTCGTGTCCTCGCCCTGCCCTCCCGGCCGTCCGTAGCCCGGCCACCTGCCCACAGGTCTTTTCCGAGGTGAGAAGACAGGCCCCGCCGGAAGGCGCCCCTGCCCCGTGCGTCTGTGGCCAGCTGGGGTCCCCTCCCGTCCTCACCGGCTCCTCCGTCCTCCAGCCCCACGGACCGCCCGGCTGCCGGCTGCCTCCGACCGTACCCGCAGCTGCCCCGGACCGCCCACCTGCTGGTGGGGTTTGGCCAGTGGGGAGCCCCCGCAGGTCTCCGGAGGGAAGGGAGAGGGGCAGGGCAGTGCCTCTCCGCCCCCGCCCTTCCCCTTCCCCGTGGGGGCCGCCCTGGGCTGGCGGGGGCCCTCGCCCCCGAGTCCCGGGTCCTGGGGTGGCTGCAGCCGCTCGGCTCCGATCAGGGCTGCCGCGCCGCCCCGGGCCCGCCCACCCCCCCGCCGTCCCCCGCGCAGAGCCCCCGTGTGAATAAACCCTGCTGACGGCGGCCGCGTGCGGGCGTGTGTGCGAGCGTCTCCGCCGGGCGCCGACGCGCCCAGCGTCCCCCATCCCACCCCGACGCCGGACCCTTCCCGGTCAGTTCCTCGTCCTGCCTGGACGGACGGGGGAGGGCGGGCCGCCGACGGCTCGGGCGCGCGCCGTGCCTGCCCCTGGGCTGCCGTCCCGCCGGCGGGGACGTGGCCCACAGACAGCGAGGCCGAGGCCGGGACTCCGGGTGTGGCCGTCGCCGCCGCTGTGGCAGCCCCCACGCAGCCCCCCGGGGCCCGCAGCGGGCGTCTGGGCCCTGGGCCTCCTCCCCAGGACGCAGGCGCCGGCCGGGCCGTCCTGCAGGCGGGGCTGCACGCCCGGGTCCTGTCCGGGCTCGGGAGCCCCCTCTGGCCAGCGCTGGCCTGACTGGCCGGTGGACCCTCCCCGCTCCCTCAGCCGGCGCCTGAGACCGGCCCGGTGCCTGCTCGGGGCCGTGGAGAAGCACTCGCCTCCATCCCGTGCTGGAGCCTTGGGTCCCTGCCGTCCCCAGCGCCGCGCCGCCACCTGCCCCCTCCCGGCGGGCCCCGGCGACCATTCACAGGGAGGGGGCCAGCGCCGGGGCCGCGGGTGCAGCAGGTGGACGCGGCTTCCGCCCCGCGGGCCAGCGCGGTGGTGCCCGGCGCTGCGCTCTGCCTGGGGAGGGCTGTCCTCCCTGCGGGGCCCTCAGAGACACGCTGGGGTGTCCTCGGCGACAGCTGGGGGCCGGTCCTGTGGCCTAGCCCCGCGGGACAGCCCCGTGGGCCTGACTCTCTGAGCACGTGCGGCTCCCACACTCCACCCGCCCCGCTCAGGGGGGTCCCTTCCACCCCATTCCTCCGAGAGGTAGAGGACGCCGAGATGAGCCCCCCATCGGGGAGGGCGGTGGGTGGGGTGACGGTCACAGCTCCACACGGGAGGGGGGTCGGGGAGTGGGGAGCGTGAGCGAGGCCTGGGGCCGGGGACTCTGGAACCAGCCAGGAGCCGCCCGGCACGTGGGGTCCTCGGCAGGGGCGGGGGTGGGGATGCCAGCCCTCCCGGGCCTCTGAAACGGTGAGGCGTGGCTTCCCAGACGGCTCCCGGGCCGGGCTTGGGCCTGGGGCGGCCGCAGCCCAGCCGCTGGCGTCTCAGTGGCCGCAGGCCGAGGGCGGAGCCGGGCAGTGCAGGGCCCGCAGCGCAGGCGGCAGGAGGGGCCGTGTCCTGAGGGAGACGGGAGAGGGGGCCAGATCCGGCCCGACGGGGACCGGCGCCGACCACAGACGTCTGTGGAGGCCCAGGACTCGGTTCGGATGGGCAGGGGGAGGCCGGGGCCAGGCGAGGGCTCCCAGCGGCCCCACCTGACCCCACAGAGTGGCCACAGCGTGACCGTACGGGCAGGGCCTGGCTTCGGTTCAGAAATCCCGCAGGCGGCGTGGGGGCCAGCCCAGCCCGGAGCTGCGGGCGGCGAGGCCCTGGGGCGTTGCTGCGGGGAGATCACGGGGCAGCGGGCCAGACGGCGCCGGGGGGGCCCGGTCTGCAGAACCCGGGGCCTGGGGCGAGACTCGCTGCTCGCGCGGGGTGAGGTGGGCTGGTCAGCGGCTCCTCCGTCTCCCGGGGAGCAGCGACTGCCTGGTGGGCTCGGCGGTCTCGCCGACGGCTCGGCAAGGGCCTGGCTCGTCCCACCCGATGCCCGCGGCGTGGCCCAGTGGGAAGCCGCGTGCGTCCGGGGCCTGCTCCGTGGCGGCGCCCCACGAACGAGGCCTTGGATGCTGACGGGGGGGCCGCCTCCAGCGGTGCGGCTGACGCGCCGCGGTGTCTCCGCAGGGACAGCAGAGTGCTGCAGGAGTGGAGAGAGCACACGCAGGCGCTGCGCGCGCGGCAGGAGCGGCTCGGCCGGGGCCCGCGGCCGCGGAGGACGCCGCCGCCGGTACGCTGCGCTGCGGCCGCGGGGCGGGAGGGGCTGCGCGCCCAGGGCCCCGGGCTTGTGCTTGTGCGCGGCCAGCGCAGTCCCGCGGCCCGTGGCGGGGGCCGGGCTGGCGCTCAGCAAGGCCTCGCTGGCCCCCAGTGTCGGACGCAGGCTGCCCGCCCCGACGGCAAACCTGCCGGGCCCGCGGCAGGAGGGGGCGGCCGCAGCCACATCCGAGGGCAAGGGTGGCGGGCGCGTGGGACCCGGGCAGCGGCCGGGGGGAGGAGGGGCAGGTCCTCACCCCAGGGGCATTTCGGGGACACCCGCCTGGCCCGGGCGTGCACGGCGGGGGCTCGCACGAGGCAGGAGCGCGCCAGGCAGACATCCAGGTGTGGCCCGAGGAGGGAGGAGGGGAAGGAAGGTTCCAGAAGGCAGACCCAGAAGGTGGGGAGCACGGGCGAGGGGAAGCGGGTGACGGTGGGGGGGGCGTCCAGGTGGGGGGTGCTGGCCGGTGGCAACAGCGAGCACCGGGCCTTCGTTCCGCTGGGAAGCGCACGTCGCGCGTCGCTGTCACCAGAACTTCTACGGACTGTGCTGTTTTCCGGTCAAACCTGAACGGTCCGCGTCTTAGAGTTCCCGAAAGCAGGTCAGCCCTTGTCCCGGCTCCCGCTGCTCCTGGACGCCGCCCCCCACGCCACAGCCCGCCTCTGCCACCCACCCTCCCTGCAAGACCTACAGACCGCAGCCTGGGCCCGCGGCGCTGGCTGGCGGGGTGGAGGCGGCGTTGCCGACGACCGCGGCGTCCGAGACCCCCGTCCCGGGCAGCAGGCGGGTGGGGCCGCACGTGTTCGCTGGCCTTGCCGTGGTCTTGTCGGAAAACCCGCGCGGAGAGCTTCTGGCAGGTTCCCAGCGTCTGTTCGACCCGGTTCTTTGTGCTCCTGGACCGCGACCGGTGAATCCGTGACTCAGGCGTCCCCACCGCGGACCCGCGCTGTCTGGTGCGGCCGGTCGCGTGTGGCTGCAGAGCGTGGTCGCCGCCGTGCGAGCGCTGCGGCCCTCGGAGACGGGGGCCTGTCCGCGGCGCCCGCGGGCTGTCCAGTGGATGTCGGGCAGCGGGCTCGGGCGGTGCCCGCTCTTCTCTGCCCGGCAGCATCGCCCTCAGCGGCGAAGGTGCGTCCAGCGCGCCCGGAGCCCTGAGGACGCCTCGCCCTTCCTAGGTGGCGTCCAGGGCTCCCTTCGCCACGGCCCTGGCGGACGATGAGAAAACGCCCGCCACCCCGCCTGGACGACGGAGACCGAGCAGGGAGCAGGCGTTGCCAGCGCGGAAAGAGCGGAGGTGGGTGGGCCTGGCCCTGCCCCCAGGGCTCCGCCCCGCCCGGCCCCCCCGCACTGACCGGGCACCCCCCCACCCACCCAGCACGCAGCCGCCCGCGCGGAACGGCAGCTGCCCGGGTCCCGGCAGCCCCCCAGGTCCCCAGAGCCGCCCTGGGCCTGTGCCCGGCCTGGCCGCCGAGCCCGGCCGCTCAGCCACCGCCAGGCCCCCCTGGGTGCGCGCACTTGGCCGAGCAGCCTCACCCGCCCGCGTGCCCCTCGGCTGCACGCACCCCTGCCGGCACGTCGGCTCCGGCAGCTCCTGACCGGGAGGGGGCTGGGAGGGCCCCCCCAGGGCCTGCGCGCTGGGGCCTGCGGGGCCGCGGCGGGCGGCCTCCGGGGGCCTCGTGTCCCCGCGGCATCACGGTGCGTGTTTTCTCAGCGCCTTCCGTGTCGGGGAACTAGAAGAGAAGGTGAAACAGCACGACCGACGGAGGCACGAGCGCAGCAAGAGACGTCGGGGCGTGGCCCCCCTGGAGGGAGTCAGGAAGGCCGCGGGGGGCCGGGAGATGGTGAGTATCGTCCGCCCGCGGTGACATAAGTCGTTCCGCTCAAGACCGAAGGAACTCGCTGTGCCTTTCCGGGGCGCACGCCCTGGTTGCGGGGGGCGGTTAGCGTGCTCTCCGGCGGGCGTCCCCAGAGCTCCCGCTGGTCAGAGGGTGAGGTGCTTTGCTGCGTCATGAGCCCTCCGGTGTGCGGTGCCCCCCGCCGGGACCCCGGCGGGAGTCCTAGTCGTCGGCGGAGGCCGGACAGAGCCTGGGGGCCGTGCGGTTGCCACGGAGGACGAGGACACCACGGCGGGGACCCCGGGGACTTCTCGCCAGCCGCCGGCAGCACCCGTCCCTCCCACAGTGTCCGGGAATGTCCCGGGTGGTGTGCGTGGGACAGCGATGGAGGGAGAGCCCTTCGCGCCCGGACGACGCGCAGTCAGCCCGCCCGGCGCTGCGCGGGTCCCAGGCCTCGCTGAGCCCCTGGAGACGCCCGCTGACGCGGTGCGCCGGAGCCGTGGGGACTGGCCCGTCTGTGCCCAGACGGCCGGACGCTGGCCCGTGGGGAGCAAGCTCCGTCTCACCGGGCGCAGCAGCTGGAGCCCCGGCCCCCAGCCCGTCTGGGGGCTCCGCACCGCTGTCCCCTCGCCCCCCGGGGCCTCCCGCCAGGCGAGAGCTGAGGGGGCCGTCTCTGGGAAATCAGCTGGCCAAGGCCAGGGGCCTGAGGACCCCGATCCTTGGGCACCCCCCGTCCTGAGCTGACCAGCAGGGACGCCTCCCGGTGGAAAGCCCCGCCCAGCGACGGCCACAGCGCGGACGGACGGTGGTGTCCCTGCCTCGTTCCCGATCCGCGAGCGAGAGCCAAAGGCCAGAGCCCCCGCCTAACCCTGTCCCCCTCTCCTCCCGAAGGCCGGAAAGCTGCAGGACGAAGTGACGAAGCGGAAGTCGGCACCCGCCCTGGCCGGGAGCCCGCGCCTGCCGGCGCTCGCCGCCGGGAGCCTCCCCGCGCGCCCCGCTGCGGGGCCGTCGCGGGGCGTAGTCTTTAACACGAAACATTGAGAACCTGAGGAAGTTTGCAGATGCCGACCTCCCAGTCGCACGCGCTGGCGGGAGCTTCCTCGGCCGGGGAGAGGCGCCCGGCGCTCCGTTGTCGTCCTCGGCCACCCGTGCGCGGGGCTTGGGACAGCGTGTGCGTGTGGCCCTGCTCCCCCCCCCGCCCCGGCCCCAGACGTCACTTTCTCCGGCTGCTTGATTTCCACGCGGGGGCAGGAGGGCGCCCCGATCCTTGCCAGGACCGAGGTCCGCGGGTGTCCATCCTCGCCGGGGAGGGTGCCCGCCACGAGGGGCCGGGTGAGCTCACCCCCTGCCCGCCGCAGTGGTGGTCTCTGACCTTCACCCCTCTGCCTGCGGACGGCGAAGTCCAGCCGGGGCACGGCCCTGCCCGGGCGCGGAGCCCAGACGTCCCCGGCACAGACCGGCCTTCTGGGGGGGTCTCCGGCCGCTGCCCGCCCTGCCCAGAGGGGAACCCCACTACGCCAGCCTGGTTAAAAAGGCGCTTTGCCCCCTGGGCCATTCCCAGGAGCAGGTGCGGGGAGAGCGGAGGCTGCTGGCCGAGGGTTCGAGGGGCCGGTGGGAGGCTCAGTGTGGGGCGACGCCCCGTCCTACTCCTCCACCTCGTGTCCGTCGGGGCGTTTTGCGGGTCCGTACAAGGCGCTGTCGTTAGTCTCAGGCGTGCCGTGCTTCCCGTCCCGTGAGTGTGACAGTCCCTTTTCCTCCCTCATAATCAGACAGGCACGATTCCCTTAATTTTTTGAAATTTAAACGTCATCTCTTCTCCATGGTCCCAAAGCCCGTCCTTTCCCTTCCCGCCCCTGTCCTGTCCACTGCCTCAGATGAGGCCTTTACGGTGGCTCCTGTGCCCCTTGCCTGTTGCCGTGTGACAGGCCAGTGGTCAAACAGCAGCCGCTTTGTGATCTCACGTGGCTCCGGGGTGCACTGGGCTCAGCAGGCCAGTCCTGGCCGTCCCACAGGCCTCGCGCCCTGGCAGGGCCGCCTGGGAGGCGCCCCCCATTTCCGCCCGGCGCCTCCGTGTGCCCCCCCAGCAGGGGCCCCGCCCACTTCCAGAGCAGCTTGGCTGTGAGGGTGCAGAGCAGCCTGGACCTGCCTCAGGCTAAGGCCACAGGGAGCAGGACACGTCTTGTCACCGCGGGGAGCACTCGGCCCCGGGGCCGCAGTCCCCTGCGTGGTCCCCTGAGCCAGCACCCAGCCTGGGCGCGTGGCCGTTGCCAGGGCCTGCAGGGTGCGGGGCAGCCACCCGCTCACGCGCACGCTCACGGGCTGGGAGGCGGCAGGAGGGCGGCTGTGGGGCTGTGGTCGGGGCAGCTCGCTAGGGGCGCCAGCCCCTCCCGGCCCCCCACATCTCCACTCGCCTGGGGCCTGGGCAGACGCTGCAAGGGATGTGGCACAGGTTTGCGGTTCCAGGCTGGCCCTGACTGTGGCCCAGGGCCCGAGGACCCCCCCGGCTGGCCCAGCTGCCGAGAGAACTGTGCTGGTGCTGGCACTGGTGCTGGTGCCGGTACCGCCTGGGAGGAAAGCCTGGTCAGCCCCCCACCCCACTCTGCCCCGGCGGGTGCTAGCACGTGGTAATGACCCTCAAGGGCCTCTTCCTTCCAGCCACAGCCGGGCATGAGCATCAGGGCCCGCCTGGCTCTCACCCGCCTGTGGCCCCGGCCATTGGCTCCGGGGAGCTCTCTGGCCTCATCCCTGGCTCTGGCCCTTGACCTGGCAGCTTTGGTCCCATCTCAGAAGCACCTGGCTGTGCTGCACGAGACCCACCCACCGGGCCAGCCCCAGTGAGCTCCAGCAAGAGGAAGTGGGAACAGGCCCAAGTATGCGAGGGGGTGGGGCAGGGTGGCGGACACCAGCCGCCTGGCCAGGTGACGGTGGCGGCCTTCCTTCCGGTCACAGGGAGGCTCCCGTGAGTTTTCCATCTCGTGGGAGAGACAGGACAAGAGAGGACAGTGTGATTATGCAGCCAGGGCAGGTGCTGGGCAGGGCTGGGCAGGCTCTTCTGTGGGGCTAGTGGGGCCGGGCTGCAGTGGGGGTGGAGCCAGCAGCACCTCCGGGGACCAGGACCGAGGGGAGGTAGACACAGAGCTCAGTCCTGATGCGCATCCCTGCCACGTTGCCGGCCTTCCTGCCAGCTCATGGTCACCCAGCTCAGCCAGCCTCACGGAAGGTGCCGGACGGGCCTCCTGTCCCCTCCACACCACCTCGCCCACCTGACCAGGCTGGCCAGCCCTGGCCACACTGGCAGAGCTCAGTGCGGGCAGAGCTCAGTGTGGGCCGAGCCCGTGGCCAGCGCCGCGCAGGCTGGCGGTGGCTGTGGTGCCTTGGCAGGGGGCGAAGGCTTCAGGGCGAAGTCCAGAGCCCTGAGGAGAGGCTCCCGGCCCTGTTTTTCCCACCCGGGTCACTGGGCAGCCCCTCCCCAGTCCCCCCAGGCAGCCCTGGGCCCCTCACAGCTCAGCTCGCAGCTACTAGGTTCCTGGAACGTTCTATCCAGGACCAGCAGGCATCACGGACTGCCGTGCACAGGGCTGGCCCTTTGGGGGGACGCTAGAGGAGACCGGGTCAGTACAGAGGTGGCCTGTGGGGGTCGGCACCTCTGAAGGACATCTGCATCTTCATCAGGGGCTCCGGAAACTCCCAGGGCCTTCTAGAAACAAGGGGGCTGTAGGGAGCAGGGGGCGGGGCTGGTCTGCTGGGCAGGGCCCTAAGCAGCCACCTTTACACCGTAAATCCGTCCGTCTGTCCACCCGTCCGCCTGGCAGACAGGATTGTGAAGTGGCTTCCGAGTTCACGTGAAAATCACACGGCTCAGATGGGCCAAGGCTGAGGGGGACCGGGAACACTCTCCCCTCCTGGCGCTTCCCGCGCCCCCCAGGCGCACACAGCGCGCGTGTGCCCTGGGCGCTGGTGCTGTCTGTCCCCAGTGCCCGGGAGGGACGGTGCCCGCAGACACCCGCAGGCCATGGGCACTGGGGCTGGCGGGCACCTCCCCAGCCAACGCCAGCCGGGGTCCCTGTCGCCTGGCCTTTGTGCTTCAGTGTCAGCCCACGCGGGCCGCAGCCTGGGGGACGGACAGCGGTCGGGCCTCGGGGGGCTGAGCTGCCGCAGGTGCAGGTGGGGGCTGGCTGACCCCGGACAGGCGCTGGGTTGAGGTGCCCGAGGCCTCCTCGTGGGGTCCCTGGTGTGAGCTGGAACCCGGGCCACGCAGAGGACAGGTGCTGGCTGGGCTCCCAACCTCCCCCGGACCCTCCCCCGGGCCTTGAGCCCAGGCCTGGGCCACGGGCGGCGCGACGCTGCGCGGTCTGGGCGCCTCCGGGCTCCCCGGGGCCCCGCTCCCGAGGCCCTGCGCCCCGCGGCCACCTGAGGGCGGGAGCGAGCGGCGCGGCCGCCCGGGTGTCCTGGGGGCGGGGCCTGCGCGGCGGGGGCGGGGCCGACGCGGAGGGGCGGGGCCGGCGGGGGCGTCGCGTCGTCACGGCAACCGGCGGCCGGCCCCGCCCCCGCTCGGCCCCGGCGCCCCGCGCCCCGCGCAGGTGCCCGCCAGGCCGCGAGCCCCGGCCTGGCCGGGCGGGGCGGGGTCGCAGGGCTCCGGCCGGGCGCACCGGCCCCTCCGGCGACCGGGGGGGGGGGTCGGGCTCAGCCCTCAAGCCCCGGCGCGGGGCAGCCCGGGCGCGCGGCCTTCGTAACCCCGGGGGGGGCGCCTGGCCTCGGGGTCGCCACGGGCCCCCTCCGCGGCGAGGGCGCCCCGCGTGTCCGCGGCCCGACCGGCGTCCTGCTCGGCCCCGGGGGCGCCCCCCGCGGAGCCGTGTGGCCCAGGGCGCCAGCCGGGGCGGGGGCGCGGGCGCCGGAATGGCGGGGTGGGGGGGCCGGGGCAGGGCCGAGGGGAGGAGGCCCGGGGCCGGGCCGGGGCGGGGCCGGGAGCGTCCCCGCCGCCTGCCCCGCGGGCGCCGCGTCCAGCCCCGGAGGCCGCGCGCCGACTCCGCCCCCCCCGGGGCGCGCCGTGCGTCCCCGCGGGCCCCGGCGCCGGCCCCGCGCGCCCCGGGGCGCCCCGGCCGGCCGGCGCGCGGGGCTTTGTGACGTCAGGGCCGGCGGCGTCACGCGCGGGCGGCCGGGCCGCGGGCGGGGCGCGGGCGCGGGGCCGGAGCATGGAGCCGCGCGCCGGCTGCCGGCTGCCCGCGCGGGTGGAGCAGGTGGTCAACGGCGCGCTGCTGGTCACCGTGGGCTGCGGGCCGCGCCGCTTCGCCGGGATCCTGCTGGACTGCACGAAAAAGTGAGCGCGCGCCGGCCCGGGCCCCCCGCGCCCCCCGCACCCCGCGCTCCCCGGGCCCGGCCCGCACCCCCACCCCCACCCCAGTCCCCGCTCCCCGGGCCGGCGCGGGGCCCGCAGCGCGGCCGCCGCTCGGAGCGAGCGAAAGTGGCTCAAAGTCGCCGCGACTTTCCGGGCCGGGGCGGGGGCGGGGGCCGCGCTCCCCTTTGTCCGGACGCGCCGCGGGGCCCTGCTGCCCGGGGCCGCGGGCGCCGTGGGGACCGCGGGGGCCGTGGGGACCGTGGGGACCGCGGGGGCGCGGGGGCCGAAGCGCCGGCCGGGTCACCCCGGGGCCGCCCTGGCCGAGGCCGCGCCTCCCGGGCCCGGGCGCAGTCCGGGCCGGGACCGCCGGCGCCGCGGCCGGGTGGGGACCCGTCCGGCCGGTTTCTCCGGAGGGTCCGGGCCTGGGCCCCGCCGGGCCCCGCGGCGGGGCAGGCGTCTCCGGGGTCCGCTGTCACGTGGGGGGAGCTGTCACCGGTCCCGGCGGGCCTGACCGGGCCCTGCCGTCTGCCTCGGGCCGGGCCGCCTTTCCGGCCTCCTCTCAGGGCTGCTCCCCCGTGGGAGGCTGGGCCTGTCCCCAGCCCAAAGGGCTGTGGCTCCCTGCGGCTGTGGCCCGAGGACCACCGTGGTCAGCACTCACCCTGCTGGCGCTCTCTCCACTAGATGTGCCAGGAGCCATTTATGCACGAGTCATGTGACTTAACATATGGCCTCCCGGGGACTGTCATCCCTCCCGTGCTGGCTACTGCAGGGAGCACTTGCTAGGACGCAGGCTGCAGCCTAGCCACCTGCCAACGGCTCGTGTGTGTCCTGGAGTGTCCCTGCCACCGACGGCCACCACTGCCTCACGCAGGGCCGCCAGCCTGGGCCTGTCCCTGCTGCCCGGTCACCGCACAGCCCTGCCTGGCCTCCTCGCAGCAGAGACCCACCCCCCGCCCCGTTTTCTGGGCTCCCTGACTCAGGACAGGAGGGGGGGGCGTGGGGCCACCCTGCCTCAGGGCTGGGCGGAGTGTGGAGGCAGCAGCCCTCCCTGAGGCCTTCGCTAGCCTGGCCTAGAGAGCCACCGGCTCCCACACCCCCGTGGAAGGAAGGGGTCAGCACTTCTGTGGCCGTGGCCAACCTGGGCTGTAACACGAGCTGCCCACGGAACCAGGAGCCGGGCCACGGTGGGCACAGCGCTGCTCAGCGGTGGCTTCTGACTTGAGTGGCCGTCCCCACCCGTCCTGTGGAGAATCTGAAGATACACCTGGCCCCCCAGCTCTCCAGGGCTTGGTCCTGGGACCACTCCTGCCCGCCCCGTCCCTCTTGTGCTGCCACCACTGACTGCGTGTCTCCAGCCGTCACACCGTAGGTGCGAGCGCACGGCCACAGCCTGTCGCCTGGCAGGGTCCAGAGGCAGCTGATGAGCTGACCTGGCCTGGGCGTTTCAGGCGGCGGTTCTGGCCTCGGGCCCATGGTTCTCAGCACCCACCTGCCTTCCCTGGGTCCAGGTTCTCGGGGCCTGGTCCCCTCCCCAGTATGCGACGGTGTCAGGCCTGGTTAGTGGAGCCCTGTCCCGGGCGTGGGCACTGACCGGCAGGGAAGAGCAGCCGGGAGCTCTGATGGCACGTGTCCACTCTCCTCTGGGGGCTTGCGGGTCCCAGGGTGGCAGGAGCAGCTGCTGGGGGCCCACAGTGCAGCCTCCGGGCACCCGCCAGCAACCGTCACATGTCAGCAGCTTCCCAGGTTCACGTGCAGACCCGGGAGCCCTGTGCGGTCACCAGCAGAGTGTGCCAGAAGCGCGCTGTCCCACAGGAGGGGCCGGGCCCTCGGGAGGTGGCGTCCCCCCTTGGTGTTCTGGGGTGGTCTGGTCCCTGAATGTCAGGAGGAGTGAGAAGCCCTGAGACCACCAGGCCTCAGCCGGTGCGTGGGCGGAGTGGGCTGATTGCCAGGTGCCTCCTTCTGTCCCCCAGTCTCGATGCCACCTCAAAGCTGCCATGGGCTCCAAAGCTCAATGCTCAGCCACTCCAACTGCCAGCCCGTCGTGCGTCCACACACATCCAGCAAGCGCCTACTGTGTGCAGGACAGGGGCCGCCCCGGGCAGACTGCTGCGAGCCGTGCTCGCAGCGAGGACACAGTTGGCACAGGCCTGCCCTGCTCTGCAGGCTGGGCGCGGGGTGGGCGCCGGCTTTTTCTGGTGGTTTGGGGGCACACCTCTGGTGGAGGACCATGGGCGGGGTGGCCCGAGGATAGTGGAGGCTCAGGGTGGTGAAGGGATGGTCTCACGGTCAGTGGGTGAGGGCCAGCCACCTGGCAGGCTCGGCCAGCCAGAGCCCCCAGCCTTGGCCTCGAAGCCGGTGTTTGCAGACTCCCCCAGCTGGGAGTTGCCCAGGGACGCACCACCTGCAAGGCTCCTGGCCCTCTGCTGGGAAGGTCGGGGCGCAGGCCTTTGCGACCCACACTCCACCCTGGGGACTAGGCCGGCCGGGCATCCCAGCCACCCCAGCCTGCTCCGTGCCAGGATGGAGACTTGGCCCCTGGTGGCTGCTCCTGGAGCAAGTCACTGGACGCACAAGGATGGGTGCCCGGTCCAGGCCCCACTGGTGCGTACCCCGCTGCCCGGGGCAGCTGGAGGGACTGTGGGTGAGGCTCCCAGTGCGTCACAGGGCGGCACGACCTGCAGCCAAGGGGCAGGCGCCGCAGATGGGGACCGACCTGGCCGGCGTAGCCCGTCTCTGCGAGGGAGTGTGGGTGGGGGTCTGGCCTTGTGCTGGGAGGACTCCGGGGGGGCTTAGAGAGGGGCGCAGCCGCCTGAGTTTTATTGAAATGATGCAGACGGTCATTGAACCTTTGAGTCCAGGACCTGGGGCCCGCTGTGGCAGCCTGGTCTCCCTGGTGACCTGGGGGACGGGGGGCTCCCACGTGTGGGCCGGGATGAGGGGCCACTCCGGTGTCCAGGCCGCGACTTCCTCTGGCGACGTGTTTTCTCCAGCTCTCCAACACAGGTGGGCCGGAGGCCTCCGTGCCGTCGCAGGCCTGCTGTCCTGACCCGTGGGCACTGCCAGGCTGGCCGGCCAGGGCCCCCGTCCCCGGGCCTGGGACAGTGCGGGCACAGCCGGGCCTCCCCAGGGGGCCAGCCAGGCCCCGCGTGTGAACGCAGGCCACTGGGCTGCCGTGCCCTGTGTCCCTGGGTCCAGTGAAGGGCTTCCTGCTGGGGGGGTTGCTGAGGGCCTTCCGGGACGGTGGCCTGGGCTGGCGCCGCCCGCGGGCCTAGAGGCAGGAAGGCTGGACGCGAGCGCAGACCGCTCAGCCGCCCGGTGTCCCTCGGCCTCGCGCCCCAGCGAGGGCCGGCGCCCCGTGGGCTGTGACAGGTCGGGAGCCGCGGCCCCAGGCCCCGCTGCCTCTGCAGCTGGCTCCGCAGCTGGAGCGTGTTTACCGCCGGCAGCCGTGGGTGTGGCCGGGCCAGGGCGGCCGCTGGGGAAGGAAGTGTGGCCGCCCGCCCGCCGCGCCACAGTCCCCGGCCTTCCCAGGCCTTCCCGAGCACGGCGGGCACTCCCCGGGGCTGCACCCCACAGGGCTGCCGCTGCCTGCCGACCCGGTGGACCCCGCGCCCCGCAGGCCGTCGTCCCGGGCAGGGGGGTGGCGAGCACCCCATGCGGGGCAGGGGCGCGCCTGCTTCCCGGCTCTGGGCCCTGCTCCAAAGCCCCTCCCCAGTCCGATGGCCTGGCAGGGGCGTGGGGGGGAGGGGAGGTCAGCCAGCCCAGCCCAGACCCCACTGCAGGCTCTGGCCAAGGGCCCGGGGTCTGTCCTAAACCTGTGGGGACCCCCGAGGGGCATGTGCCATAAACAGGACAAAAACCTCCCTGGACTAGAGCGGCGGGGACTTCAGGGACGGCTGCCCAAGCGCCAGCCACCCAGGCGTGTGTGGAGACAGGTGGCCCAGGACGCTGCAGGGGCCCCGGCCCAGGCCGGCCGGCCAGGGCTCAGGCCGTGCCCGGCTCCTGCCCAGGGCCCTGCTGTTGGGATCCCCGAGTGCAGGTGGCGGGAGGGTCTCTGCTCCAGCACAGGCGGGTCACACGGGGGCGCAGGCCGGGGTACCGGGGCGGTGACAGGTGGCACGGGGTGCAGGCCACAGAGAGGGCGTGGGCTAGCTCTGGGACCTACCTGCGGAACGGTGACAGCAGACGAAGAGCGTGTCCAATGCCAGCGGAAGGGGGGCGGGGCGTGGGCTTGGGGGGCGGCTTAGGGACACCCCTCCCCGGTCTGTGGGCCCCAGACTGGTAGGAGAAGAAAATGGTGTGAGCTCCAGGCTTTCTCCAGAGACGCTGAATCAAACAGAAAGGGGCCGTGTTCAGGTAGGTGGCAGACGTGCCCCCGGGGCAGTCACTTCGTCCACACGAGGGCACAGGGACGGCAGGGGAGGCGACAGCCCCCGGGGTGTGCCTGTCTCATCGGCCGTCGTCGCCGGCTCCGCGTCCTGTGCCCGTGCGGCTGCACCCTGCTCCCGGCCTGGCCACGTCCCCGCCCCGGGGTTGGGGTGAGCCTCGGGGCCGGGCTGGAGATGGTGGCGGGGGCCCCTTCTGGGGGTCGGAGAGCAGCGGAGGAAGGCGAAGATGCGCCGTCGTAGCCAAAGGTCTATCTGGGGCGTGAAAGAGTCACAGCTCGGGGCCAGCGCAGCCCCCGCCCCCCAGAGTCGTTCGCGGCTGCGGAAAGGCGCAGGCGTCCGGGCCTGTCCGGTCACCTGGGCGGCGGCGGCCTCCTCGGGGGACGCGCCTCGCGGAGGGCGCAGCGGCCGGGCCTGGGGGTGACCCTGCGCTCGAGAAGGCCCACCGCCCCCGACTTCCAGCAACGACCCTGAAGCCATTAGAAGTGCCCAGACCTCTGAGGGGGGCCGCCTGGCCCAGGCTTCTGGGGCACAGCAGGCCCCTGGCCGGGGTGGGTCCTCGGCGCGGCCTAGGCTCTGGGTCCTCGTGCCTCTCTGAGTGCCCGTCCTGTAGGTCACATGGCTGGGGCCGGACTCAAGGCTGGACGTCCCGAGGGAAGGGCCTGGGGGTGCCAGGCAGGAGGGGTCATTCCAGGTTGTGGTGGGCAAAGGTGGCGTGGATGTCACGCCCACCTGAGGGCAGTGGAAACAGTCGGGGCCAACGCAGCCTTTGGGGGGTCACTCCCAGGCCCAGGGCCCTGGCGGGTGGCTGAGCCCTGTCCTCTGGTCGGCAGAGGCTCCAGCTGTGGCCCCACCCCCAGACGCACCGGACACCTGGGACCAGGGGCTTGGGGCCGGAGTGGGCAATGAGGGCTGTGAGAAGGGGCCGCTGACCACAGAGGGCCCGGCTCCACGGCTGGGTCCGGCCATGTCGCAGCCCCTCAGGCTCCCTGAGCCCCTGCGCCCCGCTGGGTCCTGGGGTCTCCCACGGCCGGGCCATGCTCCCCTTATCGCCGCCACATGGTGGGGACAGCCAGGCCTGTCGGACTGGGGGGGTGGCCTCGATGCCAGCCACGCGACGCCGTGAGCTCCGCCTCCGCCTGAGACGCCCTGGGCCTGTGCTCGGAGCCCAGAGGTACCTCCGGGCACTCCGGGCCGTGCCACCACTAGTCCTGTGGGCCGGGGGCGGGGCAGAGACATCGGGGTCACCGCCATCCTGACTCTCCTTCCTCCTCTGCCAGGTCCGGCCTCTTCGGCCTGCCCTCGTCCGCCCTGCCGCCCCAGGCCGAGGACACCCCTGTCAACGGCTGCCAGGGTCCAGCCCCTGCAGAGGGGGACGCAGAGGCAATGCAGCTGGGGACGGCCCCCCCACCGCCCGCCGGCCCCGAGCCACCCCAGCCCCCCGCGCCGCCGCCCGCCGGAAGCCTGCCCCCGTTCCCGCCGTATTTCGAGGGCGCCCCGTTCCCACCCCCGCTCTGGCTGAGGGACACGTACCGGCAGTGGGTGCCGCAGCCGCCACCCAGGACCATCAAGAGGACGAGGAGACGCCTGTCCCGCAACCGTGACCCGGGCCGGCTGGCCCTGAGCCCCATCTGCCTGCGGCCGCGCCGCGTCCTCTGTGAGAAGTGCAAGAGCACGCTGAGCCCCCCGGAGGCCAGCCCGGGCCCCCCGGCCGCCCCCCGGCCACGCAGGGGGCTGGGCAGCGGCCCCGACCCCGACAGGGAGCCCCGCAAGCACGAGGACGCCGAGAGCAGGGGTGACAGTGCCGCCTCGGCCGCCGCGAGGGGCAGCAAGAGGGAGAGGTGGAAGGAGGAGGGCCAGGCGCGCGTGCCCCGGAGCCCGGCCATCAAGATCTCCTACAGCACGCCCCAGGGCACGGGCGAGGTGGTGGAGATCCCGTCCCGCGTGCACGGGTCGCTGGAGCCCTTCTGCCCCCCGCAGGACCCCGAGGCGCCGCGGGACAGGCCCCCCGGCGGGCCCGCCGCGTCCATCCCCAAGCTGAAGCTGACGCGGCCCGTGCCCCCCGGCGCCGACCTGCCGCCCCCCAAGATCCGCCTGAAGCCCCACCGCCTGGGCGCCGGCGAGCAGGAGCCCGTGTACAGGGCCGAGCTGGTGGAGGAGGCCGGCGGCCGCGGGCGAGGCGCCCCCGACGCCACCCCCGGCGGGCTGGCCGACGTGTCGTCTGCAAGTTCTGGCGAGGACGACGACTGCAAGCGGTGTCCCCCGGGTCAGCACGGGCGTGACGGCCTGGCTCTGCTCGCCGCCTGCCCGAGGAGCAGCAGGGACTGTGCCAGTGAGTCGGCGTGGAGCAGCGACAGCCTGGACGAGACCAAGTCGTCCGGCTCGGACACGTGCGACCTGTCCCCTGGCGACGGCGCGCCCCTGCCGACCTCGTCCAAGGACGCGGGCCCGACGGTGCCGCCCCTGACGGTCCGGCTGCACACGCAGAGCGTCTCCAGGTGCGTCACCGAGGACGGCAGGACCGTGGCCGTGGGGGACATCGTGTGGGGTAAGCTTCACGGGTTTCCCTGGTGGCCGGCGCGTGTCCTTGACATCAGCCTGGGCCAGAAGGAGGCCGGGGAGCCCTCTTGGCAGGAGGCGAAGGTCTCGTGGTTTGGTTCCCCGACGACGTCGTTCTTGTCCACGTCGAAGCTCGCCCCGTTCTCCGAGTATTTCAAGCTGAGGTTCAACCGCAAGAAGAAGGGGCTGTACCGCAAAGCCATCACGGAGGCCGCCTTCGCCGCCCGGCTCGTGGGCCCGGGGGTCAGGGAGCTCTTAGCCCCGTGTGCGACGTGACGGCCCCGGGCAGGTGAGTGTGCGCGGACCCGTCCCGCCCGCCGCCGGCGTCTACGCTGCGGGGCCCCGGGGAGGCGCTTCGGGAGCCGGAGGCGGGGGGGAGCGCGTGTGCTTCGCGCCGTGTGGACGCCTCCCTCCGTGCCGGCCCTGCGGGACCAGGGGGACGGGGAAGGGGGCTCCTGCTGCCCCTCATCTGAGGGAACGCACCCCCCTGCCCGAGTCCCGCGGCGGCGCCTCTCCCCGGCCCGCGTGCCCGTGGGCCAGGCCCGGGGGGTCCTGACGTGCAGGGAGGAGGAGGGGCCGGGAGCTGCCTGCCCCGGGGCGCGGCCCCTCCCCGCGTGGGCTCTCCTGTCGGCCGGCGCCCGTGCTCTGTGTCCCCTCTGCGGTCTCGCCCTCTGTCCCTCCCTCCCGGAGAACTCTGCAGCCTCTCCGGCCAAAGGCCCCACGTGGAACCTTCGCCCCCTGGCGCATCTGTGGCCACCACGTGGGGTATCGGGATGTGGCCGAGGGGCGAGGACCCCTGCCGCCAGCTCCCCTGGGCCCGCGGCGCTGGGTGTGCTCTCGCCTGGTGGCCGCCACCAGCGGGCGCCCGGGCAGGGGGTGTGTCTGGCCCCAGCCGGTCCCATGATGGCCTAGAGGCTCCGGCTGCCCAGGCCGGCGTCCCCTGCGGGGCGGCTGCGACCCATCCTGGCTCTGTGCCCGCAGAGCAGAGGTGGGTCGGGCTGTTCAGAGGACACGCGTGGTCCTCCACCCCTGCTGGGCCTTCCCGTGCACTCCGTGACCTTCAGCTGACCCTGCCTGGCCTGACGGCTCACCTGTCTGGTGCCAGGGTGTCCCGGGTGACGAGTCATCGGCCTTGGGGCAGGCTAGCCAGGGGCGGGCGGTGTGTGCTGGGGCCCCGCTGTGCCCGCCGTGCACGTGCAGGGGGTGAGGCCGCCTGCGCCAGGCCTGGTCGTCACCCCGCGTCGCTCCTGGGAGACACGTCCTGTCCCCAGCCAGGCACGTGTCCCCTTAGTCCTGGGCCTCCATGTTGGACGTGGGCACCAGCCTGGTGGCGTGAAGCAGTGAGGGTCTCGGGTGAGGGCACCCGAGGTGGACAGTGGCCAGCTTGCCAAGGGGCACGGGTCCAGGGAAAAGCCAGGTGCCCTGGTGTCCTCCTCCTGGACATCTGTGCTGTGGCCTGGCGCAGCTGGGACCCCTGGGCCACGGCCACACCCTGCTGGCCTGGGGGCCACCCACAGGGCCTCTGGCCCAGCCCCCGTGCTGTCGAGGTCCAGCCTGCCCTTGGCCTGGTCGGGGCTGGCGTGGAGGCCCGTCCCGTGTGCGGGACACGCACACTGTCGGCGAGGGCGGCACGAGCAGGCCAGTCCTCAGAGTGACCTCCAGAGCCTGGGTCCCCCTGGGCAGCTGCTGGGGACATCGGGGGACAGCGGTCGGCTGGCGGGGGCCCCAGCCTGGGAGGAGGTGGCCAGCCTCGGTCGGGAGGCCGGAGGCAGAGTCTCGCCGGCGCTGGGCTGCAGGGGCCCGCGCCCTGGACGGGCTTTCCGGGCCGTGGTGTTGGGGCCGGGCCCTGCCCGCTGCAGAGCGCGGCCCCCGGGGACGGGGCCTGCAGGGTCGTGGCTGTGCAGGACGTGGCCGTGGGCCCGTGTCAGCGCCAGAGCTGAGAGCGGTCGTGCCTGATGGCTCCGGTTTCGTTTCCCGGGCACTGAAGACGGTACCCGGAGGTCCGTGCCAGCCCCGCGGCCGCTCGCTCTGGGGCGCGGGCCGGAGGTCCCCTGGCGGACGAGTGTGCCCTGCAGTGTCAGTGGCCGCCCCTGGAAGCGGGAGGCGGGCCCTCTCCCTGGAGGAGCTGGGGCCTGCAGGGACGGCGCCAGGAGTGACGGGGCCGCTGCGTGGACAGTGGTCGGGAGCGTGCCCCAGGGCCCCGGAGGTGTGAGGACGGTGCCCGGGTACCGCGGGAGGCCTGACGGCGCCTCCCGTGCTGGCCTTGGGGCCCCAGGCCCGTCCTGGGCACAGCTGGGCTGCGGGGGGCCGTGTGGGCCGTGCGTGGTGCTTGTGCGGGAGCCAAGGCACCTCCCCGGCGTGGCAGGTGGAGTGCCACCCCGTGTCCCCGCCCTGTGGGGAATCACAGGCCCCACGTGAGCTGGGAGGGCCCGGGCAGCTGTCCAGCCTCCTGCGGGACCTCCGCTTCCTGCCCTGGCGGCCGGGCCGCGGGCAGGCGGGGCCCTTCCTGGCTCGCACGGCAGAGCCTCCCTGTCCTGCGGGGGCCCGGCCTCAGCCTCCACGGCGCTGTCACCAGTGACCACACACCGGGTGGCTTGAAAGTGACAGTCCCCAGGTTTCGGAGGCCAGAAGCTCAGAGTCGAGGCGACGAAGGCCTCGCTCCCTCAGAGGCTCCAGGGAGGGCCCTGCTGCCTGGTCCCGGTCCCGGGGGCCTCCAGCCTCTCCTGGGCTTGCGGCCACGTTAGCTCGGCCTCGGCCTCCGTGGTCACACGGCCGCTCCCCTCCGCGTGTCACATTTCCCTCCGCCGCCGCCGCCTCGTACGAACCCTGCGCCGGCCGCAACGCTCCGGTGGACCGCGGCTGTGACACCTCCCCGCAGGAGGTGACGTTCCGGGTCCAGGTCTGGGACCTGCCATCCTGGGCTCTGCTCAGCCAGCGCCCCCGCCCCCCAGCCCGCCGGCCAGCGGCCACGCCGGGTCCAGGGAGGGGGCCGAGGCGCTGCGGGCTGGGGCCGGACGGGGCCGTGTGTCCGGGAGCGTCCGCAGGGCGAGGGGCGGCCGCGTGGGCTGGCAGCGCCCTGGCTGGCCCTGGCCTTCAGCTCCCTGACGGTCCCCTGGGAGCCCCGGTGGGAGCCAGCCCCCTGTCCCCTCCCCGGAACCACGAGGTGTCGCGGGCGGTGGCGTTGCGCCTCACGGGCCGAGCCCGGACCCCATGTCGCTGTGCTGTGCGCTGGGCAGACGGGGACCGGAGCAGCCAGGCCCGGTCCCCGGGCTCGGACGCTCCCGTGGGCTTCGTCCCCCACGCCAGCCCGGCCTTCCTCCTCCCTCCGACTGCGACCAGAGCCGCGCCTCCGCGTCTGGAGACGGCCCCAGCTGGCGTCCCACGTTGCGCCCAGGGACCTCGGGTCCCCCGTGAGGCCTGTCATTATTTTGTTCCAGAAGGAAGCGAGGGCCTGTAATTCCGAGCCTGCTGCGGGCCCCGTCCTGCCCACCTGCCGCCGCCTCCGGGCAGCGCCTCGGCGGCAGGGAGGGCCGGGCCCCGGCAGGGCAGGGGGCGCAGGGAGACCTCGGGCTCCTCCTCCAGGGACCTGGTGCCCACCTGTCCCTCCCGGCCGGGCGCCTTCACGCCCCGGAGCGTGCGTCGTCGCCGGAGTCTGCGCTGCTCCCAGGTCCGCAGTCTTCACCTGCAGCCCTGGGCTGGGCGTGCGCCGGGGTCAGCCGTCCCGAGCACTCAGGAGGGACCCACTGTGCCCCCCGGTGCCGTCAGATTCGGGCAGGACCCCCTCCTCCGCTGGCGGCCGCGCTGCTGGCCACCCCTCTTCCTCGGGGTTGCCGGCCTCGGCTGCTCCCTAGCCACGCTGCGAGGCCACCGGTCACCCGTGGCTTTGCGACGCCGTCCCGCAGAAAGGCAGGGCCAGCACCGGCGTTGGTCCCCGGCGCCCTTCCAGGGTGACGGTGCGCGTGTCACAGCGGCGGCACACACGTCTGGGTCCCTGCGAGGCTCGAGTGTTCCTCTCGGACCGGCTGGCCGCAGCGGTCTCTGGGTCGGTCTCTCGGTCCCAGCCTGGGCTCAGCCGACCCCTCGGGCCCTGGGTCCCGCCCAGGGAGTCGCACGCAGGATCCCCCGGGCGCGCGGGTGCACGCTGGCGCCGCCGACGTTCCCGGGTCGGGTTCTCTCCCGTCGTGGACTTTTCTATCTGCGTCTCCCTCCCGTGCTTAACGTTACGTGTGAGAACGAACACGCGGCGCGTCAGGTGTGGGGTGCGTGGGAGCCACGCGCGTTTCAGGCCCCGCGTCACCGCCGCGTCCCGGGCCGTAGGGGGCTCGGCACTGCCGGCCCCGGGGCCACCGCACGTTCCCGGGCCGGAGCGCGGCCATCACGACCTCGAAACGCTCAGGGTCGTTGCCTGTCTTTCCCGTGTTGAGAGATCCTTGTCTTTCCCACCGGGCCCCGGGCCCCACCCGCCGGCCCGGCCTGGGGCCAGGCTCTTCTGTCCTCCGTGCGTTGCTCGGGGCTCTGCTCCCCGGCGCCGCACTGCCAGTCTCTCGAGGACCTGGGGCTTTGGCCGGGCGGGCTGGGGACCGGGGAGCCCGTGGCACGAGGCCTGGCTTCTCTGCAGGTCCCCCGGACTGTACGAGGGCCGGAGTGGGCTGCTGCTCGCGATCGAAGTCGTTTCCCGTGACCTTTGCGTGTGTCGGGGCCGCGCGAGCCGGCACTTTCCAGCCCCTGCTGACGCGCAGCCGTCGCTGGGCGGGTGGTGCCCGCGCTCCTACGCGGCGGGGCACCCTGCTGGCTCCCGCTCCGTGGTTTGACCCACTTGGGCACCGCTCGTGGGCTTCTCTCCTCTGGAAGGTGAAGATTTTGCCGTCGCGCGGGCCCGTCGCGGCTCAGCCGCGCCTCAGCGTCGCGTGGGGTTCCAGCTCCTCCCCGCGGGTGGCGGTGAACGTGTTGTTCGACAGTTCAGAGCTGACTGGCCTTTTGTTCTTGTTCGGCTGCTTAACTCGTGTGTGCTCGTCCCTCCGTGGTCCCGGCTCGCCGGGAGAAGGGCACTCCCTCGCGTTAGCTGCTTGTCTGCCTACGGTCCCCGTGAGCACGGCTTCCCGGAGCGCCGTGGCGCGTCCCCTGGCGCCGGTGTGGGCTGCCGCGGTGTCCCACCGGGCCCCCCGCCGGAGGCGCGCCCACGGGCCCCGTCACCCTCCCTCACTCACGCCCCAGGTCCCCCGGGGCTGGCTGGGTTCCGCCCAGCTCGGTGCGCCCGGACGGCCGGGGTTTGGCACTCCTGGGGGGCGAAGCCGGAGCGGCACTGTCCGGGGGCTGGGCCTGACCCGGCACAGTCGCTGCTGCCTCTGGCGCTGGAGGGTGAGTCACAGGTGGCGGGGGTGACCTCCGCTCCTGGGAGCGGCCGCAGGATCCGTGGCCAGTGACACACGGTCGGGCCTCCTGTCCCTGGAGCCCCCACCCTGCTGGCCGCCTGGCCCCTTCCCCCAAGCCAGGAGGAGAGCCTGGCGGGCGGGGTCCCCTGGGCTGAGGGGCACGTCTCCTCAGGGCGCCCAGTCACACCCCGGGGTCCTTCTGAGCGGTGAGCCTGGGCCACGCTCACGGCCCTTAGTGCCCTGCCCCCACCGGGAGCAGCCGAGGGACCCAGGACCCAGCAGGCGTCCCCTCGGCACCGGCCGTTGAGGGCCCTGCCCCTCCCCCGCGCAGCAGGGCCCATGCGGGGGGATGGGCACAGGGCGGGGGCAGGGGGCAGGAGTCGGAGTTGGGGTTGTGCCTAGGAGAGGCCCCCGGGGAGGCGCCCGCCGAGATGGGGAGGGCTGGTGGGAGCTGGGGGCCCCGTGCTCCCGGTGAGCCCCGGAGGCGGACGTGCGAGGCCCCTGGGCGCCCAGGCCTGGTGCTTGGACACAACCTGTGGTAACCTGCGCCCTCTCTGCTTCCCCCAAGGTCACCGGCGACGAGGGCATGGCTGCTCTCCCGGAGCTTCCGACGCACGGGGTGCCCTCTGTCCTCCGAGGCCCCCTCCGGTCCGAGGGACCTGCATGCCTGCTGGCCGGCCGCGTGCAGAACACGCCAGGCCTGGGGCGTCGGCCTGGCCGAGGCCCCGGGGGCACGGCGGGGCCCCCGGCTGGACGTTTGTTCCCGTGACCCAGACTTCAGCTTCCCCAGCGTGGAGCCGCGGGAGCCCGGGACGCCCTCGCTGTCACCCCGAGGGCTGGGCGGGTGGCCCCGGCGCGTGGGCTCCGTGTGGGGCAGGCAGGGCCCTTGTCGCCGCACGGGCCCCCCTGCAGGCTTCACGGGGGCCGAGGGGGGTCCTTCCTTCCCGGCCCTCGGGCGCAGGGTCTCCGTGCACTTGAGAACTGGGGAACCCGCCCCGCACCCCATTCGTCCCGCAGCGCGGCTCCCGCTGGGCGCCCAGCCCTGGGCCTCCAGCTCGCCCTGTCCCCGAGACGCTGCCGGAGGCGCCTGGACGTGCGCAGGTGACGACGCTGTCACCCTGAAGAGACTAGCGCGGAGGGAACCGTGGCGCTCCTGTGTGAGTGTTCCTTTCCCTTTTGTCGCCTCAAGAGCCGAGAGAAGAAGGAAAGAACATGCGTCCGGCTCCTTCTTCCTTCCGCGTGGACGAGGACGGAGGGAGCCCCGGGCGCCCTGGGCTCCGTGGGCCGAGGGCCCGGTTGGGGGGCTGCCCTGGGGCGAGGTGGCAGCGTGGCCAGTGGGCGCCCCTCCCCCCTGGGAGACCCGCCCCTCCTGGTGCTGCTGCTGGTGGGCGGTGGGTCCCCCGGGTCGCCCGGCAGCGTCCGCACATGGGGGTCCCCGCCCTCGCTGCTGCCAGGGAGAGCCCCCCGGGCTGGACGGTGACCCCCCCTTTCCTGGGGTGACTGGAACGCTCTGCGTCGGGGGGTCTCACCGCCCCAGGCCGGACTGCCTGGCGGGGGCTGCGTGCGTGGTGGGGCGTCCTCCAGAGGGCGGGGCGGGCTCCCCTCCTCACGGTCCCCGGGCCCCGCGGCCTCTGGGGCGGGGTGCACAGGGTGCAGCGTCACACGGCAGCAGCAGAGCCTTTTCTGAGACCCCCAGGGGCCGACCCAGTCCAGGCCCCTCAGCCCGAGACCCCCCAGCACCCATGGGTGGGAGGGGGACCTCAAGCGAGCCAGGGAGGGGGCTTCGGGGGAGGAGGGGCGCACTGCCTTCCTCTGCGACCTGCCAGGCGCCTCCTCCCGGCCCCTGCCGCGTGGCTCCGGCAGAGCCAGGGCCCCGGCTCAGGCCCAAGCCCCGCTCCGAGTGACCGCTCGCAGCTGCCCGGGGCCACCCTGCCTCGGAGCCGGGCTGGGAGGCCTGCGTCCTGGGCGGCCCCCTTGGGAGCAGGGGCTGCTCTGGGGTGTCCCCTGGGGAAGCACCGAGGCAGCGAGAGCCGGCATCCTCTGTGAGCGCCTGGACGGACGCGTCCCGGACGGAGTGATCCCAATCAGGGTCAGGCGGGCGGGCGCAGCGGCGCGGGCGTGTGCACCCGGCATCCCCCTCGGGCCAGCCCCGGGACTGCGAGGGTCCCCCCGCCCCCGCGAAGGAGCCCTGGACCTGCCCAACCAGCAGGCCCTGAGGGCCGGCCCCGAGGTGACCCGCAGGTCAGGGGGCGCCCCGGTCCCTCAGCCGTACCCCTCCGCACCCGCAGGCCCCGCCTGGCCCCCGTGAGCATGTGGACCCTGGATCCGCACCCCAGGCGCTTGGGGCCCGGAGGGGGGCTGCCAACGAGGGCCTTGGAGGTGGTCCCACCTCTGGCCCACGCGGGGGCCCCGGGCCGAGCTGTGCCCCGAAACGAGAGTCCGACTTGACCCCGCAGCCACCAGCGTCCAAGCCAGGACGCCGGCGCAGTCCCTGTCCCCCTCACCCCCCACCTCCCGGGCGGTCAGGGCTCCAGCTCGGCTTCCTCCTCGGCCCTCCCCTCTTCTCAGACAGCAGGCACCCCACCCCACGAAGGGCGCCGCCCGTGGGTGCTGCCGGCCCGGGCTGCCGGCCGGCGTGTCTGGGAGGGGCGGGCAGGGACGGCAGGAGGGTCCCCTTCCTCTCGTTCCAGGGTCTGGGGCGGCAGAGCCTTGAGCTCACGGGGACTCGTGTGGGGGTGGACGGTGCCTGCGTCTGCGTGTCTCTCAGGCCCGTGCCCTGTCCCCCGAGGCCCCCGCAGCCCACCACCCATCTCTGCTGCATCCGGCCGGGGCCCACCGGCGGCCCGAGTCCCGGGGGTGCTGGGGCTCGTCCAGCACAGGCTGGAGGCCCCGAGACTGCACCCCACGATGGTGACAGTGTCTCCTAGAAGCCACAGCCAGCCCCAGCAGCCTGCCGTGTGGGGGGCGGGGGGCTGCGGCCGGGGCAGGGAGGGGACGCCCGGGCGGGGTGCGTGTGTCTCTGCCCGCGTGGGAGCGGGGGGCGTGCGGCTCTGCGGTCCACGAGGGGCCGCGTGTGGGCGCGAGCCGTGGCTGTGCTCTCTCTGCCTGCGGGTCCGGGACGGGCGGCCTCCCAGGCCAGCCTTGCGGTGTCCACGGGCGAAGCCGGCCCACTCCCAGCCCGCCCCGCGGGGCCCTGAGCCTCCTGGGGCCCCGCAGCCCAAGGCAGAGACAGTCTCCTCATCTGCTCTGAGCAACCCCCAGGCCTATGGCTCCTCCCTCCATCCCCTCCTCCCTCCTCCTCTCCCCGCCACCCCGTCCCCTCCTTCCTTCCTTCCTTCCTTCCGTCCATCAGCCCGGTGGACCTCTGGCCCCAGGGGATGAGGGTGGGCCTGGAGCGTCTCCCGGGCTCTTGGTCTCCGTCTGACGTGAGGCCTTTCCCCGTGGGAGGGACACTGAGGGCAAGTGGGGCGTGAAGGAGGAGCCACCGCTCCGGGGAGCCAGGACGACTTCCCGGGGGAGGCTGCCTCCGGCTGACACTGGAGCGAGAGTGCGCGTCGGCTCAGGGAGGCTGGTGCTGGAGGTGGGAGGGAGCGAGCGGACAGAGGCCCCACCGGGGGGTGCAGTGGGTGGGGGGCTCCTCTTGGCTGTGCCCGGACGTGGAGTCCCACACCAAGAAGGTGGGGTGTCAGCCGACGGAGGGCTCAGCAGGGCCGATGGAGGGGAACCAGGGCTGGGCAGTGGGAGCCAAGGGGCTTGGCCCAGGGCCTGGGGGCGTGCCGGCCTGAGGCTGGGGTCCGGGGGGACCTGGGGGGACCCAGGGGCCTGGGAGCCTGGGGGTGGGGGGCTGCCCCAGGCAGTTCTGCAGTGTGGACCTTGGGGGAAGCGTGGGGTCTCCTTGGGGAAGATGACGTGGGGACAGGCTGCAAGGCCCGGCTGGGAGGGTCAGGGCTGAACGGAGCAGGTGCCGGAGGCCCGCCCCCAGCCCAGCAGCCGCGCCGGCCAGGAAGCAGGGCCCGATGGCCATCCTGGGTGGGCCTGGGCGTACGGGGACCTGCGAAGCGGCTGCGCGGATGCCCTGGCGGCCCCCAAGGCACGTTCAGCACACGGGGGACCCCGGCACACCCAGCCCCAGAGCAGCCGGCCTCGGGGTGGGCGCTCAGCCTCGCCAGGGCCAGCCCCAGCCGGTGGAGGCCCCAAGCGGTGCGGCCAGCCCCCGAGGCCAGGGCTGGGTGCTCGAAGGCGTCACGGTGCAGGTGTGGCCATCGCCCTGTGCCCACCCTCCAGGAGGGGTTGGGGGGGCTGGTGGTCAGAGACGGACAAGGAGAGGTGGCCAGTGGGGGGTCCACCAGGCGACCCCTTGCCCCGCAGCCCGCCCTGCCCTGCGGGTGGGCTTCCCCATGCCCGGCCCTCCCCCGGCCCTCAGCGCCTGTGACTGGAGCAGGCCCAAGCGGCCCGTCACGCGCCGGGCACGGAGCCCCCGTGCGGACGTTGCCCTTTGCTGATCGGGGAGGCCCGCCCCGGAGGCGGACGAAAGGACGAAGCGTGCGCACCCCCAGCTCACGTCCTGCAGAGGCACGTGTTCCCCTTTAAGCTGACGCTGGAGCGAGGCCAACGCGACAGCGACCGGAAGGTGACAAGGATGAATCATGGCTGTGGCTGCCGCCCCCGCGCGAGCCTCCGCCCCCGCAGCAGAGCGGGCGGTGGCCGGGCCCGGACGCCAGCCGCGGGCCCGGAGGGGCGCCCTGGGCTTGCAGGCCTGGGGGGCGGGCCCTGGGCCCCCCGACTTGTGGGAGGGCGGGGCGGCGTGGCCGGAGGGCCCGGCAGCCACCTCGGGTGGCGCAGGTGGTGAGCTGCTGCGAACGGTCCTGCGCGAGGCCAGGGCCTTGAGGGGACACACGGCTGAGGAGCGGCCGCAGCGGGCCGGTCACACTGCCCTCCGCCCCCCGGCCAGGGGCTGGCACTCGCACGGCCGAGGCACCCGCGTGAGGCCCTGGCCAGGGCGGCCCAATGGCCAGCGGCCCCGGCCGCTCTGGCTTCCTCACTCCCGTCCCCTTCCTGTCCCCAGCCCCCAGCCGAACAGGCTCCCAGGGACGGGACGCTGGGAAGGTGCTTTGAGGGGACGAGACCCGGGCACAGCAGGGAAGGTGGGCATGAGGGCAACGTGGGCAGGGGGGGGACCCCGGGTCGGGTCCTGCCCAAGAGGGGGGCAGGGGAGGAGGCGAGAGGAGGGCACAGGAGGCGCCTCCGGTCTCGGGGAAGGCCGGGCTGGGCCCGCAGGGCCTCCCCGCGCCAGGGGCTCCTCGGCAGCTCCAGGCCAGCAGGCGGGGCGCCCCGTGTGGGGGACGGCCCGGGAGGCCTCGAACGGACAGGCGGGGGACGGCCTCGGGGACAGGCGGGGGACGGCCTCGGGGACAGTCGCACACGAGCCTGCGCCGCCCAGCCCCTGCCTGAGGGGGAGCTGTGGGTCACCCGGGTGCTGTCCTGGCCAGTGCTGGGAGGAGGGGCCCCCAGAATGACCCCGTGGCCAGGATAGCAGGTGGGGACACCGCCGGCCCTCCCCGCCCCTGGGGGTCGCAGGAGGAAGGCGGCACGGCCCGCTGGGGGGGCGCGAGGGGGCTCACCCTGGCGTGAGCACCGGGCCAGGCTGAGCCCAGGGTCTCGTGTCCCTCCCACCTCCCCGCCACCCCCATTCCCCCCTCCGAGCCCTCCGCCCTCCCCCTCCCCAGGCCGCACGGGGCCAGGGCACCAGGGTGACTGGCACACCGGCCGCAGGCGAGGCCCAGTCCAGAGCCAACTCCTCTGCCGCTGGGGGGGGGCCCGCCCGCCCGGCAGCCCTGGCAGGCCCGTGTGGGGCGGCTGGAAAAGCCGGTTCCGAGGCGGCCCTGCCCCTGGCCGGCCTGTGCCGACAGGCAGGTCCTGGGGTTAGGAATGCGGCTTGAGAGGCGGCCTCTCGGGAAGGGCCCGGCCGGCTGCTTGGGGCCCCGTGCGGGGGCGGCTGGGAGCCCTCCCCACCCTGGACCCTCCTCGGCGGCTCCCAGGGGCCCACGGGGCCTCCAGGCCGGACTGGAGCCAGGAGAAGCCCAGCCCGCGGGGGAGGGCAGGGCGAGGCCAGGAGCCACGGGCCGTCCCCAGTCCCCGGGAGAGGCCAGTGGCCCAGGCCGCCCGTCAGGCTCCTCGATTAGAATGGAACTGAGGGGCCCTGGGCGGACCCGGAGAACCCCAACCGCAGCCCCGCGGCAGGGCAACGGGCAGTGCCTGGGGGGCAGGGACGTCTGCAGGGCCAAGTTCAACCTGCGGGGAAGTGGGTGCTGTTTGACCACCAGCAAGGAAGGAGGGACCCGAGGAGCAGAACTCGGCCCCATCTCCCAGGTCCACTCCGCCAGGAGCACCTCCGCCTGCAGACGCGGGCCGCCCCTGCCCCCCCAGAGCCCGCCGGCCGCGGAGCGGCCACCGAGCCGCCCCAGGACCCCAGGACCCGAAGCTCTCCTGGGAGGTCGTGGCCTGCTCGGCTTTCCGTGACTCGAATCCCTTATAAACTGTCATGAAACGAAGTGTCGGAGCTGCTCGCTATGGGAAAACGCAAACGCAGTTCCCGTCGGGCGGGTGGACGCAGCAGAGCTCGGGGACAGGGCGGAGGGCGGGCGCGGAGCCGTGCTCCCGCAGAGCGTGGGGCAGCCCGCGCCCGGCAGGTGCGGGGTGTCCCGGGGCCCCACACCGGGCGGGTCGGCTGCCGAAGGCCCCAAAGCCCGCGAAGACGCGGACGCGGGGCTGTGTGGGCCGCAGTGAGGACCGGCGAGGCCGGCTGGGGCACGGGCGCCGCAGCCACTGGCCAACGACTGGGAGCTGAGCGCGCCGGCGTCGGGGCGAGGGCCTGCGAGCGCCCAGCCCTCAGGTGCCGCGCCCGCGGGAGCCCGGCCCCGGAGGCTCCTGGACCTGGAGGCTGGAGGGCCCGGGGGGAAGGGTAGGGACGGCCGCCCCGGGGCCTTCGCCACCTGCTGAGCGCCCAGCCCCTGCCCCGCACTCTGGGTGGCCCGCCAGCCAGGGAGGGGCGTGGGCGCCCGCTGCCACCCGCACCCAGCTTGCAGCCCCCACGCTCGGGTGCTGGGCTGCCCCCAGGGCACCCGCTCTGCCCCAGGCCCGTGCTGCGCCCAGGCCCCCACAGTCCCCACACGGCATCCCTGCTGTCCCCAGGCCCGCGACCCCGCGGCGCCCCTGCAGGCATCATGCGCGCTCCCGGGCCCCCAGCGCCCGGGCCTGACCCCCCATCCTTGGGGTTTGGCTCAGGGCTCGTCGGGGCCCCCGTAGCAGGACCTGGGGGCTGGGCCCGGCCCACGAACCTCAGCGTTTCCAGCTCCCCCAGGGCTGGGCCCCCAAGGCACAGCCACCCAGAGCTCAAGAGCCGCCTGCGTGTTGGTCCGCCTGGGTCCGGGAGCCAGAGGGTGAACGGGCCGCGCTGTGCCTCCGTTTCCCCTCCTGACCCCGAGGCTCCCGTCTCCCCCTCTGGACTGTGTGGAGCCCCCGGAAGCCCCGGGGAGCCTGCTCGTCCCCGGTAGGGGCCGGGCCGCGAGCCCCGCACAGGGACTTGCGGGCCGGGGCCTCTGGCTGTGGGGTCCGCGGGGCGGTCCTCACCCTGCTCCCCGCAGGGCGCCCTGGGAGGGCCACCGCGGTGCGGCGGTGCCACCTGCCGACGGTCCCCGGCGTCGCGCCCTGTGGGGGCGGGTTCCGGGGCGGGGCCTCGGCCCAGGCGGGGCTCGCTCAGCAGGTGGCACGGTTCAGAGGCGCAGCCGCGGCTCCTTCTCCCCACAGGAGGGCTCAGGCAGCCGGCCAGCGGCCAGCGTTCGCCCACCCGCCCGCGCGACGTCTGCCGAGCCCAGGCCAGGGAGGACGCGCGTGGCGGGCTGACCCCCGGGGGCTGCGAGGGACAGGGCCGGCCTTGGGTCTGAGCGACCGGAGTTGCATGGAGGCCCTCCAGGAGGGGACGGCCAGGCGGGGACCAGGGTGGGCCTCTTGGCGCAAGTGCAGGACACTCCACGCTGGGGCCGCAGCGGGGCTGGGGGCCGGGGCCGGGAGGCGGGCGGCCGGGTCCCTGTTGCTCTGAAAATCTCCTCTTTCCGTCGTCGGCACTGGTGACGCCTCCAGCCCCCGCCCTGGGCTGTGGTCCTGCGGCCCCCTGACCACGGCCCTAGCTGGCCTCCAGGGCCTGGTGCCCGTGCCGGGGACAGAGCATCGGGAGGACGGTTTCCGGGGCTTGGGGGGAAGCGGTCGGGGTCTGCCGAGACCCAGGTTTGGCCGAAGGCGGGCCTTTCCCTGGAGGAGGTGGCAGGGCCTGGATCCCTCTGACAGGGCGAGATTCCGAGACGCCCAGGGCACCAGCCAGCGTGGGGGTCTCACCGCGGGGATTCCAGTCTCTGGAAGTCCCCGTCACCAACGGCTGGGCCATGTGCTGGGCCAGGCGAGCGGGTGGTGAGGGCGGCCGGGTGCCCAGGGTCTCGGCCCATGAGGTGGGGGCCTGGTTCTGTCCAGCCGCTGGCCGGGCTGCACCCCAGAGAGTCTGGGGCCGGTCTTCAGGACTCAGGGAGGGGCCGGGGTGGGGCACGCCTGCCTGCGGGCCCTGGTCCCTTCTTCCCTGACAGAGTCACCCCTCGTAGGTGTCCCCGGCTAGCCTGAGGGCCACCCTGCGTGAGGCCCAGGGCTACGGACGGGCTCATCGGCAGCTTTCATGGGGACCCGGGGGCAGGGCCCCAGGACCCCAGACTGGCTCACCCAGGCGGCTGCCTGGGCCTCGGCCACCGCAAGGCCGGGCGCAGTTTGACTCATCAGTCGCCCCTGCTTCCAGACGGGGCGGGGCCTGTGCCGCCCGAGTCCGGGAGATGGGGAGCCCCTCCAGGGCGTCCCGAGGCCCACGGCCTGACTCCCCTTCACACGGGGCTGTCCCGTGCAGCCCAGGGCTGGGAAGGGACGAGGGGCGGTGGGAAGGGCTGAGATGCCGCAAGGACCACGCTGTGTCCTCAGCACCTGGGACCCCAGAGGGGAGCCAGGTGCAGCCACGCTCTCCCTGTGAGGTGACAGCTCGTTTCCACAGCAACCACGATGCTCCCAGGGCGATGGCAGTGGTGATGGTCCAAGAGCCGGTGGCCCCATGAAGCCACGCGCGGGCTCGCCCCATGAAGACTCGAGTCTGTGCTGCGGAAGCTGCCCAGGGTCCAGAACCTTCCAGGCCTCTCCATGCCCGACTCCTCAGGGCCTCCTGACCTGCTTCCTCAGGGGTCGGAGGTAGCAGACCCTACCCCAGCCCCCCGCCCTCCGAGGCTGTCCCCAGTGCTCAGGGCCCGCCCAGTTCGCAGAGGCCCAGCGGCCCGGCTCGGCCTCCCCAAACCTGTCGTCAGAGGAGCCTCAGCTGCTCGGAGGTGACACCTGAGTTCCTAGCCAGTCTCCCTGGGGTGCACTTCCCTGACGAGGCCTGAGCCACCACACCCCTGCGTGCACTGCACCCCAAAGCCAGAAGTGGGGTGTCCAGGGGGCTGGTGGCCGGGCGGGGCCGCGCCCTGGCCTGCCGAGGGTCCCCTTGGCCGACCTTCTGTCCGTGTCCTCAGAAAGCTCTTGCCAGCCGGCCGGCAGAGTGGGCAGGTGGACGGGGCACGGCGGTGCGGAGCGGCCGGCTGGCAGGTGTGCCTGTGTGACAGGTCACGGCAGGCCACCTGCACCGGCCTGGGCAGCTCCCGCGGGCGCTCTCCTCCTGCCCCCCACCGGGCAGGGAGCCCAGGCGCCCAGGCGGCCTCTGGCGTGGGGGCCGGAGGCAGGCGTTTCAGCCCTGGGGCCGGCCTGGGCCTGGGGAGCTGCGCGGGCCGCCCAGGGGGGCCAGACGGCGCGGCCCGCAGCCCCCGCCTGCGCCAGCAGAGGGCGCGCTCCGCGCGCGCAGCCCGGGCCGCTCCCCGCTCCCCGCCTGCCCGGCCGCTGCGGGGACGGTTTTAGGGAGAAAGTGTCCCCCCCCCCCGGGCGGCCTGGGGGTGGGCACACGTCCTCGCAGGCGCCCGGCAAGGGCGCTCGCTGTGTCCGCCCGTTTCCCCGCTCGCCCGAGCCCCTTGGCCGCCGCCTCGCTGTCCCTCTGCCCCCGAGGGGCCGCCCCGTCCAGGGGAGCTGCCGGCGCCACGGTCACCCCCGTCGTCCTCGCCGTCGCTGTCGCCGCCCCCCGCGTGGCGTCTGGGCCCTGAGCAGCCGCCTCGCTCAGCTGCCCCGGCTCACCCTCCCTGACCGCTCGCAGCCGGCCCTCGGCTCCGAAAGCGCCGGTTTGCCCGCCGGGCGGCGGGGCAGGGGCGGCGGGGTGGCGGGCGCCCTGTCATCCGCCCCCCGCAGGACGCCCCAGGTGGCCGTGACTGGTGAGCCTGGCCACGGCGCCTCCGACCTCACGGCTGAGTGTCTGCTCTTGGGCAGCCCCGGGGGGCGGGGGCGCCGGGCAGGGGCTGTGCCGGCCGCACGGTCCCCGCACGCTGGAGCCGGTCCCCCGCGGGCTTACTGTCCAGACCTCAGGCTGACCGCTGGTGCAGCGGCCTCGGACCGGGCTCCAGGAGGGAGGCGTAGGAGCTTCCTGCGGCCGCCGTGACAAATGACCAGAGCTCTGTGGCTTAAAAACACATCCTACCCCCTCACAGTCCCAGAGGTGCGAAGCCACACGGGGCTCCCGGGGGAATCAGGGTGAGGGTGGGGGGCTGGTCCCCCCCCCGCAGGCTCGGGGCTCAGCACCGCGGCCCGCGGCCCCTTCCTCCCCCAGCAGCAGGAGCCTCCCCCTGCCCCTCCGGGCCGTCTTGCCGCCTGTGAACCCACCCGCCTCCCTCCTTTCCCGCGGTGACGCTGGGCCCCGGGACAGTCTCCCCGGCATAAACGGGCCGATGCTCAGCCTCGTCCCGTCGGCAACCCGAATCCCCCTTTGCCGTGTACAGTGACACACGCACCGGTCCTGGGGGTTAGGACGTGACATGTCGGGGGCCTCACTTCCCCGCCGAGCGGGGTCCCCAGGCACACTCGGAGCAGCGCTCTGCCCTGCTCACCCGGTGCGTGCGGGGCGCTGGCCACGCTCGGGTCTCGTGCATGGAGCTGAGGCTCCAAGGGGGCCCCTGCCTGCCCCAGGCAGCACCCGGCCACCAGCCCCTCCTGGGGCGAGGCCGGGCTGCGGGGCACCAGGCGCTGGGAGCGGGGACTGGGGCCGGACCGGCTGGCAGGTGTGAAGAGGCTTCTCGTGGTTCCGTGACCGTGCAGCGGGGGCTGCGGCCACTGGGGCACCCCCGCCCCCTGCCCCCATGGTGACCACGGGCGCCCTCGCCGGCCTGCGGTGTCGCAGGCCCTCCCCTTCCACCCCCCACACTCCCCGCAGGGCCTTCCCTGAGCTGTGGGGCCTGCACGGGACGGACGGGGGACGGGCGCCACGTCGCACAAGGCCTGGCCCAGTGGTTTTGGCCCCGGCGCAGGGTTGGAGCTGGTTCAAAGGCTTCGGCAGACGCGTCTTGAGGGACAGCGCAGAAGGACTTCTGTTTGCCTTGCGGCTCAGGAAAACCATTACGACCGGTTTGGCCAACCGCGGGGCTGGTCCCGACGCTGTCTGCGTCCGCCAGCGGGCCCGGGCGGGAGCGCGACGGCCTCCGCACGGCCTGTCCGGGCCCCAGCCGCAAGCACGAGGCGGACGGCGGAGCAGGCGTGGGGGGGATCCCCGGGGTCACTGAGGCGCCCTGCCGCCTGCACCTGACCACAGTCGTGGCTTTAGGTCCCCGTGGGCTGGGCCTGGCTGACGCGGGTCAGGTCCCGTCCTCGTTCTTGGAACCCCCGGGGCCTGCCAGGGGTGGGGGCCCTGGCGGGAGGGGTGGCACTGCCTGCCCTCGCCCTCTCTGACCCAGGGTCTCCCCAGCCCTGCCCCATGCTCTCCAGCTCAGGCCTCAGCCCCTCCTTGGACCCCTGGCGACCCCCGCGCCGGGCTCCAGGCCTCTCCCCACGTGCCAGGACTGGACGTGGGCAGGCTGGTTCTCCAGGCCGGGGGGCCTTCCGACGGGAGACCCCCAGAGTCGCCAGCTTTGTCGTGGAAGGGAGCCCGTGTGAGCTCGCCTCCGGGGTGGTCTGGGGGCAGGGTCGGCAAGCGCCGGGGCGTCAGCTGGGATGGCTGAGTGTGCACCGGGCACCCCGGGCTCCCCAGAGCGGGGTCTGCAGCGGGGAGCAGGCTGAGCCCCCCCATGGAGGCGGCGGCCGCGTCGCTGTCACAGGCCTCGCTGCGCCTGCCACCGCGGGCCGAGCAGGCCCCCCTCGCTCGCCTGTGCGGCTGTTCCCTCTCCGGTCGGTGGGGGGCGGGCAGACCGTGTTCCCGCAGCCTCTCCCCAGGGACAGGAGCAGCCCTGAAACGAGGTCGGATGCCGGCTTCTCCGGGGAGCGCTGACTCACTGGCCGTTTCTAAATTAGACCGAGGGCCGGGGACGGCACGGGCCCTGGGAACCGCGGAGTCTCGTTCCGGCCCGAGCCGGTTTGCGGCTCCTCCTCTGGCCCAGCGCCCTGGGGCCCGGTGCTGGGGTTTGTGGGCCGGGCCGATGGGGAGGGGCCGCCGCAGGAGGGCGGGGCGGCGGGTCGCGGCCCTCCGCGTCCTCCAGTGACACGGTCCCTGCCTGTGCCCCTCCTCCGGCCGTAACCCAGGACCGACCGACGGGGGCAGGGAGTGTCTGCAGGCCCCTGCGCGCGGCCTCCTGGCGCCCTGCTTCTGGACGCGCCGGCTGACGGGCGGTCCCCGTCCCCGTCCCCATGGGATCCCGGAGAGCCTGTCCTTCCTGACTCCCCAGCCAGAGCAGGGCACGCCGGTGCGGACGGGGCCCTCGCCCTGTCTTCTGCCCTCCCCGCCTCGGTCCTCCTCGCAGACCTCCGCGGCTGCGGGCGGTGGCGGCATCCTGCTGACCCCAGCCTGCCGGGGGTGCCCAGCCGCTGCCGCGCGGGGACAGCACCGCAGCTGGCGGGGGGGCTCCGGCAGCCAGGGGCTGTGCCAGGCTTCCTCTCAAGGGTGAAGGAAGGGTGGGGACAGGCGCGGCTGCAGCCGGACCAGGCCAGGGTGGGCACAGGAGCCAGCTGGGGGCGGGACGTGGCCAGGAGGCAGGTGAGCAGGGCCAGGGCCAGAGCTGACACGGACGCTGACCTCGGGGGGCCTGACCTGCTCTCAGGCTGAGGCCCTGGGGAGGACCCCGTGCGCCACGAGGCCTGAGGAGGGCCCTGGGGCCGGCACTGACCACTCGACCTCGAATCTGCCTGTGGGACGGTGACGACGGCCAGTGCCGTGCCCCGTCCACCGCAGGGCAGTGTGGGCGCGGCCCGAGCCAGCGCGGCTCCCCAGACCGGCCCCCAGACCCAATGGGGCCGGTGCCACCGCCGGTCAGGCCCGCCTGGCTGGGTCCGAGGCCGCGCCTCGCACGGGGCTTCCTGCTGCCCGTGCCCGGGCCGGCTGCACGCGAGGCGCCAAGCAGCCCTCCGCGGCGCCCGCGCTGAGGGACCCGGGGTCCGGCCGTCACCGAGCAGAGCCGCGGGAAGCCGCGATGATGCGCACACGACGTGCCGCAGCACTGCCCAGAGGCCTGTTTCCAATGCCAGCACCAGCCCCGTCCCGAAACGGCCAGCGGGGCCGCCCGCTGGAGCCCACGGCTGCGCCGGCCACCGCGGACACCCCGAAGCCCGCCCCTCCTCCTGCCGCCTGCCGAGGCCGCCGTCTGCAGGCCGGACCAGGAAGGCGAGTGCGCGGCCGCCCCTCTGCCCGGAGCCCGTGGCCTCTCAGGCCCTGGGCCTCCCTCTAGGCCAGGGTCTGCCCCGGTATGACACGGCCCCGAGAGGACCAGCCGCACTCTGCCCGGCGGTCCAGGAGGAAGAGGCCTCACCCCGTCTGCACCCGTGGAGCGGGTCCCCCAGGAGGACACGTCCCTGACCGCCAGGAGGGGGCCTGCAGGAGCAACCCCCGATTCACCGAGGGGCTGAGGCCACTGCTCCCTCCCCGCCGGCCAGGCCTGGCAGTGGACAGTGGGCCCCACCATGCAGCCGGCCGGGCCCAGTCCTCCACACGCACCTGGACAGCCCTGGGCAGCCCCTGGCCTGGTCCGATCGGCCACTCTTGTTGCTCTGGGGGACGCTGAGGCCGGGAAGGACATGGGGCTGCGGCGGGACCACAGCGCGAGGCGAGAGGGCAGACCCTTTCCTGTCGAGCCGCTGCTGGCCAAAGCCATCTTCTGTCAGCCCGAAGCCGGGGGCTTCCTAAGGCAGGGACAGGGCAGGGAACACGGCCCGGGTGAGGGGGCCGGGGACGGCAGGTCCTGGGCTTACGCAGAGCAGGCCACAGCGCCCAGCCACGTGCCCAGTGAAGGAGCAACCCGGGAGGACGATGGCGCCTGGACGGCGGGGTGAGGGGGGCGGCTGCCTCCTGGGTCCCCGCCGCCTGGGACAGGCCTGGCTGCCCCCCAGCCCCGGGGCGTCCTAGCTGACCTCTGCTCCGGCCCAGACCCGCTGGGCTGGGTGCCGGGGTTCGGAGAAGCGCCTCGTTAGCCATGAGGGGCGGACCCCAGCCCGGCCTCCTCCCCACAGCGCAGCCCGCCCCGCAGACCCAGCCATCACCGTGCCCCAGATTCCGCTTCTGGAAATGCACTCGCAATTAAGTCACGAGGCCCAGGGCTGCCCGAGGGAGGGCCGGGTCACACGGCCTCGTTCCGGCCGCCCGCAGCCGCGGTGCACATGCAGCCCGCTGGCCGGAAGGTGGGCGGAGGGGAGGGGGGCGGCAGGGCCTGGTCCCAGCCCCTGGAGGGCAGGCCCCCCACCCCGTGTCATCACCTGGGGCGACGCCCCTCCCCTCGCCCTCCCCTCCGTCAGAGGAGTTAGACTCCGAGGTTCTTAGTGGCCCAGTGCGGCGAGCGGGGCAGGGGCAGAGCAGGCCCCCGGACGGACAGTGCTGACCAGGGGAGGGGTCCCCGGGCCGCAGACCTCCGACCTCCGACCTCCGACCCCCAGGGTTCCTCCTCACGCCCCCGGGCAGCAGCGGGGTGTGGCTGCCCATGGGGCGCCTTCCCTCCAGGCCTCGTTTCCTCCTCTCTCTGCCCCGTTTCCACCGGGATCTTTGTCTGAAATTGGCTTTGGAGCTCTTCCCCCGGTGCGGCATTTGTCCCTGTGCGCCACTTGGCTCTTAATTGATCAGGGATGTTTTTATCTGGAAAATCAAATGCATCGGAGTTCTTCTCCGGGTTTACGCGCGGGAAGCGCTGACCGGACTCGGCCGGGACCTTCAGAGACCCGGAGCGGACGTCTTCCGCGCTGGCTGAACGAGACTGGACCTCGGTCATGCGCTCCTTCCCCAACGGCTGCCACCGAGGGCCGCGGGCACACCCGACCAGGGCCGCGGGCAGACCCTACCAGGGCCGCGGGCACACCCTACCAGGGCCACGGGCACACCCGACCAGGGCCACGGGCAGACCGTCCAGGGCTGCGGGCACACCCGACCAGGGCCGCGGGCGGATGGGCAGCAGTGGCGCCTCTCGCAGCAGGGAGCCCACGGGGCCCTCGGTGCTCAGGGGCCCCTTGAGGAGGGCGCCTGGGCGGGAGCCGCCAGGCCGGGCGGTTTTCTGAAGGGGACGAGCGGCCGGTCCTGGAGCGGGAGACCAGGACGCGGCCAGCCCGCTCTGGGAACCTGACGACACACGGGAGCCCGACGACCCCTGCTCCTGCCAGTCGGGGCGGCCGCGCCGCGTGCGTGCGCGTGGGCGAGTCCGGGCTGGGCGCCTCCTCGGGCGACGAGCCTTCGGCCTCTCGGCGTGTGGGACGCGAGCGGCCATGGAAACGTTCCATGCTGTTCGGGCGAGGATGGGTCAAGGCGCAGGGAACCTTATTCTGGATTTATCTCTGGTAACGATGACTTTAAAGGGTCAGTGATCAGGGGCGAGCTTTCCGGGTCTCTCCGTCGGAGCGAGCTTGCTGCCCGTGTCGCACGCAGCCCGTGGCGGGGCTGGGCGGGGCGGGGTCAGCTCGCCGCCGTTTTAAAAGCGGCCGCTGTAAAAACTGGGGGGCTCCCCGTTTTCCGGCCGGGAACGCCCCGCACCATGCTGCTCCGTCCTGGGACCTCGGGGAAGCCGCCCCGCTGGACCGTGGTCCCCTCCAGCCTCAGGGCTGTCTGTCAGCCCGACACCCGGTGCAGGCCACCAGGCTGCCTGCGGCCAGGGGCTCCAAGGCCCCGGCACCCCACAGTGGGCCCCAGCCCCTGAGGGTTCTTGCCGTGACCTTGGGGACTGTCCCTTCACTCCTTGGCGAGGCCTGCCCCAGAGGTACTGCGGGCTCCAGCCAATCCCACACACTCTCCGCCAGGAGGGGCCCAGCCCAGGCCCAACTGCCACGCGCCTCAGCCTCGCGCCGGGCCCCCAGGCTGCACTGGGACAGACGTCCACCGGGCGGACACTGCCCGGGAGGTGGCGTCCCAGAGCACCGCGGCCGGCCGGTGCAGGGACCCATCGAGCAGGACGCGGAGGCCTGGGCCCCGCCAAGACTCAGAGGCTCTGACCGGTCGTCCCAGCCCGAGTGCCGCCGGTCAGCTGTGGCGCTGTCGACCCACATGCCCGGTCAAGGCCGCTCTGTCCAGGGCCGCCCCCCTCGGCAGAGCAGGGTCCCCAGCAGCCACCCTGCAGGTCCTGCCCCTGGCCTCCCGGTGTGACCATGTGACCGAAGGTGGAGGCCCAGGGTCGGGTCCTGGCAGACAGAGGGACCCTGAACTGCGACAAAAATGGGTGTCTGTGTCCCCCGACTTGCCCCCCAGGCCGGGGCTGCGAGTGCAGGACGCGGGCATCAGGACCCTCCGGAGATAGTGAGGCCCCCGGCCCACCCCGTCGTTTCCTCCTGAAACCCCACAGGTCCCATGGGCGCCTTGGGGGTGGTGTCTGGAGGGAGCAGGGAGCGAGGCCAGGGCAGAGGCGGGCACTGGTGACACGGCTGGGCGTGCGCCCGGAGACGGCCACCTCTGCCCTCCCAGGCGAGCCCGGCCACTGGGCCCTCGCGGCCCCCCGAGCTGGGTTCCGGGTCTGCAGACACTTCCGAAGGCAGCCAGGCCTCGCCGCTCTCCCCGGGCCCAGGGCCAGGGCCCAGGCCGGGCGGTGAGGGGCCCCGGGCCAGAGGACGCCGGGCAGGAGCGGCCTCAGCAACGACAGCCCCTCGGCCCGCACGCCGGCCTGAGCTGGGGACTCTCACCGTGGTCACCGGCACGGCCGGCTCCTTGGATGTGGCTTCGCGTTCGGCAAGGACACGGTGACAGGAAACCGTCCTTCCCCTGCTCGAGGGAGCGCGTCCCGGGGCGGCTGTTCTGATTCTAAGTAGGTGGCTCACATCTCAATTTGCGAGGACATTAACGAGCGTCCCCGAGGAGGCCAGCGATGCCGGGCGGAGGGACGGGGCCGCCGCAGAAACCCTCACGAGGATGGCGTCCGCGACTCTGCCATGTCGTGCGCCACGGCGTCCCAGCTTCCTCGGGCTGGGACAGGTGTCTCCGGGAGGCGCAGGAGGGGCCACCTCAGCCAGGGCAGGCCCCGCGGGGACAGCAGGAGGGTCCAGGCTGAGCCCCAGTGTGGAGCGGGCTGGGCTTTTGGCCAAGGGCACAGCGTCCGTCTGCCCGAGGTCACGCCCCCACGACCCTTGCGCCCCACACTCCTCTCCCTGCCCCCGCTCCCCGCCCAGGGGAACCCTCAACTCCTGGAAGCTCCTGGCCCACGAGTCCGGGATGGGCCAGCTCCTGCCCCTCCTGGCGACACCCTGGGCCCCAGGGACCCCTCAGGGTCAGACTCATTCCCAGGTCGGCCCTCCCGGGACCCCAGGAAACGAGGCTGCAGCATCCTGGCCGCAGCTTCAGTCTGAATGCGTCCGGCCTGTGTGTCACTTTCCCGACGACCCGGGCGGCCTGGGATGGCCCAACCGAGAGGTTTGAAGTAACGTGAGGTGAGGGCCACCTGCGGGCCGCGGTGTGTGGGGTCCACCGTGCCCCGCCATCCGCGGTCCTCGGCCTGCTGGGGCCTCAGCGCCTTGGCCGACGACGGGGGCCGTGCGAGGCTGCCACACGCAGGAGCCCGGCGCGGGTCCTGCCGGCTGTCACACGCTGGGGGTCCGGCCGCCCCCGCCGCGGTGCGGCCGCGTGTCCCTCAGTCTTCCCGGAGCTTGAGAGGAAGCCCGCGGCAGGGCCGGCAGCCGCACGGCCTCAGTGGACACCTCTCCTGAGCGGCTCCGAGGTTCATGAGGACCAGCGTGTCCTTTCATTCTAGAAATGGCTTCTACAAGCCTTCCTATCTCCCCTTACGTCAGGAAAGGCGGTCCTGGGGATCAAACGCAGAGGCAGGGCGACGAGGTGCGGTCCGCTGTTGTTTCCCATCTTCCCTGGACGCCGCAGCGGCCTCGCACTCGCACGAACCCGCGAGCGTTTCTCCGAAAGGCCTGGCCCGCGAGGTGCAGCGCTGCGCACGCCCGAACCCGCACTCTCTCCGGGCCTCCGGCGAGGGAGGGCCCGGGGGGGGGTGGAAGCCCTGGGAGGAAGGGTGCTGCAGGCCGCGGCCCTCTCCTGGCACCGGCCCGGCTGTTCGTGCAGGCAGTGCCCGCCCACGGCCGCGGAGCTGCCAGCGGAGCGGGGCCAGGGCTCCTAGGAACCGCCCTTTCCAGGGGGCCCGGGGTCTTGGGCGGCCCGCCGGGCTGGCCCACCCGGGCCCAGGAGGCCAGCACTGTGGCCCGGATCCCGGAGGCCCTCCAGTGTCCCCCCAAGGCAGAGACCAGCGTCCGTCCTCACAGGCCCCTCCCGCCCGCCTGGGCCGTCCTGGCCACGGCTCCCTCCTGCCTTCCTGGCAGCCGCACGGGGGCCGGAGGGACTCAGCACCCCGGGGCCACAGCCAGGAAGCGGCCCGCGGCAGCAGGGGCATCACTCAGGAGACGAGCGGACGCTGGAGAAAGGGCAGCTGCCCCCAAGGGACCCGCGCTCCCGCCCACGCACGTGTGCGTGCACACACACGCAACACGCGTGCACACACGCACGAGTGCGCACTGCGCGGCCTCCTGCGGGTCCCACCGCCCCCCACCCTGCGGGAGGAGTGGACGGGGCGGAGGCTGCACTGCCCGGCGTCCAGCCCCACGGAGCTGGGGTGGGATCGCCCCCCCCGGCTGCTCCGCCCTGGTGACCTGCTCCCCCGTGGCCGCCCAGGCCGCCTGGGCCGCGGGGGCAGGACCAGCCTGGGACTCGCAGGGCGACCGCTCGCTGGGTGCACAGTGCCGGGCCAGAGCTGGGGGACCGGGGCCGCTTGGGGGCCTGGAGGGGGAGACGGCCAGGGGCCCCGGGGTGTCCAGGACGCCCGTGGGGGCGGGAGAGCCCGGCGGCCCCCCGGGCCCGGGCACAGCTCTGGGAGCTGAAGGTCGGGCCACATTCCTGGAGGACGCCGGGGCCCTGACATCACATTTTCCATGCTCCGCTGGGGGCGGAGCGCGGCCGCCCTGGGAGCAGCTCAGAGGGGCGGGCGGGGCGGCCCGGCCCGTGTCGGCCCCACAGGCCTCAGAGGCCTCAGGCGGGAGGGCTCCTCCGCCTGCCCGGCCGGCCCGCGCCTGCATCAGGGGCCACGCCGCGGCTCCCGGCTCCCGCCGCCAGCTCGGGCCTGCTGCGTCACGTGGGCAGGGTGAGGGAGGCTAAAAATAGCCGGCCCCGCCGGGCCTGAGCTATTCTCAGGCGGGGACGCAGGCTGCTCCGCGGCCGCCCCTCTCGGAGCCCCAGGAGGAGCCGGGGCCTTGGCCAGGGGCTGCGGGCGCCCCGGCCGTGAGCACTCGGGTCCCTCCTTCCACCCTTGGGCCCGGGGCTGGGCCCCTCTGCCGGGCCCCCCCAGCGCAAGGCCGCTTCCCCCTCTGCCCCCACGGGGCCCTGAGGACGTGGGAGCGCCCGGGGGTGGGTGCAGCACGGAGACACGGCCCCACGTTGGAAATGATGGGGAATCCGAGACGAGTGCGGGGCCTCGAGCGGGCGTCCGCTGTAGCCGCCAAGTCACCCCCAGGAGGCCAGCCCTGGCGTTGCCCCCAGAGGCCGCTCTGGTCCCCAAGGAGGGGACGCAGAGCCACGGAGCCCGCAGGAGCTCGAGTTTCGTCCGGGTGCAGGGGACCCCAAACACCGAGGCCCACGGGCAAAACGGCTGCCAGGCCCGCACGGCTCCCGGTCGCCTCCGGTCGCCTCCAGCCACCCGTCGGGCGCTGTGGGCCTCGGGTGGGCGTGTCTGGGGGCTGGTGGCCCCAGAGGTGGCTCTTTGGAGCCAGACCCCAGTGAAGCCAACACCCTGAGGCGCCACCCTCCGAAACTCATCACTTAACCCCTGAGCCCCAGACGGGGCTGACCCCAGGGCCCTGCAGGGTGAAGGGCGACGTGGACACTCGTGCTGACAAGTGACACCCAGGATGGCAGGGCGGGGCAGTTGGGAGTCGAGGCCCCGCCTGCCCGCCGTGGGGTAGGGCAGCTTCGCTCCGTCCCTGCCACTGTCTGTGCCTGGAGCCCCGACAGGTCCTCTGGGCAAGCCCCGCAGGTGGCAGAGGAGGGCCAGAGGGGGCCCCCACGAGGACGCGGCCTGGGCCTCCGAGGCGGTGGGGCCGACGGGCCCATGGCGGGGCTGTCCTCTCCCGGAGGCCGGCCTGTGGGCCTCCGGACACGCCCTCCCTGGCCCTTGCCCTGCACCCCGCCCCGATGAATCACCGAAACTTGCACCGACACGGCCCGCCAGCCGGCCGCCTGCCCGAGCCCGAGGCCCCGGTGCCCGCTCTGCCCGCGGAGGCTTCCGGCCGCGCCGTCACGCCAGGACGGCACGTTCCTGGGACCTCGCTCTCCGGCCGCTGCTCCGCTTAAGTCTGAGCCTGAAACAGCCTGGAGCGGAGCCTCTGGCTCACCTCCGGGTCTGGACACCGCTGGCCCCGCCGCCCCCCAGCCGGGAAGTGTGCCACATTGGGCCACGCGGTACCTCCTTTCCCCCGGGCGGGAGGCCTCGGGCCGGGACGGCACCGCAGAGGGACTCGGCCCTTCGTGCCACGGCCGTCTCTCTCTCGACGCTGTCCCCGCGGCGGTGGACCTCGGCCGGCGGCCCCGCTGGACCCACGATGTCCTTGTCTGCATGCCATCGTCCTCAGACCCGTCTTGGGGCCCAGGCTGCCGTCGTGCGCCCCTTCTCCCGGGGGAAACTGAGGCTGGGCTACTCTTCGGAGCTGTGGGGTGAGGCCTGGAGCCCCCCACTCAACCCTCTTCCCCAGGACTGCACCTCGGGGGGAGGCTCCGAGGCCCCCAGGCTCTCAGAGGGGCTGCTACGCCTCCAGACACCGCAAAGGGGAGGGCAGTGGGACCGCTCCGCGGGAGGCAGGTCGCCCCCTGGCCCTCGTGCCCCCTGCACCCCCAGCTCACTCTCCACTCTGGGAAGTGGGCGAGACCACACATGGGGTTCGGAAGGGAGCCCAGCAGGGACACCCCAACCCGGCCAGCCCTGGAAATTCCCCAGGCTGCCGGGACGCGGGTGACACCCAGGTGACATGGGTGAGACGCACGAGCCGGCTGGGGCAGGGGTGAGCGTCTGTGCGGGCCTGACCAGATGCCCTCACGCCACCGCCAGGTGCCTGGGGGCCGGGCGTCTACAGGCTCGTCAGGCCCCGGGTCCCGAGCCTGGCTGTCCTCTGCGTCCTCCTCACCCCCCAGCTGGGGGCGGGAAGGCCGGGCCCCGGTCCACCTGGGAGCCTCCTGGGACCCCCGCTTCTCGGTCCACCTCCCCCTCCTCCCACCCACTCAGCGGCCGTGGGGCTGGCCGCGTGAGGTCCTCACGGCCACTCTGAACCTCCGCTTTCACTCTTCCGCGTGGCCGGCTGGGCCAAGGGCTGCTGAGCCCACCAGCCGGCTCCCTGCTCTGCCCCAGGGGCCGCAGCCCCCGCGCCCACTGACCGCGGGAGCCGGGCCCCAGCCCCGGGCAGTGAGCCGAGGCTGCAGGCGGGAGCGCGCGCCCCCCATGACTCGGCTGGGGCGCGTTGCCGGGCCCGGGGCTGCAGAGGGGCTTCCCCAGCGCGCCCCACGGAGCGGGCCGTGCTGGACGGGCCCCATCGCGCCGGGCGGGCGGCGGGCCGCACCCCTGCACAGGCGGCCGGGCCGGGGAGCGGAGCGGGTGCTGGCGGGGCTGCTGGGAGCCCAGGCCCCGGGGCCGGGCCGCCCGCAGCCCCGTCTCGGGCTCGCTCAGGGCTTCCTGGTCGAGGGTCCAGGGGAACAAATGCACAGCCTCCCGTCCTGGGACTCTGTCCGTCTGTCTGTCCGTCTGTCTGTCTGCGTCCCACGCAGGGCCCCTGGGTGAGGGGTGGTGCTCGTTCTCCGCCCGCCCCTCCCCGCTCACCCTTCCCCTTCCCCATGGCCCTGAGGCTGAACCCCGGCTCACCTGCGGACGGGGCCCAGGGAGAGGGGGCCAGGGCACACCCTCCCCGCTCCCTGCAGGCAGGTCGCGTCCCCCGGTCCCTGCCCCTGCCACCGTCCCCTGCCTGCACCCGGCAGACATCGTCGAGGACCCAGCGGACTCCCTCCACAGCCCTCTGTGTTGGCGCCAAGGTGGCTCACCCACCGGGCAGGTCGCCTCCCTCCACCCAGTCCCATCCTCGCGAAGTTCTCGTTTCTGGCCTTGTGGGTGTCTCGTGCCGTGGTTGGTTAATGCCGGTCCCCTGCGCTGGCCTGCACGGCTCCCCTCGTGACAGCCGCTGCCCTCCCCTGCCCCCGCTAGCCCGGATCTCGGTCACGGCGAGAGGGTCCCGAGTCGTGCTGTCACTCCGGCGAGTGGGCCAGGTCTCCGCCCCGGTTCCTACCTGCATCAGGGGCCCAGGGAACTGAGGGCCGCCGTCGAGGGCAGTGCGGGACAAGGCTGGCCGTCGAGGGCACCTGGCCCCGGACCCGCAGGAGCCGCGAGCGAGCAGGTGCCCGGCGGGACCTGAATCAGGAGGCCCAGGCGGGCTCCAGCCGGACTCGGCAATGTCCCCAGGCCCCCGGGGCTGAGACCTCAGCTTTCCTGGGCTCTGTTGGCCCGTCTCTGGCTGTCCATCTGACTGTCCGTCTGTCTCTCTAGCTCCTGCTCTGCTGTCTTTGCAGGTGGCCTCGTCTTTCCTTCTGCAGACAGCTTGCCATCCACGTCCTTCCGTCCCTACCCCCGGCCCAGGCAGTGAACCCCTGGATCCTACCTGGTCCTTCAACGAGCTCTGTCCCAGCAGAACTACAGAGCGGGGGACAGGAGTCCCCAGGGAAAGGGACCCGGCAGAGCCTGAGCCAGGGGCTGGAGGGGAAGCACGAGGTGAACCCCCATCCCTCCTGAGCCTGCAGGACCCCGAGGGAGCCCTCAGGCAGTGACGGGCAGGGGGCAGTGAGGGGTGGTCCCACCCTGGTGCCGTCTACCCTCTACACCAGCCAGCAAAGGGAGGTGGGCATGCCCGGCCCGGCTGGGCACCCACAGCCGTGTCCCTGAGAGGCCAGTGGACTGTGAAGGACAAAGGACAGACAAGGACAGTGGAGGACGGAGCTCTGTGGGTGTGACCTCAGGACTGCCTCAGAGGTCGGGGGGTCTCCCAGGGCCTGTCACCAGCACCATGCGACTAGGACGAGGAGCTGGGTCCAGGGCATCCCACCGGGGTGCAGCGGTCCCCCCTACATGGGGACTGAGGCCTTTCTTTGCACCGCGTGTGCCGTGGGGACACCTGTCGCCCCTGAAGTCTCCGGCTCCTGCTCCAGGACGACCCATCCACCCAGCCCAAATCCAGCCCTGCTGTCGGCTCCCTTGTCTGGCCAGCGTCCTCCTGCTGTGGCCTCCTCTGCCCCGTCCTTGCCAACGTGCTTCTGACCCTTGGTGTCCAGGTGGAGGAAGAAGGGATTCTGAGAGCCCCGGACCTCACCCTTGCACCAAGGCTGGGGGTGTGGGGGGGCAAATGCCTTCTCCCCTGGGCAGGTCGGGCATCAGGGTGCCGAGAGCGGCCTCGGACAGAAGCCGGCCCCGCAAGGCCACACAGGGCCGTTCAAGTGCTGTGGGGGGTGGGGTCGGGGTGCTGGTGCGTGATCCCTGAAATGCCAGGGACGCCTCCTGCCTGCTGGGCTTCCTGGGCTTTGGCTGGAAAAGCGGGACCTGCCGTTTCTGAGCAGGTTTTGAGTGCTGAACGAACCTTTTAATGAACGCGACTGTTGTCACTGGTCCTAGACTCATCGTAAGGTTGCGAGGTGAGCGTACCAGCTGCCGAGTGGGTACTCCTGCCATCTGCGGTTCTGTTGCTAAATTTCGGGCCGTTTACTCCTGCCGGCAGAAGTCAGAGCGTTGGCAGAGGAAACCGGGTGCAAAGCAAAAAGGAAAACCGGTACCGCAGGCGCCGGGACCTGCGGGCTGAGCCCTCCCCCGCGCGAGGCTGGCAGGTGGGCCGCGTTTTCCTCAAGAGCCGCTTGACACGGTTTATTCCTGAAGGAACAGAATTTAAAATATTATGGTAGGTCAGGCCGTAAAGGAGATACTTTACTTGACTCATCCTTCAAAAAATAAATAGTCCAGGTAAAGGGATTTGATTTTTAAAAATCCGTCGTGTGTTTTTCGTTCTCAGGTCTACCTCATTGAGCTTTAATCAGTGTCAGATGTTCGTCTCCAACCCGCCGATGCGATCGCCTGCCTGAAAGGTCCAGGAGAACGTCTAGCAAGTCACTGAGGAGAGGAAACTCGGAGCGATCACTTCGAAGGTAAATTGAGAGCAGCGGCGTTTCTCTTGTCGAGCTGCACTGGTTGAGCGTGAGCGAGGACTGCGGCATCCCTGACGGAGTGAGAAAGATGAGAACGCCCGGGAGGAAGGCAGCTCGCCCGACGTTTTCTTAAGAAAGGACATCACACTGAAGGTCACACGAGAACGCTCGCGTCGACGGCGAGGCCCGTTCTTTTTAACGTTGACATATTTTAACTTTATAATTAAAAGGTGCTAGAGACGTTCTAGCAAATAAAAGCACGCGCGTGTTCGTGCCAGAACGACACCAGAACACCCTTAACGATGCTGACGACGTACGTATATCCGTTTCACTGAAGAGACAAAAAACGGTGAGCACGTGAAGAAGAACATGAAGTTTTGGTTTTCGCGCACTTTTCTTCTTATTAGAGGTGGCTTATCCTTACGTGCAAACCAGTGGCGGCCTACAGCAGGCAGCGTGAGGGAGGGAGGCGCTGCTCCTCAACGAGAATTATGCCCAGACGTCCTGTTTTTAGGAAAGAACCTGTTTCAGTAGGTATGACCCCCTAGAAATAGGCAAATATTTTAAATATTTTAAATAACGTTGCTTCTGCGTGAAGGAGAGGCCCGGCGTCTCGGTTCGCCCTCAAAGGCTGACACGCGCCAGACGGAGCCGGCAGGACGCCCGTGCCCACACGCGCAGAATCGTCCCAGAGGACGTGGCACCCAGCCGTCTGTGGCCCTTCCCCTTCTGAGGCCAAGGGAGGGGCGCTGCGACAGTGCGTGGGCAGCGCCGCGCCGCCAAAGCAAACCCGTCGCTGGCCGCCCAGAACGAATCCCTGGAGACCTGATTTAACGGCGAGAGATGGGTAACGTGTGTAAGAGATCGGATTCTGAACGGGCCACTGCTCAGAGTGACAGAAAAACCTAACGACGTTCCCTCTCGCTGAGCCGTTGCGGCTCAGTGGGATCCCCGGAGTCGCGTTCACGCGTCTGCTCATCCGGCCACCAGAGCCGCTCTGCACAGGCCCGGAGCAGAGGGCAGACGTGGGCTCCCACCACGCTGCGGAGAGCAGGCAGTTGTGGGGCTTTTTGTCTTTTAAAACAGTGTCAGGATATGTTTGAGGTCTCGAAGTTTCCAGCAACGGACATGGAGATGAATCTTTGCAGAGCTGATTTCATTCACACAAAGTGGCAAAACAGAACTTACAGCTGAGTCGAGACTCCTTGGCAAACGCGGGCTGTCGAGGGCCGCCACGAGCCACGCCGGGTCCCGCGGGGGCGTCGCCTCGTCCTCGGAACGTGGCCGTCGGAAGGTCGCGCGCGGTCACTCCACCCGCAGAAAGAGCAGGCGCGACGCCGGAGGCTCGACGACTCCAAAAGAGCGTTGCCGACTCGGAGGCAGACTGTCCTGTGCAGCTCCCCTGACTTTGCTTCAGTTACCATTTGGGGCTCAGTGCCTGTGGGACCCAGTTGTCCTTTTGGGCACGAGGAGACCCTGAACAGGGGCGGCATCACCCCAGCAAGCCTGCCGTGGACAGTCCCTGCTCGCCTGAACCGCGGCCGTGCTGCCGGCTGCTGCCTGCCTGGCTTTACACAAATGTCCTGGCCCCGCCAGTGATGTCTTCTGCCAAAGCAGAGGCCCTGAGTGCTCTCACGTGCGTCTGATGACAGAGGCAACCACGACGTTGCCAGGAGAATCCATGATCACCCTTCCATTTCCTCCACGGCCGAGCGGACCGAGAGCAGCGGTGACACACTCAGGCCTGGCGGGGCCGCCCGGAGGTGGCAGGCTGGCCAGCACACTCAGTGCAGGGGGCCGGGGCCAGGATCGCAAGGCCCGGGCGGGACGGGCCCTGTGTCTGTTGGGGACAATTTCAGGTGCCATATCTGATGGAGCCGATGAGGACAACGGGAACGGGGAGCCAGTGGGGCTGTGAGCACTGTTGGTGACTCTTGGTTTCGGCCGCCTGCCCCGAGTCATCCTGGCCGACGTCCTGAGTGTCCCTTTCGTTTATCCCCACACACTGTGATTTTTACGCTACGGTAAATAGAAATGGTTTAAAAATTTTGTCCGATGTCCATTCTGAGACATAGCGATAGGACGCGTGTTTGCATGGCGGCGTGTGTCCCTGACTTCGTTAAACTCACGAACGTAGCGGTGCTTTCTGTAGATCCCCTAGGATTTCCCGTTTGGTCGTCATGTTGCCTGAAACCAAAGGCGGTTTTACTTCTTCCTCCCGATCTCTGTGCCTTTTCTTCTTTTTCTCGTTTCGCTGCACAGACGGCTCTCTAGTTCCACGCTGGTGGGAGGGCGAGGACGCTCCGGACCCGGGAAGTGGCGCTGGGGCGTGTGTCGCAGTGCGCTCTGTCAGCTCCGGACGTTCTCTCGGAGAGTTTTGATCATAAAGAGGATGTTGCGTTTTTGTCAGAATGCCTCTTCTGACCAGGCGAGCCTGGGATGGACCCAGACTCACGACACCTGGTGTCCCCAGAAGGCGGACACTGATGCTGTGGGAAGGGGCCCCACCCTTCTGACCGCATTTAGCTTTGACCGCCCCCTTCAGGCTCCGTGTCCACACGTGGCCACGCCGCGGTGGGACGCCGCTCCGGCCACTGGCCGCCTTCGCGGCGCTAGACGCTGGGCTGCGCGTTCAGGCTGTGGGACCGGCCGATGCACTGACACGGGAGGTGCCGCCTTCCCTAGTGAGGCCCCTACAGCCCGCCCGGCCGCGCCCCCAGCCCTGGCTGCAGGGACCCGCGCAGCCTCGGGAGCGGAGGGCGGCCCCGCGGAGCCGACCGGACGGGGACGGCGGCCCGGCCGGCGGCATCTCCGCGGGGAAACGGCGCCGACGCCCTCAGCGCTGCGCCGGGACGCGCTGCGGACGGCGCTGGGCGCGCGGCCGGGGCGGCCCCGCGGCCCTGGGGTGGGCGCCCCCCGCGTGCCGGGCGCGGACGCTGGGCACCGCCCGCGGGGGACACGGGACCCGGGGCCGCCGAGGCGCGGGGGGGAGGGTCCTCAGCCGCCCCGCACCCCGGCCCCGGGCCTCGCACGTCGGCCTTGCCCTCTGAACCCTGCCGGGCCGGGCTGCGCGATGCGCCCTGCGCCCCCCCCCCCGGGCCCGGCCTCTTCGTCCGTCCGTGGCTGAGGGGGGCACGGACGAGGGCGGGGCCCACGGCCCGGCCCCAGCCGCGCAGCGCAGCTCCCCGGCCCCGCGTGCACCGCCCCCGCCACCGCGGGAGGGGTCCCCGCCCGAGAGACCGCGCCGCGCGGCCCCTTTAAGAGGCGCCGTCCCCGCCGGTCGTGACGTCACGGCGGTCGGGGGCGGAGCCGGGGGGCGGGGCGGCGCTGACGGACGGGGACGCGGCCCAGAGGCGGCCGCGGGCGCCGCGCAGGTCCCCCCGGCAGCCCCGCCCCTCGGCCCGCGCCCCCGCGCAGCCCCGCCCCCTAACCGCAGCCCCGCCCCCTAGCCGCAGCCCCGCCTCAAACAGCCCCGCCCCGACCGCAGCCCCGCCCCTTGCGAAGCCCCGCCCACGGCAGCCCCGCCCCGCGCCCCGCCCCGCGCAGCCCCGCCCCGGCCCGGGCGGGCCTCGGCCGGGCGCTCGGCGGCGGCGGCGGCGGCGGCGGCGGGGACTCGGGTCGGCGCGGCGGTGGCTGCCGCGGGCCGCGGGGAGGCGCGGGCGGCAGCGGCGGGCGCGGGGCCCCGGAGCGAGCGCGCGCGGCCGCACCCCGGCCAGCCCGGCCCGGCGCGCCGGGCCCGCGATGCGCCCCGCGGCCGCCGCCCGGCGCCGCTGACGCGCGGCCGAGGACGCCGGCCCCGGCCAGGCCGCCATGGCGGGGAGCGCGGCCGCGCCGGGCGCCGCGGTGCTGCTGGTCACGGCCAACGTGGGCTCGCTCTTCGACGACGTGAGTGCGGCGGGCGGGACCCCTGACCCCTGACCCCCGACCCCGGCCCCCGCGCCCCGGGACCCCGACCCTCGGCCCCGCCTCCGCCCCACGACCCCGCGGTCCCGACCCGACCCCAGGCCGCAGCCTTGGGATCCAGACCCCGAAGCCCGCCCTGAGCCCCGCCGGGACAGGGACCCCGGCCTGGGACCCCGGCCCGAACTCCGCCGCCAGCCCTGGCATCCTCCCCCCCAGGCCCAGCCTCCCAACTCCGCAGGCTGGACCCGCCGCCGACCCCAGGCCCCTGAACCCCGTCCTCATCCTGTCCAGGGTCCCCAAACTGCAATCCTGGCTCCAGCCCGGGTCCTGGAATCTGGACCCCAAAACCTGGGCCCCGACCCCTGGGCCCCGGACCCCAGCTCCGACCGTGGGCCTGCCGGGGCCCTGGCCGGCCACCCGCCTTCCTGCCTGTCCCCGGCGGCGCCTCCTCAACTGTGGGCGCCTCACTTCACCCTGGAACTCAGGTCCCCCGTTCTCTCACCCGGGACGACTCTGCTTCTTTAAGGAAAACGATGCGCGGAGGCTGCTCCTGGCTAGAAACAGGTTGCTGACTGCCCCAGCTCTCACCTTCCGGGAGCCTCCGACCCCGGCCCCCGAGGCCGCCCTTGGGAGATGAGGGAGCCAAGGCCGGGGGGTGCCCGGAGCTCCCGAGGCTGCCTGGCGCTGACCTAGTTTGGCGTTTCAGCCACGGTGCCACCCGCTGTCGGTGCTTAAACTGCCAACCCAGATAGTGCAGGCGGCAGCTCCTGTTTAAGAACAGAGGAGGTGGCACCGACGGAGCCCCTGGTGGCCTCGCCCTGCCCTCCCCTGCCCCCCGAAGTGCGCAGTGGCTGCCGGCCTGCTTGCGCAGTGTGTGGACCCCGATCCGAGCACGACCTGGGGGGGGCTCCTGCTCCTTGCCCAGCCTTGCCCCGCCGGCAGCGGCCGTGGGAGAGGCGTCTCGGGAAGCTAAGCCACGCGCTGGCCAGCTCTGACTTTATTAATACGAGGTAGGCGCTATTTTTGTGTATTTCTTATTTTAACTCCCAGGCGGCAGGCGTCCCTGCTGGACACGGAGTGCTTTTCCGCCGACTTTGTCGCAGCCAACTTCATCCAGTCCCATGTTTGATCGTTTTCTTCAAAAGTGCCCGGCCTGGGTGTGTGCCTGTATATTTAGCGTTCTATTCTCAGCTTTCCAGTAACATGCCACTACAACGTGGTTGGCTCGGATGATTCAGATCCGTTCGCTGTGGCTTCAAAGCCTCAGAAATGTCAGGAAAATTAAGCGTGGTGGGGCCTTGCAGTCTCAAGGGGGGAAGGATTTTGCTGCGCAGACATTCTTTCCAGTGATCTGACTGCGAGTTCTGGCGCTTTGTGGTCTTCCCACTGCATCCACACGCTCTCTCGACACGAAAGTGGTGGCTGAAGTTACTGTGGTTCGGCACCACGTTTTTCTGGAAGGCTGTGTGTTTCCATCCGGGAGGAACGTTTGCCTTGTAAACAGTGCGCAGGTTGATTCCGCAAGACGGCTTGGGGTGCACGGGCTCCGCGGGCTCGGGAAGAGGGGTCGGCCTGTAACCTGCAGATGTCGTGACGTGTGGAGCAGTCTCGGGGCCGGGGGCGTCCTCCTTCGGTGGCACAGAAAAGCAGCAGGGGCGGCCGTGAGCCACCGCGCTCCGGAGCCGGCCTGCGTTGCGATTTGGGGTGCCGCTCGAGGGAGAGATGCTTGGCTGGTGAAAGCAGCGAATTCTGGGGTGAAGGAGTTGTAGCTCCTGGATTTATGGTGGGTTTCGGAGAGCTGCTCGGTGAGCGTCTGCACAGTGCGCGTGCCGAGGCCCGGGAAGGAGCCCTTCCTTGCCCCGTTCCAGTCTGCGGCAGGCCCGGGCCTCCCCCAGGAGGGGGTCTGAGCTGCCGTCGGGCCGCCATGCCGTGCGCACGCTGCTCTCCTGGGCACGAGAGCTGGGCGATGCGTCTCTGCCTTCGTGGTTTCGTTGTCCCCCCGTCCCTCTCCCAGAGGGGACGCTGCTGCAGCTCTGGGCGTAGACTTCACCCACGGCTGCGCCCTGGCCTCCCGCGGTCAGGGCGTCCGGTTCGACAGGCCACTCTCGCCTCGTCAGCACTCCCGGCTCTGTCGTGTCCCCCAGAGCCGTCAGGCCACATGAGTCCCCACGGAGGGCCCCTCAGGTTGTCCTCTCCCTGCGGAGTCACAGACGAGGAGGGTGTGGCAGGTACCTGTGATGCAGCGGCCCTCAACGTCTCGAAAATTGTGGAAAACCCCAGAGAGTTGGGCTCTGCAGGTTACAAGGGCCCTGGTTACCAGGTTAGTGAGAGCGGCGGGGACCTGAGGAAGTCGCCGTAGCGGTGGGAACAGGGGCGCCCCCCCGCCCCATGTGCCCCCTGGAAGGCACCACCACTCGTTTACTCGGGAGACAGGGTGGGTGGGAAGGGAAATCACGTCGTGTTATTGGGACGTGGCTGTGACCAGGGAGCTTCTCGTCAGGCCCCGGATGTGGCCTTTCCTGGACCTGCCAGAGCACCTCCCTGGCTGCGGTGCTGTGACTCTTCCAGCTGTGCGGTGACCCCAGAGCGCCCTCAGAGGGCCGGCTGGCTGTCCTGTAACGCTGGTTGGACCCGTTGCCCGGGAGGGGCGGCCGGGGCTCCACCCCTGTCCCACAGGAGGTGGCCGGGTCTCTGCAGCGAGGTTCCAGCTTTCGGTTCTTTACATGTTTCTACGCGTGGCCTCAGCGGGGTCCCCCTCGCGCCAGCAGTCCCCGCCACTTTCGGCACCAGGGCCCGGGGCTCCTGTGAGCGATGCTGACACTCGGGAGCGGCTGCAGACACAGACGAAGCTTTGCGGGGTCCCCCACTGCCCACCTCCTGCGGTGCGGCCCGGTTCCTGACAGGCAGGACCGGTACCGTCCATGGCCCGGGCTTGGGGACCCCTGCCTTACGCGATCAGGCAGTTGCTCGCGGAGGGGACCTAGCCGGGTGCCGAGGGCACAGCCTGCTCTGGGGCGTCTGCCTCTGTCCCGCGCCTGGCCCCGACCTGCTTCCCCTCGCTGCTGGGTGGCCGAGCGGCCCTCTGCCCGGGCCCGGCGGGCTCTGCTCGTGCGCCTCGGCGGGGTCCGCCTTGCCCCGGCTTCAGGCCCCCGAAAGCTCCCGGGACCCCATGCCCGCTGGCCGCTTCCTCGCACGTGGACGCAGGGCGCCTGCAGGGCCGTCCCTGCGGCCGCCCCGGGCTCGTCCTCGTGGCCGTCCCCCGGGCTCGCCTGGCCCCGCCGCCTCCCGCGCCCCGCCTGGCCTCTGATGGCGGGCCCTGCCGCGCCGAGGACTTCGTTTGCCGATGGCTTCGCTGAGACCGCGTCCACAGGCCACGTGTCTAGCCTGTGGCGTCCCCTCCGGGGTCTGGATTCGCGCCGCTGTGCGACTCCCGCCGGCCGCTGTGGGACGTCTTTTGGCGCCTGGAAAGGAAATGCTGTGCCTGGGCCGCCCCTCTACCCCGCGTCGTCTCCGTCTCCCTCGCACCCCAGGCCTGGGAACCGCCGTCTCCGGTCTGCCCTGGGGGTTTGCCTGTGCGGGGCGGCGTCACAGGGAGTCACGTTCGTGGCCTTTTGGGTCCGGCGACTTGCACCCGCGTGCTTGCGGCGTCCGCGTGCTGCGCTCCCGTTTAGGTCTGAGCCCGAGTGTCCCGATGGACGCCGCAGGTTTGTCACCGCCGTCCGCGATGGAGGCCGGGCTGTCCGGAACGGAGCTGCCGGGAGCACCTGTGGCCGCGTGCCCTTCTCCTGGGCACACGCCTGAGGGGCGGCTGCGGGTCTTCGACGACTCCGTGCCGCGCCTTTCGAGGCACTCCCGACGGGTCCCCACAGCACCTCACTGGAGGGGTCCAGGAGGTGGGGCGGCGGTCAGCGCAGGGCCCACGGCTAGTCAGAAAGGCAGCGAGGGGCCGAGTGGCACCTCGGTCACCTGTCTGTCACCACTCCTGGGACGTGGCGCTGACCACCGGTGTCGGCACGGGCCCTTCCGACCTGAATGGGCTTGGGGATGTGCGGGGCCCCGAAGGAGCGCAGTCCGTGCGGGGAGCAGGAAGGCGAGTGCCTAGTGGACTGGGCACCGAGCCGCTCCTGGCACGTCCTGCTCCCCAGGGGCCAGCGTCCCACGGCCCGTTCCCACGGCCGGGCCTCCCGTGCAGCCCCCGGTGCACGTCTGTGCGGGGTGTGCGCCCTGCTCTGAGGGCGGCCCCAGGGCACCGAGAACTCCGAGGCCCTGGGCCCCCCAGGGCCTCCTCTTGGGGTCACAGATGCTATGTCAGTGTGAGTTCGAGGCTGGGAAGTGTCCCCACAGGGACCCTCCGTGGGCACGGGTGTCGAGCCGATCGGCTCCCGGCGTGGCCGTGAGCTCGACACGGCCGAGGAGTGTCTCGTGCGGGGGGTGACAGCAGCCGCGCCTCCGCTCACGGCCACCGAGCTCTCCGCAGGAGGCGAGAACGTCAGTCCCAGCACGTGGCACGCGGGCCCACGCTGAGTCCCGTGGGCCTGGAGCTGGAGGGCGCGGAGGGTGCCGCGAGGTTGGGAGGCTGGGCCGCACGCACAGGTCTCGGCCCGGCACCGCGGTGGGGCTTCCTGCCGTCTCCAGGGCTTTTCCGGAGTCACCGTCCGCCCCCGTCGGCCTCTGGCGTTTTCCGAAGTGTTCAATTTGAACTTGGGAGACGTAAATGGCCCTGGAGCCAGGCTGGGGCTTCGTCATGGGGGGGCGGTGAGCAGGACCTGCAGGGCGGGGACCGCACCGCCTGTGGAGGTCGCCCCGAGCGCTGTGGCCTGTGATGCAGAGCTCCCGGGCGGTGGAGCCGGCGGGGCCGTGGGGGGCTGTGCCCGAGGCTGGTCTCGGTGCAGTTCACGCAGGCGCCTCCTGGTCCGCGTGCAGCCGGGCTGTCGGGGGGCGCGGGCCACTGGGGCCCCACACCCGCCTCCGCCTGGGTTTCCCCGCAGCGGCCAGGAATAAGTCCACCCGTCCTGGGAGCACGGCCTTGGGGTCGGCCTCCTACTAATGGGCCGTCACGACCTTGGGCTTGTCCTCTCAGGCCATTCAAGGTCCTGACGAGGGCCTGGGGCCCCTCTGGGATGCAGGGGGAGGCGTGGGCTGCAGGCCGCACTACCCCCCGCCCCGTCTGAGCTAGGTTGGGGCTGCTTTCCCCGAGCTCCCGCCCGTCCGCACCGCCCCGTCCGCACCGCCCCGCTGCACCGCCCCAGCCCCGCGAAGCCCACACCGTGTCTGCCCCGCCCTGCCCACAGCCTGGCCTGGTCGCCTCCTGAGCCCCGGCCTTCCTGGCTCGTCTTGCTCTGCTCTGGCCGCAGGGCCCAGGAGCGGGTGTCGGGGGCCGTGTCCCAGACGTTGGGGGCCCTGTCCCCTCGGCGGGGTGCAGCCCTGGCCCCAGCCTCCAGCCTCACTGGCCCGGGCCGGGACAGCCTCCTTCCGGCCCCACCGCTCAGGGCCTCCGAAGAAGCAGCTCCCACGCCAGGAACCGACGGAGAAGCCTAAGCAGGCGGCGCAGCGTGGGCGCAGGCCCGGACGGGCGCTTCTGCCTTTAGGCCCAGAGTGAGGCCGCACCCCGGGGTCTGCGAGGAAGCTGGGGTGGGCTCTGCCGTTCATCGTTGTGACCCTGGGCCCGTGCTCTGCATGCCTGCTCGTGAGACAGGGAGACGGGAGTGGCACGCAGCGCGGCAGCGGGCACAGGAGGGACACGTGCCCCGGCAGCGGGGGGCCTGGCGTCCGGTGTCCCCAGTGTCGCCTCCGGAGAGCCTCTGTCCCTGGGGCGGCCGCCCCGTTCTCACTTGTGCCCAGGCCGGAGCAGTGCTCAGGCTGCCTGGTCGGTCCAGCGGCTGTCCCGAGGGTGCGCTTGCCTTGGCTGTGGCCGGTGGGACGGGCACATCGTGCCCCAGCCAGCACCTGCTGCGCGGCCCCCCACGCCGGCCTCCGCCGGGCGCCCGGGCCTCCTCGTGCAGGCGGGCAGGGTTGCAGCCTCTCTTCCGGGCACAGATCGTTGTCGCCAGCTCTGCGACGGCTTCCCCTTTCCCTCCCTGAACTGGTGACAAGCCATGTGTTCTGGTCACGTTCGTGTGCCCTGTTGATGGCGATCTCGTCACGTGACGTTCCTTCCATCCAGGTGCGCTGGCCACGACCCACGGTGGGGGTGGGGCTTGGGGGTCCGCGTGGCCAGGTGGGGCCAGAGCAGGCACGGCTACAGGGCAGCAGAGGAACCTGGAGCCCACTGGGTTCCTGGGCCCGTCCAGTGCGGACGGTGCCATCGCAGGATGACAGAGGGCAGGGGTCAGATCCGCTGTTTCCAGCAACTTTGTGTTGGGGGACGGAGCCGGCACCGCTGGGCCCTGTTTCTCTGTTCAGGGCGTCGGGTCGCCTCTCGTGACTGGCGGGCACAGGTGTTCGGGCCGCGCCGGGCCGTGCTGGCCAGACCGGCCGGCCTCTGCTCTCTCTGTCGGACTTGGCATCACAGGGGCTGTTCCCGCCAGACCCGGCGGTCATCTCTTTGCCCGCCCGGCTGGCCACGTCGCAGGTAGCCTTTGGGAGGCCTTTGGGTGTGTGCCCTGCCCTCCCGGGCCTGGCCTCCATTGGGCGAGGGCGTGTGCTTGGGGCCCTGCGGCCCAGCGGCGGGGGGTCTGGCCTGCGAGGGAGGGACCGCTCCGGGTCCTCCTGGGCCAGCAGCCTCACTAGCCACCCTGCTCGTTGGGCCCGGGCTCCCCGGGCAGGTGAAGGAGGACAGGGCCCGAGGCTGCTGTGGGGCAGCCGTCCCGGCCCCAGCCCCGAGCACCCTGCCTCGCTTGCCTAGGCGTTTGGGTGACCGTTGGTGGCTCCCTACTGGCTCTGGAAGGGGCAGGACTGAGGTTTGGGTCAGGGAGCCCGACCCCGTGGACGAGCCTGAGTGGTCAGTGCCTTTGGATCCCCAGGAGACCTTCTGCCGAGTCCCCGGGAGCCCGAGGGGCAGCCGCGGGAGGGGGCAGCCGTGGCCAGGCCCACGCACCCCTGGTTGCCTGAGGGTGCCCTCTGGGCGCCCGGCAGCCCTGCGCCCCCCGCTGTCCAGCCAGCAGCGCGTTCCCAGCGTCGGCGTGCAGTGCGGCCTCCGTGCCCCCCCCCCTCCGTTAGATTCGGGGCGGTTTGGGACTTGCTTTCAGATAGGTCAGTTCTGTCGAGAGCGACACCTGTCCCGCTGACAGCCGGGTCGGTGGGGACTGCGTTTGCTTTTGTTCTTTCCTCTTCGCCGTCACGGCGCTCGGATCTGTGGCAACTTCCTGTTTTCGCCGCCGCGCACCGTGTGCCCCCGCCGCTGCGTCCAGGTGGGGCCCGCTGGTGGCGGTCCGGGTGGCGGCGGGGGTCGTGGCGGTTAAGGCTGCAGGCGGAATGAGGGTGAGCGGCGGGGACCAACCTGCCCGGGGACAGCGGCGCCCGGTGCCCGGTGTGCTGACCGTTCAGCCCCGGGCCAGGTGGGCCTCCGGTGCGGTCCCGAGCCCCGCCCCGCCCCGCCCCTTCCCACCCCGCAGCTGGGGACACCGGGGCTGTCAGCGGGGAGACGCTGGGCAGGAGGTCTGGGCTGCAGGCTGGCCGGGCGGGGGCGCCCCCACTCCCGGCCTCCAGGTGCAGCTGCAGCGGAGGTCGCAGGGGTGCGGGTGACGGGGCGTCCGGGCCTGGTTTTCGGGGACGGGTAACAGCTGCCCCGGCAGCCTTGGCCCTTCCAGCCTCGTGTTTCGCGAGCTCCTCAGGGCTGGGCCCTTTTGAGGGCTGGAGGTGCCGCCGGTCCCCTGCGGCCTCCCACTTGGGTGCCCCCCCCCCAGACTCTGCCTGCACGGGCGGCCTCAGAACCGGCCGGGCACCGGGAGCAGCTCATGGGCTCCCGGGGGCCCTGAAGCCCCCAATGTGCTGCCTTCCCCGCCCCACCCCCGACAGCCCTGGTCCCAGGTGGGGGAGGGCTGCAGGGCCCAGCCGGGAGAGCGGGTGCTCCAGGGCCAGAGGGGACGGGGTGGGGGCCTGGGGCAAGGCCGGGAGGGGCGAGGACAGCCGGGGCCCGGGGTTGGCGTGGGGGGGGGCCCGGGCCCCAGGACCCGCAGGCCGGGCTGCGGCCCACTGACGGCGCCCCCGGCGGCAGCTCCCCGCACCCACCCCGGGCGTCGGGCGCCCTGCGCGCCGTCGGTATGTTCGTAGCTGCTGATAAGTGAGTCAGTCCGGAAGGGGAAGGACGGGGGCGCGGGGCCAGGCCGGGGGTGAGGCGCTCCGAGCAGGTCGGGGAGATGCACCGGGGGGGGCCCGGGCGCCCTCAAGGGGGGCCGCTGTGTGCGTCTCCCAAGGCGGCGGCCGGCAGCCGCGGGAGCCCCCCGCGAGCGCGGGCCGTTTCTGGTTCCTGCTCTGAGAAAATTCCGCCTGGGGAGACAGTCGAAAAGCTGCCCTAGTTTCCCGGAGAAATCCGCGTCCGTGAGCCCTGGTGACCTTGAGAACGGAGGCTTTCCACGATGAGGGCGGCCCCCGGAGGCCTGCGGACCTGCCTCGTCCGTGTCCTGCGTGACGGGCCGCGCGGGCCGACGCGGTGACTCCGGGGTCCTGTGGCGGTCGCCCCGGAGGAGCGTGCACCGTGGTGAAGGACTCGGGTTAACGTCTCGTAGGAGACCCCGCACGTCCTTCCTCCTGGCCTTCGACTCGGCCCCCGCAGCCCGGCGCCGGTCGCGAAGGTCCAGCCCCCGGCCGGGTGGTGCTGACCCAGGGTCTGAGCGTGCCGGGGCCCGGCGGGTCCGCCCCACACCCAGACGCCTGCCTCGGCATCCGGTGGCCTGTGACGCCGCCCTCACGCCGGAGATGACACGTGCGAGGGCGACCAAGACCTCACCGTGAGAGCGGAACCAGGCCTCAGAGGAGGCGACGGTGAACGCGGCCTTCCTCAGAGGGGCCAGGGCCCCGAGCTGAGGTCACCGAGCGCAGGGACCCCCGGCAGCTCGCCGCGGAGTGGACACGCCGGAATGTCTTCACAGACCGACACGTGGGTGCGGCGACCGTGCCCCCGGTCCTTGCGGCCACAAGGCGGGCAGCAAGCCCTCCCCCCAGCTCCTCGGGCACGTGGGTGGCGTCCCGGCACCCGCCAGGACCCGCCTGCTGGGGCTGGCGTGCGCTGCCGCCCAGCGCGCCCAGAGTGCACGCCCGCTCTACACGTGAGTGCGCCCCTCCCTCCGCCTGAGCCCCACTTCCAGGGGCGCCAGGCCTCACGGACACGGGGCCACAGGAACCGAGCCCCTGCAGCGTCCTCGTCGCGAGCCCTCTGCTCGCCTGGTGCCGCGCGAGTCCCTTCCTCTCGTCTCTGGTGACAGACGGGTGACGTGCGCACGCAGGGGAGCAGCACCGGCCAGCGCGCGTGGGACGAGTCCTCGCCGCCGCCCGCCGCCACGTGCTGGCCCGCGTCTCCCCGAGGACCAGGCTCCGCCGGCCTCGGCCCCGTGACTGCCGCCGCGTGCCGCCCCAGGGCCCTGCGGCGTGGAGCTCTCGTCCCCGTCGGAGTCTGCGCGGCGTTTACTGTGTCGTCGCCGTCGACGAGTCGAGACTCAGCTCACGTGCCACGGGAGTCTGAGTCGGTGCGTGCCGCGTGGTTCAGTGCAGCCGTCACCGTCCCGTCCCAGCGTGTCCTGGTTCCCGTCCGCCCTCGCGCCCCACGGCTGCTCTCCGCCGCGGTGCACGCCTGGTCCTCACGTCCCGTGGCCGTGGGAACGCAGCGGCGTCCGTGTGTCTGCGCCTTCCCCCCGGCGTGTGCCCGCGGCGTGGCACGCGGCGGCGCCTGTCCGGGCCTCGCGCTGTTGTCCCTGGGCGCGCTCTCGGGCCAGAGCCGTCGGCCGCCGCGGACGCCCGTGCACAGGCTGGGGGAGCACACGCCTCAGACGCCGAGCAGCGGGGCTGCCGGGTCACCTGGGCACTCTGCTCACTCGTGAGGGACCGCCAGGCTGCCCCATCCGCGTCCTCACCGGCGGGGCACGGCGGTCCAGGTCCCCGCGGCCGAGCGGCAGAGGACAGCGGTGTCGTCGGGGTCTCCCACGTGCTCGCGGGGCGCGGAGCCTGCGCAGAAGCAGCCTAAGTCCTCAGCGCCTCGCACCCTCTCGGCGTCGACGTTTTCTTCGTGTTCCCTGGACGCCGGGCCCTCGCCAGACGTGAGGTCGGCACGTTTCCCCGTCATGCGCGTGGTCTTCTCGCGTTCTCGGGGGTGGCCTCTGAGGGACGCGCGTTTCCACCTTGCTGAAGTCCGGGTTATCCGGTCTCACGTGGGCGCCGAGCCTCGGATGTCGTCGCGCCGAAGAGCGTCTTGGCTGCGTCTGATCCACGGCCACGTCCACCCGTCGCTTCCCCTGAGGCCTGGTCCCCGCTCTCGCGGCGAGGTCTAGGTCTCCCTCGCCTCCGTGTCACCTCCGGCGTGAGGGCGGCGTGAGGGCGGCCGTCCAGCTGTCCCCGCGCCGTTGGTCTGGGAGGTGGCTCCTCCCCGCTGGATCGTCGCGGCGCCTGCTGGAAGCACGCAGGTTCGCCCGCCGACTCCCGGTCCAGTCCCTCTGCGCTGCGTGTCCCGCGACGGCAGCTCCGAGCCGTCTGGGGATCGGGATGCGTGAGCCCCGCGCCGTGCCCTCCTCCGCAGCCACGTGAATTCGGGGCGGCCTCCTGGCCCCCACGGAGGAGGCGGCTGGCGCGCTCGGCCCCTTAGCGCTTCGCCCCCGGGTCGTGAACGCAGGGCGTCTCGTCGGTCTGGGTCGCCTTTGACTTCCTCCGAGGCCGTCTGTCCTCAGGCTCGGACTTCCGTCGCCTCGTCCCGATGTCCTGCTCGCTGGCGGTCTGGCCAGGCTTCCCGTCTCCTCCGAGTGCCAGGAGTCGGGCGTCCGGCGTCGGCCCCTGCGGTCCTCCTCCTCCGAGACGGGCGGCGTGACGTTCTCGCTTTCATCCCGTTTCGTCGCCCGAGTCCTCTGTTTCTGGCCGGCGTCTGTCCGTTTTGTTTTCATCTCACGGCTTTTCTGTCGTTTTTCTGCTCCTCGCGTCGGCCACGGGTAGAGGTGGGCCAGGCGGAGGCTCCCTTGACCGTCGCGTCGCCGTGGGACCGCTGGGGAGAGAATGCCACGCTCCGCCTTCCCCGCGCCGGCCCCTGCTTCCGGCCGCCGCCGAGCCTGGCCCCGACGTGTTCCCGCGCAGAGTCTGCGCTCCCGTGACTGGCCGACGTGGCCGCCCTCTCGGCCACCTGCGGTGGGCACCGCGGCGCGTGGCCCCGATTCTGGCCCCCGCCCCGGCACGTCGCAGCGCGGGCGGCCTCTGGGCTTGCTCTGTACGGGTTCTCCCAGGGCTGGCGGGGACACCGCAAAGCAGACGGGGGAACCCGCAGGGGCTCGCGCAGTGGTCTTCAGGAGAGGGGCCGGGAAGGTGCCGTGGGAAACGTCCCCCGGGCCGCGTCTGCTTTGCGGTGTCCCCGCCAGCCCTGGGAGAACCCGTACAGAGCGAGCTCAGCCGACGCGTCGTCTGACCCCAGGGGTGACCGGGCGGTCAGCCCCGGCCCTGCGGGTGTGGACGCATCCCGACCTCGTGGCGGTCAGCCTGATGCCCGCCAGGCAGAGGCAGCCTGAGCCCCGGTGTCCTTCCTGCCGCGTCCACACGCGTCCCCGCGGCCCTGACGCGCCTGCTCTGTGCCGCTGAGGACGGGCACTGCTTCTAGCAGCAGGCGGCCTTCCCGGCCAGCGCGGAGCGTGCCCGGCCCCGGTGGGGAGCGGGGCGTCTGTGGAAAGCCTGACCCGCCCGCGGCCCCCACGTGCCATGCCCCCCGTACGGCTGCCGGCCCCCCGCCGTGGCCGCACAGCTGCAGGCGCCGCGAAGGTCAGGGTCAGGGCTCCCAGCACGGACGCCTCCTGGGGGACCCTGAGGGCAGCCTCCTCTCTGAGCCGAAAGCTGGCACCGCCGCCAGGCCGTCCCCGGGGCCCGGCCTGTGCGTGGACTTTCAGGACAGCTGCCCTTGACGGGGGCGCCGTGCCGGGAGGGACGGGGCGGGTGAGCTGGACGTGTGTGTGGCTCCCACGTCCGCGGGCTCTGGGTCCAGAAACGGGGGAAGGCACTGGTCATCTGTCCCGAGCAGCAAAGGATCTAAAGCGCCCCTTGGGGAGTGGACAGTGACCGCCAAGGACACCCCGTAAAGTCGGGGCTGGAACGAGTGACCTTTCTCACAAGGGGGTTTTTACTAAGAATCTGTAAAACCCTTCAGTGGCTTCCGTGGCCGGTACTCTCGGTCGCCCGCGCAGCCACCAGGCGCCCCCTTTCCCCACTTCTGGCGGAGCCCCCGCTCGCTTTCAGGGGCGGCTCCTCACGCTCCGCGGGCACCTGGGGACCCGTGTTGGCGTCGCTTGGCGTGCGCAGAGGTTGTGGACGCTGACCGTGTTGCCTCCTGTCTTGTTCCGTGTCCTTGAAAAACGTCGCCACACGCGTGGGTCATGTGTCCCGCCGGGTTAGGGTTAGGGTTAGGGTCAGACAGGGTCGAATGTCAGTCCGACCCCAATAAAACTGGGGAAGAGCGCTCAGAGAGACGCGTCAGGACCTGGACAGAGGCGTAGGGCACGCCAGGCCTCGGCCTGCGGTGAGGGTCACGCTGCAGCGGAGGCCACGGGCCGTCCAGGGGGTCGTGACCCTGTGCCCTGGCCCCGGTGAGAAACCCCCCACCCCTTCTCGGCCCCAACCCCACCTAAGTTCTCGGCGGGTCAGGGCCTCAGCGAGTGTCACCAGGTCTGAGGGTCCGTCGTGGGCCACGAGACTCCCAGGAAGAAGGGGGGGCCGGATGCAGCCGGCGGCCTCGCCGGCGGGTGGATCCCGGCCAGAGGCGCGGCGCCGCGGCGGGCGAGGACGCTGGGGCCGGGAGGGGCCCGAGGGGGGGGGAGGGCCTTGGCGTGGGGGAGGGCTGTCTCGGCGGCATGCGTGCTCACGCACACGCGCGCACACGTCCGCACGCACGGACACACGCAGACCCGCGTGCTCCCGTGGGGCCCGTCGGGAGCCACAGGGACGGTCAGGCCCTGACGCGTGAGCCGGCGTCCCTCTTCACGGTCGGACGTGCTCCTCCCGTCTCGGGTGATTTTTGAAGATTTTCGGACTCACGTGCAGGAGACGTCAGTCTCAGAGGGGGCCCCGGGCAAATGAGCGCGCGAGGAACCCTCCCGTGACGCCCTCCTGCCCCCGGCAGTCACGGCGGCGCCGCCCCGGGCCAGGGCTGTGCTCCCTCCCCGCCTGCCGGATGGAGGGCTCCGGGGCCTGAGAGCTGGGGGTGCCCGCAGGGCCCCGCAGGCAGGGCAGCCAGACCGGAGCCGCCCCCATAGGCCCCCGCTCCGCGCCCTGCGCCTGCTCTGGAGGGTCTGGCGGGAACGGGGCGACGCAGCGTTTCTCCGGAGAGAGAACTCGCCGTCCCCTGCCCAGGCACACTGCCCGCAGGCCCCCTGGGTGCCCGCCTCGGGCAGCGCTGTGCGGGCAGGCCCCCCGCTGTCCTCCCCGAGCACCCCCCTCACTCCCCCGTCCCCCTGCCCCCCCCTGCCCGCTGCTGGAGCCAAAGCCCTCCAGTGGCCTGACCCGACAGCTTCGCGTGGGCCCCGCGGTCAGCGGGCAGCCCCGGGGCCGGCCGGTGCATGCTCGGGGCCGGGGCCGACCAGGGTCTGCACGATGCTGACGCGCACCCACGCGGGGCCGATGGCACCCACGCCGCCCCACGCGAGTGCCCGCTGGTGACCAGGGAGAGGCCGGGCGAGACTGCGTGGGGGCGCCGTGGGGCGGGGCGGGCACGGCCTCTGCCCCGCGGTCCCTAGCTGAGGCCCACCCCGCAGGCTCAGCGGTCACTGCGCCACGGGCCGGCCCCTGCCCCCCGAAGCCCCTCCTGGGGCCCTGACCCCGCGCGGCAGGTCCGTCAGCCACTGCACTCGGCCTGCCCTCGGGTCACAGAGGGCGACCTGGCCCCACGTGCCCCCAGGGCCACCGTGATCTGACGTGCCGCATTCCCACTGGGGAGCCCGAGCGCCCACGCCCCCCACTCCCGGCCACGCTGGGGGCCCCCGCGGCACCGGTCAGGGCCCAGGACAGGAGGGCGTGGGGCCCTGGGCCGGGCGAGCGCTCTGTCCCAGGAAGGGGAGGGGCGGCCCCCGGGGGGTCCCGGGGCTTCCCACCGGCCCCCGCAGCCCGGCCTGCCCCCTCGGTGTGTGCAGACGGCTGGCTGGGGGGGGCAGTGTGGGCAGCAGCTCGGGAGCCATCGTGGGAGGGGTCCCTGGGGTGAGGGAGAGTGGCAGGGGCGCCCTGGAGAAATCGGTGTCCGACGTGCCGAGGGGCCGGGCTGGCGAGGAGCCACGCCGAGACGGCATGCTGGCCCTGGCAGCGGGCGCGAGGAGCCCGCCGCCGCGCGGCAGAGGAAGGAGGCGGGGACACGCGACGCCCAGGACCCTCGGGGAAGCTCCAGGCCAGCGGCTCCAGCGGGCTGGCGGGCAGGTGGCCCAGAGCGCGGCCGTTCCGTCCACGCGGCCGGCTCCGCCGGGCAACGCCGAGAAGCGAGCCCAGGAGGCCCGCGCTCCGGTCAGGGAAGTGGGCGCTGCTCTCTCCCCCCTTCCCCCGGTTCCCAGGCGGCGGGGACCGGCACGTCGCTTTGGTCACCGCCCTACGGCCTCGCGTCAGCTCGCCACGGCCGCGGGCAAGCGGCCACAGGCTGCCCTTGCTGCGGGCTCTGGGGGCCTCAGCACCCCCGCTGGCCGGGGCGAGCTCGCGGGCGAGTGCCCGTGGCCCCTCCAGGCCGCCCGCCGCCCGGGGCTCCCTCTGCCAGGAGCCGCGGGGAGCTCCGACGGAGCCCTGTCCAGTCGGGGCACGGCCAGCCTCCCTGGGCCCACAAGCAGGAGCGCCGGCCGTCGCCAAGGGCCGCCTCCCGCGACCCGGCTCCCGCCCCGCGGAGCTCCCGCCAGCAGCGCTCCGCGGGGCCCAGGGAGCCCTGCACCACGCCCGACTTGCCGCTGTGCGTTTTATCCCGCGTTCGCCGCCCGCCCCCGTTCCTGTCGTCGTGTCGAAACCCCTCGCTCGGACGCCGCCGGGAAGCCCTCCAGCAGGGACGGCCCCAGCTGGGGTCCACGTGGCTTCAGTCCTCTGTGGTGTGCGGCCGAGCGCAGCCCGGCCTGCCCGTCTCGGTGCGTGTGCGCGCTGACCTCTGACAGGTGCACAGCCCTGTCAGGATGTCGCCCGTGACCGTCGCCCAGGGCGCCGGTCCTGGGACCCGGCCCCACGCGTGGGCTCCCCGCCCCGCCGCTGGGCCAGCGCCCCGCTCGCGTGCACACGCGGGCCCCCTGCGCGCCCTCCCGCAGCCTGCGCCTCGTTCCCCTGCCGCGGGGCCGTGCGGCCGGCCGTCCGGGCAGGTGTGTTCCGATGCCTCGGAGACCGCCCGGGGCTCCTCGAAGCGGCTGTGCCGGGTCGCGTCCCACGCGGCGTGGGGACCTTGTCCAGGGCTCGGGGCTGTGGCGGCCGTGACTCCCGCTGTCCTCGCTCTGGTTCGGTCCGGGCCTCGCCGGCGGCTGGGCTGGGGCGTCTGCGGGCGTTGCTGGCCGTCCGCGTGCGCCCTCACCCTGGCGTGCGTCCCGTCCCTCGCCCCCTTGTGTGGCCCCGCTCGTCGGTGTCGTCGCGCGGCAGGGTCCTCGCCGGGGGGCGTCCTGCGGGCGTCTCCGCCCGCGTTTCCGGCCCGCTCGTTTCCCCGCTGCCCGTTTCAGTGGCCCTCAGGCTTCAGCGCGATCCTTGCACGGGCGCTCCCCACGCCCTACGGGACCTCTGCCTCCGCCGGGCTCGCAGCTGCTCCCCGCGCCGTCGGGGCTCCGAGGTCCTACGCCTCACGCGCAGGTCTGTGTGTGCGACGCGAGGCGGGGTGCAGGCTCGTTTTTCCACGTGGGCCTCGGCGCGTCCACGCCGTCCCTGAAGGGACGTGTCCCCGGGGGATCACCCTGGCTCCGCTGGAAAGTCGAGAGTGGGCGTGTGTCCCCTCCGGGCCCCGTTCAGCTGACGCGTTCACTGCGCTTGGTCCCGGGGCCACCGGGGCCGCCGCGCCTTCGTCGGCAGCCTGGACGCCTGGACGTCGTGCTGGCCCCGAGCCGGTTCCTTAGCGACGCTCCGGGCGTCCTCGGCCGCGTGTGCTCAGCCGGGTGTGTCCGTTTCCACGCCTGCCTGCTGGGGCCACGGCCGGTCCCTGGAGCCCACGGCGGGCGGGGGGAGCCGAGGTCCCGGCCTCGTGGAGTGACAGCCCCTGGCGTGTGTCCGTCCTCGCCCCCGCGCCGCGCCCTGGCTCCGGCGAGTCAGCCGAGTCAGCCGTGTTCCCACGGAGTGTGGGTCCCGGACGCTCCCGTGGGCGGACGGGGCTTGAAACGTCGCGTTTTCCGCCTGCTTGGGGTCGGCCCGTAGGAACGCAGACGAGTCTGCACGGTGACCTCGTAGCTGTGGCTTTGCTAAGGGCAGCGTTTCGGGGCCCTCGGGCTGCCCCCGCGAGGCGCCCGGCCCTCCCCGGCCCCTGCCCCGGGCGGGCGCAGGGCGGCGGGCGCGGCCCCGGCCGGCTCCCCTTCGGGAAGCGCCCAGCAGCTCCCCGGCAGCGGGGGCGGCAGCGGGAGGGCGCGTCCTTTCCCTTTTCTAGACGTCCTTTTCCCGAGCTGAGCTTTTCCCCGCTCCTCGCTCTGCTGGGTTTTTTAGCCTTGAGGAGCGTTGACCCCGACGGAGGCGCTTTCTGCGTCTGTGGGAACGACCCCCAGGCTTCCCCCTCGGCCTGCAGCTGTGGTGACGGACGCCGGTTTTCCGGACGCCGAACCCAGCCCGCGGTCCTGGGCCGCGCCGTGCCCACGCTGGCCACGGCTGGGAGTGTCAGGCCGGGGTGCAGGGGCACGGAGGCCGCGGCCCGACCCCGCACGCACGCGGCGCCACCGCCCGCTGCGCCCCCAGGCGGCTCGCGCTCCGCCGGAGCCGGCTCGTGCTTCGGGTTGGGGTGAGCTTCGTCGCCTGCGCCCTTCGGGGGACTGCGCTGAGCCGGACGCCCCCCGCCGTGGTGCTGGGCCGGGGCCATCGGGCCGTGCCCTTGGGACGTGTCTTGTCACAGGCGAGCCCGCCGGGGTGCTCTGCCTTCGGGAACCCACCTGCGGGAGGAGACGAGGCGCGTGTGACGAGGGCGGCCCTGACTGGGACCGCGGGGGGCGGTCCCTGGAGGCACGAGGCCGGCCTGGCAGCGGGGGCGGGGCGCGGGCACTGGCGTCCGGGGTCGCCAGGTCCTCACGAGGGGGGAGGCGGGGTGACGGGGGCCTCGTCCTGGGGAGCCGGCGCCGAGGGCCCCGGAGGGCCTGCCGGGGGCACGGGCCGAGATCACGGGCGCGGCGTGTCCCCTGACGCGTGAGAGCCCCGTTCCGGCCCGGGCCCCGTCCCACCGCGCTTCTCCCGGCCCAGCCCGCGGCTGGCGGCTGCGGCTGCCGCGCCCGGGCCCGCGCGACGCGTCTTCAGGGCCGTCGCCTGCAGGGGGCCTGGCGCTGTGTCTCGCGGGCCAGCCCGGTGCGCGGCGACCTGTGTCGGGGGCAGCCGCCCGGGAACGTCTGTTCTGCTGGAGTCTCCCTGGGGCTCCCCCGGGGGTGCGGGCCCTCGGGCGCCGTCTCTGCGGGGCGTTCGGGCAGGTTCCTGGAGGCCGAGCCTCTGTCTGGGGGAGCGGAGGGTTCTGAGCTGCCCTCGGGGACCGCTGTGCCGTGGGGCTCAGCCCCTTCCCACCCAGGCCCGGCCCCGCGTGGCCGGAGGAGTGGTGGCCGAGGGGACAGGTCGCCCAGGTCCCTGCCGCCCCCCCCGCCGGCGGCCCCCTCGCCCCCTGTCCACCCCCGCTCCCTGCCGCAGGGGCCTCGCGGGTCCCCGGCGGGGCGCGTCACTTCCTTGGCCAGGGCTATTTTTGGCCGTGTGTACTTGACCGCGCAGACAGGCCGGCTCTCCAGGGGGAGGAAAGGCCCGTCCGCGGGGTCAGCGGCAGGATTTCCTGCGGAACCGCGGCGCGGCCGGAGGCCCCGTGTCCAGGGCCCCGGGCCGGTGGCTCGGTCGACGGGCGTGCGCTCGCCAGTGTGGACGAAGCGCTTGGGGACCGCGGGTTGCGTGCTCGTCCCTGCTCGTCCCTGGTCCCGCGTCGTGGAACGAGGGGCGCCACCTCCACCACTCGGGCCCGGGCCCCAGGCGGCTCCCGACCGGTCCTGGGCCTCCAGTGACACCTCCGCGCCCTGTGTCCGAGTGGGCGGTGCTTCCGTCCCGCAGGTCCCCGAGGCCCAGGGGCTGCAGCAGGCGGGGGAGGGCCGGCCTGGGCGCGCCCCGTCCCCGGCCCTGAGGCCCCGGGGAGCGCCGCCCGTGCCTGGACGGGCAGCTGGGCCGTGTCCGTTCCTCACACGGTCGTCTCCGGCGGGAGAGGACAGGCCAGAGCGGGCGCGGTGTCAGGGCGCGCCTGGCCCCGGCCCGCCTCCCCGTGCGCACTCCGGGAGGCGGGGGGGCTCACCCACCCACCCCACCCCTGGGTGCTCGCAGCCCCCACGGAGGGCTGGCACCGGGAGGCAGAGCGGGCGCGGACAGGGGGCGACGTGGGCCCGTGCGCCCCGCGGCGTCCTGATGCCACGCGCCGGGCGGTCCGCGACGCCCCCTTGTCCGTGCCCCGTGGGCTCTGAGGGCTGCGCCTTCTCCATTTGTAGCGTCTGGACCGGGAGGAGGCTCCGGCGTCCCAGAGCTCACGGGGGCGACGTCGCGGCGTTTTGGGTTCAGTGAAGTGTGGTCGTCCTGACCCGCGACGTGTGGGGGGGACCGCGGCCCGGGCCCGCCCTGAGGGGCCGGCGCCTTTCCCGGGACCCACGGGGCACATGCACCTGGGCCCGGCCCTGCGGCCCTTCGAGCCTCGTCCCTGCCCTGGGAAGCGGATCTGGACCCGCTGGGCGTGGTGGCAGCAGCCTGGGCCCGGCCGAGCCCAGGCTGGGTGCCCGCGGGGCTGCGAGGCGGGGGCTGCCGCGGCCCCGGGTCCCGCTGCGGGGCGTCCGCGCGCACTTCGCGGGCGGGACCCCCGCCGCCCCGGCTCGGTGGCGTTGGCTCCTCCCTTTCCGGCAGCGCGTGCTCGGGGCTCCCGGGCCAGCCTGGGGCCCCCGCCCTGCAGTGGGGCCGTCCAGCCCCCCGGCTTTCCTGGCCTGGGGCTGTGGGGCGTCTGGCCCCCTGGGCTGTGGGGCGCCCGCTGTTGGGGGGTCTCCCTGTCGACGTTGGCTGAGCCGTCGGGCAAAGCGCCCGGGTGAGTGCGGGACGCCCTGCCCCACCCCAGGGGCCCCACTGCCGGCCCTTCCCGGGAACGGGGGGTGGGGGGACGCCTTTCAGGGGTGAGGACGGCAGTGAGGCCCCGTGGGCTCCTGGCGTGGGAGCTGTCCCGGGAAGGCCGGGCCCCTGGGGTGACCGCTCGGTCCCCTCGGCCTGCCCGGCTGCGTACTGGCTCTCGGGCGTCCGGAGCGTCCGGCCTCGGGGGACAGGCCGCTGGGTCGTGCCGCGAGCGCGCGAGGGCGCCACCGTGTCCCTGCGCTCGGGCGCCTGCTGGGGAGCACGGCGGGGCTGGCGCGCGCCCCTCCCCCTGCGTGCCGTGTCCGTCGTGCGTGTAAACAGACGCCCGGCGTGCTCCGCAGACGGGGTACGAGGCCTCCCTTCCTCCGGGACCAGAGCGGCGCTGTCCAGGAACGCGCCGCACGGGGCTGTTTGTGACTCAAGTGGGGGAAAGCGGAGGGGGCGGGGGTGGGTCACGTGGCCACGGGTCGCGTGCGGGCTCTGCCAGGGCGAACGAGGACCGTCTCCGTCGTCGCGGAAAGCCGTGCGGGACCGTGCGGGTCCCGAGTCGGCAGCGCCCGTGCCGGTGGCGGCGTGGCGTGGTGCGCGGCCCGTCCGGGGGCCTCTGGGCAGGCGCGCGTGCGGGGGGTGCGGGGGGTGGGGGGCGCGGTGCGGCCTTCGCATCGTTGCTCTTCTCTGGCTCATTCGCAGCAGCTTTTCGCGCGGCAGCAGCCTGGCGCCTGCGGTCCCTGGTGGTGGCCGGGCTCGCGGGCGCGGCACGGTGGCACCGGGGCTGCGGCCTCCGCGGCGCCGTGGCCCCCGCCGTGGCCCGGGGTGGCACCGGGCTGCGAGGTGCCTGCCCTTCGCCGGGCGAGCTTTGTCTCTGGGGTGTCCCCGCCCCGCGCGTGGGCCCTGGTCCCTGGTCCCCGCAGCGTGGCCGCAGGCGGGCCCTGCGTGTCGGAGCTGTCCGGGCCCCGCCCGCGGTCTGACTGTTTCCTCTTCTCCTCACTTTGCAGCCCGAGAACCTGCAGAAGAACTGGCTCCGCGAGTTTTACCAGGTGAGGAGCGTGGACCGAGCTCCGTGGACGGACGGACGGGCGGGCTGCCCCGCGGGACGACGACGCCGGGCCTCGCGGCGGCCGTGGCCTGGCCGTGCCGCCCGCAGCCTCGTGTGGGCCGGGGCCGCCTGGGCGTCGCGTCTCCGTCCCTCGGCCACGCCCTGCCCAGAGGCCCCTGCCGGGGGCTGCCGTGGCCGCAGCGTGAGGGTGGCGAGGCCCGCGGGCTCTGGGCGGGGGCTGGGGCACGGCTGCGAGGAGGCGGGCGACGGGCTCAGCCGTGTGGCCGTGAGGACGCGTGAGGCGGTCCTGGGCCCTCGGCCGCGTGTGTGCGGCGGTCACCGAGGAGGGGACGCACGGCTGAGACCTGGCGGTCGCCGGGGCGGCGGGGCGACCGGGCCACCAGGGGTGAGGGTGGGCACAGCCCGGAGGGCCGTCCGAGCGCACGGTGAGACTGCGCCGGCGCCGCCAGCTCCTGCCGCGACCCGGTGACCTGGGTCTTGAGGGGCACCCGGTGCCCGCCATCCCCGTCCCCGCGGTCTCCGGAGGCAGGGCGCTGGCGGGTCCTGTCCTGCCGCCGAGGTGACAGCAGGGACCCGGGGGACCCAGCGGGCCCCGCCGTCAGCGAGGTCTGTGCCCCGGGCCCTCGCGCGCCCGTCTGACGTGCCTCGTCTGCGGGGCCCGTGCTCGGTCCCTGGCGGGGACAGGAGGCGGGTCCCCGGGCAGCAGTCGAGGCCCAGGAGGGCGGGGTCCCTCCCGGGAGAGCTCCGGGACACGGTTCCTGCGCGCGCGCTCGCCGCCCCGGGTGGTTGCGGGCCCGTCCCCCGCATCCCGCTGCCCTCGCAGAAGCCGCTGCTGGGCCGGAGCGGGGCACCTGCCGGGGAGGCGGCCACCTGGGCGCGGCAGGTCCCCTTCCCGCCAGGTGCCCACCCAGGGCCACCCCGGCCCGGCTCCGCCGTTCGGGCGAGGACCAGCCCCCGCCCACGCGTCTGCCCGCCGTGGGCGCTGGCCGTGGGCGGTGCGTGTGGAGCGCTGTCGGGGCTCGGGGCCGGGGGCGGGGGTCGTGGCGGGGAGCCCCACGGGAGCGTTCAGGAGGCCGCTGGGGCGGGAGTGTCGTGGGGAGTCGGGACCGCCCACGGCTCCGTGCCCCGTGGGGTCACCGCGGTCTGCGCTGCGCCCTGTCGTCTGCTCGTTGATCCGTCCGCCTCTCCCCCGGACGTGCGGGCTCCAGTCTGCGCGGACGGGGAGCGTGCGTCCCCCAGACGCCCGCGTCGCAGCCTCGCCCCCCGTGGGGCCTTCGGGAGGCCACCAGGGTTAGACGAGGTCGTGGGGGGCGTGGGTGGGGGTCGTGCCTGCACAGGAAGGGGTGGTGCCCGGGGGTGGACCCCCCTCGGGAGCCCCCACTGCACTCTGGGGGGCGGCCGCCCGGCCGGGCACCGCGTGGGGAGGAGACTCCCCTGGGCCGTGCAGGACCCTCGGGCGGGGTGGGGAGCTGGCCGCAGGCTGTGGCCGCGGCCCAGCCCCTGGGCGTGGGCCCTCACGTGAGCTGAGCAGTTCCTCCTCGAGTGTCGGTCAGGAAGTTGCCAGAGCAGAGCAGAGCGGGAAGTGTCAGCGAGCCCCCCCCCACCCTGCCGCGGCCGCTCACGCCGGGACGCGGTGACGGTGACGGTGACGCTGGAGCGGGGCCGCCTCCCGCAGCGGCCCGGGCGGAGCGTGCCCCTGGCCTGCTGTTCTGGGGTGAACCGGGAGTCTCCGTGCGAACCCACGTCCGCCGTCCGCGCCGGTGGCTTCCGACGCCTCGTCGTGCGGGGGAGTCGTCGTCTGAATTGAAGCCGCTTTCCGTCGTGGACCTCAGGCCGTCCGTCTGCGTTCGCGGTGACGCTGCGGCGGGTTCGGGGACGTGTGGGTCAGGCCCGCACGACCGCAGCGGGCGGGCGTCGAGGCCACGACCGGCCCCCGGGTGGCCGCACCCCACAGACGCCGCCTCCCGCCCTCAGGCGCGACCTGCCGCCCCGGTCTGGGGGCTTCACGAGGCCGAGGGCAGCTCAGAGGACACCCGGGTCCCGCGATGAACAAACCTCAGCTCCCGCGGAGCCGCAGGCCCCAGACCCGCCCCCGCCCTGCGGGAGCTGCAGCCACGGGACGCGCGCGGCCTGCGGCGTCCACCTCGGGCGGCCCAGGGCGGTGCTGCCGAGTGAGGCCGAGGGGCGTGCGTCCTGCCGGGGAGGCCACCGCCTCCTGGTTTCCGTCCCGTAGGTCGGCAGGCGGGCAGGGGGGCGGGCGGGGGCGCGGGCGTCGCGGGGCCCCACGGGTTCCGCCGTCCGCGTTTCCTCCCCCGGGTAGCTTGGGCGCAGTCTGCGCTGCCGTGTCTGGTTTCCAACCGTCGGAGGCGCGAGGGACCAGGTTCGGGAGGCGGACGTGGGCGCCGCCCCTCGGGAGCCGTGGCGTCGAGAGAGGACGTGGGAATCGGGCTTGCGCGAAGGGAGCGTCCTCCCGGACAGACGGGCACCTCGGCCCAGTCGGGGCCACGGGCCCAGCGGCCCCCCCAGAGGACACTCGGACCGGGGCCCCCGGCAGGGCTGTCAGGCGTGTGGGCGAGAAGCGGCAGCGGCTCTCGAGGCTTCCCGAGCCCCGAGCGTGAGCGGCGCCTCCCGGCCCGTCCTGTGCCACGGCCCGGACCCCCGCGAGGCCGGCGCACGGCTCGGGGGAGCGTGACGCCCCGGCACGCGGACGAGCGAACGCGGCGCGCGTGCCCCGGCACGTGCACGGCCGCCTGCGAGGCGCACGCGGCGTCCAGGGACGGCAGGCCCGGAGCGGGCGGACGCGTCAGCGGCTCGCAGGAGGAACGCCACGCGTCGCCCCCCCGGGTGCGGGAACGCGCCGGGCGCTCTTCTTAGCCGGCAGCTGGGGCGTGCGCCTCGGGGCGCTGGCGGCCACAGGGTGACGGCCGACAGGCGGCAGCGGCGAGAGCAGGGCCGGCAGGAGCCCCTTCGCTGAGCAGACGCGCGGGGCCCTCACGGGCGCCGTCGCGGCTTAGGCGGGTGCGTCCACGGGGTCCGCGGCCGCCGGGGTCGGTGCGCAAACACCTGCACGAGCTGTGAGCGCCTGGGACCTGGGGAACGACGATCGCGACGGCCCTGAGCCCCCGGGGCGCCCATCCGGTGACACGCGCTACCGTCCGAGCACTGCCAGGCACGGACGCCCGGGAGAGCGGCGGGACTCGCGCGGACCCCGAGGGACAGACGTGACGGTGCGCGGCCGGGACCCCCGTCGCGGGCCAGGTCCTGCCGCGGCCCGGAGCCTGCCTCCGTGCGCGAGGCGCGGGGGGCGGTGTCTGCGCCCGCTCGGCTGGCCCGGAGCCCGTCGGGGCGGGCCGCCTCCCAGGGAGGGTGGGCCGGGCCTCCGCTTGGTCCCGGCCACAGCCCCTCCCGCTCGAAGCTCTGTCCCTTCCTGCTCCGGCCTGGGGCTCCCACGGGCGCCCGGAGGGCGCGATTCCTTTTTCGGTCACTCGGAGGCTCCTGGGGAGAGCGCCTAACAAGGCCGGGTTCTATCTTTAACCGACCCGCGGGCGGGGCCGCGGGGGCCGGGCTGCCCGCCCCGCCCGGCACCTGCCGGCCTCAGGGGCCCGGGGGTTTGGCCGGCCGCTCTGTGCTTAAAAAAATGTGCTCTTTCTGCCAAAACTCGTAATTCGTTCCTCCAGAACGTTCTCTCCTGCCGCCCTTCCCAGGAAAGAGCCCGCGGATGTTTATCCGTCGCCTGTTTTTCCTCCAAAGCCAGGAGAAGCTCCCTTTTCTGTGGAACTCGGCTCGGGCGCACGTGCGGCCCGGCGGCGCCGTGCCCGTGGTCTCGGAAGGCCGGCAGGCGTCAGAGCCCCTGCCCGGGGCCTGTGTTCCCGCTTTCCCGGGGAGGGGCCCGTGCCCCCGGCCCTGAGAGACCTCTGTCCAGGGTCACCAGCCCTCGAAGGCCGGCGGCTCTGCCCTCAGCTGTCTGCGCGCAGCTCGTGTGGGGACGAGAGCCAGGCCCGCGACCAGCACCGCCCTCCTCCCCGCGTGCACGCCGGCCTGGGCTCTGCCGGTCAGGGCCCCTCTGTGCTCGGCGGCTGTCCAGGGCAGGCCCCCAGGACGTGGACGCTCAGCCCCGGGGAGCGGCGGAGCAGGAACCTGAGCGCGTGCTCCCCGGAGAGCCCTCCGGGGCGACTGCGCCGGCGCGCGGAGCCGCCCTGTGCCGTGAGCTGGGAGCCAGGGGTCACGGGCAGCAGCTGCGAAATCCGTGCCCAACCCAGAGGGCGACGCGCCTCACCTCTTCCCAGTGGCTGCCGTGCGTGTCAGGGTCGCGGCCCCGGTTACGGTGTCTGCTGTGCCTCGAGGGGACACGGCCGCCCGTCCCCGCGCCCCCGACCCCGTGGCCGTGCACCACGAGGACCGTGGCCGGTGCCGAGGCGTTCCCTGCACTCCGCGTTAGGGCCGGTGGCCGGGCTGGCTGGTGCCTGCCACACCCCGGGCGGCCGGGCGCCGGCGGCGCTGAGCAGGCCCTCGCCCCTTCGTCTCCTCCTCCCGCTTTGGGTTATTCCCCGCTTTGGGTTCGGGTCTGATTTCCGTGCTGGGTTTTTGCTTTTTAAAGCGTTTTTACGCGGTCGCCCCAGACCTGCGCTCGGTGGGCCCGAGCGTCCACCGTTGCCCCAGGTGACGCTGCTTCGCGCGCAGGCGGAGGGCCGCGGTCTCGCAGGGGTGCCACGGCGCCGTGCGGCCCCGCCGCGGCGGGCTCGTGAGCGGGTGCGTCTCGGGGTTCGGGGTCGCGTTCGCCTGTCGGGCGCCCGGGGAGCCGTTTGGGAAAGTCTGTGCTTTGCTCCCCGGACGGGTTCCGTGGACGACGACGTCCACGGTCGGCTCCGGCCCTTTGGTCGTTGCCTGGGACCGCGGTGACGTGCGAGTCCTTTCTCCGCCGCTGCGTGTGTTTCTTCTTCCCTGCTCTTCCTCACGTCGTCCTCACTCTCCCCAGCGCCCCTCGTGCCCCCCCTGTCGGTCCTCGCTCCTCTGGCTCTGGGGAGTTTGCTCTTCTGCCTGCGGTGCCCCCCCCCCGCTTCCTCCCTCTCCCCCTCCCCCACCCTCCCCTCTCCCCCTCCCCCACCCCTCCCCTCTCCCTCTCCCCACCCTCCCCCTACCCCTCCCCCACCCCGCCCCCTCTCCCCCCTCCCCCACCCCTTCCCCTCTCTCCCCCACCCTCCCCCTCTCCTCCCTACCCCACCCCTCCCCCTCTCTCCTACCCACCCCGCCCCCTCTCCCCCCTCCCCCACCCCTTCCCACCCCGCCCCCCCTCCCCCCTTTCTCCCGTTTCCGTCCTGTGTCTCGGACGTCCTTCCCTCGCGCTCTGACATGCCGGTCTGGGGGTCTGAAGCGGCCGCAGCGCTGGGCTTCCCTCTGCCCCGTGGCCCCCTCCCCGCAGCGGGACCTGGTTCTCGGTTGAGTTGAGCGAGCTCATCTTTCTTACGTCTGCAGCCGCCCCGTGGGGACCTGGGGACCGGGTGACCTTCTTTGTTCGCCACCAGGGTGTCCGGGTGCGACCGGGATTCCCGGGTGAACAGCACCCTCTTCTGTCCGCCCAGCAAAGTCCGGCTGTGTCAGGGGCTCGAGGCCGCGGCTGCCTCTGTCCTGCCCGTGGCGGCCAGTCACGGTCCCCTCTGTCCTGAGTCCCCTCCCCCTGGCACCCCCGGCACCCCAGGCGCCCCCACGGCATCTCCCTCCCTCCGGGCCGTCCCCGGCCGTCCTCAGGCGGCCTCCCCAGGTCTCTGCCTCCTCCACGCTGGGCCGTCCCGTCCGTGGGGCGCTGGGAGCGAATGGGGCGTCTCCAGGAGCCTGCGCGCCGGGGGCGACACGCGGTCCCCGTAGGGAACTCCCGTCTCGCGGTCGTGAACGAAGGGGGGGACTCCGCGTCGGCACCGCCACTCCCCGCGGCCCACACCCCCCTCCGAAGGAGCGAAGCCGCCGCGGGTCGTGTTCCCGCGTCACAGCCGAGACGCGGCCACGGCCAGGCGCCGTCCTCCCGCTGGACGTGCTGCCGCCCCCCGCCGTCGCCAGGCTGCGTCCTGGCCACCCTGCGTGCGGGCCGCCGTCCCGCAGACTCGCCAGCGCGGCAGCCCCGTGGGTCCGAGTCCCGGGCACGGTCCCTTCCCGTCGGGGCCCGCACGCCCTCGGCCCCGGGCGGCCTGTCTCCCCGAGGCCAGCTGAGCGCAGCCCACGCTTGCCGAGGCCCCGACCCCCGGCACCGGCACCGGCGGGAGACGGCGCCAGGCGGGTTCCAGGGACCGGCCTCCGGGCGGCGAGCTTGGGAGCGGAAGGCAGTTTTGGGGGTTTTGGTGCAGGCTTCAGAGCCGGGCGGTGCCGCCCGGGGTCAGGAGGTGCCCGGGATGCAGGGGGCGGGCCTGTGCGCTGGAGGACGGGGCGGGCTGGGGACCGGGACGCTAGCCCCGCCTCTGGTCCCCGTGGCTCCCCGTGGCAGGCGGCCCTGCCTGCCTCTGCGCCCGGGCCGGGACCGCCCCTCGGAGCTGTCGTGCGGCAGCTGCCTCGCCACCCGGCAGCGGGGCCCGCGAGCGCCCTGCCCCCTGTGAGCGCGAGCTGGTCAGCACCTGCTCCGGTGACCTGCGCGCCACCAGCTGTCGAGCGAGCCCTCGAGGGCGTCACCCCGAGGTGCCACCCGTCATGCGGGGCGCCCCGGGCCGCCAGCGCGGTTCACCGGGGACGCGGCGGGGCCCGTGTGGACGCGCCTCGGCCGGGTGCCCTGCGGCCGTGCAGGACGCGCGGTGACGCCCCGTGCTCTCCCGCAGGTCGTGCACACGCACAAGCCGCACTTCATGGCCCTGCACTGCCAGGAGTTCGGGGGCAAGAACTACGAAGCCTCCATGGCACACGTGGACAAGTTCGTCAAGTAAGTCCGGGCGCGTGCCCTCGGCCGCTCCCGCGGCAGCGCGCGCAGCCTCGCCGCCGAGCCCGTGGGGGGCAGCTCCCGGGGCGGGCGCAGGCGTGTGTCGGCGCCCCGGGGCGTCCCGGGTGGCAGCAGGGCCTCCTGCGGGCGGGTGCAGGCTGACCGCGACGCCTCGGGCCGAGGCTGAGGCTGTGGGCTCCAGGCCGGGTCCCGTCCACGTGCGGGGGGGGGGGGTCCCGCGGGCGGCGCTGCCGCTGGGTGTGGGCGGCGCTGGGCCCCCTCCCCCTCCGGTGGCACGTGGCGGCCTTCGTCGCGGCGAGCCGGGGGGGCAGCTGCCGTGGCGGGAGGGAGGCGCCGGCGCCACGCACCGGCTGCGGTGCACACGACGCCCGCGGGGGTCGCGCCGCGAGGGGCGAGGCCGGGGCCTCCAGTGGACGGGGCAGCCGCGTGGGCCGGGGAGCCGGGGCCTTGCTCGGGGCACGGGGCCGGGTGCGTGCGGGCGGCGTGGCCTAGACTGGGCGTCGAGCGGTCCCCGTCCCAGCGTGGCGACAGTGGCGGCACAGAGCCCGTCCCCGCAAGGCTCTGCTGGCGACAGCGTGCGGCGGGGCGCGGTAAGGACGGCACTCGTCCGGCGAGGCCCCGAGCCCCTCCTTCGTGCTGTGGCGCCCCGGCCACTGGGTGGGGGCGTCTGTGAGGGCGACCGGCCTGGAGGGCTGACGTCCCCGCGGGGACCAAGCCACCGGGCCACGCGTGGTCATCGGCGTCTCAACCCCGGGGCGCCTCCGGGCCGCGTGGAGACGGCCGCCCGCGGGGGCGCACGGCGGGTCCGGTTCCTGCACCCCGGCGGGCGGCGCCTTCGGGCCGGCGTCCGCGGCCTGGCGCGTGAGTGACGCCCGGTCGCGGCGCCCCGTCTCGTTGCAGAGAGCTGCTGTCGAGCGACGCCATGAAGGAGTTCAACCGGGCCCGCGTCTACCTGGACGAGAACTACCGGTCCCAGGAGCAGTTCACGGTAAGCGCGTCCGCTCCGGGCGTCTCTGCCCCCGCGGTGCCGCGTGACAGGGGCCCGGGCTGCTTCCCTCGGTGCCCTCGGCGGGCTCCGGGTCGGCTGGCGCGGCCGCGGCCGCGTGGGGGCCGGGAGCTGGACAGCCAGCGGGGCGAGGACGGCGGCCCGGGGCCGCGGAGTGGGGGGACGGGGCAGTCGGGGGCTCGCAGACGCGGGGCTGCACCCTGCCTGGGTCCGCTGCGCGGGGCCGCCCGCCGGCCAGGCCCCGAGCCGGTCTCTGGGGGGCGGTGTCCCTCCAGAGAGGAGCCGGCCTCGGGGGAGCCGCAGAGCCTTCCTCGGAGCCGGGGAGACGGTGGCCCCCGGGAAGGCGGCCGCAGGAAGGGGCGGCGGCCGTGGGGTGGGGAGTGGGCGGCGGCGGCGGCGGCGGCGATGGCTGTTGGTTTGGAGGACGCCGTCTCGCGCACCCGGGTCCGGTGAGCCCCGACGCTGCGGCGTCAGCCTGTCCCTGCTCTCTGCGGCCCTGGCTCGCCCTGTCACGTCGCCGTGCGGGTGGGCGCGGGCCGGCTCGGGCTCTGCAGCGCGGCCTTGTCGGCGGGCAGCGGCCGTGGGTCCCCAGCGCACCGTGCCGGGGGCAGGGGCGGACGTGCCGCCCGCCGGGCGCTGACCGCCGGGGTCGTCCCCTGGGCTGGAGGCCCCGTCAGTTTTGAGTCTTCGAACCCAGAGCGTCTGACGCCGTGAGGTGGCGTCCTCCCCGCGCCGAGAGCGCCGCTGTCCCCGTCCCGTGTCCGCCCTCCGCCGCGCCTGCAGCGTTCCGCAGCGTCCCGCAGCCCTGGCGTCTCACGCGGCCTCCCCCGCAGTCGCCGGCGGCCCTCCCCAGGCCGCTCGGGCCGCAGGCCCGCGGCTCCGAGGTGCTCGTCCCCCAGCCCCGGACGAGCGCCCCGCCCCTCCTCCTCCTCTCTCCGGGCCGCCTCCCCTGTGCCCAACCCCAAACAGACCCTTCTCCCTTGGCCGCCGTCCGCCCCTGCGACCCGACTCCCCGCCCCCGAGGCGGAACCTGTTGAGGTGGAACATGCCGTGTCTGGAGGGAAAGCGCAGCGGCTGGGGCGGACTGGACGCCGCAGAAGACGCCCGAGCCCACAGGCGCCGCAGGGGGAGCCGTTCGGGACGGAACGGGAGGGGCGACCGCGACGTGGACGGAGCCCGGCCCCCGTGACGTCTGGCTGGCCGTCCCGCACGCGTGCAGCTGGACTCCCGGGAGGGCAGGGGGTGGTCGGGGACAGAGGGTGAGGAGAGGACGAGGCCGGAGTCCGACGGCACGCGCCAACCCGCCGGACCGGGCACCCGGCTCCAGCAGAACGCGGCGCGAGGCCCAGCCGGGCGGCGGCTGGAGGCGGCTGCGTCCACGGCCCGAGCGTCTGCCACGCTCCCAGCTCTGCGTCACGGCCGCCGGGCCCCGCGCGGTCCCCGCACCCCCCCCCCCGACATGGCGCTGCGTCCTCACGGCCCCTTTAAACAGGAGGCGCCGGTGGGAACGGGCAAGGAGGCGCGCGGGTTAAGCCGGCGTCGGGGCGGGAGCCTGCGGGGTGAAGGGGCCCCGAGCGAGGACGAGGAGGGGTCCCGCGTGCCTGCCCCCAGAGCCGAAGCAGACCAGCCTCCACGCGGGCTCCGGCCCATCGCCGAGGGCCCTCAGGGCCCCGCAGGACGGGAGGGCGGCCTCGCGCCGGTGTCCGCGCAAACGCCTCCCAGAGCGGCGCCCGCGGGTCGAGGCGTGTGGGCGGCGGGCCGGCCGCAGGGCCCACCCCGTCCACCCGGCCCACCGCGTCCAGAGCGGCCGGGGATGGACGCGGGCCGCTCCCGGGCCAGGCCGCGCGCAGACAGACGTGCCCTCCGGCCCCCAAATGCGGGGGCGCGTGAGCCCCGGGGGCGAGCTGCGGATCACCCAGGTCAGAGGCGACGCCTCCAGGGCCGCGGGAGGACGTCCCGGCTCCCCGACCGGAGTCCGCGGCGTCTGAGCTGCCCCAGGGACCGGGCGGAAGCCTCCGGCAGGAGTGCTCGCGCCGGGGTTGTAGCCTCGGGGAGCCCAGAGCAGGCGAGGGGCGGGGCAGCCGAGCAGCAGGAATCGGGGCCTCAGGCCGGGACCGCGGGGGAGACCTGGCCCTGGCCCGGTGCCCTGGGGCTCGGAACCCCGAGGAGCCTTGGCCCGCGCGGGGTCGGGGCGTGCCTTCCCGCGGGCGGGCGCTCGTCACTGCGCAGGCGCCTCCGGGCCGGGCTTGTGCACGGGGCACTGCCCCCCCGCACTCACGGGAGCCCCCGTCCCGCGTCCCACGTGCTGACGGGGCGGCCGCATCCTCTCCGGCCCCCGCGTCCGGCGGGCGGGGAAAGGCAGAGCTCGGGCTGGGGCTCCGCGGGGTCTGGCCTCGCCCTTGGACGTTTTATCCCAAAACGTCTCCTCACGAGCCCAGCGAAGGACGGAAGCCCGGAGAGCGAGCCGTCCCCAAAGTCAGGCTGCGCCGAGGTGACCGTCCGAGGGCCCGAGTGAACACGCAGCGTCCGCGGTTTCCCCTGTGAGCGCGCCGGGGGCCGCGCGACCTGCGGGCGCCACGGCTGGTGCGGCCCAGGGCGTCGGCGAGGGCGTCGGCGAGGGGGGCCATCCTGACCCCCTCCCCCACCCCCCCCCCGGGCTGCAGCCCGCGCCCTTGCGCCCACAGGGCCTGGCGGGCTGGGGGACCCGGTGCCTGTCCCCTCGGGCCCGCTCCTCCGCGCGGAGGTCGTCAGCCTGACGCTGACGGAAAGCGGGTGCGCCCGGCACCCGGGGCCGCACGGTGGGAGCTGGGTGTCGTCTGTCGGCGGCAGATGCGATGGCGGCTTCGCCAGCGGCGTGGCCGTCTGCCGGGTTCGAGCCTGGGACGGCGCTCACCTGCGCGGCCCCCCTGGCGGGGCCGGCCCGGACGGGGCGGCACACGGAGCCGCACACGGAGCCGCACACGGAGCTGCCTGAGGCGCCGCGTCGGGCATGGGACGAGCCCGAGTCCGGCCCCGCGGCCGTGTGTCCGGTGTCGGCAGGCCTGGGCCGCGTCTGGGAGACGGGGTGAAGGCTCGACCCGCCCCCGCGTCGTGGGGAGGCCGCTCGCTCCCCCGGGGCCCAGCGGGGCCTGCGCCAGGCTTCCTTCCAGGGTCGCTGGCCCGTGGGACCGAGGGACAGCCCCGTTGGGAGGGCGGAACGGCCGGTGACGTTCCAGGCCGTCCGGGGCGCGTCCCGGGACCGCGCGGCAGAGCCGTGCGCGCGGCGTCCTCTCGTGACTGGGCGGCGGCCGCTGCCCCTGGGCCCGGAGTGTGCGTGCCGTCGCCGCCCCGGGTCGTGCGTGCGGCCGTCTGCGGGGGCCGCCCTCCTGCCCAGCCTGGTGGCCTGAGCTGTCGGGGAGAGGATTTCACTTTCGCAGGATTGATGGCGCCGGCGCGGTGTTTTCCGCCGCGCGCGGTTCGCATAACAGGCCGCTAATTGAAAGAGGAAATTGAAACGAATCTGTCTCGTGCGTAAACGCTGTCACGGGCCTTAATAGGGATCAGGACGCGGTGGCCCGTTCCCAGAAAGACGCCGAACCCGGCGCGGCACCTGCTGCGTGCACTGGGGGGGGTTGCGGTGCAGGGAGGCGCGGGGGCAGGCGGGCAGCGGCCCGGGGGGCGCCACGGGCCCGGGGCGGGTGCTGTGGCCTCGCGTGGGGTCGGGCCTGGGGGCGGCGGCACCTGCGGGTGCTGGTGCCGGCCAGGTCAGGCCTGCCGGGCGGCGGGCGGCGGCGGTGTCCGTCCTCAGCAGCAGGTGGCGCCAGAGCAGCGTCCCGTCCCGTCCCGCCTGCGAGCGCGCGCGGGGACAGCGCCCAGGAGGGCGGTCTCAGGCCTGAAAGGACCAGGCCGGACCCTGCTGCTCCTGGGCCCGGGCGGGCCGAGTGGGTCGACGGAGGCGGGAGGCTCGTCCGTCCGCCCTGCCGCGGCCCCCACTGCGCCCCTGGCCGCGGGCCCCTCCCCCCGCCTGCCTTCTCCACGGGAAAGGGGGGGCGGGAGACCCCCTCCTCCGAGGACCCGCCCGTCCGGCCCCGCGGGAACCGGTTCCAGCCTGTCGCGGCTGGTCGCGGCCCCGGGTGCGTCTGCGCAGCCACACGCCGGCCGGGCCTGGCCCCGGAGTGCCCCCAGGCCGCCCCCCGCAGCGCCCCGCTGAGCTGGTGTCCACGTGCTGATCCCCGCCTCCCTCCCACGTCCGGGCCCCCCGCCAGCCGCAGCTCTGTCCCCCGCGCCGACCCTGCCTGCCTGGGGGCTCGGTGCCTGCGTCCTGAGCCCGCGGAGGCGTGGGGGCTCGGGCAGGAGCGGCCAGGCCTCGGAGGGGGCTGCGCGTGGACACCCTGCCCTCCCCGCGGGGGTCCCGAGGCCGGGGGTGCCCTGTGCGCGCTCAGTGGGAGTGACAGCCTGGGGACCGGCCTCGAGGACGTCGCGCGGAGACGTGCGGAGGCCACGGCTGGGTGGGGTCCGGGCCCCCTACAGGGGGGTCCGAGGCGGGAAGACGAGGCGGGCTCACGGGGCAGGGTGTGCTGGGGGCCACGTGGCGGCGCAGGAGGGTCCCCGGGAAGGACCCGACCCCGTGCGCCCGGGGCCCTGCGGAGGCCGAGGTGGCGCGCAGCAGAGGGGCCGCCTTCGCCGCGGGGGCGCGTGCCGTGCCCGCTTCTCCACGACCCGGGGCGAGGCGCCGGCCGCGGCCTGGCGGGCCCGTGGGTTCGAACGTCCCGCCGTGCGCTCGTGTTTGTCCGAAAGAGCCGAAGCGTTCCCGCTGCGCCACCGCGAGCTTTAAGGCCGGGTGGACCCTCGCGCGGGGCCACCGCGGGGCTCCCAGGAAGGGAGCACGGGCCCAGGGCGGCGGGCGCTTCCTCGCTGGCGCCCGCTTCCTGGGACCCAGAGGGACCTCGGCGCGCGTGCCTGGACGCCGTGCCCCCGAGGGCCGCCCCCGCCTCTCGCACGGGGCGTCGGGGAGCGTGAGGAAAAGCAGCGGCGTCTCCTGAGCTGCCCCGCTGCAGGGTCGGGGCCGAGGCCGCTGCCTTTCGGCCGCAGGAGCGGGGAGCGGGGAGCGGACCCGCGCCGTCCCCCGCCCCGGCCCTGCCCGCGCGGCCCAGACAGGCCAGATGAAGCGAGGGGACAGATTGGTTTTCCGAGGGCGCCGGGCCCGCCGCTCGCCGCTAAATCACGCTGTCGGCCCCGCGGGCGGGCGACGGCCGCTCCCCGCACGGCACCTGCGGCCCCGCGGGACGCGCTGGTGTGCGGCGGCCGCCGTGAAGGTGAAACTGCCACATCGATCTTTTTAGCACTAAAATATGAGCCACTTTGCTCCGCGCCCGCCGCTGTGATGTGAGAAATAATAACTCGGGTCCAAATTAAAAATATTGATCCCGGGAAGGTGCCGAGAGTAAATAAACAGCTCCCGAAGTTTTCGGGTCAGCCGCGGCCCGGCGCCGGCGATAAATGTGTCGGGCGCCCGCGCCCGGCCCGCGCTCTGCTCCCCCGCATCGATTCTCCATCACTTACTTCCTAACAGCGTCGGGCTCCGGCCGCCGCGGCTCGCCCCGGCGCCCCGCACATCACTTCTCCGGGGCTCGCGAGGAGCTGCTAATCCACTCGTCAGCGACGGATTGATTTTTGACGCGAGGCGCTCGCCGCCCGGCCGTCGGCAGGGCTGCGCCGTGGTTTTTTATGCGTTTAGGCTTTTTACTTCCCCCTGACGGATGGGCGGGCGCCGGGCTGTCCCGCGGGAGGGCAGGCGGCAGGCACAAGGTTAATCGCATCCGCTGCCTGCGTCCGGGCCACGGGCGGGCGGCAGAGCCGGCCCCCGGGAGCCCCGCGCCCCCGACCCCCCGCGGCCTGGCGACCGGCGCCGCCGACGCTGGGGTCCCTCGTGGGACGGGAGACGCTGAGCCGAGTGCTTCTGGGGCTTCTGCCAGGGTCCCCGGACGCTGGGCGCGTCCCCGCTGCTGCCCCGCGGGAGCCAGGGACAGCTCGGGGGACGGCGCGGCGGCCGCCCCCTCCGTGGGCTGCTTTGCGGGCGGAGGAGACTTGCCGGGGAGGACGCGGGACGAGGCCGAGCACGCCCCGCCGCCCGCCGGTCGGGGAGCCTGCGACCGTTCCCGGCACTGACGCCCTGGGCGGGGGGCCCCCGGGCGGGAGGCAGCGGTGGCGGCGCGGCCGGGCTCTGGGGGCCCACGGCGCTCCCGCCGCTCTGCACGGCGTGTCCGTGCCGTCCGGAGGGGTCTGGACGCGGCCGCCCATGCGCCTCCGGCCTCTGACCACCGCACCCTTCCCCGCCGGCCCCGCTGCTCCGCGCCGGCCCCGGCCCGCCTGTGGGAGCGGCGTGTCCGACGGCCTCGGGGGTGCAGGCGCGTCAGACCCCCCGGGGCGGCATGTCCGGTCCGCGCGCCCTGCGCACGCCGGTTCCGCCGTGCGCCTCTCTCCGGGTGGAAGCGTCCCCGCTGCGTCCCGACGGCGTGTGACGGCCGCACAGGCCGCCCCGCGCGCCCCACGCATGGGGACGCCTGCCACGCCCAGCGAGAGCCCGCGGCGGAGTCCCTTCCGGCGTCGCACGCGCTGCGCAGACGTCCTCCGTGCGGGACGGCGGGACGGGCCCCGGCCGAACAGGCCGCGTTCATTTCCGAGCGGACGTCCTTCCAGCGCCGTCAGCGGGACCCTGGCCCCCGTCAGCCCACCGTGTCCGCGCTCCGGGCGGGCGTCTCGGCCGGCCGATCGGCACGCGAGCTGCGCGCAGACGACGCCGTCCCCCGTGACCGCGTCTCGCGCGTCCCCGTCCGGGGCCGGGTCCCGACGGGCCGTCCGCGCCTCGCACGTCGCTGTCTCGTCCCGTGTCTGTCCGCTCGGCTGTGGGCTCCCAGGGCCGAGGCGTGCGACGTCCCACGGGCGGCCCCAGGCCCGGCCAGGCACGCGGCCGCCACCTCTGTCTGGCCCCGGCCCTGCGTCTGCGCAGCCGAGACCCGCGTGCCGGGCTGGGTGCTGGGTGTCGGCGAGCCCCCCGCCCCGCAGCCGGCCGCCTTGCCTTGCTCGGGCCGGGAAGGAGCTGCGCCCGGTCCCGCTCCGGGGACCTGCAGCCGAGGGGCAGCGCCCGCTGGGTCTGGTGTCGCACGTGGCCGGGTGCCGGGAGCCCCCGCGTCTGGGATCCCGCCGGGGCCGGGCACCGGGGACACGGGGGACGCGCTCCGTGGCGGGGGGACGTCTCGTGCGCCCGGGCTGGGGATCCCGACCAGCCCTCCCGGGCCCGCCTGCGCGCTCCGTCCCCGCCGCAGCCTCGTGTCCGGGCGGGGACGAGGGAGGAGCGTCGGGGAGCCGTGACCGCCTGCCGCAGCCGCGCGGCGGCTCCCTGCACCCCGCAGAGTCACAGCTGCCGCGGCCGTGCCCGTCCCCGCTGTCCCTGGCCGTCCCTCCTTGCGTGGCGCCCACTGCGTGGCCGGGTCGCAGTGGTGCTGCGCGTGGCGCCCTGACGGAGCCGCCTCTGAGAGCCAGGGCGCCCCGTGCCCGGTCTCTCCGGCGCGTGGGCCCCTCGTCCTTGCGCCCGCAGACCCTCGCTGCCGGGCCGCGGCGGTCAGCGTGAGCCCGGGGCCCCGCCCGCGTGGCGGGCGCGGCGTCGCCCGCCTGCCGTGTCCGCGTCCCTGCCGCGGCGGCCCCGGTGCCTCGTTTCTGACGGGCTCTGTGGCGACGGCGCGGCCAGGCCTGATGAAGAGCGTGTCCCCCGCGGCCCGGGAAACAAATGCGCGCGGACGCGCCGGCGGACGGACTGAAGGATTGGCCGGCCCCCGAGGACTCCGCGCTCGTTAGCGTTTTCTGACAGAAAATCACTGCCGCGGCGGGCGGGGGGCGCCGCGTTCTGTGCGTTTGGCCTCGAGTGACACTTGGCCCGCGCCCCGGCGAGCCGCCCTGCTCGGCGGGGCTTCTCCGTGAGGGTTTCCGCCGCGTCCCCGAGCGTCCTCGTGCGCTTCCTCGGAGCGCAGCCTCCCCGGAGGCCGCCTGCGGGGCGGGGAGGGGACCCACGGGCCCTCGTGGAGCAGACGCTTCGTTGCTGCTCGGCCGGACGGGGCCGGCGACGACCCCCGCCCAGGGCTGCGTGAGCCGCCCCCCCCCCCCGCCCCCGTGCGGCTGGGGTGCAGCTGTGCCCCAGGAGGCGGGTGCTCTGGCTCCGCCTCTGAGTAACCCCTGCCCGGGGGCCGGGCCGGAGGCTCAGGAGAGGCCGTGGCTCCGGCCGAGGCCGTCCGGGTTTTACGAGGCCCAGGGACGGGCGCTGTCGCTGTGCGCGTCTGGCACGCGGCCGCGCGGCCTCGGGACGCAGGTCAGAGCTAAGCCACTTAGTGCTTCAGCCCCGCAAGGCCCCGGAGGGCTCGCGGGGGAGGGGTTGATCGAATCCGGCCGCCGCCGGGCCTCGCGTCCGCGCGCGGGCCCTGCTGAGGGCCCCCAGGTTTTCGTCTTTGGTCACGATAATTGGGTTTGTAGCTGGAATTAAATTTGCCAAATCGCGTTATCCTCTCCAGGAACTGGACAGGACCCGGCGGGGAGCAGCAGCCGATCCGCGCTGCCGAGCCCCCGGCGGCCCCCACCGGCGGGACCGCGGGCGCCGGGCAGTTTCTCCTCCGTCCCTCGTGCAAACAGTGACATGCGACTCGCGCATTAACAGGCTTAATTACTCTAAAATCGTCGTTTTAATTTACACGGCGCCGCATCGATCCGCGCGCAGGATTAAGCTGTGCGGCGGAGCGGGGGCGGGGAATCAAACACGCAGGGTCCTCGGGGGCCGCGGGCCGGCGGCCGGCGGAGGGAGGGCCGCCCGCTAACGAGCGGGCGGCTTGCGGGGGCACGCGCGGCGGGGGCGCTGCTGGGGCCCGGGCGGCGCCGCCGCGGGCTGCTCGTTCGCTGCCGCGCGCCGAACCCCCACGTGTTTGCCCAGCGGACCGCGGGCCGCGACCTTCTGCTGAGCCCCGCGGCCTCGTCGCGGGCGCGGCCTGTCTGCGCGGCTCGTTCGTTTTCGTTCCTGGTGTCGGGCAGTCCGGCGGCCCGTCCCGTGTCCCCGCCGGCCCGGCAGCTTCCGCTGTGGCCACCTCCGAGCGCGGAGCCCACGTCCGCGCGCCGCTGGCCCCCGTTCTCCGGAAGGCGCCCCGAGAGCCTCCCGTCCCCGCCCTGGAAGCAGCGGCCCTCGGCCTGCCTTTTCCGTTCGGCTTTTCGTTGGGGGGTGTCGTGCGGGCCCCGCCCGGGGCTGCGGGCGCCACCGGGCACAGGAGGGACGCGGGCGGCCCTGTCAGCTGCGGGGCCGGCGCAGCCCCGTGGGGGTCCGTGGTGACCCCGCCGCTCACCCCGCAGCCGGGCTCCCCGCGCCGGCCCACCTGCCTCCTGCGCACCCCCGTCCCCGCCCGCGCCTCAGCCTCGCCCACCGCGTCCCGGCCCGTCGTCCCCGCGGGCATGGGCGGGCGGGGGGGCAGGACGCCCTGGGGGCGGGGGCCGGAGTCGGGGATGCGGCCGCGTCCACCCCGCCCGCAGCTGTGCGCGACGCGGCGTCCCTGCCGGGCTCCGTGGAGGCCCCGTCACGCGTCCACGCCCCGTCACGGGCGTTTCCCGGCCTCGGTGTCCCCACCGGCACTCGCGTGCGGCCGCGTGTCCCCATTAGTGGAGACGCGCCTCGGCCCGGCCGCCCTGCGCCTGCCGCCGTGGACACAGCCGTGTCCGCCCTTCCCGAGGGCCGGGCGACGTCCGCGTGGCCGCGGCAGCAGCGCCCCGTGAGCGCGCGGGGCTCGCTGCTCCGCGCGCGCCACAGCGGTCTGACCTGTCCTGGGAGAGAGGACGGAGGACAGTGCCCAGCGTGCGGGAGACCGCGGTCCACCGGCTCCGGGTGCGGCCAGCCCCGGGGTCCCGGCGACGCGGAGCGGAGCCAGGGGTGAGAGGGCGCGGGCCCCTCCGCGGGAAGGGGAAGGAGGCGTCCGGCGGGCAGCGCTCGTGCCGCCGTGACAGCTCCCTGCCCGGCACAAGCCGCGATGGCCACGGGCGCAGGCCCCGCCGCGTCCCAAAGGGGCCGCCCCAGAGGCTCTGGGTCCCGCGGAGCGCCCTTCGCGAAGGCCGGCGAGGGAGACGCTCCCGTTCCCGCGGAAGCGCGGGGACGCCAGTCCCTGCGGACCCCACGCCGGGCGGCGTGGACCAGGTGTCGCGCGGGCGAGCAGGGCCGCGGGGGGCAGAGCGGAGGCGGCGCGGCGGGCCGCCTCACGCGACGGGCATCGGAGCCCGTCCATTTGCCCTCGTGACCGACCGGTCAGGCGCGGGAAACACGGTCCGAGCGGTTTCCGCTTCGGACTGGAGCGCGCCTCGTTCGCCGCTGGAACTTCCCGTCGGCCCAGCGCGCGTCCACCGAGGAGCGCCCGTGCCGCCGAGGCGCCGCGCGCGAGGAGGGGGCACCCGGGCAGCACGGCCGGCAGCGCTCGGGGGTCCTTGGCGGGGCCTCCGGGCCCGCCTCGTCCTCCTGTCGCCGCGGTGGGCGGCGGCGGTGCCGGGCGTGGGCTCCCGAGGTGCGCTCCGCCAGGCGGGGAGGTCCGTACGGGCGGCCGCGGCCCCGCCGGTCTGCGTCCTGCGACTCCTGCTGTGCCGGCCGCCGCCTTTGCCCTCCCCCAGCCTTCGCCGGAGCAGCCGCCCTGCCCCGGCGACCGGCTCGGGGGGCGAGGCTTCGGGCTCCCCGTCTCCCGCTCCGACCGTGTGGCTGGGGCCGCCCCGCGGGGCCCGGGTCAGGCCCCTGCACGCGGCGTGACGGCCGGACAGGCCGCCGGCCGCGCCCTCCTGCAGCCGCCTCCGAAACACCGCTCGCCCCTGCCCCGTCCTCCCGCGCCCCCGCCGGCCGCCCCGGAGCCTCGCCATTGGCTCCCGCCTGTCCCCAGCCCCCCGTCTGGCGGTCCCGGGCCCGTCCTCGGGCCCGCGCTTCCTCTGTCCGCCCGTCCCGGGTGCGCTCGGCGCCGCAGGAGTCGGAGGCGGGCCCCGTGCAGACGCGCGCAGACGTAGACTCCAGACCCGCGTGCCCCGCCACCTCGCGCCGGCCCCCGCGTGCCTCGCGGCCACCTAACCTCAGCGTGGCCCGGCAGACGCGCGGCCTCCCGGGGCCGTCCCCGCGCTCACAGGCATCCGCCAGCGCGTCCCATGGACGCGGCCCGCGGGCAGCCGCTGGCCCTGCACGTGCGGTCCCGTCGCGTCCCTCGCTCCCGGCCGCCACGCTCACGGGCCGTCTCCTCAGCGAGCTCTCGGCGGCGCCGGCCAGCGCGGCGCGGAGACGGAGCCGGGAGCGCCTGCGCGTCCCCACGAAGGCCGCGTCTCGCCCCCGGCCAGGGGCGGAGTGAGGACCCCGCGGCCCGTGGACCCGGCGTCACCCGCGGTCGCCATCAGCACCCTCACGGCGCACGCCCTTCCCGGCATCCCGTCCGCGAGGCCGAGTCGCCGCGGCTCGGCGGTCCCGCCGGTGACAGGAGGCGTTGGCAGGCGCATTAATCTGCGGGATTTATGGCGGCCACGCGGGGCCGTAAGTGGCTGTCGGGAGTGTTTACCCTTCCTGTCACGGTGACGGGGGCCCCGCCCGGCCTCGTGCCGGCTTTCTCGTCGGGGACACGACAGCCGGGGCAGTGCCGGGCGCGGGCCCCGCGAGCCCACGCCGGCCGCCGTGGTGCGCGCTTTGTACAGCGCCCCGCGGCCCGGGGCAGGCAGCGATGGCCGGGTGCGCCTCCGGGCCGGGGCGGCCGATCTCGTGAACTCCCAGGTCGGGCGGGGGGCGGGGCGGGATCTGCACGCCTCGGAGCGGCGGCCGCGAGAGGGGCTTGCCGAGCGGGGCCGGCGGCGCGGACGGGCGCGCGGGCCGTCGCCCTGTGCCCGCCCCGTCAGCGCTTGGCGAAGAGGTCGGCCCTCGCCTCAGACGGGGACGCCGCCGCGTGGGGGCGGGGCGGCCCTCGTGACTGCGGAGCGCTGAGCGCAGCTCGCCCACGCGCCGCCCCCGCAGGACTGGCCGCCTGAGTTTACAACCCGGCGCGGCCGGCGATGGCGGCGCCGACTGAACGAAGCTTCGTCTCGGTCGTCGTCGTTCCAACCGGACGCGCGTTCCGGACACGCAGCCTCGCTGTCCGGCCCGTGGGCCGCGTTCCCCGGGCTCAGGGCCTGCGCTCGCCGGGGAGGCGAGCTGCTCTGCGCAGCCGGGTTCCCGGCTCCTCGGGAGGGAGCGGGACCGGGTGGGCCTCGGACCCCCGAGGAGACAGCGGACGCGTAGCAGGTCGTCCCCGCGGCCGCCGCCTCGCCCACCCCTCCGTGACCCGCGCTCGTCCCACCGCCCGGGCCGAGCGTTGCGCCGGGGGCTCGGGGACCAGGCTGTTGTCCAGCCTCCGCCGCCCCCAGGGAAGGGGCGGACAGCGGGAAGGGAGCGCCCTGGTGCCGGAGCGCGCGGCGCTGCGGAGGGCCAGGCGGGGCTGGTGCGGGGCCCTGCTCGGAGCTGCCCGGGAGGGCTGCCCGGAGGAGGCGAAGCGGGGATGGCCCCGCAGAGGACCCGCCCCCCTGACCACAGCTCGGCTTCTCAGGGCCTAGAGGGTCGCTGGAGGGCAGGGCCCCCTGACGTCGGCCGAGGGGTCAGCAGCGGTGGAGGAAGCGCCCAGTGGGCTGCAGGGACGCGCGAGGCCGGGCGTGAGGGGTGCCTCTGGAGCGCCGGGACTCTCGGCCGGAGCGGGCGTGCCCAGCTGGGCCCCGGGAGAGGCGTCGAGGCCGCGGGCTGCGCGGGCGGCGGGGACCGGTGTGTGCTTTGGCTGCGGCCCCTGGCGGAGGCGGTGAGCCCCGGGGCGTGTGCTGCGTTCGCAGGCGGGACGTGACGGACGCCTTCCTGACGCGGCGCCCGCCCCGCCGCCCTGCCCGCCGGGGCCACGGCCCCGCGCACCCACGCGGCCACTCCCGGCCTCTGTGCCCGCGGCCGTCTGCGCGCTGCGCCCACAGCTGAAACGCCAGCCGCGTGCCAGCCACCGCGACGCCCGCGTGGGCTCCGGTTCCTGCGACGCCACCGCCTGTCCCAGACCGTCCCCTGCCACGTTCCACCTTCCCCCGGAGCGGGAGCCCCCGGCCCCCGCCTGCCCCGCTCAGGCCCCGGGGCCCGGCCCCGTGAGCGCCGCCGCCACGCGCACGGCCGTCCCCCGCGGGCCGGTCGGGGCGAGCCCCCGCCCCGCGGCTGAGCTTCCGGGCGAACAGATGTTGTGATTGTTCTTAGCGGGAGAGGCAAGCGGCCGCGTTCTCAGGCGCGTCAGGCGCGCGCTGACAGCCGCGGTCAGGAGGCCGCCGTGTTCCCTTTCAGGCGCCGTCACGCCCCGTGACAAATGGGGCCGCGCCGTGTTGACAGAGGAGGTTAAGCGTTGCGGGGGGCGGCTGAACTTTGCCGCTCCACACCCTTGGAGCCGAGCATGGATTTTTGGCGGCGCGGAGCGCGGCTTCCGGGCCCATCCGTTTCCCATCGATCGGTCCGGGCGGCGCCCTGTCCAGCCGCCGCGTCGCGTCCGGGGCGGGGACGGTCTGTTTACTGACCGGCCGGTTCCCAAGTTCTCTCCTCGACTCGGCGGAGAGGCAGGCTCGGGCCGGGCCCCGGGGCCTCCCGCGTGCGGCCTGGGCCCTGGCTGCCCGCCCGGAGCGCGGGGAGCAGCCGCCCACGCCGCACTTCCCGCGCCGCGCGGCCCCCGGGCCCTGGGGTGTCAGGTGTGAGCCTGGGTGCGACGTGCCCCCCGCCAACCGCCTCCCGCGACCCTGCGCTGAGTGTTCCCGGTGCTGGCAGGTCTAGGAAGGGTCGGGACCGTGTGCGCGTGGGCGTCCACCGCACTGTTGGGCGCCCGTTTCCCACGCGCACGGAGACCGCGTCGCCGCCTTGATTCCTCGAGTGGGTGCGGCCTGGCCCGTCGGCCGCCTCGGGGATGCGGGGGAAGGAACCGCTGCAGCAGCGTCCGTGCGGGGGCGGGCGGGCCCCGTCGTCGCTGTGGCCTGGGCTCTCCGGACCGTGGGAGCCAGCTCGCCGCAGGCCACCCACCGCGCCTCCCTCAGGAGGCCCCACGCGTGTCTGCCGGCCCGACCGCCGGCCCGAGCGGCGTGTGCTGGGTGGCGGTCAGGAGACGGGGCGGGAGGCCCGGCCGGTGGCTGTGGCTTTCCTAGGCGCTCGGAAGTGCGCGCGCAGGTGTGGGCGCGCGGGGCCTGGCGGGCGCTGGAGCTGCGCTGCCACCCCACAGAGCTCAAGCCCCGGCGGGACCCCGGTGTCCAGGGCGGTGCACGCGCACATGCACGTGTGTGCGGCCCCGTGTGCACGCGGCCACACACACAGACGTGCACCGCACGCGTACACGTGCGCGCGCACACCTGTAGGGCTCCTGTGTGCGCGGGTCACATGCACCGACGCGCACGCGCCTCCGCACACGCCCACACGCACCACACGTGTGCACACGCAGTGCACGGGCGCGTGCGCACACCCACACGTGCTCAGAAGCACACGACGTGCAGACGCGTACAGACGCGCACGCGCACGCACACGGAAGCACGTCCCGAGTCTGAGCTTCACGTCGCGTGTCCCGGGCGTGGCTCCTGGGCTTGAGCCCGCGAGTTGGCGCCGGAGCTCGCGAGGCTGACAGCTCGGGCCCTGGCGAAGGCGGCGGCGCCCGCGGCTCGGCCGTCCCCCGTGGCGAGCTCCCCGCGTCGCTCCCCGGGCCCCGCGGCCTCACGCGCCCCCCTGTCCGGCCCGTCCCGCAGGCGCTGGGAAGCTTCTACTTCCTGCACGAGTCCCTGAGGAACATCTACCAGTTTGACTTCAAGGGTGAGTGAGGCTCCGCGGAGCCACGCGCCGGCCGCCCCCCCGGGGCCCCCGCGGGTGACAGCGATCGGCGCGGGGTCTCGGGCCCGACGCCCCGGTTTGGGGGCTCCGAGGGGCGTGCCGAGCCCCGCCCCTTGGAGCCCCTCGCGGCAGCGCCCGGCTGCGGCCTGCGGGCCGCCCTGCACCCCGTCCCCTCGCACGGCTCTGCCGTCCCACGCCGGGCGTCCGCGGCCGGATGGCCCGAGAGACCACGGTCCGTGCGCGCGTGGGACGGCGTGTGGCCCCTCAGGCGCTCTGCCAGCGCCCTCGTCACGCTGGCCCCCGGGAGCCCCCCCGCGGGCGTCACGTGTTCCTGGCCCCAGGGGAGGGGACACGCGACGGGGCTGGCCGTGGGCTGGGCTGGGCGTCCCTGCGGTGGTCTCGGCAGGCCCAGGCGCCGCCCAAGCGCCCCGTTGCCCTCCGTGGGTGTGGGACACCGTCCTGGGGCGCGCCGGCCCCAGGCCCCGCAGGAGGGGGACGGCGCGTGTCCGGTGTCCCCTCCGTCCGCGTCGCACGACAGCTCTTCCGTGGGCGTGAGCCGTGCGGCGGGACGCGGGGAGGGGTCCCGCGGCCGTCCCTCGGCCTGTGACGGGGCGGGGACCGGTGGGGCCGGGCAGCGCCGGCGGGCGCGCTCCCGGTGTCCCCGCAGCGCAGGCTGGCGGGCGCGGGGCCGCGGCGATCACAGCCTCGCGTCCCGCTCTCTTGCAGCCAAGAAGTACAAGAAGGTCACGGGCAAGGAGATCTACTCGGACACGCTGGAGAGCACGCCCATGCTGGAGAAGGAGAAGTTCCCGCAGGACTACTTCCCCGAGGTGCGCCCGCGGCTCCGCGGCGGCGTGGCGGGGGCGGCGGGGGGGGGGGGCGGCGCCGAGCGTGTGGCTCCCCGGGGCGGGCGGCGCCGGCCTGTCCTGGTGGGGCCCTTCCCGGTGGGGCCCTTCCCGCTGGGGTCACCCTTTCCAGGGAGAGGCGCTGCGCCCTGGAGGCCCCGGCAGCCCCGCGCCCTGGAGGCCCCGGCGGCCCCGCACCCGGGCAGCGTGACCGGCCCCGTCTGGCCGCGGCTCGACCCGGCCCGCGCGGCTGCGGTGCGGGCGGCTGTGCGGGGGGCTGTGCGCCGGCAGCTGTGTCCCCGGGGCGCTCGGGGCCTGGGCCGCGGCTCAGAGAGGAAGCCGCGGGCGTGGCCGGTGGCAGCGTGGCGGGGAACCCGGCACCCGGGACGAGGCTCGCACGGGGAGGACGGGGCCGCCTCCGATGGTCTTGCTGCGCGTCACCGGGCGCCATGCGGGTGGCGCTCGTGGTGGGGCCTCCGGATGTTTCCGCGGACGGCGGGACCGGCGCGTCTGGGGTTCCCAGCCCTCGGGCATTCACGTGGGGCCCCGGAGCCGGCCACCCCGTCCCGTGCTGTCTGCCGAACCCCGTCCCACGGGAGGGACGTGTGGTGGGCGCAGGTGGCCGAGGTGGAGACCCGGCGGCCGCCCTGCCAGCCGCGGCGACGTGCCGCGTGGCCGGCCTCCGTGCCGCGTCGTGCGCAGCCCCAGGGGCCTGCTCCCGGCCCCTTCTGCTCCGCGGAGGCCCCCGTCCTCAGCCCTGCTCGTCAGCCCAGGAGCCCTCAGGGGCCCCCAGGGCCCCTCACACCCCTCGTGGGTGACCCCAGAAGTTCGGTTCTCTCACCGCGCCTCGTCCTCGGGGGTGGGGTCCCCAGAGGCGGCCCACGTCTGCTGGCCACGAGCGACGGTGCTCCCCGGGAAGAGGCTCCGGTGACGGTCACCAGGTCCTTTAGGGGGGAGGGCAGGGGGGGCAGGGGTGACACGCAGGATGGGGTGGGGGCGGGGGCGGCGCGCGGGATGGGGTGGGGGCGGGGGCGGCGCGCGGGATGGGGTGGGGGCGGGGGCGGCGCGCGGGATGGGGTGGGGGCGGGGGCGGCGCGCGGGATGGGGTGGGGGCGGGATGGCCCCCGCGGAGGATCGAGGCTCCTCAGGACTCGGGGCCCCCGACAGGCTCGCTGCCCCCAGGCCCAGCACGTGGGGCCGCGGCGTCTTCCCCCACTGCCCGCCGGCTGGGGCCTCGGCCCACCCCTCAGGCAGGGCGGACACCCGGGGGTGGCGTCGGCCTCGCCGCGTGGCCTTCGTCTGTCCGTCCTGTCTCGTGGGAAGTGGGGTCGGGGCCGGTCACGTGATCCCAGGACGGGAGGCTCTGCCAGGGGCCTGAGGGCCGGCCCGCTGAGGTCCCGTCGTCCCAGGCGCGTCCCAGGCGCCCGGCGTCCTCTGTCTCCGCCAGAGGGTGGCCATCGGCCGGGCCGGGCTCCGGGCACCACGCCCCGCGGCCGCAGCCGCCGCCCTCGGCCCGCTTCGCCCCAGCCCGTCCTCCGCGGGGGGGAGCGGTGAAGACGATTCCCCTCCCTTTGCCGCCGTCACTCAAGGACGATGCGAACGGAATGGCTGTCCCGAGCGATCACGGCCGGCGCGTCCGTGGACGACCCAGAGCCTCCGGCTGACCTGCGGGGCCTGGCTCGGCGCCGGCTCCAAACGCTGCCTGCGGGCGCGGCTCGCCCCGCCGGGGCGTGTTCAGAGGGCGGATGCGAGGCGGGGCCGCTCCCTCGGATCATGGGGCCGCCCTGGATGCACCTGGAGGCCGGTCCCCGAGGCCCCGCCCTCGGCCGTGGTTTATGCCGTCGCTCCGAGGTGGAGCCGCCCGCGCCGGCCGTCCACCTGCTGCCCGAGGGGACCCTGCTGCGGGGTCTGCAGGGGGCGGCGGGGGCCGCCCGCGTGACGTGGCTTCTTCGTGGGGCAGCCCCTGAGAGCCGGGGCGGCCCCCCCCCCGCCACACCGCCCCCGGCCACCTCGGCCCGGGCCCGCGGCAGCTTCAGAGGGGGGCGCGGGCCGAGAAGCCCCGAGCGGGGGCAGAGCGGACTGGTGTGTGCGCGCGCGCACCCTCACGGCCGCGCTGGGACGCTGCTGGGGTCCGTCCGCAGGCCGTCGGGGAGCGCTCTGGGCCGGGGGCCGGCCGGTGGCGGAGGAGCCGTCGGCTCCCTGCGCGTGGACGCCGCTCGCTGGTGGAGTCCCGGGGGGCGGGTGGGGGATGAGCCGCGGCAGCCCCCGGGGCCTGGGGCGGGGCTGGGAGGACGGGCCCTCCGCCCGCGCCCGGGGGCTGCCGGCCCGGCGGGTGGCCCCGTTTCTGAGCGACAGCGCCTGGGCCGGCGCTGGGCCGGCGGCGGCGGCCACTGCGTCCCCCTTCGGCGCCGGCCGCCGCGTCCCCCTTCGGCGCCTCACACCGTGGCCCGTTTGTCTTTCAGTGCAAGTGGTCGAGGAAGGGCTTCGTGCGGACGCGGTGGAGCGTCGGGGACTGGTAGGTGTGCCGCGCGCGTCCTCGCGCTCGCCCCTCTGCGTGTCGCACGGGTGTGTGTGGCCGGACCCGCGGCGGCCACGCGCCCTGAACCCGTCTGTGACCCCTCTGGTCGCGGTGACGGCGTGTGACCTGGAACGTCGTCCCCGGGGTCGGGGTCCGTGAGTGCAGCGTCCGGGCCTCGCAGGGCCACAGCCCGCCCCCGGCGGCCCCGGGCGGTGCGGCAGCGGTCCCGTGGGTGCGGGGCGCCGCCCGCTGTCCCTCGGCCCCTCGGGCCCGGCCTCCCCGCGGACCTGCTTCCCCACGTCGCCCCGACTCGCTCTGTCTCCGCAGCGAGGTCCTGGGAGGGCCTGTCCCGGGGGAGGGAGTGAGGACTGGGGCGCCCCCCGTCGTCGGGGGCCGGGACTGGTGACGGGCTCTGCGGCCTGGGCCCCGACCCAAGTCTGGACTGCCCGCGGGGCCCCCGGGCTCTGGCTGTCCCGGAGCCTGGACAGAGCTCACGGTCTCGTCCAGGGCGTCAGGCCACCGCGGCGGGCCCCGCGGGGTCACGCAGCGCGGGCACGAGAAAGCGGGGCGCCCAGCGTCACCGCAGGCGGCGGGCTCTGTCCTCCCCCCCGCCGCTCGGTCAGTGGGGTCTCACCGGGCTCGGGGTGTGCGGGTCCCCGCTCCGTGGGTGACGCGTGCTTACCCACCCACCGCCTGGGCCCGGCACGGCCATGCTGAGGGGCGCCCGGCCGCACCACGGCCCCGTGGACGCTGAGGTCGCCGCGCGTTTCCATGGGGCGGGGGGCACCGCACGCACCGGGCCTCGGGGCGCCGAGGCCTCCGCCAGCCTCCTGGCCCGGCCGGCCACCTGAGGAGGGTCCCCGTGGCCGAGTGTCCGTCCCGGTCTCTGACAGGAAGCCCCGTTGCCCGAGCGACCAGCTGCCATTGCAGCGGCGTGTGGGGATGGCCCTCGGGTCTCGCGCGTCCTCTCCGCAGGCGGGGCCTGTGCTGCCGAGGACAGGGCCGCGGGCGCAGGTGGCCCTGCCACTGGGAACCCCGGGGAAGCCCGGCCAGGCCTTGCCGCACGTCCCCGCACCCCCGGGCCGGGACCGCGTGGACGCCCGCGCCGCGCGGCTGCAGCCCTTCGTCAGCGAGCGCGCCCTCTGCCCCCGCAGCGCCTTCGACCTGGTGAACATCCACCTCTTCCACGACGCGTCCAACCTGGTGGCCTGGGAGACCAGCCCCTCGGTGTACGCGGGCATCCGGCACAAGGCGCTGGGCTACGTGCTCGACAGGTAGGTGCCGCCAGCCGCCCCGGGCCTGCTCCCCTCCCGGACACGCTCTTCCTCGGGGGTCTCTCCTCTGCCGGGGCCGAAGCCTGGCGCCCCCCCGGCGGGCTGAGGCGGTGACCCCACGCCCGTCTGCGGGGTGGCGGGGCCCACGCAGCCGGAGCGTCTCGGCGCTGTGCTCGCGAGCGCCGGGTCCCACTGGCCCACCTGCCGCCCCCGTGGCTCCACCCCCGCCGGCCGCACGTAGAGCCCTTGTGCCGGCGCCGGCATCAGCCGGCCGCGTGCCGGCGCCGTTCGTTCTCCCCGGGGCCGGAGCCGCCGGCCGGGTCGGCCCAGAGCACGCGGGGGTGCGGGACGCAGCGTCCGGTGGCCCCTGCCGCCGTCCTGCGCCCAGACCCCACGTGCAGCCAGACGCCGCGCCGGGTCCTGCCGGCCTCGCAGGGTGAGCCCAGCTGGGCTCAGAGGGGCCGAGGACCTGAGCCTGCAGCTGGGCGTCCAGCGGCCGGCCGGGCCGGGGCCTGGGGCCCGGGGCCCTGGGCCACGACCGCTGTGGCGGGGGCTCCGTGTGCCCTCCTGGAGCCTCGGCTCGGGGCCGGCCCGTGCTCACCCAGCTGCTCGGGGGCACGTCCCGCGTGCCGGCCCCGGTGCCCCCGCCATCTGTGCCCGCGCCCTGCGGAGGGAGCGTCAGCGCTGACCAGACGCAGCTCACGGGTGGGCACTGGCCGCACGGCGCCTGGCGCGGGTGGCGGCGTGTGGGTTTGGGGGCAGCGGGGGAGGGGGTCGGTGACGCCGTGTGTGGTCGCCGCGCCGAGGCCGTGGCTGGCGCCTCGGGACTGCCAAGCGGGCGTGCTCCAGGCAGAGCCACCCCCCCCCCGGGACGGAGCGGGGCCTCGCTGGGACCTCCCACGGAGCCCGGGGCTGAGACCGCCCGCGACCGGTCGTCCTGGCGACCGCGGTTGGCTTCTCGGCGGGGTGTGGCACTCGAATGGGCCGTCGCCCCAAACCGCCGCCCCTCCGCGGCCGCCCGAGAGCCGCCTCGGGTTTCGGCCGCTTCCCCGCGGCGCCGCGTTCCCATGAAGCCCGCAGGCCACACAAGGCGCGCTGCCGGGGTGTCGGGGCGGCCACCCTGTCGTCCGGGCTGCTAACCTTTGGCAGCCACCGGCAGACTGCATTTTGCCGCGCTGACGGGGAGGACAATGCCACGCTGGCCCCTGAATGGACGCTGCCACCGACAGCGTCCCATTCACGCCTCGGGAACCGCCGGGCGCATTGTCTGCGGGCGTGGACGCGGAGGCGGGGCCTGCTGCGGCCGGAGCCTGCCCTTCCGGCCAGTCCCCACGTCCAGCCCCCGGGGCCACGCTGCCCCGGCCGGGGGTGCCAGACCCCGGCACGGGTGGCCCGTCGGCCTCGGGCCCCGGCCCCAAGAGCGGCTGGGGCGCCCGCGGCAGAGCTGCGAGGCGCGCGGGGCCGTCTGCAGCGTCCCGTTCGTGCAGGTCCGACCCGGAGCGAGAGCTCGTTCGGAAGGAAGGCGGGGGCGCGGGCCCTCGGCTGAGGTGTGCGGCGCGTCCGGGGCGCTGGCCCCCCGAGCCCGGCGGCGGCCGCAGAAAGGCGTGCGCGGCGCGGCCCGCTGCGGCCCGCGGGCTCCCGGAGCTCTTGGGGCGAAGAGGAGTAAGTGCGAGCCGTGGCCCCGTGTCTCGTGTCGCGCGTGAACGTGCCGAGGAGACGGCGGACCCCAGTGGACGAGGCGCCTCGGGCTCAGACACGCGAAGTGGACGCCCCGGGCCCTCGCGCGGGGCCCTGCAGCCCTGCGCCCGACGGGGGCCGGGACAGGCCGCCCTGAGCCCTGTGGGGCGCGGGGGGCTTGGGCCAGGCAGGAGCGGAGGCCGCAGCCCGCCCGCCGCCCGCCCGCGGCGCCGGCCGCCCCGCGGCGTCTCGGGCGCGCGGCCGTGCAGCGAGGTTCCTTCCCCGGGTGGCGGGGCCCCGTGCCCCTCTGCGGGGTGGCCCGGCCGCGTCCGGCAGGAGCCCCCTTGCGCTGCCACCGTGAGGCCGGCACAGAGCGCCCCTTTGTCCCCCCCTCCTTTCTCACATGGCAGTCCATTGTCACCGCGCCGGAGTCAATTTGATCAACATTGGGACATTTAACTTTTGCGTCCGGTCAAAGGAGCCGTTTCACGCTCGTCGGGGGCATTCAGAGGGGCCGGCGCGGGAAGTGCCGGCGCTGGGAACAAGGCAGGGCAATTAGTTTCCCAGGGGGAGGCGGCGCTGCGGGCCGCAGCGCCCTTTGTCAGCGCGGGGCGGTCATCAGTCAGCTGTCAGCCGCTCAAAGGCCCTCGCGTCTGAATGCGTCTCCTCCGCCGTTCCCAGAACGCGCCGCGCCGCGCTGCGACGGGCACGGCTGCGGGCCCGCGGGCCCGTCCCCGCCGCGGCAGGGCTGGGCGGCGCTGCCCGGCCGGCCACCCGCCCGCGCGGAAGCGGGGCGCGCGCACGGCCCCGCGGGCCTCCTGCCTGGAGGCCTGGGTGGCCCTTGTCACGTCCCCGGGAGCGCGGCTCGAGGGAGCCCCGCCTGGCCCCCGCTGCGCCCCCGGGCGTCAGGCAGCACCGCGCCCGTGGGGGCCGCGCGCAGCCGGAGGCCCCAGACGGCGTGCTCTGTCGTGGAAACTGCTTCGCGTCCGGAAGGCACGCGGGCTCGGTGGCAGCCACGTGCCCTCCGCTGAGCCCTGCCCCGGGACGTCTCTCGTGTCCCGTGTCCTCGTCGAGCCCCGGAACGCGGACGCCCCTGGGGCCCCGGACCCCGCGTCCTGCCCCGCCCCACGCCGGCGACTCTGCCTGTCGCCCTGCGCGAGCGAGTCCTGGCACCTCGGGGCGTCCCTCACGAGTGCACCGAGGGCCACCCGTGCCGCCCCTGACGCTGGTCCCGGCCGTGCCGCGGGCGCCCTTCCCGCTTTCCCCCGTGCTCGTCTGCCCGTCTCTCCCCCGAACGCTGGGGCCGTCTCCCCGCAGCCTCGTGCTGCCACCGTGCCCCGGGCCACCGGCCCCGCCCGCCAGGGTGCTCGCCTGCTCGCCGTCCCCGGTGACCGCATCGGGCCGCTGTGCGTGGAGCAGCTTGGGCGACGTGCACCGCGCAGCTGGGCGATCAGCATGAGGGGGCCTTCGGGACCCCGACGGCCCTGCCTGCGCAGCCGTCGCTGTCGTTGCTGTTTCTGACCTTCCAAGCTGCCCGACGGGATGCGTCTCTGTCGGATCCGAGGAGCAGAAACGCGGCGCTCGATTCTGGGGGGACGTAGCCCGCTGCGTGCGGCGGCCCCGACGCAGGGCAGCGGCAGAGCCGGCCCGCCCGAGGTCGTGCAGGGACGAGGACGCCACGGCCGGGGCGCCGTCCAGCCACGCCGGCCCCCGACCCCTCGGCCCGTGACCCCTGCGGGACGCTGGCCCCGGCGTCCGACGCCTGGTCGGCGGCCTCCGGCCCCGGTGCGTCCGTGGCCCGTCCTCGCCGGGCGGGCGGGCCCTGTGACATGGCAGGTGTCACCGCGGTTTGTCACGTAATGAAATCACCTGTCAAAGCAGAGAGACGCTTCGTTTTCGAGGCCCAAAAAATTGATTTTTATGGCTGTTCTTGTAATTCCCTGCCCGAGCCGGCGCGCGGTATTGATGGGGCCTCCTTCTTAATCATAATGGCTCCTGACAAGGTCATTAATTTTCAAACAACTCCCGCTCCTGCTGCTCCAAATGGCACTCCATCGAAATTAAAAGCGGGGCCGCGCGGCCGCGGGCCTGGCACTCAGGCGATTGCCTCGCCGTGACCGCCCCCGCCCCCGCCCCCGCCGCCGGCCTTGTTCTCGGGCTCCTGTCGGGAGCGGGTGTGGGCTGGGGCCGCGCCGAGGCCTCCGGTGACGGGTTCGAGGTCTGGGCTGCGGATGGAGTCGCTTCCCCACGCCGCAGGCCCGGCCGGCCGGCCTGTCGCTCTGCCCGGCACCCGGCCCTGCGTGGGGCGGCGGCGGGGGCGGCGGGGACAGCCCGGGCCCGGGGAAGGTCGCGTCTTCTCTGTGAGCGCAGCCGGACGCTGAGCGCGAGGTCGGTCGGGGTTTCAGAGAGGGCCTCGTCTCACCGTGCCGCTTCCTCAGCCGAAGGGTCCCTTGCGTCCCTGACTCGCGGGGGGGGGGTCAGCTGTCCGCGGTCTGCGCCCCCGACAGCACCAGCGCTGTGGCGCCGGGCGGGAGGTCACCCCGGTCCCCGATAGACAGGCTCGGCTGGGCCGTGACACCCTCGGTTCAGCACCCCGTCCCCAGCCTCCTGCAACCCCCAGGGGCGTCACTCAGCGGGCCCAGGACACCCGGAGCCCGGGGACAGGGTGGCTCGAGGCCGGAGCAGGCCCAGCGTCTCCGAGCTCAGGCCCGGGGCTGGGGCGTCGGCTCCGGAAACAGCGAGGACGCGGCGGGGCTTTGGGGGGTGGGCGCTTCACTGCCCCTCTGCCCGCGGGGACCCCGGCCGCGCCCCACCGGCCCTCGCCCGGCAGGCCTTGGCGGGCCGATGCCCCGGGGGTGCTCGCCAGGTGGCCCTGCCCCGCCCCAGGGACCTCGGCTGCGGGGGCCGAGCAGAGACGCACCAGGGGCCACCGCAGGGCAGCGGGGACGGCCGCGCGCCCACCGAGGGCTCCCGCCCGGCGTCCCCGCAGGCGCAGGCGCGTCTGTGGCCCTGGTCGGTCACGTTTCCCCTCTCACGGCCGACAGAGGCTCCTCCTCCAGGAGGCCGAGACCCGACGCTTCCTGCCCCGCACGGGGCCCTGGCCTGGCCGGAGGGGAGGCGGGTGAGGGGCTGTCCCCGGGCACGGCGGCCGGTCAGCGGCCGTCGGGCGGGCGTCCGCCGGGGCCCTGCGGTCGTCCCGGTCGGCGGCGTTTCCCCTGCGGAAAGATTCCGTTCAGAAACGTCCGCGAGGTCGCCGGTCGTTTCCGCGCCCGGTGACGGTTACCGACACGCGCCCTTGGTCTTCGAATGGCCGTGGGGGTTGGCGAGTCCCTCTTACTAGGAGGGAGAGCCAGGACCTGTGCGGGGTTAGCGCGGGGGCCGCCGCGCGAGGGGCGTGCAGGAGGGCCCAGGCCGTCCGCAGCAGCTGTCGGCGGGCGGCCCCCCCAGAGACGCCGGACGGGGCCTGCCCAGGAAGGGCCTCGAGAAGACCCTGCAGTTCGGGGAGTTCCGTGCCGCAGGAGCGCGGGGGGTGCACGCGGGGCGGGACGGGTGCGGGTGCCGGCGGGGAGGCCCGGGCGCCCACGCTCAGTGACCGTCCCCTCCTCCCCTCCCAGGATCGCTGACCCGCGGTTCGAGAAAGTGGCCTACTTCGTCTTCGGCGACTTCAACTTCCGACTCGATGCCAAGTCCGTGGTGGAGGTAGGCGCCCGGCTCCCCGCGGCGGCCGCGCGACGGCGGCGGCAGGTTCGGGGCCGCCCTCCCCGCCGGTGGGGTTTAAGGCGAGGACGCCCGACAGAAGGACGCCTCGCCGTCAGACGGGGCCGTTCCTGGGGTCACGGGTCGGCGCCCCTCGGACGTCGCAGCCGGTGGTGGGTCCCCGAGACGGCGTGGACACGTGCTGCGGCGGGGCTTCCGGCGTCGGCGGCTGTGCTCAGCCCCGTCCGCGTTGCGCGCGTCTGCGGAGCGGGCGCCTCGTGTCACCCAGCTTCGCCTCGGCCCTCGGGAGCTTCGAGGCTCTGTCTGTGGGAAGCGCTCGTGGGTGGGGTCCCCCCCGCCCTGGAGCGATGTCCCCTCGAGGGGCACGTGCAGCCGGACACGCTGCCTGGCGTCGCGCCTGTGCTGTGGGGCTTGGGGCCCGCTGTGTGAGCGCGGCCGGGACGCGAGGCCAGCGGCCAGGGGGCGCGCTGCGGGGGACCCCGGCCGGGGCCCCACAGCTCTGGCCGCGCGGAGGGGGCCGCGCCGTCCCCTGATCGCTCGGGTCCCAGGCTGCAGCGCTGACATCGGCGCTCCAGCCCGCGGCGGCGGCGCCCCGCCACCCAGCACTCTCCGCCTGCGCCTGCACCTGCGCGGCCAGGCCAGGGCCCGTCCGGGAGGCCGGATGCCGGGCCAGCCTTCCGGGGCTCGGCCGGCGCCGGGCACAGACGGGCCAGGGTGCGCACGGCAGCCGCGCCCAAGCAGCAGGAGGGACCCGTCGGCCCGAGTCGTCCGTTGCCTTCCCATTAGCAGTCGCGGCCACGCACGGCGCCGGACATTAATCTCCCGTCTCCGGTGGGAAATTGTTTCTTAAAGACGGGCCGAGCGGCGCTTGATCATCCCGTGTCTCCCTCTGCCCGACGGGAATGAGGGATGGCGTTTTGAAATCCTCCTTTTGCTTTTATTGGGCCGGGGGCACCTCCCCGAGCCGCCCCCCATGCGCGCGAGGCCCGCGACGTGCCCGCCGCCCCCGCGCGGTCTGCCGCGCCCTCCCTGGGTGTGAGGCCAGAGAGCTGGCGTCAGGGACCCACGCCCTCGGCAGAGCCGGGGCGGTGCCCGGTGGGTGGCAGCGTCCTGGCCCTCGGGAGGGGGGTCGCCGCCTCCGCTGATCTGGGCCACCGGGCGCGGTGGCGCCACGTCGGGCGGGGGGGCCTCGTGTCCCCGGGCACGGTCGTTCCTGGACCAGCGTCAGCCGTGCGGGCAGCCCCCACCCGCAGCGCCCGCCTGCGCGGAGCGGCCCGCAGGCCGCCCGTCGGGGAAGTGGCCTTTCCTCCCGCTAGGACCAGGGGCGGAGAGGAGGGCAGCGCCGGACTCGGCCCGGAGGTGTCGCGGGCCACAGTCCGAGCCGGCCCGGGGCGCCCGCCTGGGCTGCTGATGCGCCATGGCGCCTCGGGGGTGGCGTCGTGCGTGCGAGTGTGGGGGCCGCTGAGGGAGGCCCGCGCCCCCCGGAAGCCGCGTGCCTGTGGGGTGGTGGCCGCCGTCCTCCTGGCCCGGCCCCTGCCCCAGCTGGGCCTGACCTCGAGGAGCCGGCCCCTTTCTGAAGAAGGGGACCCTGCCTCCGGGCGACCTCCGCGCTGCTGCCCAGGGGGTAGCCGGACCTCCCGAGGCCGTGCGCACCTGCCCCACCGGCCTCCCGGGGCCGCGGGGACCGAGCCTGGGCCGGGGGTGGGCGGCCTGTCCACACGGACCGGCTGCCGCCAAGGCCGCCCCACGCGCGCCCGGCCGAGCAGGTCCCGGGAGGCCCGCGGCAGCAGCGCCCGCCCCGGAAGCGCTCGCTGGCGCTGCGATCTGGCCGGGGCCTCCCGGGGCTCGGGGCTGCGGGTGGGCCCGGCCTCACACACCATCCGGGTCACCTGGAGCACCGCGGGCGTCCGCCCAGACCCCGCGACCTGGCGCCGCCCCTGCGGGGCGAGCAGCACCCGGGCTGGACCCAGCAGTGGTGCCCCCAGCGCGTGGTAAGAAGGCCCGGGGGGTGTCAGGAGGCGGACACGGTGCGGTCGCTCGCGTGGGGTGGCGCGTGACCGCGCTCCTGCGGGAGAGGGTCAGGGGACGCGTCGGGGCTCGCCCCGCTGGGCTTGGCTCCCGTTTTCGCCGAGCCCCAGCTGGAGCGGCCGCTCGGTCTCCCTGACCCCGGCCCTGGCTCTGCCCGGCCGGCTCGGTTCCCGGACGTCAGGCGAGTCGTCTCCGGAGCGAGAGGGGCCGGGAGCGGGGTCCGCGAGGCGGCGGGCCGGGGCAGCGTTTGTTCCCTGCAGGTGCCGCGGGTCGGCCCCGGGAGGGGACGGGCCGAGGTGGGGACCTGCGTCCTCTGCAGCGGGGGGGGTCCGGGTCCCCACGGCCTCGCCTGGCACCCACCCCGGTGGGAGGTGCTGCTGCAGCGGGAAGAGACCGTCCCCAGGGGACGCGCGGCTTTGCGTCCAGACGCAGGTGTATGCGACGCGGCCGCAGAGCAGGACCGAGACGGCGACTGGGACCGAACCTGGCACCGCCCCGGCCGCAACTAAAACGTGGGCAGACCGCGCCGGGCGAGGGGTCCCGCTCCGCGGAGCCGATGAGCCGCGCGGCCCCGGAGGCGGCGCCGCTCGGAGCGTGTGCTTCATGCCTGCGTGGGGGCGGCTGGCAGCTGGGGCGCTCAGCTGGCCGCAGCGACAGCGAGTGACAGCCGCGCCAGGCACCGCCGTCCCTGCCTGGCCCGGCCCCGCGCCCACCCGCCGTCCGGCAGCCCCGGCAGCGACAGAGAGGGGCGCTTCGGAAGGGGGCGGCTGTTTTCCGACGCCGGCCCCCGTGCCCGACAGGTGCGCGTGTCAGGTGCCAGGCGGCCACCGAGGAGCACGGTGCTCCAGGAGGCTCGCGCCCGCGGCGGGGCCGGGCAGTGTCACGACAGCTGGGGTCCCCGCGCTGAGCCCGCGGCCGCGGAGGAGGGCGCGGCAGACGCCGTGACTGCGTGAGGGTCGTGAGGGTCGGCGAGGCCCGGCCGCGAGAGCTCCTGCGGGGCCACAGACACCCCTGCAGCCCTGGCCGGCCCCCACGAGCTGCCCCCACGGGGGCCACGCGCCCGCCCACGCTGCGCCGCCGCGGGGACCACGGGCCGGGCCGGCCGCGTCTGGCTTCCGCTCCCCCTGCTGAGCCCAACCCGGCGGAGCCGCCGCAGCCCGGACCCCTCAGTCCCCGGGCGCAGTGGACGCAGGTCAGGCCGGGGTCCGCCGTCGGCTCCGTCGGGGGCACCGCGGCAGGTGACGGCTGTGCCGCTGGCCCCGGGTGCGCGCACGGGTCCGTGCGGTGGCCCAGTCGTCTGCGTGGGGCGCTCCTGTGGGCGCCCCGGCCAGCCCCGCAGGCGCCCGCGAGCGCCCGCACGGTCGCCACGCCAGTGACTGGTGGGGGGCCGGCGCCTGGGGGGCCGGGCGGGCGGCCGTCCGCAGGACGGGAAAGGGCTGCGCCCCCAGCCCCGTGAGCCCCTGGAGGTGGCACGGCCGGAGCCGGCCTCTGCGGGTGCGCGGCGTGGTCCGCGGAGCGCCGTGGTGGCAGCGGCCGCCGTGGGGATCGCGCGCAAAGGTGGCGGGCGTGGCCGGGCCTCCCCTCTCTGACCCCTGAGCCCGGCCCCCGGGCGGGGCGGGACCTGAGCTGGCGGCCGAGGCCGAGGCCGGGGTGCCGGGTGTTTTAAGACGACGGCGGGGCCGTTCCCTGAAACCCTAGGTTCCCGTTTCGGCCACGTTGTTGGAAAGGGGAGCCTCGTCGTGTCCGTCTCGGCGTGGGGCCTGTGACGGCCGGCCGCCAGCGAGCGAACCTCCGTCCTTACTCGTGGTCCCTGTCCCCCCGTCCGGGCTCCGCATGGCAGGTTTTCTCCCCGACAGGGGCTGATGGCAAGGTGACGATTTCCCCGATGACGTGCGTGACGCGCCCCACCCCGTCCCCCGTCCCCCGTCGCTCCGCGTCCGGGTCCCTCAGTCGGAGTGTCTGTTCTGCCGGCCCGTCCCCCGCCCTCGGGGTCAGCGCAGCCTCTCGGGCCGCTAGGGCTCAGCTCAGAGGGGCCCCGAGGCCGCACCCCTGCTCCGCGCGGCGTCTCTGCCTCCCCTGCGGGGCCGCGGCACGGCCCGGCGCTGGTCACGCACGGGAAGGCGGTGGGGTGGGGGGGGGCTTCTCCAGGGGCCACCCCGTGCGTGGGGCAGGTGCCAGCCCCGGGAGCCGCCCCGGGCCAGGCCGTGCGCCCCGCACACCTGCTGCCCGGGCGTCTGAGGGCCACACGCTCCCCTCCCAGGAGGGGCCGAGCCCCAGGCGGGAGCGGCCGGGCAGGGCATGAAGGGGTCTTTGTGGCGTGTCGTTCCGGCCAACAGTGCACAATGCACAACGGACGAAGAGGAGGACGGCGCCGCCCCCGCTGGCACGGCCCTCGTGACGGCGCCAGCTCGCCAGCCGCCCGCCCGCGCCCCAGCCCCGGCCCCGGCCCCGCCTCGCTCCCGGAGGCGCCGCGCCCCGCTCCTGTGGTCGCGGACGCGGCTTTTAAGGCCCGTCTCTGCGCGAGGCTCCCGGAGGCAGGGCCGGCTCGTGACGCGGAGGGGCCCGGCCCGGCGCGCTCGCCCCTTTGTCCCCGGGCCTTTGTGTCCGATTTCACGGTGCCGGGGGCCGCATGTTCCTCTGCGTGAAGTCGTCGGGGATGAAAGCCGGGAAGCGTGTCCCGCTTGGCGGGCGTGAGGGCGGCGAGCGTGGCTTCGGGCCCACCCACCGCCCAGCAGCGGCCCGGCCGGGAGAAGCCGGGCGCCGCAGACACCAGCCGCGAGCCGGGGTCGGCACCCTGGCCCCTCGGGGCCCTGATGCTCCCCAGGGTGCCCCGGCAGAAACGCGCGTCACGTGTTAGTCCCTTCCGGTGTCGGCTTGAAAAGGGGCGAAAGTGTCGTCCGTTGGCGATAAGAACGTGCTAGAACCCGCCGCCCCCGGCTGCCTGTGACGCGTGTGCCTGACAGACGGCGTCTCGCTCCCCGCACGGCGCAGGCTCAGGAGGTGCGGCGGCCGTCGCCGCCCCGGGCCCGGGCACTGCCCGGGCCTTAAACATCCGCGGACGCCTGGCCCGACGGCTTCCCGTCACCCAGTCCGGGAAGCCTGGTGCCCTCCCCTCGTGCAGCCGCGACGCGTGACGGCAGCGCCCACCCCGTGGCGGGCTCCGCCCCCCGGAACGCACCCCTCGGTGCAGGGTGGACGTGCGCAGTTTGGGGCTGCGCGGGGCCTGGTGACGGGGGAGGGGCGAGGCCGCGCCCGCCGCGGGGCGTGGGGCTCTGCGTGAACCCGGCTGTGACACGCAGCAGCCGCCGCACGGGGTGTCACCCCCGCGGCAGGTGGGCGCCCGCCGTCCCCCTAAGTCCCACGAGGGATTCCGGGCGCCGGTCGGACAGGCGGGGCGTCCTCCTCGCGGCCCTGCGTGCGGCTGCCACTGAGCGCACTGACCTCGGGGGGCATTCGGGGGCCTGTTCCCTCCTTTCAGCTGAGAGTCGCTCCCTTGGGTGGTGGGTGGAGGGGCGGCCGGCTGTCTCCCCACGCGTGGGCTCGGGGCGGCCACGAGGGTGCGGGCCTGTGGGGTGGCCTGGTCACCTCCTCAGACCCTCTGTGCGGGGAGCAGGCGGGCGGGCGGGGCCGAGGCTGGGGCGGCCCCTGTGTGCCGGGTCCACGTCTGCCCCGTGTCTGTCCCGCTTGTCCCCGGTGAACGCCGCCCCCGCCCGCCCCCCGCCGCCCGCAGTGGCCGGATAAAGCAGCTTTTAAAGTTTCCAGGAGATGCCTGGGGGGGGGGCCCTGAATCGGCCCTGGGGTGGCCTCAGTGGCCGGTGCCCGCCCCATTCAGGAGCCGCCTAAGCCACTTAGGCTCATTAGCATCTGGATGGGGCCGACCCCGGGAGGCAGGGGGAAGCAGGGGGCGGCCCTGGCCCTGGCCCTGGCGCTGCACCCCGGCTGGCTCTAGTCCCCCACGGAAGGGGCCAGGCACTCCCGGGCTGACCCGCCGGCTGGGCTGCGGGGTGCTCGGGGCCGCGGCCAGCTCCCGCTCCCGCCGTGCGCCCGCACGTCCCTCGTCCCCCACGACCCCCGGGGGTCTGCGCCCCCAGCCTCAGCGGGGCCCGCAGCAGGGGATGCCCCAGGCCGGGTTCTGCCCACCCCCCAGCCCGTCCCCCGCCGCGCCCCGCGGAGGCCTGCCCGGCCCTCCGGGGAGGGGGCTCTGAGCCGGCGGCCTCGCGCTGAGCACGTGGAGCCCGTTTTCAAGGAGCGGCTCCGCCGAGGCGTCGTTCCCGTGCGAGCCGCAGTCCCACGGCGGCCCCCGGTCAGACCCCACGGCCCCTCGGAGCCCCAGCTTGGGCTGTGGGGCCATCTTGTCCGGAGGGGAGGGCGGCCGTCCCCACGGTCAGCACAGGGAGCTGGCGCGGCCCCTCTGGGCCTCATCTCCGCCGCCCGCACCCCCCGCACTGCGCGAGGTCGGCCTCGCTGCCCCGGCGGGGTCTGCGCCCCCCACGCCCCCCACCCAGCCTGCCCTCAACCTGGGTTTCGGAGTGTGCGGAGGCCCGACCTCGTGACCCCGGCCTGACAGCGCCTCGGCTGTGCCGTGCGTCCCTCAGCGGGGACCGGGCACCCTCTCCCCTCCCCCCACTGCCCAGCAGGCTGCCCCTTCCCTCGGAGGCTGGTGCCCCCAGCCCGGCGGCCTCTGCTCCTCGGGCCGCCCCGGCCCTTCGTCACCTCCGCGTACCCTGGGCCACCCCCAGCCTCTCCGTGGGGCGGGGACGCCCCCAGGTAGGCTGTGACTTTGCTGTCCCTCCCCTCCCCTCCCACACTCCGCTGTTCTCAGTGGAGGCCCCTACCCCACGGCCAGCGCCGGGGCCGTGGACCCGGACACTCGCCCGGGACGGGCCCGCCTTGGGGCCCCGCGGGTCAGCGTGTCCCCCTCTCCCCGGGGGCCGGCTCCGGGGCCCTCAGCGGGGGCAGACGGTGAAGGGAGGGCCAGGTCGGGGCCCAGTGGGCGGCCGCGGGGGACCCGCCCGGCCCTGAGTCCCTCCCGCCTTTCCCAGACGCTCTGCACGAAGGCCACGATGCAGACGGTCCGAGCCGCCGACACCAACGAGGTCGTGAAGCTGATCTTCCGCGAGTCGGACAACGACCGCAGGGTGAGTGTGGCGGGCGGTGGGGCGGGCGGTGGGGCCGCGCGCGGGACACGGGCCCGCGTGTGAGCGGCCGGCGCCTGCCCCTCCCCACGCCACGGCCCTGTCGCCGGCAGGTCATGCTGCAGCTGGAGAAGAAGCTCTTCGACTACCCCGACCAGGAGGTGTTCCGAGACGGCAGCTCCGCGGTGAGTTCCGGCCGCGCGCCGCCTGGCGCCTCTGCCGTCACGGCCGGGAGTCGAGCAGCTCCCGGGCCCAGAGTCCCCCGTCCCCTGCCCCTCAGCCTGCCCCAGCCAGAGCCCGGCCAAGGACGTGTCACCTCGCTCTGCCCGCTGGCCGAGGGTGAGGCGGGGGCCCTGCCCCCCGCCCCAGGCCGGGCAGACACCCTGAGCCCCACCCACTCCCCGGCACCTGCCCGCGACCCCGCGGCGCCCACACCAGCCGGGCCTGGGCACCGGGGCAGAGGACGACACCCAGGGCAGGTTCGGGCACAGGACGCGAGAGGCTGGGCCCCGGGGGCGAAGCCCGGAGACCCGCGGGCCGTGCTATCCTCGGGCAGCCGCGCGGCCATCTGAGCTTGCAGGGGCTGGCGGGGCAGGGGTGGGCTTTGAGGGCCCCGGCACTCAGGTCGCCCCTCACGGCCGGGGGCGGTGAGGCCACAGGCGAGGAGAAGCAGAGGCGCCCTGGGGGGTGGACAGGACAGAGGCCGCGGTGGGCGGGCTGGGGCGGCCAAGGGGCCGGAACATTCTGGAAAGCGCAAGGAGCCTGGTGGCAAGGAGGCCCGACCGGCCTAGGGGGAGGCGGGCTTGAGGCAGCGGTGTGTCCGGGGCCCGGGCGGCCCCCGTTCTCGGAACAGGGAGCGAGGCCGCGCGTGGGCCCAAAGCCAGCGTCTGGACAGAGGGTGCGTGGCGACCGCGGGGGGGACCGCGCCGTTGCCGTCGGGGGTAGCGGTCCTCGTCCCTGCGTGCGGGCGCCCGGGCATCGTCTTCCTCCGATTGAGGAAGGTTGGTTTGCGGGGTCAGGGGTGGGTGCAGCCGAAGTGGGGACCGGAGGACGCTGCGGGCGGCCCTGCCCTGCAGGCCCCGTGGCAGCGCGTGGGTGGCAGCCGCTCCAGGGCCCCGTGGGCTCACCCCGGAGCCCGGCACAGGCCCCGCGGCACGTCGAGGGGGCAGCCCGCACGTCGCTCGCTCACAAGCCGGACACGGGCCGGCCGGCCCCCCGGGGTCAAGACGAGCGGTCGGAGAGCGCCGCCTCCACGCTGGCCCCCGCGCCCCCGCGGCCGCTGGAACGAGCGCCCGAGCCGGCTCCTGGGAGTGATCATGGCGTTTTAAGAGCAGTAGCCGCGGGCCGGGGCGTGATTGGACCCGCCGTGCCTATCGACTTTCCCGTGATTTATGGCTTTGTTTAGTCGATGCTCCCGTCGAAGCCGCGTAATTAATGGTGAGTGTGGCTGTCAGGCGCAGGATGGAGTGCCCCGGCGAGGACGCGGACAGATTAAATCCGCCCCGGCCGGCCCGCGCGCCGCGCAGCGCGGCCTCCGGCTGGAGCTGTCCTCGGCGGCGGCGGCGGCGGCGGCGCATCGATTCCCGGGCCCTCCCCTCCCTCAGCGGCGGCCGCGCTGCGCGGCGCGCGCCGGGCCGGCCCGGCACTCGGTCACTGTCCGCCCGCCCGCCCGCGCGGCCTTTCGCTCTGTGACCAGGGGGCGTCGGGGATCCCTGCGGAACGGGTCGTCGTGTTCGTGAAAAGTCTCCGAGAGACGCGGGCGGCCGTCTCGGCAGCAGCGCGGCGGCGTTCCCGACGAGCCGCAGCGAGCCGGGGAGGCGGGCGCAGGCCGCGGGGCTTCCACCCGCGGAGCGGACGGATTGCCACGGGGCGGGGGGGGCACGCTGACCGGCCGGAGCCGGGCGCAGGGACGGGGCAGCCCCCGGGCAGCAGGGCTCGCCTCTGGGCGGACGCGCGACACCTCTGCCCCCCCCCCCGGCTGGAAGGTCCCGGAGGGCAGAGAGCGGCCGGTGCTGCCCACGGCCCCGGCCGGCACGTCCGGGTGAGCGCGCGTGTCCGAGCAGCTCCGTGTTCCTCACGGGCAGCTTGGCCAACCCGGGGGCACGGGGCCCGCGGGCGCACGCGGCGGGGCAGGGCGTGCGGCCTGGGGGCGCGTGGCGGCCGGGGACACCGGGCGTCCGAGGCCTCCCCGTCGGCTCCGCTGCTGTGTCAGCCGCCGGAGGGTCCGGCCCGCTCCGCGCCGACGGGAGCGTGCACACGCGCGCGCGTCAGCGTCCGCCTCCTAGTCGGGGGCCCGCCAGCCCCTGGCGCCCCCGTGAACGTGCCCCACGCCGCTTCTGCGCGCTTCGCGGGTCTCGTCGCGGCCGAGTGACACGGTGCTCAGCTGGCGGCGGAGAAAGTGGCCGCAGACGCGGGTGCGCGGGTGCCGGGGCCCCGTGCCCACGCGCGCAGGCAGCGCGCGCTCCAGGCCCCTCGCGGTGTCCCAGAGCCGGGCGCGGGGACCTGGGAGCCCCGATGTGAGCTGTCGGCGTGAGACCTGCCCGCGGAGCGAGGGCGGCCGTGGGTTCGCGGTGCCTGGTTCACGGCTCCTCGCCTCGGCCGGAAGCGTAGAACCAGCCGCGAGCCCGCGTGTGCCGTGCGCACCCCGTGTCGGGGCCCTCCCCCCGGGCCGCCGTGGCGCGTGGGGACACGGGGCCCAGCCCCGCGGGCCGGCGGGGCGCCCGCACTGGTCTCTGCACCTCAGCGAGCGACCCCAGGTCAGGGCCGGGCCCTGCGCGGGTGACGGAACGAGCCGGCAGGAGGGGGCAGGAGGGGCCCCGCGGTGCCCTCGAGTCACTCCGGGCGGGGGTGCTGGGCGGGGCCCTCACCTGCGCGGGGCCCGAGTGCCCGGGCAGCGGCGGCTCCGGCCGACGTCAGGGTCGTTTCTGCTGACTGACGGGCGGGAGGCGCCGAGGGGCCCGCTGGAACCTCCCGGAGCCCTCCGGCAGGGGGGCCGGCGTGTCCCCACGCGGGGACTTGCTGCTCCGAGAGCCACGCTGCCCGGTGCCTGTCCCCCAGCCCGCGCCCCTGACCAGCCAGTCCCCCCCGCACTGCTCCCCGCCCGGGGGGGGCTCCCAGGGGTCCAGGCCTCCAGCCTCGGTCCCGAGCCTGGGCCGCAGGCTCCCCGTGGCCGGGGTCCCGGGTGTGTGGGGTCCGAAGGGGCAGCTGCCTGTGGAAGCCCCGGGGGCTTCGGCCCGCCCTCCCCACGCCCGGACGCCCGCGCCAGCTCCCGCGGGTCTCAGCTGTCCCCCCGCGGCCTCCGGGGCCCGCCGTGGCCGCAGGCCCGGGGTGCGGGGCGCAGCCTGCCGGCTGCTCGCTCCGGGGGTGACGGGTGAGGCGCAGGGCGCAGGGAGGACACGGTGCGGCTTCGGACGGGCCCTGCCCGCCACCCCGCCCCGCCGCGCCCCGCCGTGAGGGGCCCTGATCACCGATCGCCCGAGGGTGTAGTGGGGACAGCCCTGCACAGGCCCCGGCGGGCGCTGGGCGCCGCCTCCCCTCCCGGGCACCACGTGCTGCGGGGTCGGCGCTGCCTGCCCTCAGCCTGGGCACGGCGGAGGCGGTGTCCCCTCCTCGGGCCCCAGCCCCGGGCGGCGGCACCGCGGAGCGACGCCGTGCCCGCCGCGCCTGCCGCCCGCAAGGTGCCAGCAGAGCAGGTGGCCGCGCGGCTGGTCAGCAGTGTGGGCCCCGCGGCCTCAGGCGACGCTCCCAGGCGGCCCGGTGGGCGGCGAGGTGCGGGCCGTGTCCGCGGGCGCCCCCGGGCCCCGGCGCGGACCTCGGGTCCGAGGGGCGACGGGTGACGTCGCGTTCTCGCTCCTCCCCCAGCTCCTGGAATTCGACAGGGAGCTGTCGGTGTTCAGGGACCGGCTCCACGAACTGGACATCTCGTTCCCCCCCAGGTAAGGGCGCCGCGGGCCGGGCCAGCAGGCGCTGTCCCCTCGCTGCGCCCGCGGGGGCGGCCCCGCGTCCGGGTCGCCCTGCCGCCGCGGGGGGTCTGGGTGGCTTTGGCTCCGTTTCCGTCCGCGCCTCCCGCAGACTCGTGGGCTCGCTGTGTTTTCCTCGGACGTTTCTAGAACCTCGGAGTCGGTAGCAGCCGTGCCCGCTCCCTCCCGCCAACCTGAGGGGCGTCGGCCGGCGCGGGCGCCGAGGAGGCCTGCTGGGCACTGTGGGGACACGGCGTCCAGCCCCGCGGCTCCTGGGCCCGCTGGGACCCCTGAGGCCGGCGCAGGGCCTCACGCCTGCGGCCGTGGGTCCGCTCCGTGCCGGGACCGCGCTCGGGCCCCGTGGCCCGGGCTCTGGGGTCCCCTCCCTTCCCCAGCCACGTTCCAGGGCTGGACGTGCTCCGGCTGGAGGGGCCACCCGTGCCCCTTGGGTCCCGTCCTGAGCTCAGGGCCGGCGCCCAGACCAGTGGTGGGACTTCCGGGGCCAGAGAGGCAGGGACTGTGGGTCCCTCAGCCCTCGGGCTGCCGGGCCGGTGCGCGGCCCCGGTCTGGACACCCACGGGAGAGCGAGCCAGCCGTGCCGGACCAGCCGGCGGCCCCGGCAGCCAGCGCCGTCCGGGTGACGGGCCTGTGTCCCTCGCGGCCCTGACGCCCGCAGGTGCCCGGCAAACGTGAGCCGCGCGCTCGTCCTGGGACGCGGGAGCTCTGCGGGGTGCCTGGGGGGCTGCCGGGCTTCCCCTCCGCGCGGCTGGAGCCGAGGTCCCCGGCGTCCTCCTGGGCACCCACCGACGCGCTCAGCGTCACCGAGCCGGCCGAGGAGCCTCCGCAGGCCGGGGCCCCTGTGCGTCCGTGTAGCCTCCCCCGGGCAGGGGCCCAGGAGACGCAGGCGGGACCCGGCCAGAGCCCGCAGGGCCAGTGGCCAGTGCCCGGGACGAGGGGCACGCCCGCCACCGACGCGGCCGCAGAGAAGCCGCCCGTGCGCACGCCGCCCCGCCGCCCCGTCGCCAGGACTCGTCGGCCCTCACGGCCGTGGCCGGTCAGTCCCCGGCTGGCGGCCCCTGGGCGACTGGAGGGGGAAGCTCAGGCCGCCCTGGGCAGGCGGCTGACTTGGCCCCTAAAACCCCAGCCAGATGGGGGCGGGCGCTGGCGCCCAGTGGGAGGACGTCAGCCCCTGGCGGCTGACCTGGCGGCCGCCTGCCACCTCCCAGGCGACGGGGGAGGCCGCCACGGGGCTGCGTCGTGCGCGTGGGAGGACGCGCCCCCCCCGTCACGGACTCTGTGAACGTCCCATGGGGACTGTCGGGACAGGGCCCTCGAGGCAGGGAGCATCCTGGCCCCGGGGCCCGTCTGAGCGGGGCCCTGCGCCCCGTCGGGGACCAGCTGTGGGGACGGGGGGCGACGCCGTCTGCCCCGGGCCCCGCTGCCGCCGCTGCCGGGCTTCGCAGTGCCGGTGTCGCCACCGTCCTCGGCCAGTCCTCCTCTCTGGTTTCCGTTTTGTCATTTCTGGGAATTTTGTCTTAGAAACTGCGAGCACGCGCCCCGCCGCGCCCCGTAACCCTCCACGGCGGCCTCGCCGCGTGTCGCGGTGCAGGGCTGAGATTCAGGGACGGGCGCCACCGTGTCCCCGGAGCGGGAGGCGCTCCCTCCGCCGTCCACACCCCTCGGCAGCCGTGGACCCGCGCCTGGTGGCCGGTCCAGGCAGGCCCGCGCCCCACCACCCCACGCGTCCCTCGGGGCGACCCCCCCGCCCGCTCAGCTGGCCGGGCCAGCACAGCGGCCCCGTGACGCCGCCACCTGCCTGCCCAGCCCCTCGGCCACAGCAAAGGGGCCGCGGCCCGCGCCCGGAGGTAGCAGCTGGGGGCGGGGCGGGGTGGCGCTGAGCACAGGCGGCGACTGTTAGCGTTATCGCCCGCCCCCCAGCGCGGGCACGGGGGGCCGCGCCCCCCCCCGCCTTCAGATAAGCTCAGCGGGCGCCACGGCCATCGCCACGTCTGTCGGCAGCCTCGGGCAGCCCGCCCCGGACGCGCCTGCCGCGGGCAGAGCCACGCGCTGCGAAGGACGGGCCCCCAGGCTCCCGGCCTGGCCCTGGGGGGGGCCCCGGGCTGGAGGCCGGCGCGGTCACCGCCAGACTTTCTGCTCCTCGTCACCGGAGCCACTGGCCCCGCGCTGAGGGCGACGGTGACGGCCGCACAGGCCCCAGCCCATGGCACAGCAGACGCCCGGCGCTCGCAGCGCCGCGGAGGGACTTAGAAGTGGCTTCCGTGCGGGCCGGGCCCCGGGGTGGCGCCTGCGCCCTGGGGGACGGGAGCGTCACGGCCACCCGGGGACCCAGACCTGGGCGCTCTGGGAGGAGACGAAGTCTGGGTGCGGCCGGCGGAGGCGCCGCCAGACGTGGCGCCAGCCCTGTCCCTGCCCCTGAGCCGGGCCACCCCCCCCACACGTCCGGCGGGGCAGGCGCTGGGTGGCACGGGTTTCAGGGCCACGGAGCAGGGAGACGGAGGCGCCGGGCCCGACACAGCAGCCCCGGGAGCGGGTCGCGGCCTCCCAGCCGAGGCAGGAGGTGGCGGAGGGGGAGGCGACGTCCACCACGCGTTGGGGTTGCCCGCGGGGGGGACGCGTGACTGTCACGGCTCCGTGGGGTCCTCCCAGGCTCGGCTCGCGGTGGGCGCCCGCGGAGGTCCGCCGAGGCGCTCCCCGGGCGTCCCCCACCGACACGTCGCCCCGGAGCGGGGCTCGCGGGGTCGGGTGCGGGCTGAGCCCGCCGGCCCCTGCAGACCCTGCAGCCGGGACCCGAAACCGGCGGGGCTGTCGGCGGGGGGGGCGTGGGGCCTGCACGGTGGCCGCGGGGTGCTGCGGACGGTGTTCACGTCCGGAGATCGTGTCCCTAGATGAGCGCCTCTCTCTGACGGACTTGTGAGTTTGAGTTTGACTTTGTGTTCCGGAAACTTCTGTGCACGTGGCCTCTCCTTGGGGGGCCGTGGTCATCCCTGGGGCACAGCCAGCCCTTGCGGCGGGGGCGGGGCCGGGGCCGGAGCGGGCAGCGCTGACCACCTGTGTCCCGTCCCCTCAGCTACCCGTACAGCGAAGACGCCAGCCAGGGCCAGCAGTACATGAACACGCGGTGCCCGGCGTGGTGCGACCGCGTCCTCATGTCCCCGTCCGCCAAGGAGCTGGTTCTGAGGGTGAGTGGTGGGCCGCCCGGCGCTGGCCGTGCCGGGGGCCGCGCACCAGGCCCGGGGCGAAGCCACCGGCCCCGGGGCACCCGTCTCGCCGTTGACCCCAGGCTGCACCCGCCTCAGCAGCGCGGTCCGGGCGCTCCCTGCAGGGGCCCCGCTGTGCCCGACCCTGGGCCCGACCCTGGGCCCCTGCCCACCAGGGCGCGGGGACCCCCGTGGACACACCAGGCCCTGCCCCCGACGCACCCCGCTCCGCAGGCCCCCGGCGCCCCTGACCGAAGGCCTCGCTGGCCTCTTCCGCGGGTTCCGGCCCTTGAGCTCACCCCGGAGCCCTGGGGAGGGGGCCGGCCCGGCCCGGAGTGGAGGGGCCCGAGGCCCGGTTCCTGGGTCTGCAGGCGGCTCCCCGGCGGGCGGGCGGCCGGGAGCTTGGACGGTCGCCCCAGCCTGTGGGCAGGGCCAGCCCCACGCCGTGAGGCCGGCCGAGCACGGGCTGCCGACCGGACAGGCACCTCGGGGGCCTCGGGGTCTGGGGCAGAGACAGGCGTCACCCACCAGGGAAACGTCCAACCCCGAAACGTGCGTTTAGCCCTAAATGCCCCAGGTCGGCCTGACGGCTTCGGGCGGGGAGAGAGGGCGGCCGAGCCCGCACCACGCCGCCCGGCCCGGGGCTCGGTCTGGCGTCCTCATCTGTCCGGCGCGGGGGCCGGGCCGCGCGTCCCTCCCCCGCCGGCCTCGCCCGTCAGCCACGCTCCGTTTCCTCGCGCCCACGTTCCGTCTGCTGCCCCGCCCGGCGGCGCCACGCCGCTGCTTGCGGTGACGGGGACGAGGACGAGGTGACCACGGTGACAGGCGCTCAGCGAGCTCACCCGTCTCGGGATCACGCGGCTGGAACCCCGTGGCTGTCCGCTGCCCTCGGGCACCCCGCGCTGGTGGACGTGCCCACTGCCCCCCCGGCCCGCAGGCTGAGCGCGTGGCGGGTGGGGGGCGGGTGGTGGCGTCTGTTCCCACGGAGCCCTGGGACCCGGGGCCGGGACGAGCCGCGGGTGCGGGCGGGCTGGGTGCCCGCCACAGGAGAGCTTGAGGGCAGCGCCCGCTCCCCCCGCCAGCCTCCCGGGGGCTGGAGGCCTGGCGCCCGGGGCTGGGCGCACTCCCGGGACCGTCTGTCAGCCGCGGGCCGCACCCCCCGGGGCCGGTGGCATGGGGAGCGCGCAGGGTGGCGGGCGGGCGGCACCCGCAAGGACTGTCGCCCCGTCCCTGCCCCTCACCCATTCCCTCTGTGCTTTTCGCAGTCGGAGAGCGAGGAGAAGGTCGTCACCTACGACCACATCGGGCCCAACGTCTGCATGGGAGACCACAAGGTGACGCAGCCGGCGGGGCCCTGGGTGGTGGCCGGGGGCCGGGGCGGATGGCGTCCGCGCGGTCCCACCGTCAGCCCGACGGGCCCGTGTGGCCGGGTTCATTCCTCCTCGCAAAACGCTCGGCGCTTTGCCTGCGGCCGCCCGGCCTGGCCCGCTGCAGTCGCAGCTTCAGCGGCGACGGGGACACGTCCCCCCTCGCCGGCCACCGGCTCCACGTGAGCCTGGGGCAGCCCCGCGGGAGCGCGGCGGTGCCGCCCGCTCGCCGCGGGGTCCTGACGCGCCCCTTCTCCCGCCGCAGCCCGTGTTCCTGGCCTTCCGCGTGGCGCCCGGGGCAGGTAAAGCACACGCACATGTGCACAAGTGTTGTGTCGTGCAGTGACGTGGTGGTAAATATGACTCCTTCCCTCGAGTTCACCTTTTCTGAGCTTTCCCGGTGTGTGTGTCCCCGTGACGACCCGCTGCTCCCTCGCAGGGAGGCGATGCCAGCGACAGGAGAGGACCCCGCGGGAGCCCTGCCCGTAGCCCCGGCGCGGGAGGTCGCGGCCCGCCCCGTCCACCGCCACGGCCGGGGCCCCACAGCGCGCTTCAGCCCCGGCCGGCCGGAGGCGCGTCACATACCTCACCGTCTCGTCCGTCCGCGTGCCATCGAGTACACACGTCGTGTCGTTTGTTTGTTTTTAATAAGTCGCATCCTGTCGCCAGAACTCTAACAGACAGCGAAGGGACTCTGCGTCTCGGGGTCACGGCTCTCCATCCCAGTCGCCGGCGGCGCGGAGGGCCCCCCGGTGTCCGGGTCCCGCCGCGCCTCTCCTCCCCCGCCATGTGACGTGGCTTTCGAATCACACCGCAGCCGCTTGCCCTTTTTCTATCTCCCTATGTATATGTATAAATATATACTTTTTACCGTAATTTATAAGTCGTACCAAACAGCCCCGCCTGCTCCCAGCACGAGCGCCGAGGGCGTCCCGCCCGCGGCGTGACGGCGCGTGCGAGGCTGACGGCGAGCTCGGGGGTCCCTCCTGAGAGTCTCGGGAGCCGCCGCGCCTGCCTCGTTACCGTCCTACGGTGCCAAGTGTCCCAGTAAGCGCCGCGGGCGAAACACGCGTAGCCCAGCTGCTTCCCCAGAGACCGCTCGCGCCGCTGCGGACCCCGGGTCGCACCCCGCCGCCAGCCTCCCCAGCACTGAGGACAGCACGACGCGGCGCGGCGCCGCCTGTGGACGAGCACGCGCGTGCGCTTTATTGACTCGCTTCAGAACACTACAGAGCGCCCGGGCGGGCGGGCGAATCACTACCGAGCGGGACCGGGCGGGACCGGGCGTCCGTTCGCCGCCGCCGCCGCAGCCCCTGCTCCGCACAGCACCGGCTGGTCCGCGTCCGCTCTCGCTCCCTCCCCCGGGGCCTCGGGGACTCTGCCTCGGGGGCTTCGGCGGTGGCCGTGGCGCTGCGGAGGGAGGGGGCCGGGAGAGGTGGCCGCTCCAGTTCCTAAGCAATAAAATTGATCGTGGTGAAACAGTCGCCCCGCGGCCTCGTCTGTCTCCCTCCCGCGCGGCCCCAGCCCCTTTGAAATGCTAAGTGACGGGACGGCCCCTGCTGGGCTTCTCCAGGTCGGCTCCGCAGGGCCCCGCCTGTGCGCCTCCGCCCCCCGGACACTGAAACGGGACCTCCCTTCGCTCTGAACTCAGCCGGGAGAGTCGTCCCGGAAAGAGCCCGTGCAGAGCCCCAGGCAGTTTCCGTTTCCGCGAAGCGTCTGGGCGGTTTTGTTTTCAAAGGGTGGCACAGCCCGGGGCAGAAAAACAGAAGAGAAAACCGGGCACTGGCGCTTTCAACTTGTAACGTTTCCGAAACCGCCCCCGGAGCACTGGTACAGCAGCGGCATCGTTCGGGCGTGATATTCAAGGACGAGACCACACTGTGCCCGTTGAGACGGCGCGTCCGGCCCGACCGTGGTCTCGTTAACGGGGACATGACTGGGGTGGTGGCCACGGCCGCCCTTGGAGCGTGCGGCGAGGGGACCGAGGGGACTGGTGGGCCGAGGGCACCTGGAGGCGAGGCTCCCGGCCGGGGTCAGCCTGTGCCGGGTGCGCTGGTGGTGGCCCCAGCCAGGGCGGCCGCCGGGGTGAACGCGCGGGCGCTGGGGACAGCGGCCGGTGCCAGCCCGGGGTCCGGGTTTCTCGTGGCCCCGGTCGCCGAACAGCGCCTTCCGCTGCTGGACACCTGTGAGGCTCGCGGGGGCGAAGAGCCCGGCGGCGGCTGGACCCGAACGCTGCGCGCAGCGCCCCGGGGTGCCACGGGCGGGAGGAGGAGAGGGAGGGAGCCGGGCTGCGGTCCGCCCGCGCTGCCACCCCGGACCCCGGCCGGGCCAGACCCGCCCCTGCCCCCAGCCCCAGAGCTGCGAGTCTCCCCTGCCCCGGGCTCACCTGCCGCGCCGGGCGCGCCCCAGCTCCTCGCGGCCTTCGCAGCCCTGCTGGGTGCCCGGCCCCGCTGCCCCCGCCGAGGACCCGCGGCCGGAATGGACGGGTCTGGGGCGGGCGAGCCTGGTGCAGGGCCTCGCGGGCGAGCGGGCTCCGGGAGGCGCTGCCCGGCCGGGCCCGCCCAGCCTCACACGGCGTCGCCCGTGCCCCGCAGCGTGGCGCCCGCCGGCCGGTGCCGCTGCAGCAGCCGCGCCACCTTCTCGTCGTCCGAGTTGGGGTCCAGCGGGCGCGTGTACTCGTCGTCGTCGTCCTCGGCATCCGAGCCGCCGCCGCCCTTGAGCCGCTCGGCGTCCGAGTCCTGCCGCTTCTTGGCCGACGCCATCTCCGCCGCGTGCCGCTTGCGCCACTTGGTCCGGCGGTTCTGGAACCAGACCTGGGCCGGGCCGGGCGGGGAGAGGGGGGTTAGCAACAGCGCGTCGGCCCCGGCTCGGTCAGCCCCCGGCATCCCCCAACCCAGGCTCCCGAAGCCCCTGCCGAGCCCGGGCGGCGTTCGCCGGACGCGGGACTGGGGCGCCCGCCCGCCCGGTCCCCCGGCCCCGCGCTCCCCCGCGCCCACCTTGACCTGGCTCTCGGTCATGCCCAGCGAGTAGGCCAGGCGCGCGCGCTCGGGGCCCGCCAGGTACTTGGTTTGCTCGAAGGTCTTCTCCAGCGCGAAGATCTGCTGCCCCGAGAAGGTGGGGCGCGAGTGCTTCTTCCTGCCGTCGCGGTCCAGGCCGGCGCCGGCCGGGGCTGCGGGCGGGGGCGGGGAAGGGGCGTGAGCGCGGCCCCCGCGCCCCGGGGCCCCCCACGGCCCGCGCCCCGCACCCCGGGGACCCCGCGCCCCGCGCGCGCTCACCCGGGCCGGCCAGCCGCGGGTCCCGCCAGGGCGCGCCGGGCACCACCCCGGGCCAGAAGACGGGCGCGCGGCCGGGCAGCTCGGCCAGCGGCCGCGGGAAGCCGCGCGCCACGGCGGCCGCGGGCCCCAGGTACAGGCCGGCGGCGGGCCCGAGCCGGGGCAGCGCGCCCAGGAGGCCGCCGGCGCCCGCGGGCCGGCCCAGGATGTCGCTGATGCCGTGCGGCGTGGCGAGCGGCAGCGGCGCGCACGGGCCGGCGGCGCCGGGCAGCGCGTAGGGCAGCAGCGGCGCCTTCGCCTCGGCCATGTCGCGCAGCGCGGCCAGCGGCGCGCGGCCCAGCACGAACGCGCCCGGGCGCCTAGCGTCCATGGGCGCCGCCGCCGCCCGCGCGGGCGCCCATCCGGCCCGGGCTCGGGGCGCGCGGCCGCGGGCGCCGCTGCGGCGGGCGCGGGGGTTGGCGGCGGCCGAGGGGCCGGGCCGGGGGCGCGGGGGTCGCGGGGGCCGAGGTGGCCGAGGGGTCGGGCCGGGGGCGGGGGCGCGGGGGGCCGAGGGGGCCGGGGGCGCGGGGGGCCGAGGGGCCGGGCCGGGGGCGCGTGGCGCGGGGGCCGAGGGGGCCGAGGGGCCGGGGGGCCGGGCTGGGGAGCGGGGCGCGGGCGGCGGCGGCTCCGGGCCGGTCCGAGCGGCGGGGCCGGGCCGGACGCGCTGATAACCGCGGGGCCCGGGCGCGGCGCGCGCGCCGATTGGCCGGCGGGGCCGGCGGCCGCGCCATTGGCCGCGCCCCGGGCCCCCGCCCCGCCCCGCCCCGCCCGCCGCGCGCCCCCGCGGGCCGCGCACTCCATGAAGCGCCCATTAGCGCGGCAGGTGCCTCCGGGCTGTAAATTTGCCCGATTTATCTCCCGGGACGAAATAAATCCCGGGGATGGGACCTTAGTTAGGCGACGGCCTTCGTGGGAAATCGGGAAAAACACGGGAGCGTGTTTTACCGCCGAAGGGACGCGGGACGGAGGACGCCTCGGCCCGCTGCGAGCGCCCGCCGGCGCCGTCGGGGTGAAGGGCCGGCGCCCGGCCGGGGACGGGTCCGCGGACGCCCACGGGGAGGCCCCGGCGCGCGGCCGGCAGAGGAAGGGAGACGCCGGGCCCGGGCCGGGCGCTCGGAGCGGGGCCGCCCCCGCCGGGCCCGCGCGCGCTCCCCGAGGGCGGCCGCGGCCCGACCGGCCTCTGCCTGCTCGGAGCGCGGGGACGGCGGGGGCGGGTGCCCGGCCTGGCGTGTCCCCGTCCGAGGTCGCAACCTGAGCCCCGAGCGTCCACTCGGGCCCCTGCGCGCAGCCCCGGCGCGGATAACCGAGCCCCTCGCAGGCTCGGAGCCGGGAAGCGCGCGGCGCGCGGGGCCGCCACCGGGGCGCCCACCGGGCTGCGCGTCGAGCCCTAAGCGCCGCCGGAGGAAGCGCAGGTGCGGCCCACGGGGGAGGGGTGGACAGGTGCGGCCCGTGGCCTCTGGGCGCCGGAGCCTCCGCCGCGCAGACTGGCCGCGGGGTCCGATGAGCGCGCGGGGAGCGGGCGCCCGGGAAGCGCTGCGTCGCCCGCGTCCCTTGGGGTGGCGGCGCGCGGTGGCTGGGCGGTGGCGGGTGCCGCCATGACTCACTGCCCGTTTGAGCTGTGACCCCTACGCGCGGCGGACGGCCTCGCGCCTCCGTCCCCAACGACTGCCCCCCCACCCCCCGCCGCGGCCTCCCGGGCTTCGGTGTCCGGGGCGAAGGCGGCGCTGGGGGCGCGGCGCGGGGCCCCGGCGCCCCCTGCGGGGTCCGCTTTCGTTTGGCGCCGTCAGCGGCGGGGCTCGGGCCGTGAGACCCGGCGCGGGGCCGCGGACGGGGCGGGTGGGGTGTCCGGCCCCGCCCTGCGGTGCGGGCCGCGCGCGGCGGCTTCTCGCCTCGGGCTCCCGCCCCCGGCGGAACCAGGCCCCGGACCCCGGGGGCGCTGGGCGCGCGCGGCCTGAGGCGCGCCCCGCCTATGGGGATACGGCAGGTGCGAGCGCCCCGAGAGCGGCCTCAGGGAGGCCTCGCCCCCGCGGCCTGGGGGCCCCTGGGCTCGCGGGAGGCAGCGGCGCGCGTGGCCGCAGCTGGAGCTCCGACTGCGGCGGGGCCGGAGGAGATGGGAACCGCGGGACGAGCGGCGGCGCGGCGCCCCGCACCCTCCTCTGCCTGCCGCGGCGCAGCTCGGTTCCCTGGGGCAGGCCGGGCGGCGGCTTCCCAGGCGCACGACCGGCCCGCGCTACCCTCCCCAAGGGTCCTGGCGACCTGGCTCCAGGCGGGAGGGTCGCCCCGCTCCGGGAGGTTGTGCTTCGGCTCCTGGCACGCCAGGGCCGGGGGCACCGCAGCCCCTTCTTACCGCTAAGGAAACCCATCGACACCCGGCGCCCCGGCCCCGCCAGGCCCCTGCGCGCCGGGGCCTCCTCCGGGCTGCGGTCTCCTCTGCCCGCGGCGCGCGCGGTTTGGGGGAGACGAGGTGAGTTGGGGGGCCGAGAGTGCGGGGGGTGGGGGGGACGGCGGCCCCCTTCCACGCTGCCCTGGCCCAGGCGCCCTGTCCCTCCTGCTCTCGGGCCCTCGGCGCTGCGCCCCTGATGCCCGCACCTCTTGGACGTCGCCGCTCGGGGCTCCTGCCCCCGCGTCCGGGCCCGGCATCGAGGCTCGGTACCGTCCCGATGCCGCGGCCCGCCCTCTGCGCGCAGCCCTCCCGCCGCCACCCCGGCTCCCACCGGCCCCTCCTCCTGGCCCCGGGCGTCGCCCCCTGGGTCCCGCTCCTCCGGCCTGGGGGAGGAGCGCAGCGGCGAGGTCCGCGCGTGCCATCTCCTGGTCTCGGTGGAAACGTCCTGCGAACGGGGAAGGCGGCGCCCTTCGTCGCAAACAGCGACCGGGGAAGGGGGGCGCGCTGTTCGGCCGGGTCCTTTGTCCATCCCAGTTACCTGTCGGACACCCGCCAGGTGCCCGGCGCGCTCGGGGAGCGCCCCTTGAATGCGGCCCTCCCTGCCCCGGGCTCAGCGGGAGGGGCTGGGTGATGAACAGTGCGCAAAGGGCAGGGCAGCGCCCGCGGGAGAGGCCCGGGCCACTGGCCCTTGCGGGGGGCGGGGGCAGCCTGGGTGGCAGGGGCCCGGCCTGGGAAAAGAGCTCAGATTCCCTGTCCGAAGCGCACGGAAGCCACCGAGTTGGCAGAGAGCTTCCTGCATGGAGGCCGGCGCTCGCCCACCGGGCTGGGGGCTGGCGCTCGGGCAGGCCCCCCGAAGGGCCCTGGCCGGCTGCCTTCCTTCGCCACCGCTCTCAGCCTCCGGGAGCCAGAGAACCAGCCCCGTGTGGGGTACCGGAGTCGTTGGGACAAGGTGACCCACATGTAATCTTGGCGCCAGCCACGGGGGCTGGGGGTGACAGAGGAGAGGCGAGGTGACCAGGCCGTAGAGATGGAGGGGCCTCCGCACCCGGACCCAGACTGGTGAAGGTGGATGGGGCACATGGGGGGCGCTCAGAGAGGCAGAGGCGAGCTGGTCCTGGGGCTGCTGAAGGAGGCGGAGCTAGAGCAAGTCCCACCCAGTCCCTAGCAAAGAGGCTGGGCAGGTGCTGTGACCGGGAGACAGTGCCCCGCGCCCTGCCCTGCGGCCTCTGCTTGCCAACCCCTCCCCACCTGCACCATTGCCAGGAGCAGCCCCCGTGCTCCAGCTGGATCTGAACCGCACTCCACGACCCCCGCACATCAGGCCAAGCCCCCAGGCCCCACCCCACTGTCCCTCACCACCCCCGCCCTGCCATGGGCACCCTCACTGCGCTGGCCCTCGGCCCCCAGACCGCCATCTGGCCTCTGCCTGGCTCGCTTCCTGCGTCGGTGTCACAGTGGGACCCTCGTACTCAGCCCCCCACCCCACACTCCCCCACCCCACCTCACCCCACAGGCAGGGCACCTGCTGGGCGCACTGGCAGGTGGCCACAGGCACCTCCGTCCTGGGGGCCCCCGGGGGCTGAATAAATGCTGCTGAATGAAGAAACGAGCGTGCACCTCTGTCCAGGCCTCGGAGGGTTTTCCAGAGCCTGGAGTCTCGGCTGGGCCAGGGGTCTGTGCGTCCCCAGGGGAGGCTCCCACAGGGACTCTGTGAGCCAAGCGTCTTGCCCAGCAGGGTTCTGAGGCCCTGGGAGACCGTGACCCCTGGCAGGTGCTCGCGCCGATGGGGAGTGGCCAGGGGCACGGAGGCCCAGATGCCCTCCCCTCCCCGGCAGGAAGCAGCCTAGACAGTGGCCAGGGTGGGGCGGGGTGGGGCTAGGTGGCCGGGAGCTCCCTGGACTCCCGGTGGCACCCTCACCGGCCACCCCCTGCCGACCCTTTGGCCTCCCCGGCCGGCAGGCGCGCAGCTCCCAGCTCCCCGCTCGCAGAGCGCCCGCACCCCGCTTCCCCGGGCAGCGCCTTCGTGTCTTTAAAAGGCTTTTTTCTTTTTTTTTAGTAAATGAAAGCCCCGCAGAAGGACAGAATCACGCCACACGCCTCCCGCCAAACCGAGTCCCGCCCGGGGGCCGGGGTGACAGGGGGCACAGGGCGGCCTTCCGCCCGACCTCGGGCCGAGGCCGGTCGCTGCCGCAGGGACAGACATGGCCAGGTCTGGCAGCCGCGGCGAGGTGCCCCGGGGGCCTGTCTCCGCCCGCGACCCTGTTGCTGTCTCCCCTCCCTCCGGCAGGCCTCGCGGAGGGTCGCCCCGCGCTCCCGGGCGGCCCCCCGGGCGGGCTCCCCGTGCTCCGCGGCCGGACGCCTCCCCCTGTTTGCCACGTCCTCGGGGTCCCCGCTCCCAGACAGCCCCGCCCCCCCCGCCAGGGCTGTGAAGAGCTGGACCGACCGGCGGACGTCCGCGCCCGGCCGGCGGGGGTGGGGGGCTTCTCGGCGTCTGGTGGGGCCCAGGCTGCGCCCGGCGCCCGCCCCCACCGGCCCCCCTGCCCGGCTCCGGGGATCGCCCGCGCCCTCCTGGCTCCCGCGGCCGCAGCCAGCGCCGCGCACCCGCCGCTCCCCGTGCCGGGGCCCCCTCCTGCCCGAGACGGAGCCCCACAGGGGGGTGTCCGCCCGCTGCGCCCCCGGGAAGCGCCTCCTCCTCCGGGAAGGACGGGGACAGCCCGTAAATCACCGGGACGACCCTGGGGCCGCGGCACCAGCTGCGCCCGGGCGAGGTGGGCCCCGCCCCTGCCCAGGTCTGGCCGCGCCCGGACGCGCTCATGGGGGGGTGGACGAGGGGGGTGTCTGCGCCCCCATCCCGCGGCGTCGGGGTCCGAGGCCCCGGGGTGCGGGGCGGGGCTCCTGGCCGCGCGGGGCTTCCTGGGGGTGCAGGTCCGGCCCTGGGTGGGGAGAGGCCGCCTCGGCCCCAGCACCGCAGCCTCCGCGGACCGCGGCTGCGCCCTGGGGGGACCCGGCCGGCGGCCTGAGCTTTCTGGCCACTTGTCCCCAAATCCTGATGGGATGCTGGGGGGCGGAGGGGGGTGCTGCCCCACTCGAGCGGCCCACCCTGTGAGCGCTGCCGGCCGGTCTGACCCCCGGCTGCTGCGGCCACTCACAGGGGCTGCGACCCGGGTGGCCGCTCCCCAGGGACCAGAGGTTGGCAGACACCAGCCGGGGCTGGGTGTCCAGGCTGAGAGCTGCCTGCCCTGAGGGCCGGGCTGCATTTTAAAGGGTCCCTGGGCTGTGCGTGAGGGGCTGGACCCCCGAGGCTTCAGACAAGAGCCTGGACCCCCGACGTCGGCGGCAGCCAGGCGCGTGGGCCAAGACGCCACACTAGGGGCTGCATCTGCCCTAGACCGACGACGCCCTGCCCCCTCGGGTCCTGTAAGTGGGACCAGCCCCTCCTCCTCTAGGGACCTGCCTGCCGTGAGGGGCAAGGTGCAGCCCACGCTCCTTGCAATATTCAAGGGGCCTCTGTGGCCTGGCCACGCCGCTGTCCCTGACCGTTTGGTGGGTCCGGCAGGGCTGGGGAGGGGGTGAGCTGGCCGGCACATGGCAGCATCGTGAAGCTCTTCCTGAGGCCACAGGAGGACGGTTTGTGTTCGGGCAGCTCTGCTTGGGACAGGCATTTAGGCGACGTCGGAGGGCTCCTCACGATCCCCTCTCGTCCCTTTACTTGACTTACTGAGCGGACAGGGTGCCTCCCGATGTGGCCCACGCTGGGCACAGGGTCTCCAGGGGCCGGGTGCAGAGGAGGCTTCAGCGGCTCCCTCAGGAGCTGTGCCCGGCGACTGACCCTCCAGGGAGGTCTGGTTTGTCTGGGGCTGTCCCTCCGGCTCCCAGGAGAGGGGCTGCCACACCCCCACACACATAGAGGTCTGGGTGCCCACCCTGCAGCCAGAGCCTTCCAGGCCTAGACCCTGGGTGTCTGTCACCATGGAAGCCCCAGGAAGCATCAAGGGACAAGCAGGGAGCCCACTGAAAACCTCTCCACCTGCCCAGGGGTCGAAGGCCAGGGCAGAGCAAGTGTGCGGTGGGGACATCACCACAGGACATTTGCACCTGCTCACAACACTGACCGCCTCATCTCTGGCCGGAGGAGGAAGCCAGGTGCCCCGGGGTCGCAGGTCCCAGCTCTCTCCAAGTGCGGCGCCCTCAGGCTGCCCTCGTGACTGCCCCATCTGCTCGGACGGCACGGCCTTCCCTGGGAGGGTCCTTGAAAACACCCACGGCCCCAGAGGGCGGGCCCAGCACAGGGCAGCCGCTCCCCAGCCAGTGGCCTGGCACGCTGGATGCTCGGGTGGCGTGGGCCGCCGGGCCCGGATCAGGACCTCTGGACGGGCCAGGCGCCCTGTACGCTGCCCAGTGTGATGGGCTCGCCATGCCCAGAGCCAGATTCAAGACCCCTAGGGAGGTCCCATCCAGAGGACGTGGGCTGCTCGCAGCACACTCCGGGGAGAGGAGCTGGCGGCGGGGAGGGGCAGTCCCGGCGTCCCAGGCGGCAGAGGTGTGTGCGGCCTGACCAGAGCGATGCTGGGAGGAGGAGCCGGCCACTGCCTGGGCACAGGACCCCGGGAGGTCGGCGGCGCAGGCCCAAGAGTCTGCTGCCCCCTGCGGTCACCCCCCAGGGAACCCTCCAGGCAGAGGCCGCCCAGGCTCCAGGCTCAGACCCCCGTGGGCCGGCCCTGCGCTTGGCGACCGAGCCAGCGCCGGGGGCCGTCCCCACGTGCCCCGCCCGAGGGACCACGCCGCAGCCTGTGTCACCTCCTCCTTGTTTGAAGGGCGAAGACATGTTGGAAATTGATTTCGCTGTTGGAAATGGGATAATTAAACTGGCTGTTTCTGTCTTCATCGTCGTCGTAATGAAGGGGGGCGCCCGCAGCGTGAAGCGACGCTGGCGTCTGGGCGCGGGAGCGTTAATTGAATACAGATGGCCTCTCGTGAAGTCGCCGGGTTATATTTCAGGGATATGGGATAATGATGCCAGTGAATCATTTTTACAAGGTAGAAAATTACTGGCTCTCCTAGAAAGATCATTAAGGAAAACAATCGTTCACAGCGATTGGAAACAGAGTTTTAATTACTGAACACACAAATGAAGCCGTTAGAGGCCGGCGTCGGACGGGGCCTTCAGAGAAGTTTGTGTGTGGGGCCCCGAGAACACTGTTTCCATCAGCCCGGCGGGGTGGGGCCTTTGTGGGGTGGCTGTGGAGGGGCGAGGCGGCCAGGGCGGTGGCTGCAGCCGCCCGGGCCTCGCCCCCGGGCCACGCCCCCGCAGGCCACCGCCCCACGGAGGGCCCCGGGGCCCTGTGCCGGGAGCCCTGAGCACACATATTTTAAAAATACGGAAATGACAATTTTCAAGTTGAACTTTCAAAACGACGATTGACAAGCGAGACGGTCACTGCAGGCCTGGGCCCAGGCGGTGTGGACGGGGCGGTGGCCGCGAAGCCGCCTCCCTCTCACGGGGTTGAGGCCCGGCGTGGGGCAGCCTGCCCCGCGGCCAGGCGCGCTGGATGACGCTCCCAGGTGTCTGGAGGTCACCGACCCGTCAAGACCTCCGCTCGGCCCGGAGCCCGCTGCCCGTGGCGCTCACCCCGCCCCAGACGCGCGGGTCGCCCGGCGGGGCTGTGTCCCCGGGGCCGGTGTCCTTCACGCGTCCGCTCGGAGCCCGCAGGTCCGGCCGCCCCGGTGCCATCCCGGCCCCGTTAGAGCCGATAAATCCCGCGCGCGCCTTCCTCCCGCAGGCGGAGGGTCGCATAAATTCCAGCCACCCGACTCCCCCCTCGCTCGGATCCGTGAGGGGACGCCACTTCTGTTGTAGAAGTTAATTGATAACGTGATTTGTTATGTCGCCGGCACATAATTCAGAAAGTGATCTGGGCGCCTCTGGAGCGCGGGACCGCCCCGCGTTTCATATTTCTCGCGCAAGCGGACGGCGCGCGAGCTAACAGATGTGGCCCCGCCGATGACAGATTTCCAGAAGCTTTTATTCTTGTTGTTTGGGCGGGCGCCAGCGCCTTTCTAGAAGCCGCTCATATTTCCAGCGCCGCTCTGACTTAAATTTATCCCCGGTCGTTAGGTAAAGAAAGAACGGCAACAACTTGGCGTGTGCGTCTGGAGAAGGAAAAAACGAACAGAAATGGGAACCGCCACCTTCCGTCACCGAAGACGAGCTTTTTCAACCACCGTTGGTGTCGAATGACGGGTCGGCAGTGCGGGCGGCGCCGGCCGCCCTTCGCACAGCCCCCCCCCGCAGGGTGGCATCTCAGGTGGCAAACGGGCTGCGGTCTTCACAGTCCGCGTGCGCGCATGCACGAGAGCCGTGTGGTGTCAGGGACGGGTGCGTGTCGCTGCCACAGCCAGACGCAGAGCTGGTCTGTCCTCGCCCAGCGCGACGCCCCGGACCCCGCGGCCTGCCCTCCCCCAGCCGAGTGCCCGCCGGGGCCCAGCAGCCCAGGCCCAGGGCGTCGGGGGCGGCGCTCGTTCTCTGCTGCGACAGAAGGAAGCCGCTGCCCATGTCCACGCACGTGGACGTGTGTGACGCGCGTCCCTTCCGCAGGACACGCGCCCCGAGCCCGTGGGGGGCGAGAGAACGCTCGCGGAGCTGCGCGGGGCACCCCGCACCCCTGCGCCGCCACCGGCGCTGGGTGTCCCCTCTGCTCTGCTTCCGCTGTTTGAGTCCATGCGGTCGCGAAAGCTCGCTGTCGCCTTACGTGTGTTCTTTTTACGGTTTGGTCCCTGGCACGCAGGAGGCAGGGAGGCCGTGCCGCCACAGTGCAGCCGGCCGGCAGCGTCCACGCACGCGGTCCGAACAACGCATGGCCCCGCGCCCGCTCACGGGGCCCGGGGAGCCAGTCCTCACGACCGCACTGGGGCCCCGCAGCCCGGACGGCGAGCAGGGGCCCCTCGGCTGCCCCTCCCGGATGCCGTGTGGCCCCAGCCCTGGTGCCCGGAGGCCAGAGGGGTGTCCAGGTGAGGCCGCCAGGGGACAGAGCCTTGCGTGGGGACGCGACTTCCGTTCAGACACCTCGCCTGCGCCCGGCGGCCAGTGGGAAAGTGCTGGACGGGACCGGGCGCCTCTCGAGGGGCTGGAGTCCAGTCGTGGAGATGACCTCGGCGTGGAGAACCTAGTGGGCAGCCAGGCCGGCCGGACGCAGGAGACTGGGTCCTGCCACGGCCTGCCCCGGGGGACTCCTGGTGCTGTAGACACTGCACGTCCCCCCACGTGGAGGGACGAGGTCCCAGCCGCTGCTCCGCTCGCCGGCTCGTCCTGGCCCCCCAGGGCGCAGTGGGAGCACAGGCTGCGGCCAGCACCCCCCACACCCCGCACAGGTCCCTGCTGCCTCCCGGGGCCTGCCCTGGGCTGGGGATGCGGGGCTGGGAAGCCCAGCGTGGCCACTCGGCCAAGGGGCACGTGGAGAGAGTGAGTGTCCCACCCACCGGCGCGTGGTCTGGAGTGGGACACGCATGCTCCCAGGGCCCAAGGGACCAAGCGGGGGAGTGTGGGGGGGACGGGGCACCGACCTGGGCCTCCTGCTGGGGGAGCGCCCCACTTCACTCGCCTGGCGGCCCTCCCCCCCATCTGCGCATCTCACGCCCCCGCTGAGGACGAGCCCGTGCTGACGGGCGGTGGCAGGAGAACCGCAGCCCAGGCCGCCCCTCGGGCCCCAACACTGCGAAGGCCTCACGGGCCCCACTGGAAGCCCCCGGAGGCCCCCTCCCCTCCGGTGTGAGCCCCGCACGTGGGGCTCGTCGCAGCAGCAGGTCCCCCCACCCGCTCCGGGCTCCAAGGGGAGGCTGGTGTCTGAGTCAGGGGGAGCAGATCACAGGAGGCTGTGGCCGGCCCCCCGTGTCCCCCACAGCACCCCAGAAACCACACGCAGCCCTCACTGTGTTGAGCTGTTTACTGTGGTGGCTGAGTGGAGACGCCCCACGTAGGGACCCACGTCCCCTCCAGAGACCCGGAGCCCCGTCCCCAGGCTGCGGGGCGGCCCCTGGGGCGGCCAGAGCCCCTGCAGCGAGGTCTCCCGCCCCAAGACAGCCCGTGTGCTGGGGGAGGGGCCGTGGGGCCGTCAGCCAGGTCCTGTGTGGTGGAGCGGGAGGCAGGGGGCACCTGGGCGGAGGGGGTCCGGCCTGGGGGGATGGCTGGAGGAGGGGCGTGGGTGGAGGGGTCCCGGGCGTCGTCACTCGATGACCTGGTGCGGCAGCCCGTACAGCACCAGGTTGAGGCTCGTGAGGAGCCACTCGGGGCCGCGCGGCTGTGACCGGGGTGTCAGCCTGTCCCTGGAGGTCCCTGGGGACTCGTCTGCGAGGGAGAGACAGGAGCTCGTGACGCCCGAGGTCCCCAGGGCGGGCCCAGGGCCAGCCCAGGGTCACCTGCGGTGCCGTGGGAACGGAGGCAGGGTCTCCGCGCCCAGCATTTGGGGAGTGGACGCTGCTGCTTGTCCTTCACAGACGGGGCCACCGAGGACCGGGCCTGCCTGAGTCCGAGGCCAGCTTTCCTCTCCACACGCCCCGGCACCGGGTGTGGCAAGAATCCGAAGCTTCTAGCAGCTCAGGTCCCTTCCTGCCGCCAGCCAGCTGCCACCCCGTGGAGGGCCCACGGCACGAGCGGTTCTGTCCCTTCCTCTGGGGCGGGTGTCCGAGCCACGTGGCGCAGTGGGGCCCAGCCCCAGCGAAGCCGCAGCTTCCGCTCCGTCCCGTTTCCTGGGACCCGGGAGCCTCAGCCACCGCCAGCCACCTGCCGCCTCCCGTCTACTCTCTCGCCCGCTCTCGTCCACGTCGTCCCCTCATCCGCGCTCACCCGCTCGCTCGCCCGCACGCGGTTTGGGGGGCCGCATCCCGGCACCGTGGCCACGTGGTTTCTAAATTCAAGCTCCCTTTGTGTTGCGAAGCCTGAGGTTTCGTGACCTTCCTCGCGCTGGGGGAAACCCCGGCCACGGTGGACCACCCCGAGCACCCGGCAGAGCCACCCCCGCGGACCGCGTTTACGTTTCCACGCCAGTCTCCGTGCGTGGGGCTGTCACCGGGACTGTCACCGGACATGGACATCGGGGTCCGCCCTGCGAGGAGTGGGCTGGTCCCCGCCCCAGACCGCAAGCCTGGGCTTCTGGGATGTGTGCGACGCGAACTGTTTTAATACAAACGCGCAGACCGCGGGCGGGCGTGCTCCCCGACCGGGCCTCGCTGCCCGCCCACGGGTCTCGGGCACAGGTGGGGGCATCGGCCCGGCAGGGCTACGGGACCGCGGGGCCAGGCGGCCGCAGCGCGGGGGGTGGTGTCCACATACCGTGGCTGACCAGGTCCCCGGCCTGCATCTTCTGGAGGACGCGGACCGCTCTCCCGGTCGGCTTGCCGGCCGCCAGCAGGTCTGGGGAGACACGTCCGCTCAGGGGCGTGGGCGCGGCGGGCTCCCCGGGGGGCCTGCAGGGCTGGGGCGGGCTGGGCAGCACGGCCACTCACTCTCCCACAGGACGCTGGCCCGCAGCACGTTGTCCTGCAGGACCGTCGGCCACTGGTTCGCCAGGACGCTCTTGACGCCCACCAGACTCAGGAGGATGGCGGTCTCGATGGGGTCCTCCAAGGACAGCTGGGGGGCACTGCGGGGGACTGAGCGCCCGTGGGCCGCAGCCCTCCCCACCCGCCCCGGTGGGGCCTCTGCACCCGCAGCTCCTGAACTCCTTGGACGAGTCGAGAGTTCGCGCCCAACCCCCAGCGTGCGAATCCGCTGAACAAGAAGAGGCGTTTCCGACGCCCTCGGGTCCCTCTGCACGGCCTCCGGGCATGGGTCCAGCCCGGAGGGGACGTGGCACCCGACCCGCAGCTGGCCCCCTGCCCCGGAGGCCACGGGGCTGAGTGGGTCTGGGGCACAGGACGCAGGCCCCACCCCCCAGCTCTGCCCGCCGCTGGCAGTGTCCCTGTGCCCGCGGCCCCCGCGCCACGCACCTCTTGCCGCCCGAGGCCGCCATCTGCCGCTGCAGGCTGCCGTAGGACCGGGCACGGTCCAGCAGCACCATCACCTGGCACTCTGCAGGACACGGAGAGGCCGTGCCAGCTGGCGTCCGCCCGGGGCTCACGCCGACGTCCAAACGGCACACGGGGTGTCGTTCGCTCCAGGGGCCCCGAGCCCTCACAGCCCCCCGTGAGAGGGGCCCCGTCATCCCCTGTCCAGCGAGGCCACACGGACGGGGCGAGACGTCCGGCCTGCCCAGGTGGTCTCAGGCACCCGGGGACGATTTGGGGCCCTTGGTCCCCCGTGCAACAGGCACGGCGGGTGCGGGCGCTCAGCGAGCCCCACAAAGACAAAGGCCAGTGCCCCACTGCCCACAGGGGCCGGGCCGGGCTTCAGAGTGCCCAGGGGCTGTCCCAGGGCGGGCATGGCAGGGAGCTGTGGGCCCCGGGGTGCGGCCGCTCCTGCCGGCACCTACGAGCGCGCACGTTCCTTGGGGCTTCACGGCCACCCCATTTGAGGGGGCTTCGGCCTGCGGTTTCAGATGGTGTCCTCCTCCCTTCACAGAGGGAGTCTGCACACGTGACGTGCTCACGGGGTGGAAAGGGGGTCAGGCCACAGGACGAGGGTGCCCGGGCGTGGGACCAACATCGTGTGCCTGTTGTGCTGCACCCACGGTGATGCACGCCTCAGAGGAGAGGGACGTGTTTCAGGGGTCCCTGCCGGCCACCTGGGAAGGCCCAGCCAGCCCTCCTGGACTCTGCGGGCCCAGGCCTGGGGCGACCCCCGACCCTTGACCTGGCACTGGGGCAGGTGAGCAGGGCGGGAAGGCTGATCGGAGGACACCACCTTTTGCCAAATGCCGGCGAAGGACCAGCTCGGCCCCCGGCGTCCGCGCCAGCTCATCTTGTGCCCGTGGGGCCCGGCAGAGTCAGGCAGGGCGACCGGGCACCCAGCTCACCTGCCAAGTTGGCAGCCGCCAGGCTGTGCACCGCCACGTGGGACAGGAAGCTCTCCATCCCGTAGAAGAAGAAGCCCCCGCAGCTGCCCAGGAGGTGCTCCCACTCGGCCTGGCTGCAGGGGCGCGACCCGTCAGGGGCGGCCAGCTGGGGGCAGGCAGACGCCCGACACCGCTGCGGCCGGGCCAGCCCCACGGGCCAGCAGGACGCGTCGTTAGCACGAGGTCGCCCCACACGCCCCACCGCCCCTTCGCTGAGATAGCGCCCCGCCCGCCCCGGCCCGCGGGCCTCTCCCCGTGTCGACCCCAGCTTCTCGGGTGCTGGGCCAACGCCTCTTGAGAACGGCCTCGTGTGCCGGGCATGAACCCTGTCTCACGGGGCCGTGGCTCTAGAAAGTGCTAGAAGGACACGTCCCCGACTGCCAAGCACGCCCAGGTCCCCAAGGGCACCCGTGGGCGATGTCCCCGGCAGGCCCCGCCTCCTGCAGGAGGCTTGTGGACTGGCCGCGGGACCCTGGGAGCCCGGGCCCTCGTCTGTAACGTGGGGACAGGGACGAGGACGCCCTCGTCCGGGCACCGTGAAGGCCAAGGAGCCCAGCGTGTGACCAGGAGCCTCCGTGGGCCCTGGACTGACAGGACACGAAGCCAGGGCAGGAGGGGGCCGGGGGACGAGCAGGGGACGAGCGGAGGCAGGACGGCGATGACCCCAGCATGGGGTGCACGGGGCTGGGGACCAGGCCGAACCTCGGGGGGTGCGTGCTCCCCAGGCTCCCCGCCCAGCGCGCTGTGAACGAGTCTTTGAACTTGTCCAGGACGCCCTGGGTCACGGAGACGGGGGCCAGCGTGTCTGCAACGAGAGCGGCAGTGACCGGCGCGGCCGCAAGCGCTGCCACACACGCGGAGCTCGGAGACGGGCACAGCCCCCCAACCCCGCCGAGGACGGCGTCATGAAGCCAGCCCCGGATGAGCACGAGCCCCCGGGACCGGGATGGGGCTCAGGGCCCGGGCCCCCGCACCTGCGGCCTGCGCCTCCTCGTACGGGTCCACGACGACTGGGCCGGGTTAAGGAGAACCAGAACCACTGGCCCCGTCCCGGCAGCCGCCGCCCGCAAAGGATACACCGGAAGTTGTCCGAGTCGACCGCGACGCAGTCGGGGTAGGCGGGTCGGGGTCCGCTGCCCTGCACGACGGGGGGCGGTCTGGGGACGGCCAGGCCCAGAGGGGCCAGCCCCAGCCGCCCGCCCGGCCCCGCCTACCTTGCGGCCCCTCCTGCCTGGGCCCCGCCTCCGGGGCTCCCTGCCTCTGCTCTCCTTCGCGCCGCCTTCTGCTGCGGACAAGGAAGCAGCGGTGACGCCGGGGGCCTGGGGTCCCCACTGGGGTGGCGCCCCACGTCGAAACGGCGACGTCTACGTGGTGTGACCTTTCCCTCAGCGAACAGACGCGTGGCGAGAACCGTGGAAGCAGCAGGAACTTCTCAAACGCAGAGAGCCCGCGGAGCCGGGAAAGCCGGGGCCGGGAGACCCCGAGGACGGGCCGGCCACCAGAGGCTGGCAGGCCACCCGCCGACCGCCCGCCCCCACGGCCGGCCCTGCGCGCTCCCGGCCTCCGGTCCCGCGTCTGCGCAGAGGGGCTCTCCGGGCCCCAAGTCTTGTCTCCGACGACCTACTCCGTCTCCGTTGTCCTGCCGCCCTGCGCCTCCGCCCCGCTTCCTCTGGGGTCCGCGGGGTTTCCACTCTAACGTCCGAGGTCGGGCCCTGCCTCAGACGGGCCACCCGTCCCCTTCCAAAGCCGAAAGGGCGCCCTCGCTGCTGCGCGGGGATCCGCAGCCTCGCCTTCCCGTCTGTGGGACGGTCGGGCACGTTTTTAGTCTCCGAACGGACGGACGGGGATCTGCGAAGTCCGCCTTCGGGGGACGGTTTCCCCCCCATCACGCCTGGGCTCAGCCCTTTCCGTCCCCATCGCGTGTACTTGAGGAGCGTCTCCGACGTCGGGACGCGGCGCGCCGCCTGCCATGGTGCCGAGCGCACAGCGTGTCATCCAGGTCCCCGCCCTCGGGCCGTCCGGCGCGGGTCGTGGAGGGACCGCCGGCCACGAGCGGGCTGCCGCTGCATGTGCCCCCCATCCTGTCACTGTTTGCTCTGCCCGATGGGTCAAACCAGCGCTGCCGTGCACGGCCCCGACCCCATCGCGCTGTGGCTGTGGGGTCAGTGACTCGGGGACCCTCCCGCTCACTCTGCCTCTGCTTTAGGACGTCCCCTTGGTCTCGGTGTCCCCGTGGAGAGCATCTGACGGGCGTCGTCTCCTCTGCCGCCCAGTGGCAGGCGAGGCCCGTTCAGCTTTCCCACCGGTGACCCGGTGGCCGCCCGTCCCCGTGCTGCGCCCCGAAGCCCTGCGCCGGGCCGAGGCGCCCGCTCCTTTGTTTCCCTCACGGGCCAGGACCCCGCACAGCAGGTCGCGTGCTCGGGGACCCTGCCCTCAAGGCTTCCGGGCTCTGCGGACAGCCCGCTGCGGACTCGGCACGGAGGCCACCTGCCCCAGCGGCCGCACGCCGAGGGGCTCCCGGGAGGTGTCCTCGGCACCCGCTCTGTCCTTCTCATGACGCAAGCTGCTTTCGGAACCGCATTTCGGGTCCCGCGCTTCGTCCACGCAGGTGGTCTCCACCTTTCACACAGGGCGTCCTCCCGTCGACAGAGGACGCGGCGGGGCCGAGTCCTACGTCCCGCCGTCTGCTCTGCCCGTCCGCCTCTGCTTTGTCCCGCGTCCCCTCCTCCGCCGCGTTACCTGGGCCGACGTGCACCGTGCGATGCCGCCCGCCCATGCCACAGCGTCCAGGGGCAGCGAGGGCCCGCACCGGAGCTCCCCGCCGCCCCGGGCACCGCCGTCATCCCCCGGTCACCACCGTTCCCCCCGGAAACCGCCGTCCCCTCCATCACCACCACACCTTTCCGTGGACGCATGAAGACGCCGCCGCGGCGGGCCCCCCGTTTCCCCCCCCCGGTCTTCCATCACCACTGACGGTCACGCTTCCCAGTCGCATGCGTTACGAAATCCACACGCACCGCTCAGCCACCACGTCCTTTACGCTGACGGAACCGAGAGGGGCTCAGCGCCGCCCGCGCGCACCCGCCTCGCCTCCTGCCTGAGAAGGGACTCGGTGGAGGAGTGCTCCCGCCTCTCCGCGCCGCGGTCGCCACTTCCCCGCGGTCTCCGACGGACGGCCTCTCCTGTGACGAAGCCGTGACGCTGCTCGCTGCGCCGTTTCCGCCAGGGAGTCCGGGGCGGCGCCTGCTCGCTGGCTCCTTGTCCTTTGCTGCTTTGAAAGCGCCGCGTGGCCCGCGGACCGGCGGGCTCCAGGCCGTCCGACAGCGAGGCCCCGGGGGTGGCCTCTCGGGTCTGTGGCGTCCGTTCTCGTCCAGCCAGGGAGAAACTGGCCGTCGCTGCTTCAGATGCCACCCCCCGCCCCGCCATCTTGGACTGTCCCCTTGGGAGCTGATCCAGCAGCTGGTCGGCCAGGTCAGCCCGCCACCTCGGGGGTCACAGCTCGCCACTCCCGTGCGTGCCTGGTCACGTCCGATCGAGCGTCCAACGTTTTGAGTTGGGCCCTGCCTGGTGCCGGCTCGTTCTATTTCTACGCGTCATCCTGAGCTGTTTCCAGGGTGTGGTTAAGGGACAGGAAGGCGTGGGGCCCCCCGCACGTGGCCCCGGGCGTCCGTGAGGTGGGCCGAGGGCCGGCCTCCTCAGAGCAGCGGCCACGTTCTCCAGCCGCTGCGCCCTACCCTGCGAATCACGGGGCTCTCCATGTTGCCCGGGGGACTCGGCCACCCGCAGGCTGGACACGCGCCAGGGACCGTCCTCTGCTGCTTGGGGTGGCCCTGGCCCCGCCCTGGGCCGTGCGCTCGCAGCCCTGCCCTGGCCTGACTGGCTCTCAGCTGAGGACTGTGGGGCCCCGTGCAGCCCGCCTCCCGGGGCCTCGGTCCCTGAGCCCCCCCCACCCCCCCACGAGGCCCCCGGCCACCACTTGGGGGTGGGGACGGCCGCCCCCCGCCTGGTCTGCAGTGTCTGAACCCCGGGCTCCACGGTTTCGTCGGGGTTTCCTTGTTCGTCGGAGGGCACGTTTGGTCCTCGTCTCTTCATCCTGGACGGAGCCGAGCCCCATCTACGTTCTCGTTTATTCTGAAGTTTACTGAGGCTTGGTGGGTGCGTGCGGGTGGCAGTGCAGAGAGCACCCACCCGCCAGCCGCCTGCGTCCCGGCCCGGGCCTCCTTCGCCGCCGGTCGGTGCCCGCCCCTCCTTCTGGACACCAGCGCGCGAGGCCGAGTGCGGCCCCGACCAGGCGCCGGGCCTGCAGCGGGCGCCAGGAACAGCGTCTGACGCCGGTCCCCGTCCGACGCCCAGCAGCCCGGTCCCCAGGCCAGACCGGGCGCCAGCCGCCGGCTCACCTGTCTCTGTGCGGAGGCGACTCCACAGCATCTGGAGCGAGAACTCCCGTGACACGGAGGACACCGTCTCGCCGCCGAACGCGGCCAGGCCTTCCAGCGGCAGCTCCAGGAGCTGCCTGTCCACGACCAGCACCACGTCCAAGGCCTCGGGCTCAGCTGCGGGCGGGGACGGCGCTCAGAGGGGCCACCGGGGCTCTGGGGGCCCGCCCGGCTTCGGCAGGTCCTAGGGCACCCTGAAAGGACAGTGGACGCCCCAACCCCACCCTGGGGAAATGGGGGGAGGGTGTCGCGGCCGGGCCTCGCTGCCAGGACCCTGCACACAAAGGAGAGCGCGGAGCCCCAGCGGCTGTTGCCGGCCCCGCCTGCTGGAACCTGCTCCCTCCCCAGGCCCGGCCCTCGAGTGCAGGCCATGCCACCTCCTCGGCTGGCTGACCGAGGAGCAAGCGCGCCGGACCCCGCGGCCTCCCTGACCTGACCCCCCGAGTCTGCGAGTCAGAAGCGGCCTCGGTGCTCAGCCACGGCCCTCGGCGGGACACTCGGCTCCGGCTGACCCGGGCTGGCAGGCCCCGGGCATCAGTGCGAGTCTGCACCTGCGGGCGGCAGCTCAGGACCCGGGGGCAGTCCCAGCGCGTGACAGGGTGACTGCCCGCTCCCTCCGCTCCACAGGTCTCTGGGTGGGGGGTGGGAGCTGGCGAGGCTCCCGCGGCCACTGTGCGCGCTCCAGCATGGGCTCGGACGCCGGTGTGGGCGTTCTGGACGTTTCCTAGCTCCTCAACAGAGGCAGGGCGGACGACCCTGGAGCCGCGGGACGGCCGGGCGCCGGGCTGTCCTCCCCGCGTCCGGCTACCAGGTGTGCCATCCGCCACCCCGAAACCAGCGGGCCACTGATCAGCCACTGGGCCCTCCACTTTGTCCTCACGTCACCTGGGATGTGCACGTTCAGGCTCGTGACGCCTGATGCAACCCATAAGATCACACATCGTCCCTGCCACCCGCACGCACAGGAGGGGCCCCCGGGTCTGCCAGGAGAGGGGATGCGGGGGCTGCGCCCGGGCCCCCACCCAGGGTGCTGGTCAGCAGCTCAGCACAGAGCCTCCTGGGGCCTCCCACCCACCTGCGATTGGGTGCCTGGGGTGCCCTCGGGGGTGGCCCTGGCCGGGAGCCCGTTCCCAGCCTGCTCCAGTGCCCCCTGCCTCGGTGACCCCGCCTCGGTGCTCCCCCCCAGGCAGCTCCGAACCCCGGGGCTCCTGAGCCACACGACGGGCCTGGAGGCCTCCGTGCGGCCACTCACCCTGGGCCAGGGACAGCTTCCGCTCCTTGTCTTTGCCCTTTGCTCTCCCCGCGTCGGCGAGCACCACGGGACTCTGTGTCCTGCAAGTCGGAGGCACAGAGACCAGGGGCCACCTCGGCCAGTGCCATGGACGCCCGCCAGGGGCAGCTGCCCAGAGGCGTGAGCAGGTGGCGAGTCTAGAGTGCCACATGCCGATGCCCACCCCGCCCCACAGGAGCAGATCGAGGGGCCCTCCAGCCGCTCCCCAGCCCCCACACCGGGCCTGGAGGGGACGTGAGGGGTGCAACATGAGAAAGCAGAACCAGGACCTCGTCCCAGTGACCGACAGGCCGGTCAGGCATTCGGGGGCTCTGCACCCCCTGCTGTAGCAGGGAGAGGCAGCGCACTAGGCCGTCGGGGGCACGATGGCGGGGCGAGCGCCACGTGTGGGCGGCGCCAAAGGGGAGCCGCCCTGTGCCCGCGAGCCGCTCGGCCTCGCTGCGGGAGGGCACCTGGCTTCTGGGCAGCTGAGCAGAGCGGACAGAGGCCGCAGGTAGGCCTCCAGGGCCTGCAGGAGGTCGCCGAGCTTCTGTGCGGATGGCCTTTCCCTCTCGAAGCGCGTGTCTGCCGACCCCTGTCCAGCCCAAACGCCATGGTTAGAGCTCGTCTCGGGCTCGTAGAGGCCTCCGTTCAGAGCAGAGGGGGCGCGACCCCGCAGCGCTGGACACGGCCTGGGGCCAGGGCCAGGGCCAGCCCGGCAGCACAGGCGGCTCCTCCCGCCTGCTCCTCCAAGAGCCCTGCACCCCCAGCCCACGTCTGTGTCAGGCCCAGTCAGGAACCCAAAGAAAACGTGGCCCCAGTCAGGAGGGAGGCCGACCGGGTGTCCCATGGGGCTGGGTCCTGGTGGCCAGCACCCCTCATCCGCTGGGCCCAAGGCCTGGGCCTCACCGGGCCTGAGCCCGAGACCACATCCTCGCTGTACACCTCTGCCTGCATCTGCTCCCGGCACTGCTGGACGCCGACCAACAGGGAGGAGAAGGCGGCGGGACTCACGGCCACCCGCGCCACCTTGCAGGAGCCTGTGGAGACAGACCGCGCGTGTGCTGCACACGCCCACACGGCTGCCCTCCCCGCGTGGGCGCTGGGACTCTGAGCGAGCCAATGGGGAAAAGGGCCCTGCCGGCCTGCCCAGGGCCACGTGCCGGAAAGCCCGGCCGGGACCCCGCAGACAGCCCCTGGAGGCCGGCCCGCCCCACCGGGCAGGGGACGGGCCAGACAGCGGCCTGAGCGGGGGCCGCGGCCACGGACCGGGCTCAGGGCCACTCAGAACCGCCTTCAGAAGGGGCACTCGTGCTCAGGGCATGTGGGGGCGGCCCGAGCGGGTGTCTCCCCCACGGCCAGAGCCGTCCTGAGTGTCAGACAAAGCGCAGGTGGAATTAGGGCCCGAGGACTGCGGGAGAAAGCAGGGTGCTGGCTGGAGGCGACGTGCTGGGGGGAGAAGGCAGTCGGTCCCTCCCTACGTCTCAGTTCTTGGGGGAGCGGCATGAAGGCGTGACCAGGGCTGGGCTGCAGGTGTCCCCGACTCTGTGCTGCACGGGGCCAGGGGCGCCGTTCCCGTGTCGACTCCCCCCCGACCCCCGCCCGAGAGAGTTGCTGATGGGGAGCTGGGAGGGGGTGGAGGGCTCGGCCCTCACGCCCAGGGAGGGACCTGGCACTGCAACAGGGGCACCCAGTGCCAAGGATGGCACTCGGCCAGCACCCGCTCTGCCGGACGCACCCCCCACTTGGAGCACCCTGCCTTTGGCCGCGGTGATGGATCTGGGTCTCTCGTAGGCAGCACCGTACAGGTGGGTCCTGTGGGCGGGACGCAGCACGAGGTCAAGGTCTGGCTCCAGGAGCCATGGCCCCCCACCAACCCATCCGCAGGGGCAGGACAGCAGAAGCCGGCCCGCCTGGCCAGTCGTCCGTGGCTAACTGCCCTCGGCCTCTGCCAGGCACTGGGCAGGCCACCTCTCCTCCAGCGGAGAAGACGGCTCTGCCCCGTGTGAGTGGTGGCCCGCAGGAGGCGTGCAGGCGGCCCGGGGGTGAGGGTGGCACCGCGCCACCCCTGCTGTCACCGCATCCTCTCGGCCTGTCCAAGGGGCAGCCACCCCACGCTGTGGGGTGGGGACAGGTGCAGATGGAGTGCGAAGGCCTCACCTGTCCGGCGAGTGATGCAGAAAGATGATCCGGAAGGTGGGAGGGACCTCGCCCAGGAGGCTGAAGTGCTGCTCTGTGACCTGCAGGTTTTGCCAGGCCTGCGTGACAAACGGGGCGCCGGGCGCTCGCGGGGTGCAGTAGCTGGCTGTCCCGCGCCTGCGGAGACGCCTGGGCAGGGGTGGGGGCCGTGCTGGGTGGTGGGCCGGGTCTGGGCGCCTCAGCCCAGGCTGGGGGAGGGACCCCCGCAGGACTCGCGGCCACCAGGAGGGGGCAGCAGACGCGCGCGAGTTCGCGCGCAGCTCCCGTTAGAACTCGACTCGCTGACCCCAAGTGCTCGGGTGCCCGGAGCCCAAACGGCGTGATGCTGCCCCGTGTCCCCCGCACAGGCCCACACAGGCGCTGGCGAGCACCCACCCCACCCTCCGGAGCTTGTGACCTCGGGGCCGCCGTGGCCAGCGTGTTCCCTTCTCTTCCCTGGGCCTGGGCCTCCAAGGTCCACCCCGCCCCCCACCCCCGCCTGCTCCCCCTGCACAGCAGCCCCCAGGGCGCTGGCGGCTCAGAAGCCCGTCTCCCACCCGTGCGTTTGCAGACGCCGGCCAGCGTCCACTGCCAGGGCCAGCAGAGTGACCTGACGACACCCAGCTGAGCCGGACAGAGAGGAGGCGCCCGGTCGTCCTTCCCGACTTCCCAGCCCCTTCCTGGGACAGGGTCCCGGCTGCACTGGGGACTCGTCTGACCGTCTCCCTCAAAGACCCTCTCGAGACACCCCAAGCCTTCCGCCCCCGTGTCCACACCACCCGGAGGCTCAGGCTGGGCCTCCCCCGAGGTCTGGGACACAAACACTTGCGGGAGGCACACCCCCTCCCGCCCCCAGAGCACGCCTGGCTCGTGGATGGATGGCGCCGTGTCATCCGTGGCCCAGGATGCCCCTGGCAGCGCCTCCCAGGTTACCGGGCGTTCCCCGCTCACAGGGGTGCCCGGGGGGCGAAACATCCCCCCCAAAGGCAGGGCTGAAGGACGCACAGCGCCCTCGCCGTGCCTGGGCCCTCGGTCCCCACGGCCACCGCGGAGCGGGCAGGGGCTCTCGGAGAGGCCCCCCCCCCGGCCGTGGCAGCGCAGAGCCTGCCACGCGGCCCGACCCGCTCACCTTGGAAAGGGCGGCCAGCCGCTGCGCCACGCCGGCGAACAGGCGGGTGGAGGTGCGCGTCTGCTGTCGCAGCGTGTGCTCCAGCTGCAGCAGGGCGGCCAGCTGCGAGCTGCCGGTGTCCCTGGTGGCCGCCAGCAGGACGCCCCGCATCGTCTCCGAGGCAGAGCAGCTCTGGAACAGACCCGGGCGTGAGGGCCACGCTGTCCAGGGCCCCCCGACCCCGCACGAGCCCCATGGGGTCCCAGCGCCGCGGCGCCCCAGCACCCGCCCGCAGGTCCCTGGGAGAGCACGCGAACGCTCCTTTGCCCCCCGACGGCAGAGCGCAAGGCTCGTGGGCCCAGAGGACATCGGTCAGGGGCCCGGGCTCAGGGGCCCATCAGGGTGCCTTCTAGCCCCGCCCCCCAGGTGAGCACCACCCTCCATGCAGCTGGCAGGTGGGGGCAGAGCCGCACCTGAGCCAGCGCCAGGAACTGGCAGGTGGTCGCGGGGTCCAGGGCGCCCGTGCACTCCACTATCTCCAGGCTGGCGGCCGCCGCGACCTCCAGGAGCCTGTTGCCCAGGGCGACCTGCAGGCACTGCAGCAGCACCTCGGACGCCTGTGCCAGGTACCGTTGGGCCAGCGCCAGCTCCCTCTGCGGGCGACACGCAGCTCGGTCTCCGCAGGGGGGGCAGGGGGCAGGGGCACGGGCCGGGGCTGCCGCACCTTCAGGTCGGAGCCGCTCCTGCTGTCCTCCCCTGCCCTGGGGGCCGGCAGGCCACCGGGACGCTGCTCGCTGTCCCCGTCCTCCCGGGCGACATCCAGACTCTCGAGGCTGCTGGGCTCAGCCCCCGCCTAGGGCACAGGAGCCACAGGTCGGCCGCGCGCGGTCCCCACACACCGTGCTCGCTGCCCTCGGCCCTGAAATCCGCGCTCCCCGGACACTGGCGCCCAGTGGCACGGTGGGGCCAGGACCGAGCGTGGGTCACGGCGGGGCGGGCAGGAGGCGGGGTCTGGTGGGCACACGTCTTGCCCCGTGGGGCTCTGTGCACACGTCCCTGACAGCCCTCCCGGGGGTCCCTGTCAGTGCGTCTGTGGACGGGGCCCGGCTCGGGCAAGAGGGGCGCTGAGCCTGCGTCTCTGGGCCCCCTCCGTCTTGGAGCCACCTGTGCAGGCGGAACGAGGGCCAAATCCATCAATTTATCCAAACGGGCGTCTAGTCCTAGGTCTCGGGGACCCGGGACAGAGCCCACCGGGCACCAGCCCCACCTCCCACGGGGGCATGGGCTGTTTGCCTGGGGCAGAGGTCTTCCGGGCGGAGGGAGGGCCATCTGCAGAAGGGATCAGGGTGGTGACATGCAGGGGCAGGGACCGTCGCCAGCTCCTTCTGAGGGCCAGGGCGCTCCCACGGGACACCCAGGCCCCCGGGGCAGCCCTGTCGGGTGTGCAGGAGGGTGGGGCCGTGCGCACCTCACGGCTGCGGGGGGGGGGCCTCGGCCCGGCTTCCCTGGACAGCATGTGGGGGGCAGGGCGGGGGGTGCATTTGGGCTTTAGCATCTGGGTTCAGGCACACCCCAGACGCCACCACTGGGGTGGGGGGGACACCAGGAGCCGAGACCTGCTGGACACCGCAGCGGGGGCTGAGACCTGGCGGGCTTGCCGTCCTGCCCTCATGCCACCCTGCCCCGACCATTCTGCACTGGGCGGCCCTGCCCGGTGTCCGGCCTCAGACACCCCTGTCTCGCCCCTGTCCCGGGGCCCACCCTGCCACCCTCCTGAACCACGGCCCGGAGGCCTTCTCTCCACCCTCGTGCTCGCGCTCGAGTGCGTTCCAGACGCTGTGCGGGGGGACACGCACTGAGGCGGGAGGCGCCTACCGAGAGGCCGTCCTCCCAGTAGAAGGTGGGGCGCACAGGGTCCGTGTGCACGGCCAGCAGGTGCAGGGCCTTGCCGGCCAGGCCCAGGAACTGGGCGCGCAGCTCCACGCAGTGCGCGCACAGGGGCTGCACGCTGCCCAGATGCTCCAGCACGCGGTGCGCCAGCGTCCGCTGCAGCGCGGACCACTGCTTCAGGGACAGAAACCGCCTTCTGGTCACCCGCCCCCACCACTGCCCCGGGGACCCGGCCCCCACCGCCCCAGGACCCGCCACCCCCACCGCCCCGGGGACCCGCCACCCCCACCACCCCGGGGACCCGGCTCCCACCGCCCCTGGACCCGGCCCCCACCGCCCCGGGGACCCGCCACCCCCACCGCCCCGGGGACCCGGCCCCCACCGCCCCGGGACCCGGCCCCCACCACCCCAGGGATCCGCCACCCCCACCACCCTGGGGACCCGGCCCCCACTGCCCTGGGGACCGGCCCCCCGTGGCGACATCCGCACAGGCCTGCAGGGCCTCGGTGCCGGAGGGGCACTCGCATTCGCTTCGTCCGGGGCTCAGCGACGCTCACGTGCGTTTGGATCAGGTCCAGCTTTAGGGCTGCCTTCGACCCACACGCAGTCAAGCCAAACAGATCTGGTTCGTGACGCGTGAAACCTCAGAAGCGTCTACAACACCAGAGTCTGTTTCCTTCCAAACGGAAGTTTCGCGAATTGATGTTTTAAAGGAAACGACTGACCTGCCGGACTTCCCCCGCGTCAGTGACGGCGCTAGGTCAGTAACCAGTCAGAGCAGACCGGGAGGGCGGGTGTCATGTGCTTGGGAAGCGGCCCCACGTGACCCTGGTTTCGTGGGCCTTTCCGGCCAGGGCGGAGGCCGCAACCTCGGAGCTGGAGAACTGGCCCGGGTCCCCACGGGTGGGCCCCAGGGTGCGCGCGTGGCTGTGTGGAGGGGACATGGCCTGGGGCCGGCGTTACCAGGCTGATGGGGGTGCGGTCTCCGGGGCTCTGCAGGTGGCGGGCCAGCAGCTTGTCCAGGGGGCCCAGCCGCCGCTGCCGCTCGCGCGCCTCGCGCCAGGACAGCTGCAGCATGCCCAGCGCCACGTCCACCAGGCTGAGCTTCAGCCACGCCAGCTTCCTCATCAGGGGCGAGTTCACACTCTGGAACTGACGCGTGGGGGCCAGTCACCACGCCCTCCTGTGACCGTGGCCATCCCTGCGCTCGCCCGCCGGCCTACATCCTGCACCCTCTGGGGGGCGCGGGAAACGAGGTCACCACGGAACGAGGTCCACGCTCCCGGGCGCCCCAGCGGTGTCCCGCTCATCACTCAGGCAGGTGCGGACCGTGCTCCCCTTCCCCCCATCCCCCCTCCTCACACTGCCCAGGAAAGGTGGGCGGGGGGCGGGGACAGCCTGTCACACCCCCAGCGCCACCCGGAGCGGCTCACGAGCACCCGCAGGGCGCGGTCCCTGCCCGCCCCACTGGCCGTGGCGAGCCCCGCGGGAGTCCCGTCTTCACCGGGGGCTTCTCCTCGCGCTTCCGACGCGCGTTCCCCTGACCCGCTCCGGAAGGCGCCGTCTTCCCACGCTGTTTTCCATCCGGCCGCCTTCTTCCCAGAAACGCTCGTTCGGACGTTTTGCCCACGTCGTACTGGGTCGTTTTCCCATCACGCGCTGTTTGCACGTACGTTCTGTCCCGTCAGCGCGAAGCTGCCGCCGACGCCCTCGTGACCCCGACGGCGAGCGGCATCCACGGTGTCGGCACGTCTCACCGGCCACTGGCTGCCCGTCCCCCGCTTTCCCTGAGCGGTCTGGAGAGAAGCCTGTCAATCGTTTATCTTCTCAAAGAACGAGCTCTTGGTTTCGCTGACCTTCCTCTCGTGTTTCAGTTTTCTGCTTCACCGGCTTCCACTCTGACCTTCGGTTTCCTTGTTCCACTCACTCCGAGTCCATTTCGCCCTTCTCCCTGCTTCCTGAAGGCCGCGGGCGAGCCCGGTGACCGGGCACCGGCTCACTTTCCCACGCAGGTTCTGACGGGAGCCGCACCGTCCCCCCCCAGTGTTGCACCAAAATCTGCTTTTCCCCGTTTAGTTCGAACACGCTTTCCCTGTTGATCTCGTCTCTGCACCAGTCGTTCTGGCAGACGCTACCGACCTCCTTCCGCAGCTCTTGTTTTTTTAAAAAAGGTGGACATAAAACCGACGCAACATATAATTAACCCCTGTAAAGGGTGCGACCCGGTGGCCCTCTGCACGTCCACGACCTTGTGCGAGCATCACCCCTGTCCGCCTCCGCAAGGAGCCCTGCGCCCACGTGATGGCCACACCCCGCAACGCCCCCTGCCTCGCGGACGCCCCCACCCGCCCTTCTGCGTTTTGATCCCACGCCCGTTCCGCGTGGGCTCAGTGCACGCCTGACACACCCTAAGCCCCGCACGCTGATGGCGCCTTTGGTCCAGAATAAGGGGCCCACGGGGAAGGCTGCACCTGCTGCTGGGGGCGGGGGGCGTTTCGTCGTCTGTCAGGTCAGACCGTCGACGGCGTCCCAGCCTTGCCAGTCCTTGGCCGATTTTCCGCCCGCTCGTCCCTGACGTCCAAGCGAGTCTCGGGCGCAGCTGCAGCCCCGTCTGCTCCGCGCTGTGAGCCGCCCGCCGGCCCTGCTGCGTCTGGCTGCAAGTCCGTCGTCAGCCGTGGCGTCTGGAACGGCAGCCCTCTGGGCGGTCGCCCCTTACGTCCCGGCACGCACGCTCGGTCCCGGGGGCGCTCCCGGGGAACCCGCCTCGTCCCACGTGGACACAGCTGCCGCAGCTCTCGACGTGTGTCACTGGCCCGTCCAATCCGGCCTCTCGCCCTCCTCTGTCTGCGTCCTCCTGGTCGAGTGGCTTTCCCAGGGCAGCAGAGTCGGGTTCGTTTGGTTATACGGTCCCACGGGCGCCGTCCCTTAGCTGGGTGGTGGGGCCGGCTCAGCTCAGTGCGATCGCCAACAGGGCTGGAGCTCGGGTCGTCATCCTGTGTGGTCTCTTGTCCCACCTGCTCCTCATTCCGTCCTCTTCCCTCCTTTTCTGCTTCCTGAGGCGCCGGTGAAGCATTTACCGTTTCCTTTTACCGCCTTTCTCGGATTACCAGGTCCCCCTCTAGGGGCACCTTGCCGCTGCTTCCAGGGCTTCGGCACGTCACAGCGCTTCCCACGGAGCATAGGTCCCTCCTGCTACCGCCGTCACACGGTTCATTTTACATGCGTCAGAAACCGAGTGAGACTCTGTTCCGATTTTTGTTTAAGTCACCAACTTCCGGGATGATGAACTTCCCATTCTCTCGTCGCCGGGCAAACGTGTCCCCCGGGCACCCCGGCCTGTGCTGCGGGGGCGGGGGGGTGGCCGCCAGCACGCCGGGCTGGGGCGGCCTGTACAGAGGTGACTGACGTCGCCTTGGGCTTCGGCGGGCGCTCTGCTGGGGGCAGAGCTGGTGGCCGCCAGGCCCGTCCCGGCGCCTCGCGGACACTGCCCCCCCCCACTCCCTTCCGTCGCTCCGGACACCTGTTCTGAGTTTAGGAATTTGAGTCGCGGGTTCTAAACGGCCGGTTACGCCGTGTCCTGGTGCGTTCCCGTCACAGCCCTTGGGTTAGGGGTTCGCTGGGCTTCCCGAATCTCCCGGTGGGGAGCCATTTCCATCGCATTTGGAAAAATTTCAGCCGTTATGTCTTCAAGCACCTGCGTCCGCTGCTGCTGCTCCCGTCCTGGCCGCAGTCACACCTGCGTTCACGCACTTGACGCGGCTCAGCTCACGGTCTGTCAACTCCGACTTTGGTTCTCTTTTCTTCCAGTTTCTCTCCCTTTCGTTGCTCACAGCCCCAGCCGCGGTCTCCGTCTTCTCCGGTCTCCACCGTGGGCCCCACCCGTGTGCCCTTCATCCCACACACTGCAGTTCACCGTGGCCTCCCCTTCACACCGTGGGCACGCCGCCTTCGCCACCTGCACGCAGACACTGCTGCGATCGCTGTGCGAACACCCTTGACCTCCACGGCAGTCCTGGGTTCGCCTGCCTTTCCGCCCGCTGACCTCTGCAAGACGCCGTGCGGGTCACTGTGCTGTGTTCCTGCATGTTTCTGACACCTTGCTCGGTGACAGTACGAACCCAGAGCGGTGCTCGCCCTCCACCCGCCCGGGGCTCTGGGGACCGTGAGGCTATCCGGCCAGCTGGGGGGGGGGGGCAGCAAGTGCTGGCCGGCCCTGAGCGAGCGCCAGGCGGGCCCGCCTTGGTGGTGCTTTCCTGCCGGGCAGGGCCCTCCTAGAACATGCCACTCAGTCCCCAGGCGGGCACGGGGTGGCCCTGCACTCTTCAGCGCCTGTCCGGTCCCGCCCTGTGGGGCACAGAGTCGCACTCTGCCTGGCCCCCAGCCACACCCCACGACTCAGGCCCTCCCGGCCTCCCCGGGTGGGATGGATAAGGGCGGCCTATGCCTTGGCTACCAGACGGGAGCGGGGCGCCCGGGGCCCACACTCACGTCCTGCAGCGGCAGGAAGCTCTGCACGCGCTGGCACAGCTCCTCCAGGTCCGTCACGGCGCTCCGGGCCAGGTGGTGGGCCTCCAGGTACCACGCTGCCCTGAGCTCCTCGGCCAGATCGCTCTCGGCGCAAAACCTGCAGGGGCCGAGAGCGGAGCTGGCAGTGCCCGCGGGCACTCACGCCGTCACGTCGCACATCCCACCTGGAAGATGCTCCACACTCCGTGCACGCGTGAGCAGGTGGGGGCTGTGTGGGGTGACGTGCCTGTGCTTGTGTGACACGTGCTGCAAACGTGTGAGGTGGGTGATGTGTGCGTGTGACCCACGTGTGAACACCGAGCGTGGCGTGTGTGGCCACTGATGCTGCATGCAGGGTGCTGGGAAGCGCCTCTCCCTGGGCTGGGGGGCGTGGGGATGGCGAGGCGTGTATCTGTATGTTTGCAGCAACTGAGCAGGTGGGACGCCGAGGTGGCAGGATGGTAGGGAGGACACTGTGACAACTTCACTGAAAAACACCCCAGGTGGCCACAGACCCCAGTGCAGGTGTCCCCAAGGGAGGTAGGTGCAGGTAGCCACAGGGCTGGGACAGCGGGAGGCCCTATCAGGGCCAATGGCAGGGGGAGCACTGGCCACGTGGGGGGCGGGAGAGAAGCCTGACGAGGCAGGGGGCCTGGGGGGGCCAGTGGCCGTCCCCGCACACCCAGGAGGGACCATCCCGTGGCAGGCGGCCCAGCGGCAGGACTGGTCACCTCTTTATCTTTGCGCGCTCCAGCTTTATGTCGGCGCAGCTCTCCCTGCAGCCGTAGCTAGCGAACGTTTTCTCAAGCTCCAGCAAGCGGCCGTCCACCTCGCTCAGCAGCGACGAGCCGTGGGACAGCTCCCTGTCAGCCGACTCCTCGGCCATCTGCGCCTGGAGCCTCAGGCACCTGCGGGTGCAGGCTCCGCTAACCACGCGGCCAGGGCTCCGGACGACACCCACTGCCTGCGTGGCCGCCGGTGCCTGCAGCCTGCAGCTGTGACGCCGGAAGCGACGCTGTCAGGACTGTTGCTCGAAGACCACGACTCCAAGGCCACGTTCGCCGCCGCTCGCAACGGCACGGGTGGAAGGCACAGCCCCCCGCCAGGCGCCCACCCGCTGGGATGTTCAAACCGACTCTCCCAAATAGCTGGAAGGTGGGGACAGAGTGGCATGAACAGCCCCCTCACCGACAGGGGAACTTGACCAAGAGGCAGCGGAACATGGAAAACCCAAAAAGAAACTGAATCCCTGCTGCTAGGCTAATAAAACAAAAGCCGCTTCTCCGAAAAGGTCCACTAAATGGGAATCTGCAACTCTGGTTTCAGGACAGACCACACAGACGAGGGGACAGGCCTCAGACGCAGCCGTGGGCACTAACGGCCGAAGCCGGGGGAGACCACAGAGGGAGCAAAAGCGCCCCCAGCTCCCGCCTGACCGACAGCCCGGACGGGCCTCACCTGGCTTCCAGGTCTGCGGTCATGAACTCCAGCACGGGCGTGCGGTTGGGTCTCTCCTTCTTGAGAACGTTGAAGGTTTCCACGAGCTTCTGAAACAGCTGGCAGACCTGCGGGTGGCCGTGCCCCGGCGTGACCGGGGACCCGGCCCACGGCCCCCCGCCCGCCCGGCCCGGCGCCCGCCGCGGCTCACCGCCACTTCGCCTCCACCTGTGCCCAGCGACAGCAGCGCGTCCGCCAGCGTCAGGCTGGAGCGGTACCAGAACTCCTCGCCGCCCCCCAGGCGCTGGGCCTGCTCCACCATCGCCTTGGCCTGCTCGTAGTTTCCCTCCTTGTTCGCCAGCTGAGCCAGGAGGTGCAGGCACTTCGACTGTGCGCAGGGGTCGTCAAGCTCCTAGAACAGGTGTGTGTGGCCTCAGGATGGGGTGGGGAGAGTGAGTGAGAGGGACGGAGAAGGAGACAGAGAGGGGAGGAGGGGGGAAGGGGAGGAGACCCCAAGCCCTGCACCCCACGGCAGAGGGCAGCCAGGCTGGACGGCAGGCCGCTCCGAGGCTCGGCTGAGACCCTAGAGGCCGCAGACACGCAGGCCCGGCCCTGAGGAGCAGGAACGCTGGGGGGCTGGGGTGCATCGCCCTCTGGAGGAGGGAGCCCGGTCCCCCAGGCTGTCGCCCACGCACAGCCCCCGAGGCACCCCGGCTAGGAGCGCCTGGGACCCCGGCCCGCGGGACGGGACCGCAGCAGCCGGGGAACAGGCCCTCCAGCTCACTGGCGGGGGGTTCCCGGCAAGGCAAGGGCAGGACGAGGACACAACAGAGACTTTCCCCAGAGGACTGGACCTGCAGGAGAGAACCCAACGGGCCTTCTTAGGAGGAGGGTCCAAACGCTGCTTCCGAGCCACCTGGCCCTCTCCGCGCTGCAGCACCGGGGGACGCGGAGAGGCCCGCGGTCGGGGGCCTGGCAGGGCCTCACCTGGAAGGCCTGGTACGCCTCCGACAGCAGCAGCCGCGCGGGCTGGTACAGGTCCATCTGGAGCAGGACCTCCGCTTTGAGGGTCCACAGCTGGGGAAGGGACGTGCCCTCCAGGCCTCTTCCGGTCTCCCCGTTTGTCTTCATGATCTGTGGGAGGCCACGGCCCATGCCACCTCTGACACCGGGGCAGAGCAGCGGCATCCATGGGGTGCTGCACTGTCCTCAGGGACCCCCCTCCCCGGGCCGTGTCCACGCCGAGTGCCCGCAGCCCGGGCATCTTCCCGCGACCTGGGCGTCCTCCCGCGACACCTGTCTCCTCCCGCCCACCAGCTGTGCCAGACCAGGCCCTAGGTCCCCGACTTCCCCCACCCTATGCCCCCACAACTCCACTCACTGTTCCCTGCACCCTCTCCTGTCCAGGCAGCACCCCAACCAGCGCGGTGGGCCACTGAGCTCCTGCAGTGCAGCAAGATGCCGGAGAGCGAGCGGACCCATGGCCACTCCCGGGGACCCTCTGTGCCACCCCAGCTGCCTTCTCTGCCCGCTAAGCAGGCCCCTGGGGACTTCAGGCCCGCAGCCCACCAGTCCTTGGCTTTCCCAGGACGCCCGACACAGGCTCTAGCAAGGCCCACGGCTAAGCGTGCCCGGGCTCAGTGGCTCCGGCTGCCCCCCGCCCCACGCTGGGCCCCGGACCGAGGCGCTTCGGGGGAGCGAGGGTACCTGGTCCTTTGCCACCAGGGGCTTCGTCTCCGCTGGCTGCACAGCGGCTCGGGGCCGATCCAGCGCCGGCAGACTTTCCTCTAACAGCGGCTCCCTGTTCTTCTCCTTCCTCAGGGCAATTTCCTTCCTGCAGCTGACACGAGCGAGACAAGCAACACGGCGAAGAGATGTAACGACCAAGGACACCGGGAAACGGCCAGTTTCACGAGTGATCGGAACTCTACGGGTTAAAGGCGCTCCCAGAGGCCACTGCTCACTCACGTTTACGGAGATTAAAACGTGCCCACGACACGGCCGAGCACGCGGCCCCCAAATGCTCGCTTCTGGCCCATCCTCCCTCCCGGACTGCGGTAGCGCGCGGTGGCTGTGGCTGTGACCCCTGCCCTGACGTTTACGTCGCGTCCAGACCAGAGTTCCACCCCGTCCACAAAGCCCAGGCAGAGGCTCCCCGCCACCGCTGCCTCCCAGACGCCCGCGTGCACCTTCCCTCGCCTCCGCCTCCCCACCCGGACCCCGCCAGCGCTCACTCCTGTGCCCCCCACTCCCACGGCCCCCGCCCGGGGGTGCCCACACACTGGAGGGGTCCGTCATCACCTGCACCCCAGCCCCCGACGCCCAGGCACTGGCCCCTAGGCCAGGGCACTCCCCACATGCGCTGTGCAGGCGTGGGGAAAGACGAGGGCCTGGGGCTTGAGCAGACACGGCTCCCCTCCCCCGCGGGCCCTCGTCCCTGCCGTCCAGGAGGGTCAGTGGCCAAGAAGAAGCTGGGGCCCACGCCGAGCATACCTGGCCTGCTCTGTCTCGCCGATGTAGGCCTGGCCCACTGCCTCCTCGTGCAGAGCAGCTGCTTCCCTCAGCTGGAGATCGGAGCAGACCAGGGCAAGCCTGGGGGTGACAAGGAGCGTCAGGCTGCCACGCAGGACGCAGCGGGCCAGAGTCAGGCTGCACTGCGCTTGCTGCACTTGAGAAAAAATGGTGAACGGAAGAAGCGTGTAATTGGACGTTCTGAATAATTTTTTAAGCCAAGCAAAAATACTAGGGAAGAATAACTGGTGGCTCCATTAAATTTCCAGGAGAAAGAACTGCAGCGGCCATTCCATACGTGACTCAGGGCCACCTCGAGGGACAGACGGCCGGGGCCTCTGACTGCCGGGCGCACCTCGCACAGAGAAGTACAGCCGACCTACGCGACTCTAGCTTCACGTGTGCAACACAGTGACTTGACGTCTGCGTCCCTACGACACGAGCCCCTCGCCATGTCTCGTAACTATCTGCCACCGTGCACGCAGTGACAACATAATTGTCCCCGTGCTGCTTATCTGGAAAGGGTCTGACGTTACAGAGACGTGCACAGACTTGACAAACTGGGCCCCGGAGGTAAACCCGCTGCACTGACCGGAGGTGGTACAGGTCCTCCAGGGTCTTGCTGCCCACCACGCAGGCCGAGATCAGCACGCCCAGCTGCAGGACGGGGATGGTGAGCTGGCACAGGGACATCTTCTGCAGGACCGTGACCAGCTGGTCCAGGTAGTACAAAGTGTACATCTACACGACGACAACACACACGGTCAAGGGGACGGGGGCTGGCTGCCAGCGCACGGGCTCTGTCTTCAAAGAGCCCTGTCCTCCAGGTGCCTGGCACACGCCTGGCGTCCATCTAGTGTCGGCCAAACGCAGGAATGAACGCATGCCCACCCCCTTCAGGAAGAGCTTTCATTTTGTCACGTGTAGTCACCTACAATCCCCGCATTGAAGCACAAAAACCATGCACCACACAGGGGGCACCGAGACACAGCGGCCTCATCCATGACAGCCGCGAGCCGGGGACAGCCCCAGTGTCCTCCGGCGGTGGAGCGGACAGTCACGGCCTACCTAGTTACGCACCAGAACATGCTAACCACAGAGCCACCGGTGAGCGCCGAGCGAAGGCAGCAACCGCGCGAAGCCACACACTGACGACGAGAACCAGGGAGAGCTGGCGAGCGCAGGGACGGGACGGCCACAAAGCCATCGGGGCTACCCGCCCCCCAGCGCCCGTGCACACAACCATACATGGCAAAAAGGACTCTGCGGGTATGACTGGCGAGGTCCTGCGCTGGGCAGATGTTCCTGGAGTGCCCAGGTGTCCCCTGCCTGAAGACATGGGCCTCTGAAGGGGATGCAGAGGGACGTGTGACAGAGAAGGAGGTGGCCACGGGACCACAGAGGCAGAGACTGAGGCAATGAGGCCACACTCCCAGGAGCACCTGGAGCCCCAGCAGCCGGAGGCGGCAGAGGGAGCGTGGCCCAGGCGCACTGACGCTGGACTCGTGGCCTCCAGAACTGTGGGAATGAACTTGGCTACTTGAACCACCAGTGCGCAGCCATGGACACTAAGACACACTGGCTTCCACCGCGAGGGGCGTCACTGGGGTGTCGCACGCCTGAGCAGAGAGGGGTGTTTCTTACAGACGTCTGGCTGCTGAGGAGAGAGCACGCTGGGGGGCTGGGGAGGGGCTTGTAGGGTGCCCTGGGCTGACGGTGACACAGAGGTGTCCCCTTAACACACCACCAAGCTTAACTGTTCACGTGCTTCTCCCAGACACGGGTCCCAGCGCAGAGCGCCGGCTGTGGCTACACGTCGAGGAGGTGGGACAGCAGGAATGGGGGCTGGCCGGCTCCCCGGGCCGGGCGACCCGGCTCACTCACCGGCCTCTGGATGCTGGATGCGTTGACGGTGAAGTCACTCTTGTCCTCTGAGAACACAGCTGCCACCTCCTCGGGGCACGAGTACGCAGCCCACTCCTCCACGCCCCCCGGCACGCTCAGCTCCACGACGGGGGCGGGCGGCTGGCTCTGCAAGGCGGGCAGATGCAGGACCTGCTTTCACGGGGCCTGTCTGCGCTCCCCAGGGCCCGGTGGCTCCGGGAGCCCTCCGTGGTCCAGGCCTACGGTGCTGCACGGAGCCGCGTGCAACACCCGCTGACCTCACCTCCCAGGGTGTGTGACCTGACGCTTTCGGCCCCTGCACAGCCAGAGTCCCGGGGCACCCCAGCCCACGCCCCGCACCCCCCTCCCGTCTGTACTCAGGAGCCCACACGAGTCCGAACTCCGGGGCTAGGCGCAGAGCACCACTGGCAGACGGCTGCGGGCGCACAGCCGTGTGGACACGCAGGTCCTGGTGGTGAGTGTGGACAGGCCCACACCGTGGCACCCTCACTGCCCCGCCCTGCCCCCGTCCCCCAGGACCCAGACGTGATGCGGTGACCTGGCATGGAGACTTGCTTGGGCAAGGGGTGGCCCTCGGGAGGAGGCAGACCCCCATGTCGCCCTAAGGCCACACGAGAGTGTGTGCAGGGAGGGAGGTCACTGAGGGGGGGAGGGAGGGGGACATGGACCCGTCTGCCTCTGGGAGAGGCCAGCTACCTGCTTCGGGTCTTTGCTCTTCTCTCTGTCCTTGTCCTTCCCTCTGTCCTTCTCCTTCTCTCTGTCCTTCTCCTTCCCTCTGTCCTTGTCCTTCTCTCTGTCCTTTTCCTTCCCTCTGTCCTTCTCCTTCCCTCTGTCCTTGTCCTTCTCTTTGTCTTTGTCCTTTCCTCTGTCCTTGTCCTTCTCTCTGTCCTTGTCCTTCCCTCTCTCCTTGTCCTTCTTAGGCAGCAGGAGATTAGAACTGGCAGCTGCTATAACTCTGCTTTCTGAAAGCAACTTTCCTGCTGTTGATAAAGACACCTGGGAAAATGGAAAAAAAGCGGGCAGCACTACGAGCAGACACCCCCCTCCCACAGGCTTGGCCCTGAGGGCGGGTCGCTGACCCCAAGGCTCAGAGCAGCCGGCGTCCCCCTTTGGCCCTGGGCGAGCAAAGGTGGCTGCAACGTCTGTGATGGGCAGGACACCGGCGGGCCCTCCTCTGCACACAGGACACTGGACAGGCAGGGGACACAGGGTGGGGCTGGCCCTCCAAGAGGCCTGTGAGTGAAGTGGCTCATTGTCTCTACTTAAGAACGCATTGAAAGGACTTTCCGCAGTCTTCCCACAAGGACCTTAAATGACTGTAGTGGGGCGAGGGCCTGGGGTCAAGTGCCGTCCCTGCCAAGGTGACACCCCTGCTGTCCCCGGCACATTCCTGGGGTCCAACGTGCCCTGACAGACTCTCCAGCTGGGGGCACTGCCCGCACAAGGTCCCCGAAAAGAGAAGCCACCGAGAGCGCCCCAGAGGCCCCTGAGAGGTGGTACGGCGGGGCAGCAAGGAGGCCAGGCAGCAGGGTGGGAGAGACGATTCTGGAAGCCAACAGCAGAGCTGCCAGTGGTCAAGACGACAGGGCGCTGGCCAGCTGTCCGCTCCTCGGGGGCGGTGGGGGCGACCTCTGCCGCTGGTCCTGGGTGGCCGGGATGAGGGGGGCGCGGGGAGGGGGCGCGGGGAGGGAGCGATGGGAGGCCCCTCACCCCCCGCCCGGGCCGCCTCACCTGCCACACGCGCCGCAGCAGCGCGCAGGCCGCCAGGCCGGGCTCCTCGCACGCAGGCCCGGGCCACAGCACCAGCGCCAGCAGCGTGTGCGCGCGGCCCAGCGCCTCCAGCTGCCGCACGCCCCAGGGCGCCGCGGGCTCGGGCGCCGGGCTCTCCGGGGGCGCCTGCGGGGGCGCCGGCTCCCCTGCGGGGCGGGATGGGCACCTGTCGGTGGGGCTCCCGGTGGGGGCGGGGCCTCCCGGTGGGGGCGGGGCCTTCCCGGATGGGCAGGGCCTCGGTGTGGGCGGGGGCTCCCCTGGGGCGGGGCTCCCGGTGGCGGGGGCCCTCTGCCTCCCCCCAGCTCCTGGGCCACAGGGTCGCTGCCCGCCCAGTGCCCCGGGGAGGAGCCCCAGCCGTGCCAGTGCTGAGGGGGCTGTAGGGACAGAGCCCCAGGGCTCCCCCTTGGGGTCGTGCGCTGGGGTGCTGTGGCCACAACAACAGGGCTCCTGTTCTTGGGGCCACCTCTTGGTCCCCCAGCCCAGACCGGCAGAGGTCAGTTCACTCAGAATGCCGGCCCCAGGGCAGGTGCTCAGCCCGCTGGCTGACGGCACCCCCGGGAGCTCCACAGCCCTGGTGGTGCCCAGCCCTGCTCGTGGGGCACTCTTAGGCCTAAGCCCCCAGGATCCCGGCTCCCCATTCAGCAACACCCCGCCCGGCAAACCCCCTCACAGCCCAACACTTCAGTGGCCTCCATTCACGGCTGGGGCTGCAGGGGGGCAGGGGGACCTCTGGCATGAGCCTGAGGCCACCTTGGCTCAGAATTCCCAGCTGCCACAGGCCACACACCTAGAGAGCACCCTCCCTTGACCGCCAACCCTCCCTGAACCAGAGTGGACGTGTCAGCTAAGGGCCATCAGTGCCCGGGAGCCAGCAGGGGTGGGTGCTGCCCGTCCCCAGCTGCATCGGCCCACCTGCTGGCTCAGACGTGTCCTTGGCAGGTTTCATCCCCAGCAAGATGTCGATTGCCCAGTTCAGGTGGAAGGTCACGTCTTCGATGGGGAACTGCCTGTGGTACAGCCACTCGCTGAATTCCATGATGTAGTCGACCTTCTGCCACTCGCTCTCCGGCTTCTGCGGGGCGGACGGGACAGGGCGGGTGGGACCAGCCAGCCACTAAGGCTGAGAACTGCAGACCCCACCCCGACAACGCAGCGGCGCGGGCGCTCCCTCTAGACGCAGGCGGCTGTGTTTTCACCCTGTAGCCATCAGGAAGAGCCCTGGCAGGTGGGACTTCTTTCGCTGCCTGGGCTCGTCGGGACCCCCGGGCGTGGAGGAAGCGTTTGGGCACAGTGAACGTGCAGGGAGACCGAAGCCCGGCACCATCTTCGTGGGCCTTCTGCTCCCTCGTGGACCCGCCAGCCCTGCCCAGCCCCCCACAGACCCTGTGTGTCCCACCTACTGCCCAGAGCAGGCTCCCCGGCTGACTCTATCCCCGTGCGGGTTCCCCGGCACATGGAGAAATGTGTGTGTGAGCCTTTACTGGGTCGGTTCTGAGGTTAACCGAGCTCCGGACAGCAGGGAGCGTGCGGCTGGGTCCTGCATGCAGCCGCAGAGCCCCGTCCGCGCCTGGCCCGGCCTTAGTGAGTTCGGCTCAGCAGGCGAGGCCAAGGCTGTGCTCCCAGCGCTCACAGAGCAGGGGTAGCCCTGCGGGGGGCACCCCACCCTGCACCTCACACCTCCCTCAGGGGAACTGAAGGGGGGGGGAGCGAGGAGGAGGAGGAGGGGAGGAGCAGGAGTTTGACTTGGTGCTGCTGGGCTAAGTGCTGGTAAGCTGGCTGCGTGGAACCAGCAGCAGGACACGTGAAATCACCTGGAGGGATGTGAGGGCTGGAGACTCAGTCATGAGGAAAACCCACATCGAGGTGGCATGCACCCCAGACCAGTGGCTGAGACCACCGGGGTAGGGACACGAGACGTGGGGGCGACTGTCAGAGACTTAATTGTAAGAGCTGAAACTAGGACACTCGTGGAAAGAGATAGCGGTGACTCTGTGACCTCGGATCACGCAGCGGCTTCCCAGACAGACCACCAGTGACAAGAGGAGGACCAGGCGCACCGGCTGGGTCAGAACTAGACCGCGGTGCTGCAAACCCGCCGTGGTCCCGGTGCATGCGCTCCCGTGCAGCTCCCGCCTCGTCACGCGCGTCCTCTGCTGCTCATTCGCTCTCGTGCTGCTCTGTACAGTGGCCGCTGTGTAGGCTGGTATCCCAGCAGCCTCAGGCTGTACCACACGGCCCGGCGTGCAGCAGCCTGGCCCATCTTGGTCTGCCAGTCCCCTGCGACACTCACATGCTGACGGAATCACCTAACAAAGCATCTGTCAGGACCAGTCCCCATCAGTAAGTGGCACGTGACGCGCACAGAGGTTTGCAGCAGGGCTGTTTACAGTTGCTGGACAAAGGGAACGACACGAGTGCCCACTGACAGGACATCGTCCGGCCACTCGGCAGAACATCTCAGCCATAAGAGGGACAAAGCATCAACACTCGCCACGACACCACAAAGTCCGAAAACCTCAGGCTAAGTGAAAGCGGCCATATCTGCCCCATCTGCATGAAACGTCCGTGGACAGACCCGTGGACAGACTCGTGGACAGATGGCAGACTGGCAGACTGGCGGCTCCCTGGGGCGGGGGCGAGCAGGGGTGTGAGTGCTAAAGTCCTGAATGTTTTTGGAGGGAAGCGAAAAAAATGTCCTAAAGCTGGCTGTGGTCGTGGCTGTGTGACCCTGTGAATTTACTAAAATACACCTCATAGCCCTAAGAAAAAAACGGCAGAAGGGACTTGGGAACAGAGCCCCTGCAAGGAGTCTGCTGTGAACCGTCAAGGCGGCCCGACTCACGCCAGCTGCCGTCTCTGCTGGAGGTGGGGTCCCCACTGCCAGTGCCAGTGAGGCTGGTGGGACGATCACCAAGGCTCCTGGGAGCAAGGCGCAGAGCGCCCACAGCACTATCGGTGACCCCGGGCTCTGCACCAACCAGCTGGTACTGAGCACACAGCAAATGGCAGAGCACGTGTTTAGCCCCTCCCGACCAGTCTCGTTAACAAGCCCTTCCCCAGGGGCACCCGACCCCCAGAGCACTCGACGGTCCGTGCGCTGCTGATAAGCCTTCCAGGCATCGGCACGGTGCCTGTCGTGGGGACCCCTTTGGTCCGCACCACAGAATTCAGGGCTTCTTTGTCCTGAGGAAGGTCCATGCACCGTCTCTTGGCTGACACCCCCGGTCCCCCGCCCCCAAGCGTGACATGGCACCGGCTGCTACATACAAGGGCCTAGTCCCTCCATGCCAGAAGATGGGCCGCGTGTGCCCTTGACGTGTCGGGCCCCCTCCAGGGGAGCGCCTCCCAGCCAGCCCCGAGGGGTCCCCTCTGTAAGCGGCGGAGGCCCACCTGCAGCGCCTGAATGGCGTTGTGGTAGCAGGTCAGCTCCCCGTACACGCTCTTAGAGTTCAAGGCCAGGCGGTGCCACATGTGTGCCAGGTAGTCCTCGCTCTCGTCTTTGAACTTCTGGATCTCCATCGTGAAGTTCTGGCCGAGTTTGGCCTTCACAATGACCATGTGTTTGAAAATCAAGCTAGAGAAAAGCAAAAGAAAAATCAATTCTTGAGTCCGTTGGTAAAAAACGTGAACGTGCGGCCTCCGTCGGAACGCAGCGCTTCTCCCTTTCCTGCCTACAGAGACGAGACGAAACCGAACCTGGGCACCTGAGTTTTCTGTTATGTTCTTCACACTCATTTTTTAACTTGTGTGTGCGCTTTCAATCCCCACCCTTCCTGTGTTGAATCCTTAATGGAGAAGCGTCACTGTGAGAGCGGGAAAGTAGGGGGCCCTGCCGTGGACCTGCTGGGTGGGGTGTCCTGGGTGTCGGGGCCCCCAGGCGGGGAGGCGTCTTGGGTGGGCCGTCGGGGACTCACAGGCGGTGCGCGGTCCGCGGCAGCACTTGCACCGCCTCGTCCAGCACCTTGAGGCCACCCTCCCAGTCCTCCAGGTCAGCGTGGCAGTGGAACAGCACCCCGTAGAGCGCAGCCCGCAGTGTCAGGTCGTCCTCGGCCTCTGCGGGGACAGGGGTCAGGGGTCGGAGGCCGCCAGGGTGGTGTACATGAGGTGGGGCTCCTCCGCCACCCTCCCCTGGGCCCCAGTGCTCCCCCGAGACAGCCCGATGGCCGCCGGCCGCCGCACCGGCCCGGCGTGTCTGCCTGCGAGGCACAGAAACGAACCATTTAGCTGCCAAATTCAATGCGAGTGTCTCCCCAGTGCTCACTTCTTAATTGCAAGCATTTCTCATTATTCTCTTTCCTAAATTGCATGTCGTTGAAATTGTGTCTCTTTGATCACGTCAGCGTTCAGGAAATAGTCTTTCCACAAAATGTCCACAACGTTCCAGTCTACTTTCTGATTTTTTCCCAAAATTTGAATTTTAAAGCTACGACTCTAACTTGTGTGATCATTTCAGAGCCGGATCCGGAGCCTGCTGGCCCTCAGCGCTTCCCCCGCGGGGCCCCAGGGACCAGCAGGCAGGTCCTCCCTGCACTCCGCCTCCTCCATCTCTCCAAGGCTGCCGCCTTCCTCTTTCTCTTTGCAACTTTGATGGTGGGGTTGAGCTCTCGCCACGTAACCACACACGCCCCGTTTTTATTTTAGATCAGCCTCTCTGTCTCCCAGGGCCGTGCCGTACTGGAGGGCGGGCAGCCGCCCGGTCACGGCAGTCACAGCCCCCGCACACCCTGGGGTCGCAGCTTCCCACCCGATAATCGTCGCTTTTCCCACTTTCACCATGGATGCTGGCACACGGCTCTGACCGCTCTACGATCGGCACGTTTCAGGGGTGCGCCTGCCTGTCTTTGAGGAAGCAGACTAGGCTTCGTCTGCCGGAAGAGCCTCGAGGCCGGGTTCCCAGGCAGCCGCTGCGAGGCTGAGCCTGCTGCCTCTGCGCCCAGCGCGGCCCGGGCCAAGGGGAGCCCCTGGGCCTCAGCATCCTGGTGCGACGACGGGAATCTCGTGAAGTCAGCCACGAAAGGCGCTCATGGTGCCTGCCCCATGTGCCGAGCAGATGTCATCTGCAGCTTCCAGCGTGACTCCGTGGGCTCGGCGTGAGGGTGCCGGGACTGAGAGCACCGAGTCCCCCCGCTCCACGATGCCGTGGCCCCGCTGCGCCCACGAACCTGGGAGGAAGTTCCCGTCGGTCCCTCCGTTCTGGAAGTCGGCCGTCGGCCACTGGTGCAGGAGCTGCACGCCGCCCTCCTCCTGCGGCAGAGTGGGGGGGGGGGGTGTCAGAGAGCTGCGCTCCTCCTCCCCAGCCCCTCTTCCACGCGGCTCCGAATCTAGTCACAGACATTGCAGCTACGTTTCTTGGTTACAAAATCACAAAAAGCGACGTCACGTGTCACCCATGAGAACGGCTCTCGAGTGCAAGGCCCGCGACGCCACGCACGCGAACCGCACAGACCTACGGCTTCTCCGTGGCAGCAGTGCCCTAGTCGGTTCCGTAGCTTTAAACCAATGGGACCAGAAGCACGTTGGAGAGAAACACGGGAGACGCAGCGAAAGCAGCGCTCAGAGGGGAGTTCACGCCTGCTCGTGCCCACCCTGAAGAGGAAAGGCCTGTGAGCGAGACCCGGCTTCGCACCTCAAGGAACTGGAAAAAGAACAAAAACAAACTTGACCCAAAGCAGCGACAGGAAGGAAACTACAAAGAGCACAGCAAAGATGAATGAACACGAAAATAGGAAAACGGTGCAGGGAATCAGTGACGAAACGCTGGCTCTTCGGAAAGATCAACAACTGAGCAACTTCCCACTGGACAGACAACGGGACAAGGAAAAGACAAGTAACGGACCTCGGACGCGAAGGTGGCGCGCTCAGCCACGACGTGTGAGTTCCCGAAGCCGACTCGCGGAAGGACGGGCGTCTCCACCACCTTCTGCCATGTACGGAGGGAACCGGCAGTGAGGACCCCCCTCCCCGATAAGGAAAAGTCGCACTGGACAGCCAGACGGGACACCGACCCTCCTCAGCTCTTACAAAAAACGAAGAGGAAGACACGCCTCCTGACTCATTCTCTGAGACCAGCGCTACTCTGCTACTCCAACAGCGACAGCGACAGCGAGGCCAGACAAAGGCATCACAGGAAACGACGGGCCGACGCCCTCTACGAACAGACGCGGAAGGTCCTCCCCAAAGAGCAGCAAACGGAATCCAGCAGCACGAGGAAAACGTCCTGCCCGCAGCCCCGTGGGATCTACGCAGGACTACGGGGGGCGGCACAAACGATCCGGTGACGTGGTGCGTCAGCGTCACGGGAGACAGCCACGTGATCTTTCCGGTATGACAAAGTCCAAGCGGTCATCACACAACCCCTCAGGGACTCGTGGGAGACGTCCCCAGCACAGGGAAGGGCACTCACGACCAAGGCACAGCTGACGTCGCACCGATGGTGAACAACTGAAGCCCCGAGCCCAGGAGCAGAACAAGGGCGCCCACTCTGCCCAGTACATTCAGCCCCGGCATGGAAGGCCCGGCTAGTGCCGCTGGACAAGAAAAAGACGCAACAGGCGCCCCAACTGGAAAGGAGGAGGTGAAGTTGTGTCTATTCGCAGGGCACATGACCCATATATGTCGAAAACCCCAAAGAATCGACAAGGAACTGGAGCTGACAGAGTTCAGCAAGGTCACAGGACACGGTCAACATACAACGACCAGGTGTTTCTATGCTCCAGCACGAGCAGCCCAGCAGAGAGCTCAGGGAGGCGCTGTGGACGTCACCGGGTCCCCCGAAGTCCAGTGTGATGCTGCTTGGGGCTGGGGTCTTTGGGAGGTGACTGGGGTTTGGTGAGGTCACGAGGGTGGGTTCTCACGATGGGATTAGTGCCCTTATGCATGAGTCATGAGTCGAGGCCAGCGAGCCCTCTCCCCCAGCAGAGGAGGGCGGAGCAAGGGGACAGATGTGCGCAGCCAGGGAGCGGGCCTGAGTCCGGACCCGACCGCGCTGGCTCCCTGACCTCGGCCTCCAGCCTCCAGGACAGCGAGGAATAAATCCCGCTGTTCGGGCCCCAGTCCACGGCTTTTGCCATGGCACCTGGGCTGACTTGGACGAAGAGCAATCCTGTTTACAACAGCACCTCTAAGAATTAAGTACTTCCAAAGAGATCAAAGGCATGCTGAGAGCTACGAGACCTTGCTGGAAGGAGCTGAAGACCTACATACATGGGAGACGTCCCCTTAACTGACCCTCTCAAAGTTACGACAGCTTTTCCCAAAGCAACGGAAAAGCCAATCCTAAAGTTCATGTGAAATTGCAAGGAACCCCAAGCAGTCAAAACACTCTTCAAAAAGAAGAATAAAGCTGGAGGCGTCTCAGTTCCTGGCTGAAGTTTACAACACAGGGACAGTAATCAAAACCGTGGGCTGTCCACACAAGGACGTGGAATGGACAACCCAGGAAGGAGCTCTTGCCTAGATGGTCACGTCATTCTTGACAGGGATGCCAAGACCCCGCGGGGAAGGGACAGTCCCTCCAGCACGTGGTGCTGGGAAAACCGGACTTCCCCATGCGGGAAATAAGTGTTTATCCTGGGCTCATACCACATTCCGAAATTAACTCGTTAAAGGGGCGGGGGAGGCCCAAACGGAAGAGCGAAACTGTAAAACTCTTAGACGAAAACACTGGAAGGAAGCTTCATGGCGATGATTAGGCAACGACTTCATGGACGTGACACCAAAGACACCGGCAACGACAGGGAAAGCAGTCAGCCCTCACGGGGAGAGCAGAAGCAGCGGCGGATCGGGGACAGCCTGCGCGTCGCGTGTCCGGTAAGGCCTGACCGTCGGGAACGTGTGGAGACCTCTCACGACTGAAACCTAAACCGACACACTGGTTCAGAGATCCGCCAACGACTCCAACAGACATTTCTCCAGAGAGAACACGCAGAGGCTAACTTGCACGTTAAAAGACGTGCAGTGTCGTTAGTCACTAAAAGCTTCAGTCCACACCACGGTGAGACGCGACTCCACGCCTCCGGGGACTGTACCCTTAACGAGTAGGAAACAGCCGGTGTTGACGAGGACGCGGGGAAGCCGGGGCCCGGGCGCTGCTGGTGGGGACGGCCCGGCGGTCGGCAGACCGCGCACAGAGCCACCGCGCACCCCCCAGCCACCGCCGAGGGCCTGACAGCCAGACACGAGGGTGTCGCATGGCCGTTCGCACGGCCGTACGCACGGCAGCGCCTGTCACAACAGTCAGATGGCGGAGACGCCTCCGTCTGTCGGTGGACGCACAGACAGGCCCGGCGCGGTCGCCTCGCCGCCTGAGGCCGCGACGCCGACACCGGCTACGGCCCAGAGGAGCCTCGGACACACGGCGCTCAGTGAGCTCAGGCAGACACGGGGCAGACAGCGCGCGATTCCACTCACGCAAGGTCCCCAGAGGGGTCAAGCCACAGAGAACAGATGCCACCAGGGGCCGGGGGTGGAGGGGGTCGCTGTTCAGTGGTGACCGAGTTGTGTTAAGATGATGAAGTAGTTTTAGGGATCGGTCCCAGTGGTGATGGTCGCGTGTTGAGAGTATACCTAACGTCATTAAATGGGACGGTTCAGGGATGGTTAAGACGACGTGACGCACATTTCCCACAATCAAAGCGCCACGTCACAAAGGACCGAACTTCAGGTCGGCGCTACGTCTGGACCGGGGCTCAGCGAATTCTCCTGTGAAGTGCCGGCCGCACAGTAGACACCCCTGGCTTCGTGGGCCACGCGGCCTCTGTCCCGGTTACCCTGCTCCGCCGTGTGCGTAGCCACACACGACGTGTGAGTGAACAGGCGCAGCTGCGACCCAGTAGAGGACGACGACAAGGACAGGAGGCAGGCGGGTCTGGCCCGGGCACAGTTTGCCCACCCAAACGCCTTGGCAGGAAGATGGGCAGCACCCGGCTTCGCGCACGAGGCTGCGATCCTGTCTCTTTGCCGTCTCAGCGGCTCCCTGGCCACAGCCAGCCAGGGCGAGCGACGCTTACAAATGGCTGCGGCCCCCACTGCCCACTCCGGCCCCCCACATCACCCTGACTCTGCCCAGCCTCCCACAGCACATGTGGCCTCTGCAAGCTCCACTGGGCCCAAGACAGTCAGGGGCTCGGTCCCAGACCCTGTGACCATGGGCAGCGTCTGCTGCAAACCGTGACCTGAGCGCTCCTCCTTCAGAAGGGCCTGCCGGCACGACACCCCCACGTCAGCCACACGCGTGGCCTCGCTGGGCAGGCAGGAAACGTGCTGGCGGCCCTGTGGAGGGCCATGTCCTGGCTGGAAGCCACTGGACACGCCCGACACACGGTCAGCAGGCGGGCGGGGGAGGCAGGGCCGGTGCCCTGGGAGCCTGCCCAGGACGCTCCCGCCACCAAGACCACACTGGTGGGTGACGGGGCCGGGCGGGTGGTGCCAGTCAGGGCAGACCGGTGCCTGCTGCTGGCCCAGCCCGGTGGCCAGGGGACTCCAGGATCCCGCCCCCCCCGTGCTCCCCGCCCCCACTGGTGCTTGCACACCTACGCAGTCAGGTTTCTCTTGGAGCGGGGAGGGAGAGACGAGAGAGGGCAGTGGGGGTTGGGCTGGTGCCAAGCTCAGGCGGGAGCTGCCCCCCCCTCTAGAGCAGCTGCGTGGGGCATCCTCCCCCGGGATCCTACTCCCCTTCCCTGAAGGGAGACCCCTGGGGCACCTGTGGGCCCCAGGCCGCCCGCCCCAGGAGACCTGCTTATTCGCTTCCGTCTTGTTGATGATGCTGACGACCTTCTGGATGGCGCTCCGGGCCTTCTTCCTGTTGGCCGCGGAGGACAGCAGCGGGAGCCAGGTGTTCCAGAAGTGCCGTGCGGCCAGCATCACCAGGGCGCTGCTCCTCGCGACACCCCCAAACCTGAAAGGCAGGTCCCACCTGGAGCGCTGGCGCTGCCCGCGCTGCCACAGCAACACCTCAGGCCTCGACACCCACGATGGGAGGGTGAGGCTGGGCGTCAGGCTGTCCCCACACCCTGGATCCCTGTGCCCAGCTCTGCAGGACTCGGGCCCCGGGGCACGTCCCTGCTGCGCCTCGTGCCTGTGCCACAGTTCCCATCCCAGTCCCCACCCTGCCCAGCCACCCGTGTCGATGACTCTCGTCGCGGGGTCACCGAAGCAGGGCCCGGCCTCGGCGACAGTCCTTGCGGAAGAGCAAGCTCTTCGTTTCACGGTACGACGTCGCCACCTCTCTCTCACACAGCACGCTCCCCAGATGCACGACGCAGCAGCCCGCCGCGCCGCACACACCTGACACTCTCGGTGAAGGCCTTGGTGGCCGCCAGGCGCAGCCGCGTCTGCCCCTTCAGGTTCTCCATGATGCTCCTGCCCTGGACGCAGGCCGTGGTGCTCAGCATCTCCGCCACCAGCTGGGCCTGGACCCTGGAGGCACAGAGGGGCCACAGGCTAGAAAGGGGCTCGCAGCAAGGTGCGTGAGCCTGGGACGGCCGAACAGCCTCGTGGAAGTCCCTGAAGCCGAACCAGCAGCCGAGTCCGGTCAGCCCACGGAACCTCGAGACAGGGCCGGCGGCGCATCTGCGGGCTGTCCCGTGCGGCCATCGGCGAGCAGAGCAGGGCCCTCTGTGACGCCTCCCGCCTCGACATGGCCAAGCCCCACCGGGAGCTCCAGAGCCAGCACCGCATGTCAGGGGCCGCCACCCTGCGCCAGGGACCGTCCCGTGCAACTCCGACTTGGCGGTACTGAGCGAGCCAGGCCACCGCCTCCCCAGACCGTCCTGGGCCAGCCAAGCCATGCTGGGCACACGCGACACCACACGCACGGACACCGTCCCCGGGCAGGCTCCTTGCCGGGGCCAGCGGCCTGAAGCAGGGACCAGCCTGCGGGGGCCTCAGGGGCGGGCAGCCGCCGACCCTTGACCTGCAGGGTCACGTCCACGCCCTGCGGGGGTGCCACGGCGGGCCCCGTCCAGGGTGGTCGGGCCAGCCCGGCGGCACGTGGCGACGGGGCCCTTCCTGCGGACAGCGCTGCCGTGTCAGCTGGCTGAGACGTGCACGGCGTCCATCCGCTGCACACCTTCCGATGTTCGTTTGTTTGTTTGTTTACTTTGTTCTATCAGATCCTGAGAAAGGAACGTCAAAACCCGCCGCGTAATTGTGAACGTATCTAATTTTCGCTTCTTGAATTTTTAAACTCTGCCGTCAAGTGTACGCACATTTAGGTTTTTGTTTTGGGGTTTTTTTGCTGATTTAAGCCTTTCAGCATTCTGAAACGCTACCTCGACGGTACAGCTTCGGTGCTTTCACGAGGCCGTTGCAGCGTCCTTACGGCCCGCGTCTGCACAGCACGTCTCCCTCCCACCCCCGTTACCCGGGTCTTCACATTCGAAGTGTGCCTGGCGCAGCCGCGTCCAGCGGGGTCTCGGCTCCCGGGTTCAGTGGACGACCTCTGCCTCTCGCTGGGTGTGGGTCGGGTCACGTGTAACGGGTCCACTGACGGGGTCGCGGTGAATCCTGTTTTGCCACTCGCCTTCCTTTTGTCCCACATGTTTCTTCCCTCTTCCCTCCCCTTCGGATTATTCCTTTGTCTTCCGTTCTATCTCCTCTATTCGGTTTTCAGTTTTACCTTTTTGTTATTTTTTTTAGCATTGCTCTAGAGATTACAACCCACACCCTAAAACTCATCACGGGTTTCCCGAGTCACTGCCGTTTCATCTCACAGGCAACGTAAGAACCCTAAACGACTGACTTCGGTTCAGCGCATGCCCACCCTTTGTGTCACCACTGGCACGCACTTTCCTTCTACGTTACTAACAATCCCACAACACAGTTACTTTTGTCTTGAATTTCAGAACCGGCGGGGCACGCCTTTCCGCTCACCCGCGCGTGCGCGGAGCCGGCAGCCTTCACCCCTCCTTGGGCCGAGTCTCCCCCTGGCACCGGCTTCCCCCGGCCTTTCCCGTCTGAGGCCCTGGGAAGGCCTCCCCTTAGCGTTCGTTACTTTTACGTGTCTCGATGTTGCCCTCATGCCCTGAAGGCCGTTTGTAGCGGGCACAGAAGTCCGGACCGACAGGATTCTCTCACTTGGCACGTAAGAACGGTTTGCACCGTCTGTCGAGAAGGCAGTCCTGCCCTGTTTCCCACAGAAACGCGTCTTCCCCACCCCACTCCTTTCCCAGGTCCCCCTCTTACCCCCAGCCCCAGCAGTCTGCACTCACCGGCCTGCGCTGACCACCCTGACGCACCATCACAAAGCCCTGCGTCCCTCCTGCCGTGGGGAAGGCGGCCGCGTTGTCAGGACACCAGAGTCAGGTGCCGGGGGGTACTCACGGACTCGTGGTCCTCAGTAGCCTGATGCCCATCTGGATGGCCTTCTGCGAGCATGCCATGGTGACCTCGTGGTCGTGGGCCCCGTAGGCGAAGTTGGTCAGGCGCATCAGGGCCTGCAGCTCCACGACAGGGTCCGCCCAGCTGCATTCAGAGGCCATCCGCACCAGCTGCCGGTGGGGGGCGGGCGTTAGGGTGGGGGGCTCGGACCCCGCGGCCCGAGGTCGGCTGGGCGGCCGTCTCATCTGGCGACCCCTTGCGTGGGGTTCAGCAGTCCCCTTGCCGCAGATCGTTTAGTTACGCTACTCCCAAATGACGCTCGACGGGCAAAGGAGCCTCCACACGGCAAACGCCACCAAGGCCGAGTTACCGCGCCACGCAGTGTGAACCGAGGCCCAGGCCGGTCCCTGTGGGGTGCCCCGCCCTACGTGGTGCTGCGGAGGAAGCTCAGAGGGAGGCTACCACGTGAAACTGCAGTCAGGAGCCCTGAGGGGACGTGGGGGCGGCGAGGATGCAGCTCGTTCAGGCAGGCCGGGTTCCAGTCCTGGCCACCTGGGGCAAGGCCCTCTGACCCTAGCTCGGCCTCGCCCTGGGGAGTGCGGGGAGGGGCTTTTCTTGTGCACAGCCCTGGCGTGTCTGCCAGACACCCGGTGACACCCACCTGGGCCAAGGGTGGTACAGTGAAGTCCATGAGGCCCAGCCCGTTGCACGAGTACATCTCCAGAGCAACGAGGACTCTGGTCACAGAGCTGATGTCCTCGTCGGAGCCCTGGTGGGGCACAGCGTGTCCATCAGCCCACAGGACACCGGGCCGCGGCCCTGAGAAGCTCCGTGGCAGCGACTGGAGCCACCGTTCAGGCTTCTCTCCACGTGACCATCCGCGTGCTCAGCGAGGAGGAATCCGTGCAGCCCTCAGTGGCGAGACGACCAGAGGCAGCCGGGGCTTCCACTCGAGGGAAACCCCTCAGCCCTGCTCCCGTCGGGCCTCACTCCGCCCACTCCGGCCTTCCCTAAGGACCTCGTCCATCTCCCTTTCCTCCTGTCCGCAGCCGCTGCCCACGCGAGGGTCTCCGCCTGGGGCCAGGCCGCCCACGTGTGCAGGGCGAAGCCCCGCCCCGCCCTGCCCCTTCAGGCCCCTGCTTACTCCCCCGGCCCCCACTCCCACAGCCTCACGTCCACAGCTCAGGGGTCCCTGGCGCCCTGCCAAGGAGGGCTGCCCTCTAGCCTGGGTGCCCCTCCAGGTAAAGCCACAGTGAGCACCTCCGAGGGCGGTGCTGAAGGGTAGAGGGGCCGGAGCAGGGACCTCAGTGAGAAGAGCCCCCCTCTCACAGAGAAAGGAAGCTCTCCCCACTGCGCGGCCATCGGGGTGGGTGAGGCCTGAGGGCGTGGCCCTGCCCCCCCCCTCTGGGCTGCCTGCCCGCGGCCCGCACCTGCTCCTCCGCGCCCAGCCGCGGCCCGATCTGCTGCTGCAGCAGCTGCTTGGCCTTCACCCAGGTGGCGATGAGCTGCTGCCGGGCCACAGTGGGCACAGTCTCCTCGGGCACCGTCCCGTTGGTCAGGTTCAGGGCGAACTCACAGACCTGAAACGGGGCGGGGTGGGGCCTGGTCACAAACCGGATCCTGGACGGGGAAACTGGGGCCGAGACCTGAATCAGTAAAGGAAGCAGAGCCGGCTCCGGGCCCGGCTGCAGCCGTGGCTTAAACACGCACCCGCCCACACCCTCGCCTGGCCGCACTGGCCCCTGGCATCCGTGCCCCAACCCTCCCCACCGCACTCAGGTTGGCGGCAGGGGCCGTGACGGAGCTTGCTGATTTTCTTCTGAACTGGCGATGGACGACGGGCACTAAATGCTCCCGCCACCCGCCAAGGCTGCATCTTGCCCGCTGGGGCAGACCACCACAGCCAAGCCCTCGCCCACGGGAAACGACCACACTGCCACCCACGTCCATTGCCCGGGTCCCTCGTTCTGAGACGCAGGCTTCCCGCGCCCCGGGCTTGTGCCCTTTTCCTGCGGGTCGCACGCCCCAGCGGCCCCCGCCCGCCCGGCGCAGGCCGCACCTCCACCGCGGCCCTGACTTCGGCAGAGGCGCCCGGGTCCAGCGGCGCGTGCGGCGTGTTGGTGCGCACGGCCCTCCTGGCTCTTTCGGACGTCTGGGCCGGGATCCAGCTGATGATCAAGCCTCGAGCCAGAGCGTTGCAGAGCATGACCAGCATGACGGGGTCGCTGGGGGATGAGGCGGAGCAGCTCAGCCGCCGGGGGCCGCCACCTCGCCCCCGCGGCCGCTGTTCGCCAGGCCCTCGGCGGGAGTTAAACTGGCAGCCGCTGCCTTCAGGCCTCGGGTGAGGACACCTGCTCTTGGCCGGCTCTGTCCCCGAGCACGGGTGCCTTCACCCTGAGGGGGGACACTGGGACAGCTCGGGGTCCTGCGCGAGTGGGACAGGAAAGCCCACCTGGCCACTGAGCCTGCAGCCGGGTGCCCCCAGCAGATGCTGGCTCGTGGCATGAGAAGGGCCACTAGTCGCCAGGGCCACTGGGCTCAGACCGGAAGCTCCGGGTTTCTCCCGGGGACATCGTGGGACCGCAGCCCTCAGAGCAGCCGCCAGTCGTCTCCGTGGGTCGGGAATCGGGACTCGCAGAAGAACGCACAGGGCGACGGCGGTGAAGAGGGGCTCAGCTTCCAGGGTCGGCCCCCCACGGCCCAGGGGGCTGCCAAGCACTGAGGCTGCGCCTGCCCCCAGGAGGAGAGGCCCCTGAGCAAGTCCTTGGCTCACGGCCACGCTCTCCATCATCCACGATTTTAGAAAATCCTCACGTGCTGCTGCCTTACGCCTCAACCTTCAGTTTCTACTTCAACATCTGACGAAAGTATTAGAACCGTATCCTCCAGGTTGAAAACAAACCAAAGAAAACATACACGGAGCGTTTTCAAACTTCAGCCGAGTCAGGGGGGACTTTAACCCAACTTGATGTTTTCAAATTTCTAATTCCGGCTCGTGAAAACACGAGTGCTGCACATGCCAAGGCGCGAACGAGAGAACGTGCGGACACGGATCCCTGCCAGCGCGGGGCCGGCCGGGGTGGTCTAGGGGCCTGAGTGCCCCGCCGACTGCACACTCCGCCCCGCAGCTCTGGGAGGGTGCGATCCGCCTCGGGGGTGTACCGCTAGGAAGTGGACACCTGGGATGACTTGAGCGGCCCCGTGTCCCTGCAGGCTCTCCTCGGCCCTGCCCCCTCAGGCACCTGCTGAGGGTGGCCCCACCTCCTGCTGGAAGGATAGCACTAAAGATGGGGGAGGGGCCCGAGGCACCGCCACTGAGTGGACCCACACTCCAACCCACGTTCCGACCCACGTCCCGACCCATGGCTGCAGGCCGGGCTCACCCATTGTGGCCGGTGACCTTGACGACGCCCAGGAGGTGGTACAAGGTGTCCACGAGCTCCCTCTGTCGCCCGGCCGCGATCAGGTGGTGGTTGTGGTTCAGCACGTAGGCCACGGCGTTCTGCACGATCCAGGACTCCTGGATGTCCTGCCCGATGTCCGCAGACCGCAGCCAGCTGCCCGTGGCGTACTGCGACAGGCCCTCGATCCAGGTCCTGCAGACACAGCACCCAGCTCCGCATCTGGATGCCTGCCCCAGTCCAGATGCCCACGTGAAGGCTGCCAGCGGCCCCCCAGCCGAGACAGGGTGGGCTCAGGGAGCTATGACCCTTCCTAAGGACCCTGGACCTGCCCTGTTCCTCCCGTCTCCCAGAGGGAAACGCCTCGCTCGCGTGGAGCACACCCTCGGGCTCGGGCCCTCCCACCTGAAGCCAGCCCAGCCACCTGTCTGCCCCCACGGCCGCGCCTTGCGCCGCAGACCACCCAGCCTCGCAGAGCTCTGTGTGACGGAGACGCGCGGTCCTTGGGCCGGGGCTGGGGCCTCTGCAGCCACGCGGCAGTCTAGGCTCGAGAGCTACGCGCACTCTCGTTTGTAAACGTGAAAACCACGCAGCTTGCGGGCGGTACGGCACCAGCCGTGGGTCAGGGTGGCCCGGCCCAGCTCGCAGACCCTCCTCCGGCTGTGAGCTCTGCTCTGGCGTGGGCCCGGGCCCCACTCAGGCTGACACTGGCCTGGTGGCAGCTCTGCAGGTGCCGTGGAGAGAGGCCCTGACGGCCCCTCACACCCCGTCTGCTCGGCGTCGGCCTCCAGCAGGCTCAGCGGATCGACCGCCTGCTCCCCGGGTGAAGCCTGCAAACCAGGCCTGGGCCAGTGACGTGTCACGTGGACACTCACTCCCCTCCACTGTCACAGACACTAAGGTGGATTTAGAGGATCCCCCACCGCCCACAGGGCGGGCGCAGCACCTTCGCTGCCTGGGGCATCGGCACCTGACCGCCCCTGGGGCCAGTCCCCTGGGCCTTCCGAGGAGCGCCTTCTCCCCACATGCGGGAGCCACCGAGGTGTGTCCCCCTGTCTCGTGGTAGGAGCAGGCCACGGCGCTCCTCCGAACAAATGGGCAGAGACGCCCCTGCTCGCTATCACCCACCACGAGTGACAGCTCCCGCATGTCACACTCACCATTGTCGGGATGAATGGGCCCAAGCCACGGAACGCCGGACTAATCGGCCCTGTCCCTTCTCAGGGGACAGCGAACCGTGCCCTCAACCTGACACGGCCGCCTGGCCTCTCTGCCACCCAGCCCGTGCTCGTCACCACAGGCCAAGTGGCCAGTGCAGGAACAGCGGGTGTGTCGGGCCACGTGGGGCCGCTCACCTGTACACGATCCACTCCGCATTGTCCTCCGGGTCCTCCGGCACGTAGCCGGCCGGGTGCTGGCTGACGTCCTCGGGGGGAATGGGACGGTCATTTAGCATTACACCCTCCGACTGCAGCAACTGGACAGTGGCCTGTAAGAAAGCGTGTGGCAGGAAGTAACAGGAGCATGAACCCCGCGGCAGGGGGAACGCGCAGCCAGGCACACGGCGAGGGGAGCACAGGGAGGGGAGCACGAGGAGGGAGCATTGGCGCCTGCGTGTGGCGGTCGCCTGCCCGAGCTGATGCTCGGTGGACACGACACGCAGCACACACCTCGGCGCTGATGAACCCCACTTCAGCGAACTTGCGCAGCAGGTGGGAGGACGCCGACCTCTGCAGCAGGAACTCGGACGGGCCCTTGCTGTCGCTGGCCGAGCCGTCCCTGGTCCGCTTCTTCCTCACTGGGGAAACGGCAGCGCTTCAGACGTGGCTGCAGACGGCAGCACCAGGGTGCCGGCCAGCCGCCTGCGGGACCCACACCCCAGCTCCCGGCGGCGGGGCCGGAGGGGCAGCAGCGCCCCACGCATGCAGGGGCCGCTTCCCCAGCTGACGTTCCGGAGGCCTTCTCGGTTTCGCTCGTGGAATTCTGCCAGCCAAGCCTGACACACCCACGTCCCTGCGTCCTTGTCCTCACCGTCTGTTGGGCTGGAGCTCCCCAGGGGCCCGCACCCCGAACCCGGCCCCAGACCCAGTGCTGACAGCGGGGAGCTGGCCCCGGCCCACACCCGAGACACGCGCTGACACAGAGGCTGCTCTGCACTCAGCGGGGCCTCGCCCTCTGCCCTCCACCCTCCACCCTTGGGCTCTCGGCAGGCTGGCCTTGGTCCTCGGGCTCACAGCGCTCCCTCCCCCTTTCTGAACCCCCTGACGACCCAAGTGCCTGTGGAGGTCAGAGGAGCCGATGACACAGGAGCCGGCCTGGCAAGGCCAGCACAGAGGGGGCCCTGGTCGGCAGTGACAATGACCGCCGTCTCGCCGTCACACACAGCTCGGGCCGTCGGCAGCCAGCACCAGCACGCCCTGCTTCCCAGCAGGCCCGCTGGGCCGCTGCCCACCCCGGAGGCCCCGGGCCAGGGTGGGCCCGTGCGGCCTGAGCCAGGGCTAACGGGCCGGGCCCCGCTCACCCCGCCTGGGCCGGGGCAGCTTCTTCGCCTTGACGCTGTCGTACAGGAGGCAGAAGCGGCTCGCAGTCCGGCAGACGTCCCACACGCCCTGCTGCCGCGCCACCTTGGCAAGCTCCGCCCAGATCTGGATCCTGCTCACGAAGACCCAGACGGAGCAGTGAGCGCGCGGCGTGGCCGGTCCAGACAGCAGCCGGCCCGCCTGCTGCTGCTGAGAGCGAGCCGGCTGCGCTCCAGCGGGGTCAAGGTGTCAGAGAGCAAGAGACCCGAGACCAGCCAGTGCTCACAGCAGGGCACCGGAGGCGGCCCTGGCAGGGGCGCTCAGGGCCGGGAGGGCAGGGTGGCTCTGGGTGTCCGGCTCTCTGGTCCCCGCCAGCGTGAGGGCAGCCACGCCCCCGTCCCTCTGCCAACCAAGAAGCGTCCCTGGTCCTTCCCCTGGGGTGGGCCTCCCGAGTCTGTCCCTGGCTCCCGTGACCGCGCCCCAACCACACGCAGGACCTGGGGCTGGTGTCCTGCCAGAGGCTTGGCTCTCAGGCAGTGGGGACGGCTGGCCGCTGGCCCGTGGGGCCATGCGCCTGTCCCCGCCAGCCTGCAGGCCACACGCGGGACCTCGTGGCCGTAGGCTCAGCCTCCGCGGCCGGGCGCTCGGCTGTCGGGGACTTTGCCGCACGAGAGGCCCCAGCCCTGCCCACTCACCTCTCCTGGTCGTTCTCGTGCCCCAGACGCCGCAAGTGGCCGGCGGCCTTGTCGACGCTGACGGCGTGGTGCCGCGCCTTCGCAGACAGGTGGGCGAAGCGGCCCCTGCTCTTCCCGGTGGACACTGAAGACGGAAACCAGAGGGGCGCTGACTGACCTTTAGGCCACAGGGTCACACGCCCGCACCTCTGCTCAAGGGTGTGCTTGTCACTGGGCTGTGGCCACCAGTCACAGCAACCGGCACTGGGCCCCAGACGGTGCGGAGTGGCCGCTGGCCGGGGCAGCTGTGCTCTCTGATGGGGCTCCGCCAGGCCCCTGGGAGCCGCGTGCTTCGGGGTCCACCTGGCCGCCCTGCCCTACACTGCCCCGTGGCTGTCCACCTACCCAGGCCCCGAGTCAGCGCTGCCTCACCGCCCTGCCTGACGCCTGCCAGCTGCTCCCACGCCAGGCGCTGGATCTGCCCAATGTGGGGGGCCCCTCCTGGCACATGCACTCTCCCCAAGCGCCCTGGGTCACCTGCACAGCCCCACGGGGACGCGGAGCCCCTGGCAGGCCACGGGCTCAGCTGTGCTGCACCAGGCCGGCCCCGCCCTCTCAGCCCGCAGGGCCCCCTCGGAGCAGCTCCCGTGGGACCCCCGGCCCCAGGCTGAGTGTGGACACAGCAGGGAGCACCTGCTTGGTCTCCCTCCCCAGACTGAATGGCTGAGGGGGGCCAGAGGGGCCACGGCTGCCGGCCTCGCCGAGGGTCACGCCCCCACGCAGGCCAGGCCAGGGCACTACCTCAGGGCAGCAGGAGGGGCCGGGGCCCTGGGGAAGGGGGCACCCACCCTTGGCCTCGTTCTCGCTGTCCAGCACGATCTGGAAGGTGTCGGGGGCCAGGGCCAGGCCCGCGTTCACCAGGAGCGCCCGCTTCTTCCGCACGCTGTCCTTGGGGATGGCTTTCTTGGCCTGCGGAGGGACGCGCGTGAGCACGGGGCCACTCCCCGGGGCGCCCGCTCCGCCCTTCCTGAGGCGGCCCCATGGGGCCCCGACAGGCGTGCCACGCCCGGGGCAGGTGCTGAGCCCCTGTGAGCCGAGATGGCCGGGCCAGCACCTGCTCAATGGCCATGATGGCCTTGTCCTCGGCGCGCTCGGGGGACTGGTACAGCATGGTGCAGAGGCGCAGCCGGTTGGAGGCCGCCCTGAGGTGCTCCCGGTAAAGGCCCTGGCTGTCCAGCAGCATGGCCTTCTGCAGGTGCTGCACGGCCGGCTCCAGCCGGTCCTCGTCCTCCTCGATGAGCGCCATCTCCATGTGCACTTGGCAGCGGAGCAGGACCATGAGGCTGGAGGTGACAGCGCGGCGTCACAGGGGCCGGGGGTGCCGCCTTCCCTGGAAGCCTCCCCCGGGGGCCACGGAGAGGGCCCTGCAGGCCACTGGTGGCCAGAGCCCAACTGGTGACAGCTGTGGGGCCCTGGGCTCTCGGGAAAATGGGGTCCCAGCAGCACGAGCTGCCCTGAGAAGGGCACACGACGCTGTCTCCCCCTAGCACCCCGGGGACTGTTGTCGCCAGCAATGCACTGCCACCCCTTTGATGACACGGGGCCCCGTCTTTGCCCTCTGGTCTCGTGGGCTGAGGCACACACGCCCTCTCCTAACAGGGCAGGTGCAGGTGCGTGTGGGTCTATGTGGATCCAGGTGCAGCTATAGACATGCACGTAGGTGCTTTGGCCACACGCACCCCTTCACTGGGCACCTCTCGGGCCTGGCCCGAGGCATGCGATGGATGAGCCAACCCGCAGAGGGCAGAAGGCCCCTGGTCCCGATCACCACACTGCCTGAGGGACCGCAGTGCCCGCCCTGACCTGTGAGTGGACGCGGGCTTGCGGCCAGCTCTGGGCCATGCCCAGGTCCCTCCGTTGGAGCTGGTGGAGCACAGGTGACACTGGGCTGGCACTGGCTCTCAGAGGTCTGACCTGAATCTGGTCGTTCCCGTCCCTGAGGGTCTCTGGCCCAGGCTGGCCCTCAGCCACCATGACCAGGTGCTGGAGACAGCCTGCTCCTCTCAGGACAGATGGATGGCCCTGTCACCCCAGCGGCCACCCCAGCCCTCTGTGAAGACAGGAGCTGCTCCCACTCACATCGCGTTATGGGCAAGTGAGCTCAACTTCATCCACTGCCCTGGGGAGGGCGGACACTACCCGCTCTCTCCTGCCCTTAGTCGGGCCTCCCTGAGGGGCTGGCCCACGACGGGACACACACGCACCTGTCCGCCTTCTCCAGGACGGTGGCGACGCTGGCCAGCGGCCTCCGCAGCCGGCGCCGCAGGCTGTGCTGCAGCAGCGGGAGGCACAGGTTCCACTGGGTGGTGCACAGCACGTGGATGACCCGCAGGTCGCCCAGGCGGACAGCTCGTTGCAGCGCGACGTCCAGCCTCTGTATTATGCTCAGCTGGCTCTGCGTGGAGACAGGGACGGGTCTGTGTGGACGGCCTGGAGAGTGGTGGCCGTCAGGCCCGCCCGCACGACCTGGGGCCCTGGCAGCCCCTGGCAGACCCCGAGCCCGGGACACATGAGGCCCAGGAGGCAGCAGGCGGGGCCAGGCCTGGGGTCAGATGCTGTCCATGGGGACGGCCTGCGGCCTACGAGACCTTCTCCGGGAGGGTCTGGTTGCCCCACAAGGCTGCGGTGGGCGTGCCTCTGTGCATCGCCCCCCTATTTCTTGGCCTCGTGTCCTTGAGGGCCTGGGCCCCATCAGCTGTGTCGCCCGGAGACCACCGGCCCTGGCCTGCGACACACGCCCCCCACAGACAGAGCCTGGTCCCGGCCTCGTGCCCCACGTCCTCCCCGGGGCCTTGGGCTCCACTCACGCTGCACCTAGGCTGGGTCACGCCAAGCTTGGGACCCCCGAGCCTAGGCCAGTGGGCTGCAAAGACGCGGCGTCTAAGCCCCAGGAGCCGACTCCTGGGGTCCTCGCCGGTGGAGGCAGAGGCACCGCGTGGCCACTCGTGCAGCCCCCGGCACCACGCCCACAGCCACCTGAGAGACGGTCCTGCCATGTCTCCACCGCCGCCTGCCGGTCAGGTGCCAGCACAGCACACGGCCGTCTGCGACAAGCGTGGCCTCCCTCCAGGGGGTCAGCGCCAGCGGGTCAACCCATCAGCAGCCCAGCAGGGACACGAGTGACCACCGGGCGGTGGTGAGTGTGCCACACAGAGCAGCCGAGGGTGTGGAGCACGGAGCCCTCCCCGCCATGCAGGTGGCCGGCAGGGCCCTCCCAGGCTAGGCGGGTGACACGGGACGAGGACGGCCTGGGGCAAGGGGCTGCTGAGAGGGCTCCACATGCAATTCCGGGCAGTGGCCACCTCGCAGGCGACCGGTATCCTATTCCGATAAGTTTTTGTTCCTTTTTCACCTGCGGATTCTTACTAAGGACGAGTCTACAAGGACCTCTGGTCCCTTTGGTGGGGCAGCTGCGGGCCAGACCTCGTCCGTGACAGGCCCAAGCGTGGGGCGGGCTCTGTGGGGCAGCGCAGCCCTGCGCCCACGCGTCTAAAGCCAGCCGCATCTCCGCGGCTACAGAGGAATCTTTACAGTCTGCGGTTCCCACGTAGGGCGGCTGAGGAAGCCAGAGCAGCTGCGGTGACCGCCACACCGCTCCCCTGCCCACGCCCCTGCCCCTGCAGTGACCTCACCACATCCCCTGAGCCCAGCCGGTCTCCGGGCCCAGGGAGCTCACGGCCCCTCGGTATGGCAGGGGTGACTTTGTGCCTTCCCAGACATGGGCCAGGGACAAGACCCTCACGGAGAGATGGTGTCCTTCACCAGGGCAGGGTTCCCAGCCTGGGGGAGGGGTCGGGGGGCAGCTTTGCAGAGCGCAGGGCTCAGCCGGAGGTGGCTCCCAGCGCCCCCAGCCCTGGCTGCAGGCCCCCAACACGCCCAGCAGACAGAGGCGGCCCCAGGAGCCACGCTCCTGGATGTGGAAAAGGCCAGTGGCTCAGGTACCACCCAAGCCCCCGAAGTTCCCGCCAGAGTCTGCGTTCACAGTGGGGAAACTGAGGCACAGCAGGCTGGCCTCATGCCTGTCACATGGGCGCCAGACACAGGGCACGCGCGGACATGGCCACACGCAGCTCACGCGTGTGGCCAGCGACCCCTGCCGGGGCGTACCTCCACGGCCGCTCGGCTGTAGGTCCTGACCTTGCTCTCGAGTCGCAGAGCGTCTGCCTCGCACTCCAGGCACTCAATCTCGATCAGCTTCCCAGGGTCCTGCGCGCCACAAGCCGTTTGGGCAGATATGAAGATTTTTGACAAAAATCTCACACGTTCATTAACTTCAAAGACTGTTTGAAGTTACAATTAACGTACAAAGTAGAAATTCAACAAATAAAAATCACAAGGTAATGCAAAAATATACTTTAAAACTTAAAATGTTTTAAAAAGATGCCAAGATTTAAGTACGAAAACTAAAAGGAAGGTTCTACCTTTGTCACAGTGTAGACAGTGTAGGTTTTTTGGTTGCCCAGTCTGAGTTTAGTATTTAAGGATGCTGATCTGAGCTCTCCCGACATGTATTTCCCCCTAAAAAGTCTGCTATCATTCTTACCTTTGTTCTTCAGAACCTAATTTTTTTCTCCCTTTAAAGACCACCAAACTTTGAGCCACTATTTCTAAAAACATCTTTTCGGTCCCTTCCTTTCTCCTTCTCCTTCGGGGACGCCGCTTACAGGCCGACTCACCTGCCTGAACTTGCCCCGCGGTCCAGGACACTGTGTGTTTTCCTTCTAACGTCCCTTCTCTGTTTCATTCTGGGTAACCATGACTGTGCCTTCGAACAGTTGCTAACCTTTCCTTCCGAAACGTCTACTCTGCTGTACTCTTCATTTAAGATTCTTGTCTAGGTACAACTGGCAAAGGAACTCGTAGGCATGAAAGCGTGCGGTGCCTCGATACAGGGACACGACAGGAGGGACGTCACAGCGAACAGCCTGCTGCAGCCACTCGCGTCTCCCTCTTTTCGGCGAGCACACCGAGGACGCGCCCTTCGAGGACTCCCGCACTTGACACAGCAGCAGCAACAGGGTCGCCGGCCAGCATTAGGGGCTCAGAACTGCGTGCCTGCCCCCGTAGGTCCAACCCCATGGCCAACGTGCCCCTTTCCCCCTGCACCCTCGGGCCTGGAGCCACAATTCCGCTCTGCTTCTCCGTCCGGCTCCTTTCACTTAGCAATATTATGATGTGCATTTAAAAACCTTAAAAGTGAGAATTCCCTAGTAATTTCACATCGATGAACTTACCTGAGGGAAAATCCTAAATGCACACAGAGCTTTAGGCGCAAAATGGTCATTGCAGCCCTTTATGGGAGTAACAAGCAAGCAACAGTAGGACTTAAAGGTCCAATAACGGGGTTGGAGAGGACGCTACAGATCACGAACATGTGAAATATTGCGCAGCCCTCAAAGTGGGTTACACAAGCACCTGGTGGCGGCACGGGCCAGCATCTATGACCACAGGAAAAGCGAGAAGGACATTGGGCAAAATCGCAAAAATCGCATCTGCACTGTGGAACGCGCACGTGATAAACGTGCCCACGGCAGGTTCCCGCCCCCTTCTCGTCCTGTGTCCCATCACCGCGAGCGGGCACCGGGCGCCCACACCCACCGACCACTTACATTGCTTTCCATCATCTTCAAGTCCGAGATGCAGTCAGAGGAGACCTCTTCGCATTTCAAGGTTAAAGAAAGATGAGCTAATTCAAAAAGCAAGAGGATTCTGGAAACAAAAAAGCAAAGCGGCCACGGGTCAGCAAGGGACAGGAGGGGACAGCCGTACGGCAGGCAGAACACGCACTCAGTCACCACTCGGCTACCACGAGGATCACAGCCAAGGCTGGGAACAGAGGGGTGGACACACGGCTCCGGCCTCAAGGCCACGTGAGGAACATCCACGGTCACCAGCCAGGGTGTCCGTAGAAATCGGCAGGCTGAGCACGGCCTGAGCGACTTTGACAAGGAATGAGGTCGGAGCCCGGGCTGCGGGCGCACAGACAGCAGCCCTGGAGCGAGACACCCAGCTCCTCTGCTCTGGCGCGTGACATCTAAGTCCTGTGCACTTAGGAAGTCCAGCAGCACCGCCGGTGGCCAGCCACTAGGTGTCCCAATTGTGCCACCAGCACTGTCTCCAGACAGTGACCTTCCCTCTTTTTCTAGGTCACTGTCATAGTCCTAAGAGAACGCCAAGGCCTGTGGTCACCACCCTCCCTGCTCCCTGCTCTGGGAAGGGGTGTGGCCTCTCGACTCCCCACTGTCACTGCCAACCTCACCGCCCACCCACTCAGCCTGGGACCAAGGGGGCCCTGGGAGGGCCACCCTCCCCCAGTGTGGGCCAGGCAGGCAGGGACAGGGGAGAAGGGTCGGCCATAGGTGTAAACGACTGGTTCTCAGTCCCTTTAGGTTCAAGCCAACAGAACGTTCTTCCCGCCCCAGAGGTGTCAGCAAGGCCCTCTCAAAGGGTCAGGCTGAGGTAGAACCTAAAGGCCTCAGAAGGCAGTTCCAAGTCGCTGAGCCCGTGTCCCCGGCACGGGGACACACCCTCTCTTCCAGTCCAAGGAACAGCGGCCAATGCTGCCCACACACGAAGCCACGAGGAACCCAACTGTCCAGGTCACAGGCTGTCCTGGCACCCTCCCTGGCCACAACGACCGACACTGGAGGGCAGGTGCCATGTCAAACCCTGAGGGCGGGGAGGGTGAGCCGAGTGCGCGGGAGAGGCGGCCAACACGGCCAAGGCTGGATCACGGGCAGGTGGGGTGCCCCACATGCGTGCGGCGAGACCCCCAGGGCGCGCCCAGCGTGGCGGCACACTGGGGGCCAGACCGCGCCTGGCCTGCTTTCAGGAACGTGCCCCGCGGGCTCCCAGGGGACCCGAGGGCCCTGTCAGGGGCCTCACTGCCCAGGAAAACTTCATGACGCAGAAAAGTGTTCACGATTTCCGTAGGAAAACAGGTTAAAATCTGTGTGATCATTATTTTGAAAATATATGTTGATGCCAAATTCAAACTTTCTGTAATAATTACACTTAAATTTGAAATGAAAAATGATGACTCATTTAAAAAACACGAACATGTGCGACCCCCGGCCCGTGGACTCTGTATCAGCTGAAGAGCAGTGCGGGAAGCCACACACGAAGTGACAACAGGAACACGGGACGTCTCTGCGCACCCCCTCATCCAACCCGGCCGCAGCCCACGTCAAGGTGCCCAGGGCCCTGCGTCCTGCCGTCACAGCCCGTGTGACCCCGCCCCTTGGGTCACTGCTTCTACCCGGCAGGAGCCCCGCGCCCGGAGCAGCCACCGCCCTGGCTAGGTGGCAGGCACTTCCGCCTTCCCTTGTACTCGCGACTGTCCCCCCGGCTTTGGTGAAGCAAGCTGCCCTGTGGAGAGGCACGGACGAGGCGGCAGCCACCGGAGCCCGGGGCGTGCCTACCCGCCAAGCCCCAGAGGGGACCTCAGCCCCCGGCAGCCCCGCGCGCAGCTGTCTGGCTGCTCCGTGCTGTCACGTGACAGCAGATCACTAACACGCCCCCACGAGTCTCCTCGGCTGAGTGACGGGTTACCACACACTGGGTGGCTTGGAATGACAGAAAGCTACTCGCCCACAGCTCTAGAGGAGAGAGGTTCAAAGTCTAGGTGTCGCGGGCGGTTCTGGGAAGGAAATACGCATTGCTGCCGCCCCCAGGGACGGCGGGAGCCCAGAGACGGCAGGAGCCCGGGGCCTGGGGCCGGCAGGCACAGTGACAGGTGCCTTCCTCCCCGTGCTTTTAAACATTCGTGAGAATGCGACAGCTGCTAGGTGGGGAAGAACCCTGTCACTGCAGCCACGGGAATGAAGGAGGTGACACTCCTCTGTCCCCTCCCGCTCAGCTCCCCACGGGCGGGAACTTAACCCGGGATCACTGCCAACCCGCCAGCGCTGAGAGGGTTCGGGAACGCACAGGATGGAAAAGCCGAAGCGCTGGGGGGAGACGCGCTTGTCCTCCACCTGCAGGGGTCATGCGGCCGTCGAATGGTGAAGACGCGTGCAGCTGGAGGGCCCTCGGCGAGTCCCGCTCGACCCTGGAGCGCCGCGTGCGCAGGGACGCACCCGCCACCCTGACCGGCCTGAACAGAGGACGGCGGGCGACGGCCGGCGAGGCCGGGAGAGGAACTCACTTCTCCTCCCGCACCGAGGGGAAGCGCTGGTGGTCGTAGTAACCCAGACGCCGGTGGGTCTTCTTCAGAACCCTGCCGACGTCGTCAGGCAGATCGTTGTTATCCAGTTTTCTAGAATTAATCAAACGGTAAGGAACCGACCACCCTGCCAGGTTTGTGCAAGTTACCGTAAACGGAGCGCTTACGAGCTGACCCCCGCTGGCCAGGGCCCCAACAACCCGCCCTCCTCCTCGGACCCCAGGCCTCCCACGCCTGCAGGCTCAGAGGCCCCGGGCGCCGTGCACCGCGGGGGACACTGGGCCCTCCGCACTCCTGCTCTGGGGCCTGGACCGGCCCCCCCGCTCTCCCTCCCGGCCCCTCGCTCGCCGGCCTCCTCACCCCCTGGTCCCGCCTGGTAACTCTTCCCCCCGGGCACCCACCGGCCCCCCTCACTTTGCTCAGCTCCACGGCCACGTCTCCGGCCTCACTCTGCCCTACGACCGGCCCCCCGGGGGCCTCCCCGCAGCCCCCACCGGCTCAGCCCCCACCCCCACCCCCACACGAGGCGGGACCCCTCGGCTCCGGCCCCTCCCAAACCCACTTACGCCCTCAGCGAGCTCATGTGGAACGTGACCGACATGCTGAGGGAGGCTCTCTTCTCCTCCTGCAACTGAAGCTCGTCCAGCAGCGCGTGGCGCACCTGTCAGCCAGCGAAGCGCAAGATCAGCTCGCTGGGGGGGACCGCGTGCTGTGCTCAGCTGCGGCTCTGCGGCCGCTCCCCCGGTGACGCCGACGGCTGCCCTTCACGGCTTCCGTTCACTAACTGTCACTTAGCTTCTCGTCCACACCCGGACTTCCCACACAGAGAAATAGACGTGGCCAACGCTCTTCGTGCATGTGGTCACGGTCACTCATCGTCACACAGCCACGGCACGTGCGGAGGGCGCTGCCCCGCGCGCGGTCCCGACGCGCCGCTCACCATGACCGCGAACAGCTGCCGGTATCTGCGGGGCGCGTGCGCTTTGACGAAGGGCGCCGCGGTGGCACAGAACTTCGCCGCCTCCTCCGTCTTCCCGGCCTGCAGGTAACACTCCAGAAGCTCCCTGGGAAGCACGAGAACAGTGGCCGTGAGCCTCGGGGAAGCCGGTTTCTGTCGCGAGTGTCTAACAAGCAGGTTCTCACACTTGCATCGTCTCGCGTCTCACACCTCAGAGAGACACACGACGGGCTGGCCCTTCGCCCCTCCCGGGACGGGGAGCCTCGTCGATGCTCGCGAGGGGGAAAGGTGACTGCGTGGGACGCTGGAGAATGCTGACGCCTGTGTCCTTTCTGTTAGAGGCTCCTCCGGTGGCCAACGGCCGGGAGGGAAGCCTGCGGGTTCTGGGTCCCCCTTCAGGACAGACCCTCTGGCCCTCCCTGCAGACACGGCCACCGGCCATGGCGCACGGACATGGCCCTCGGCACACACAGGGACAGTGTGACAGACTCCTTCAGTGCCCTCTGCACGAGATCCACCTGCTGACCTCTGTCGCTGTGGCTTCTCGTGCCATCGTGGGGCCGAGGCTGCTGCTGAAATGTCTGCTCTGGGACCAACGTGCTGAACTAAGTCCTTACCCCAGGAGCCAGGGCTCCGACCCAGGCTCGCATGTCCTGGGTTTCAGTCCAAACACTCGTCCTGCTGTCACTAACCCACATGACCAGGACACTGCGGTGTCGTCCACAGAGCTTAGACGCATCTTCGGACAAGACACAAAGTCCACGGCTCTGTAACTGGCCGTGGAAGCAAGCGGTGGCCCCGGCGGCTCTGGGAGAGGGTCGCCCCCAGGAGGGGCGGGGAGGGACGGGACCTGCGGGGCGGCCGCCTCCACTCACAGCATCAGCTCCGCCTGCCAGTCCTTGTCCTCCTCCTCCGTCTGCTGCAGCACGCTCACGATCTGGGCCAGGCTGGCGATCAGGTGGTGACGGTACCCCGGCCTGAGGAAGGGCCTCGCCATTTGCCAGTACAGGACCGAGGCGTTGAACACCAGGAAGTAATACCTGCAGCACGAGCAGAGGACACCCGGAGTCCCCCGCCCCAAGCGTCAGGGACACACGGTCCAGGCCGCACGAGCGAACACGCAGAGCCGTCCCGGCAGCCGCAGTCTCCCGGCCACGGTCCCCTGGTCCCTGACTCGAGAGCTCGCCACTCACTCGGCCGCCCCACAAAGCGATCGGCCCCCCATGAAAATGTACCACTGAGCAAGGCGTCCTTTGGCTCCCCAGGGATAGACAAGAATGGGCAAGAGTAGGAGGAATCAAGACGGCTTCCCGGAGGAGGTGACATCCTGGTGAGACCCAAAAAGTGACCAGGAATCGGCCGGAAAGCAGTGCAGGGCACGGAGGTGGGGTGGCTGGAGGAGGGAGCAGCAGCTTGGAGGAACCTGCGCGGGCAGCGCCACGTGTGGGGGATGCTGGGCGTTCTCCCGCGGGCCGCCGGGAGCCGCCTGGGGAACTGAGTGCGGGGTCACAGAGGTCGACTGGCCCCTTCCTCCCGGCCTCTCCCGAGAGACTCCGCCTCGCAGGCTGCCAGGTGCCTGGCGGTGCTCTGCGCTGGCAGTCAGAGGGACGTGTGCTGCCCATCGTCACCCAGGACGCTGGCAGGAGGACAACGCGGCTGGTCCCTTCGGGGACTCACTCAGCACCCCCTCGTCCTCCATCCAGCTGTGCCCACGTCTATTCTATTCTCAAAGGTGGTCCTGACAGCCCCAAGGCTCCTGGTCCCCCGTTGGGCAGCCTGCAGGTGTCCCCAAGTCCCCTGGCATGCAGCAGCCACCAAGCCCCTCCCCAAGGATGCCCACGGCTCCGGCTTCACAGCTCCGGGGCGCGGCCCCCTCGCAACACGCACTGTCCTTGAAGCTGGGGCCTGAGGCCGCTGGCTTCCCTGTGTGCACAGCCTGGCTGGGGGAGGCGCGAGGGCTGGGCCCTGCGTCCCCACACCCAGACCGGGCCACTGGCGACCGGAGAGCGAGGGACTGAGCCCAGGACCCACGCCGACACCAGCTCGGATTTCAACGTGCAGTTCGTGTGCGACCCGCACGGTTCGACGACGTTTCGCGGAGGCAGCAGTAAGTGGAAGGCGGTGCCGGGGTTTCAGCCGGATCGCCCCCCCACCGACGACGCCAGGCCTCGGCCCCCCAAGATGCTGAGCCCCCGAGAGGCCAAAAGCCACCTGCGGATTCCGGAAACCACGGGACGGAGCGGGGACGCAGCTAAGGACTGTGTGCGTGCCGCCCGGCTCGGGACTCGCGGGCACAGCCACAGGGGCGTGAGGGCACGAACCAGGACGAAACCCCACGGTCTGAGCGGAGAGCCACCGGCGCCCCTGGTTGCAAACCCTGCCCGCGGGCCCTCCGCGGCGGCGGAACCGGCGCGCCCACCTCGGCTCCCCTTTCGCGAAGTTGATGGCCTTCATGTACTGAGTCACGCAGTTCTCAAATTCTTCCTGAAACGACAGCAGGCGGGCCGATCAGTCGCACGGCCGCCGGGACGTCGCCCGCTGCTCAGGGCCTCCTCGGTGCGCACGGGCCTCAGTAGAGACGGCCTGGCAGCCCCGGGGCACGGCGGGGCGAGCCCGGGACCAGCCGGCCGCGGGGCCGGGATGCAGGGGTCAGATGTCAGGCAGGACGCAGGTCAGGCGCCAGAGAAATCCGCCTGGTCCCTGCACTCCTGAAGGAAACACTCTCGGGTGTGTCCCCGACACCATGTGGGCGGGGGGAAATAGCAACCTGTGACACGAGGCGCGGGGTGTTGAGGAGAACCGCGGGGTGTTGAGGAGAACCGGGGGGTGCTGAGGAGAACCGCGCGGTGTTGAGGAGAAACGCGGGGTGAGGAGAAATGCCGGGTGAGGAGAACCGCGGGGTGCTGAGGAGAACCGCGGGGTGCTGAGGAGAACCGCGGGGTGCTGAGGAGAACCGCGCGGTGTTGAGGAGAAACGCGGGGTGTTGAGGAGAAACGCGGGGTGCTGAGGAGAAACGCGGGGTGTTGAGGAGAAACGCGCGGTGTTGAGGAGAACTGCATGCTGTGTTGAGGAGAACGGCGGGGTTTTGAGGAGAACTGGGGTGCTGAGGAGAACTGCGGGTGCTGAGGAGAAACGCTGGGTGTTGAGGAGAACCGCGGTGTTGAGGAGAACGGGCATGGGTTTTGAGGAGAAACGCTGGGTGCTGAGGAGAACCAAGGGGTGTTGAGGAGAACCGGGGTGCTGAGGAGAAACGGGGGTGCTGAGGAGAAACGCTGGGTGTTGAGGAGAACTGCTGCTGGTGTTGAGGAGAACCCCAGGGTGTTGAGGAGAACTGCTGGGTGTTGAGGAGAACCGGGGTGCTGAGGGAGAACCGCGAAGTGCTGAGGAGAAACGCCAGTGGAAAGTTGAGGAGAACTGCAAGGGTGTTGAGGAGAAACGCTGGGTGCTGAGGAGAACTGCTGGGTGTTGAGGAGAAACGCTGCTGTGTTGAGGAGAAACGGGTGCTGAGGAGAAACGGGGTGTTGAGGAGAAACGCTGCTGTGTTGGAGGAGAACGCTGGGTGCTGAGGAGAACCGGGGTGCTGAGGAGAACTGCGGTGCTGAGGAGAAACGGGGGTGCTGAGGAGAACTGCTGGGTGTTGAGGAGAAACGCTACAAAAGTTGAGGAGAAACGCGGGTGCTGAGGAGAAACGCGGGGTGCTGAGGAGAAACGCTGGGGTGCTGAGGAGAACCAAGGGGTGCTGAGGAGAACGGGCGGGGTTTTGAGGAGAAACGCTGGGTGTTGGAGGAGAAACGGGGTGCTGAGGGAGAACGCGTGTGCTGAGGAGAAACGCGGGGTGCTGAGGAGAACCGGGGGGTGTTGAGGAGAAACGCGGGGTGTTGAGGAGAACCGCGGGGTGCTGAGGAGAACCGGGGGGTGCTGAGGAGAACCGCGCGGTGTTGAGGAGAACCGCGGGGTGTTGAGGAGAAACGGGGGGTGCTGAGGAGAAACGCGGGGTGTTGAGGAGAACCGCGCGGTGTTGAGGAGAAACGCGGGGTGAGGAGAAATGCCGGGTGAGGAGAACCGCGGGGTGCTGAGGAGAACCGGGGGGTGCTGAGGAGAACCAAGGGGTGTTGAGGAGAACCAAGGTGTTGAGGAGAAACGCGGGGTGTTGAGGAGAAACGCGGGGTGCTGAGGAGAAACGCGGGGTGCTGAGGAGAACCGCGGGGTGTTGAGGAGAAACGGGGGGTGCTGAGGAGAACCGCGCGGTGTTGAGGAGAACGGCGGGGTTTTGAGGAGAACCGCGGGGTGCTGAGGAGAACCGCGCGGTGTTGAGGAGAACGGCGGGGTTTTGAGGAGAAACGCGGGGTGCTGAGGAGAACCGCGGGGTGTTGAGGAGAACCGCGGGGTGCTGAGGAGAACCGGGGGGTGCTGAGGAGAAACGCGCGGTGTTCAGGAGAACCGCGGGGTGTTGAGTAGAACTGCTACAAAGTTGAGGAGAACCGCGAGGTGCTGAGGAGAATCAAGGGTGCTGAGGAGAACGTTGGGTGTTGAGGAGAACTGCGCGGTGTTGAGGAGAACGGCGGGTTTTGAGGAGAAACGCGGGGTGCTGAGGAGAACCGCGGGGTGTTGAGGAGAACCGGGGGGTGCTGAGGAGAAACGGGGGGTGCTGAGGAGAAACGCGGGGTGTTGAGGAGAACCGCGCGGTGTTGAGGAGAACCCCAGGGTGTTGAGGAGAACCGCGGGGTGTTGAGGAGAACCGCGGGGTGCTGAGGAGAACCGCGCGGTGCTGAGGAGAAACGCGGGGTGCTGAGGAGAACCGCGCGGTGTTGAGGAGAAACGCGGGGTGCTGAGGAGAACCGCGGGGTGCTGAGGAGAACCGGGGGGTGCTGAGGAGACCCGCGCGGTGCTGAGGAGAACCGCGGGGTGCGGAGGAGAAATCTGGGGTGTTGAGGAGAACGCGGTGTTGAGGAGAAACGCGGGTGCTGAGGAGAAACGCGGGTGCTGAGGAGAAACGCTGGGGTGCTGAGGAGAACCAAGGGGGTGCTGAGGAGAACGAACGCGGGGTTTTGAGGAGAAACGCTGGGTGTTGAGGAGAAACGCGGGTGCTGAGGGAGAACGCTGTGCTGAGGAGAACGCTGGGTGTTGAGGAGAAACGCGGGGTGTTGAGGAGAACGGCGGGGTTTTGAGGAGAACCGCGGTGTTGAGGAGAACCGGCAGGGGTGTTGAGGAGAAACGGGGGTGCTGAGGAGAAACGCGGGGTAAGTTGAGGAGAACTGCCATGCGGTGTTGAGGAGAAACGCGGGGTGAGGAGAAATGCCGGTGAGGAGAACTGCTGGGTGCTGAGGAGAACTGCTGGGTGCTGAGGAGAACTGCTGGGTGCTGAGGAGAACCAAGGGGTGTTGAGGAGAAACGGGGTGTTGAGGAGAACCGCGGGTGTTGAGGAGAAACGCTGGGTGTTGAGGAGAAACGCTGGGTGCTGAGGAGAACGCGGGTGCTGAGGAGAACTGCTAAAAGGGGTGTTGAGGGAGAAACGGGGTGCTGAGGAGAATCAAGGTGTTGAGGAGAACCGCGGGGTGCTGAGGAGAACCGCGGGGTGCTGAGGAGAACCGCGCGGTGTTGAGGAGAACGGCGGGGTTTTGAGGAGAAACGCGGGGTGCTGAGGAGAACCGCGGGGTGTTGAGGAGAACCGGGGGGTGCTGAGGAGAAACGGGGGGTGCTGAGGAGAAACGCGGGGTGTTGAGGAGAACGGCGGGGTTTTGAGGAGAACCGCGCGGTGTTGAGGAGAACCGCGGGGTGCTGAGGAGAACCGCGGGGTGCTGAGGAGAAACGCGGGGTGTTGAGGAGAACCGCGCGGTGTTGAGGAGAACGGCGGGGTTTTGAGGAGAAACGCGGGGTGCTGAGGAGAAACGCGGGGTGTTGAGGAGAACCACGGGGTGCTGAGGAGAAACGGGGGGTGCTGAGGAGAAACGCGGGGTGTTGAGGAGAACCGCGTGGTGTTGAGGAGAAACGCGGGGTGCTGAGGAGAAACGCGGGGTGCTGAGGAGAACCGCGCGGTGTTGAGGAGAAACGCGGGGTGCTGAGGAGAACCGCGGGGTGTTGAGGAGAAACGGGGGGTGCTGAGGAGAACCGCGCGGTGTTGAGGAGAAACGCGGGGTGTTGAGGAGAAACGGGGGGTGCTGAGGAGAACCCCGGGGTGTTGAGGAGAAACGCGCGGTGTTGAGGAGAACCGCGGGGTGCTGAGGAGAACCGCGGGGTGCTGAGGAGAAACGCGGGGTGCTGAGGAGAACCGCGGGGTGCTGAGGAGAACGGCGGGGTTTTGAGGAGAAACGCGGGGTGTTGAGGAGAAACGCGGGGTGCTGAGGAGAAACGCGCGGTGCTGAGGAGAAACGCGGGGTGTTGAGGAGAAACGCGGGGTGCTGAGGAGAAACGCGCGGTGCTGAGGAGAAACGCGCGGTGCTGAGGACAGCGCGGCCCCGGCGCTCGCGGTGCCGAGGGGCCCCGCCTCTCACCAGGTTGTCCGCCGACCTGGGCGCGCACAGCTGGGCCCGGCACAGGTGCGCGCGGCCCCGGAACTGCGTGACGGGCCCGCGGGCCCTGAAGTACATCTGCACGCAGTCCTCGCTGACCGCCGGCTGCCCCATCTGCGGGGGGGGGGCGGGGTCACTGAGGCCGGGTTTGGGGCGCGGCCCCCCCGGCCCCCGGCCCCGCGCGGGGGGCACCTGCAGGGCCTGCTCGGCGCACAGCACGAGGAGGTCGGGGCTGAAGCTGCCCGCGGGGTCCAGCTCCGAGCGGCCGCGGTCGGCGGCCTTGATGAGCGCGTAGGCCCGGCGCAGCGCGGCCGCGTCTGCGGGGCGGGGCGGGGGTCAGGGGGCCGTGGGGGAAGGGGGAGGGGGAGGCCCCCCCGGCCCCCGCCCGCACCCCGCCCCCCGCCCCGCGCACCCCGCCGGCTCTCGGCGCGGGCCAGCTCCTGCGCGATGCCCGGGTCCATGGCGCCCCCGATCCCCGATCCCCGATCCCAGCTCCCCGCGCCCCGCTCTGCCGCGTCGCCTGGCGACCGGGCAGGACGCGCGCGGCGACGGGGCGGCGCCGGGGACACGCCGTGCTCGCGGGGGCTCGGGGGGCGGTGCTCCCGGCCACGCCCCGGCCACGCCCCGGCCACGCCCCCGATGCCCCGCCCCGGCCTTGCCCCTCGGCCCCGCGCCGCCCGGGTCTCTCAGCGGCGTCCCTGCGTCCCTCCCCCCGCGCGCTCGCTCGCTCCTTCACTCGCTCACTCGCTCACTTGTTCATTCACTCGTTCACTCACTCACCCCTTCTCTCACTCACTCACTCGCTCACTCACCCCTTCACTCGCTCACTCACTCGCTCGCTCACTCCTTCATCCGCTCGCTCCTTCATCCGCTCGCTCACTGTTCCTCCTCCATCCTGCCCCGCGCCGGCCGGCGGGCCTGGCGGCAGAGACGCCCCCAGAGCCAGCGCGGGGCCCCGGCAGCTGCTCAGGGGGTGGCTCCGCGGGGACCGGGGTTGGGGACAGCGCCCTGGCGGGCGCAGCGGGGCTGAGACCCGGGAGCCAGAGGGTGCGGGCGCCGAGGTCCAGAAGAGGGAAGGGACCCTGCAGTGGGACCCCCGAGCAGCCCGGCACCCAGGGGCCCGGGGGCGGAAGCCGGGTGGGGCGCCAGGCGCCTCCCCCGCAGCCCGCGCGTGGCCGGAGAGCGTGCCCCGCGGTTTCTAGGCCGCCGGGCGCTCCGGCTATTTTTAACCGGATCCCCGAACTCCTCATGGAAGGCCTGGGCGGATCTTTCTTTTCCTGTTCTGTGGCTCCTACCACTGACGGCCAAATCCGTCTTCAGAAATCTAAGAAAAGGGCTCCATGAGACGCAGTGGCAAAACCGTGGGAAGTCGTGTATTTATACCTTCCTGAGCTGGACTTTCTGGAAGCTGGCCGCGGGGGGACTTCTCCGGGGCTGCTGTATGGCATCAGGGGAAGGGCCAGCACCGCCCCCTCCCCACGCTGAGCTCTGCCACGTGCCCCTGAGGGGTGCGACCCACCCGGGACCCTTCCCCCAACGGGGAGGGGCTGGAGGGCAGCGGCAGCCCAGCGGAGGGGTGCTGGGGGGGGGCGAGCTGGTCAAGGCCCCGCGGGGAGCCTGCCAGTGTCCCCGACACGCCCGGTTGTTAGGTTCATGCGCCCACCACCCTCTCCAGTGCCCCGTCCCTTCGTCCTCGAGGGCACTTGCGCTCGTGGTCAGGAGCTACCAGCGACAGATGAGGAAGCCGGGCCGTGTTCGCGAGGGGTCCTGCCTGCTCCTGTTAGCCTTTCCCGAGTCGGCTTCGGCGTGGCTTCGGCAGGTCCTCGTGGATTCGCAGCACAATCCTCTGGCTGCCACGTTAAGACAGGAAAAAGGAAAAGGGATTAGGTCATCGATTTCTAGTGCTCTGTGTGTGATTTTCACGCATGAAATCTGGGCACGTGCAAGGGCACGCGTCTTATTCGTGAACGTCAACTACGTGAAGATTAAACCGCTGCGACCGCACAGCAGGGCTCTCAAGCTCGAGCAAAGCCGCCCAGGGGCCTCGTCAAAGCACCACGACCAGCCCGGCCCCCGAGAGTCTGAATCAGTCCGCGGAGGGGCCGAGCACGTGCGTGTGACACGTTCCGTGATGTCCAGGCCCCACCGTGATAACCACGGGGCTCGGGGGAGAGCGGGTGTTAGGATGACGGCTGAGGGCACGGAGGGCCACCCGTTGGTGCGTCTGTCCGCGTGGCACGTCTGGAGCGGGAGCGCCACCCAAAGCAAAGGCTGCAACGAGAGATTTCGAATTCGGTTTCTGTAACCTGGGTCATCGTGGCAGCAGTTACCGCCGACGAGCAGCGCGGTTTTGTCTGCGGTCACTCGCGCTCGCCGCCTTAATCGGTCTGAAAAGAGACTAACGGCCTCCGCCCGTGGGCGAGGCTCCGTTTGGCTGGGCACGGCCTCCCCGCCTCCCCAGCAAACCGGCGCCATGCACTGAGGGTGCCAGGCCCCGCTGTGCACACCTGTGAACAGAGACTGAGCCCGTGGGCTGCGCGTCCTGGGCTGGGCCATGGGGGCCACGGGTGCGGAGGGTCAGACAGACGAGCAAACAGGACACAGCGGCATGACCAGAGGCTGGAAGGCGGTGTGTCCGGGCCAGGAGCAGCGGAGGACTCAGGGAGATAGGTCCCACGGGGTGTCTGACCACAGAGGAAGCTCATGTCACCAGGGCTTGCCGTGCCCAGCCCAAATTCAGACTCAGCAGGTGACATCACCAACTCCAACCTGGCGGGCCACTCCTTTGTGGGGGGGCAGGGCATGGCCGAGGTGGCCCGTCCAGGCAGCTGCCAGGGCTGGCGTCAAGGTCAGACTGGAGGCACAGGACCCTGGGCACAGCAGGCCTCTGGGGCCGGCAGGGTAAGGCAGGGATGGGCTGTGAGACCCAGGGCCAGTTGGGGAGTTCCAGGCGGCTCAGGTGACCTCAGAGTTGGGCTCAGAAAAAGAGGGGAGGGTGAGCATCTCCTTCTCGTTCTACCTAGGGACTTATGCCCCAGCTGCCAGTCAAGGAGCCCAGGGGTCCCCAGGCAAAGCGGACCCGGCGGGCCTAGCACCCATGTCACCCCTAGTCCCCAGAGGGGGGACCAGAGAGCTGGTGGGCAGGAGCACAGGCCGCCCCCCGCCCGGCCACCAGCAGCATGCGCTGAGCTTTTGGGAGACAGACCAGGGACCACAGTTGGGGTGAAGCACCGCTCGCCCCGTGGGGCTGCATTAGGGCCGCCAGGGGCTCGTAGGGAGGGATGGCGACTTAGCGCTGCCATCGGAGAGAGAAAGCAGGAACCTGGCCTGTGCTTGAGCATGGACCGTGTCCTGCTGCTTCCCTCGGGTGCTCGGGCCGGCCGGCGCCAGCTCCCAGCGCCAGGCCTTCGCCTGGGCACGCGACTACCGCAGGCTCTCCCCCGACCGTCAGCATTCCCGGTGCCCCGTGGTGATGAGACTGTCCTCGCCACCGTGTGCAGAGAACCCACCAGCCTGGACAGCTGCCGCAGGGACCCGCGGCCGTCCCCCGGGTTGCCTGCAGCCGCGTTGTCTGCCTTCCCCGAGTTGCCCGGGACGAGTGTTCCATTCACGCGAGGTCAGCGACGGTGACGACCACACGCCCTGGCACGTGTGCAGCCAGCCCTGCGGCCAGGCGTCTGAGGCCGCTCCGGGAGGAGCGCCGCGCGGATGGGGTGCTGACACCTCACGGCGACAGGCAGGACCGGAGGCCTCCACGGCGCGGCGGCGCCGTGCGCAGGGGCCAGGCCTCAGCATTCGCCCTGCGGGGAGGAGAGGAGGACGGCCACCGGCCACACGAGTGCTCTTCGGAGCAAGCACAGCGAGAGACTTTAAAATCGAACGAGCACAGCCCGCAAAGCCCGGAGGTCCCCACGACAACCTGGGCCCTGGGTAGTGTCCCGCAGCTGCAGTCTGCTCGCGGGGAATGTTCTGGAATGGCTGGTTTGGGAGGTTCCGAGAGCAAAGGCTGCCGTCCGTGACCACGCGACCGGGCGTGACGCAGAAGCCACATCCCAGGGGGAGCCCCGGGCAGGGGGAGCCACACGCTCCAGCCACTTTCTGCTGACGAGACGCTCGCCACGCTGCTGGCTTCTGCGATCATCTCATCAGTGAGGGGTCGAGAGGGCCGGGCTGCTGATCTCACCGGATTCTTCGCAATCAAGGCGCTTGTGAAATAATGGGGAAAGAGCTAAAAATAGACGAGGACGCTGGTGCTGGGCCAGCCGCACCCTCCTCGCGCCACCTGGTACTGGCAGGAGCTGGTGGACCCATCCCCTGCGGCCCCCTCTGAGGCTCGGAGAAGCCTGGGAGCCCCACTCTGGTCATGGGTGGGCCACTGTCTCCCACACGGCGCCTCCCCCGTCACCTTTGTGCCCAAGACCAGCTGAAGGTGAACATCACGGTCCTTTGAAAAATGGAAGCAGTTGTCTGGGGCTCTTCGAAAGGAAGGTTCAGGCATCTGGAAGGTTCTGGAGCATGCTTGTTGGGCAGGGTACGGACAGACCTATTAATGCCTCTCGGGGTCTCGGTGCTCAACACTGCAGCGGTGGGCGTCAGGGCGTAGAACAAAAACTGACCCTTCGGCTCCCGCAGAGTAGGTTTCGAGGCATCTTCAGTGAATCCGGAAACGGAGTTGTCACTCGAGTGACTTTGAGTTTCCGGCAGCTAAAAATACCTGAACTACAAACTTGACGATGACCTCGGCTGAACGATCATCAGCTGCCTTAGGCCTGAGCGCGGGCCGGGGGTTCTCTCCTGCCAGTCCCCGCGGGCATCTAATCAAGTCATCAGGCTCCATCCCGTTAGCCTCCCCGATGCTCGGGCAACACTTCGTTTGGAAAGAAGCTGCCGCATTTCGTGCGGCTCGGAGGACATTCACCTCCGAGTGACCGTCACCTCCAGGGCCACCAGCAGGTTTCGGGACCAGCATCGCAGTCCTGCTTCTCCCCTGAGCCAGTTGGGTCTGTCTGGCTGTAGCTTCCCGGCCCCCCACCCCTGTGGTCCCCTCGATCGGGCCCCGTTCTGAAGGGCGTCTGACCTCATGGATCCCCAAGGGGCTGGGACCCGCTCCTAAGCTGTCCCCCCGCCCCCAGGCAAGCTGGTCCGGACTCCGCCAGGTGCCGGGCTCACTTCCTCTGCGGGATTCCATCAGGGAGTTTGATCCTTGCCCACGGGAGCCTTCCGGTTTCCCTACAGGAGGAGACCTCCGTAAGAGCGATGCCGACCCACACGCTTGCCTCGAGTAACCTGGCCTGCTGTGCAGGCGACGTAAAGCCAGAAGCTGAATTTCCTTGGGAAAACAGAACATCTCCCAGGCAGAGCTTCCTGGGGGCTCTGGGGCCATCCCTGGCCTCCGCCCTGTGGGGAGGGGGCGGGCTGCAGGAAGCGCATCCCAGCATTCCCATTCCCTTGGCCCCGGCAGTGAGACCCAGAGGCAGGTCTCATCCGATGACCCCCTGGGTCACAGGTGCCCTCACACCAGGGTCCCTCACAGGCTAGGACAGGCCAGCAGAGGTGCGGGTGCCCGTCTCCCCAGGGGCGAGGCTGTGCGGCCGCCCTCTGCACTCCTCTATGGTGCCCCTGTGGCCAGACCCCAGTGGCCTTGCGGGAATCCGAGGCGCCCAGCGCCCTGGGGGTGGGGGCGGATGCTCCCTGTCAGCTGTGGCCCAGCAGTCCAGCCGCCGCCCCAAGGCTCCTTTGAGGGTGGGGGCCAGGGGTGGCCCAAAATAAACTCTCCCACTTTGATAAGCAGGCCGGCCAGTGTTTCGTGGGCAGTAAAAAAGGCCTCTGTTCCCGAACAAGCAGCCAGCAGATGGGCGCTGCCGCCCCGCCGCCCGCCTGCCAGTGGGAGCGGAGAGGGGGGCGTCCGAGCGCCAGGCAGGTGCAAGCCAGGCCAGAGCCCCCGTCCCCGTGGGCCGGGCCGCACAGCTCCTGCCCCCGGAGGCCCAGGCCCTTAGTGAACAACCGAGCTCCCTGAATAAAATATCAGTCGGGCCGGCCGCCCTGCCTCCTTTCTGCGGTGGAAACGGCACGAAACCCCTGAGCTGGGCCGTGCCCCAGCCCCACGCAGCCTGATCCTGGGGCCACGAGCTCGGCCCAGAACGACACCGCCTGCTCCCGCCTCTGCCCCGAGGCCGCTGCCCGACCCGAGCTGTCCTACGCCCCGAGAGCAGGGGTGATGGCCCTGACGACGCACACGGGGACGGAGGCACAGTGCGGCCAGGCTCCGCCTGTGGTCGGGTGCTCACACGCGACCTCACAGAGCTCCTCGTCCAGCGAGGGCGCACGGCACGCTGTGGTTTTCGACCTCCTCGGCCGCAGGTCGGCCCAGCCCGTGTTTAGCCCACCTGCCGGAGCCCCCGTCCAGCCCTGTCCCATAGGCCGCAGCTCTCAGCTCCGCAGCTGGGCCATCGCCAGGGAAGGGGCAGCTGACGCACCCAGACCTGCCGCTTCCACCGCGAGATGTCTCCCGGGCCGGGCTTGACCCCACCTGCCACAGGCCCGGACGTTCCGGTTAAAAACAAAACTCCCGACGCGCGCCGGCAGCGGGGGCCGCGCGTGCTGTCCTCGCGGGCGGACCTCGGGGCCGGCGCGGCCAGCGCCGCTCCGTCCCGTAACAAGGTGCTGGCTGCGACCCCCGCGCCGCCTGACGAAGGCCAAGGCGCCCCGTCACCGTGCGACAACCCGGAGGAAGGGGACGCCTTGTGAAGTCCACGCCCCTTTGTTCTCAAAACGCGCATCAAAGGCCTGCTGACCCCTCCGGCGTGTGAGGGCCACGTGCTCAGAGTCACGGGGACCATCTCAGGCCACGCCGGGCGCTCGCCCGGCCGCCAGCCCCTGGGCGTGCGGGGCCCCCTCGCCTGCTCCCGCCGGTGGGTGACCGGTGACGCCCGCCCTCTGCCTTCGCCTTCCTGGGGGCTGCTCTTTTAGCTCAAATGAGATCGTGACGTTTGTGAGGCGGCCCGACCAGATGGTCACGGCTCCTCGCTGGCCGCCACTCAGTGCGGCAAACCGAGAGGTCGGTGGGGAGGAAGGGGCCGCGAGGAGGGGGCTTTACGGGTTAATTAGGGTCACGCTTTTAAGAGCGCGAACGCGTCTGTTTTGCAGAGAAAACTTACTATTTTAAGAAACGATGTTTGAAACCTATGCGGGTGAGGAAGGAGAGTCGCACCCAATCTCAGAGACTGAAAATCTCACGTTCGAAATGAAATGAATACATTTCTAATCAATTTAGTCTCAAGTAAATGCAGCTTCGGCGTATTTTAGGAAGACGTTTCATAATAGTAAACTGCATTTCCGCCAACACGTCACTCTTAAAGTCCTATTGAGTCTGAAGCGACGTTAGGGGACAGAATTTAATCTGTGCCCCCCACTACGGAAGTGGGGAAGGCGGGAAGAAACGGAGTGAGTCAAACTGAGGAGCATTTTCTTTTCCAAGAAAAATCTCAAATGCTCCGCCTGCCCCTGTCTGACCCTGTCCCAGAGCGTGGGCTCCGCCCGGGCCGCTGCACACGGGATCAGTGTGGTCGCAGCGTCCCCCGGGTGCTCGACGTCCCGGCTCCGTCAGGACGCGGCCTTGAGCCTGGGGCGCCAGGCGGAGCGGTCGCGGGGAATGGGCCCCGCGTTGCCACCTGAACGTTTCGGCCAGCACCCTCCGCGCGACGAGGGGGTGGACAAGAGCCCTCCGGGGAAGCAGAGGCAGCTCGACGCACGCGTCAGAGGCTTTCCCCTCCTTGGGTGGAGAGAGTGAGCGCCCCGTGACCCTGGGTGTAACGAGGTGTCTGGAGGGTCCCAAGGAGGGCCTCTTCGTTCGCTCTCTCTGGCCCCAGAGGGGCATGCACGGGCGCAGCGGCCACTCCAGCCTGGCTCTCTGCCCAGTGCCCTGGACCTTGAGGAAGGAATCTCTCCTCCGCCGGACGCTGACACCTTGCCCAGGGCCGTGATGTGCGGCCTCCGGCGGGAGGGATGCCACTGCCAGCCGGTGTCCACCCCCGCTCCGTCCCTCCTTCCTGCCACTGGGACGCATTGGCCTCTTCACAAATGTATTTCTGTCTCACGGAGGAATCTGGGCTCTTTCTCTTGTTTTTTGATGAGGAGAGCGCATCTTCAAATGAAAACGGTTTTAGCTAATTAAGTCTAAATCAAGGAAGAAAACTGGAAATTAATTGTTAAAGTCTGCTGCGGGTTACTGTTCAAAACCCAGACCGGTGGGCCCCGGGTCGGAGCCCGCAGACGGCGACCGGGCCCCGCCGCCTCTGAGACCCCCCTCGGGGACGGGGGGCTCGGTTGGATCCAGGAGGAGACGGTTTTGACAGAGACCCAACGACTCTGTGAGTCAGACGCACAGGTGGCTCCGCTTTGGATGTTGGTCCAGAAGGGTCTGTGCAGAGCCCCTGGCGGAATCGGGCAGTGGTTGGGGAACTGCAGGTCGCCCAGGCGTCCCCTCCATCCAGGAGCACGGTTCTCCATCTGAGCTCAGTCGACGTTCTCCCCGGCCCCCTCTGGCGCGACCCCGTCTGAGAAGCCTCTCGGTGTCGCACGGCCGCGGCCGAGACTGTGGCCAGGCGCCTGCCCAGTTTCTGCGGGGGCCGCAGGCTTCCTTCACGGGCCGAGCTGCTCCAGGGGAAAGTGGGGCCGCACCCCTGGCCCACCCAGAGCCCCAGAGGACGACAGGGACCCCAGCCCTTCTGGGTGACGCGGTCTTTAATTCCATGCTTCATGCACGGCCCACAGATTGCCTCGAAATGGCCAAAACCGCTTTCTTCACATGCAAACCCAACTGTCCGCTGTCACCCCCGAGCCGCCAGCCACGTCACTGCGCTCTCTCCGTTGCTCGCAGTGCCCTGCTGGCCGGTGTTCCAGGGGCTCCTCTGGCAGAGCCACCTCCCCCTAAAGTGTCCTGGTTTACTGCTGATCTGAGGACCGTGAAGACCAGTCCAGAGATCCCGTGACAGCAGCACTGATGCTCACGGACGGAGCCGTGTGCCAGCGACGTCCTGCTCTCCACAGGCGGCCGCGCGTTCCCAGCTCGCAGGGTCGTCCCCCGCTCGTCCCCCGCTCGACCCCGCCTCTCCGTCGGCGGGCAAGGCTGCCCTCAAGCTGCCACTCCGTCCAGGCAAGTGACCAGGAGGGCCCTGGGCGACTTACCAGCAGGGCCAGGAGCTGCACCTTTCCTTCCCTCCTACGCTCTGTCGGCGGAACCCCCGCTGGCCACTCAAGTTCCAGCCTCCACCTGGTGACAGGGCGGCTCCTGCGGATCTGGGCCCGGAGCACAGGCCCCTTTCGGTGAAGACGCACCTGCCCCCCAGGTGCTCCTGATGGCTGCTCTGGCGCCCAGCCCCCACCACGGCTCCAGCCCAGCACCGAGCACCCGCACCCTGCACCCCCCACCCGCATTCAGCACCCGGCACCCCACGTGCCCCGTCCTGCACTCCCGCGCCCCAGAACGTGGCTGGTGCCGGCCCAGCAACAGAGAGACCGGCCTGCCTGGCTCCTGAGCTCCAGGCTGAGGTCGGCCCCAGGCCCAGCATGGGGGAAGCCGGGGGTCCTGCGAGGGGGCGCTGGGCCTGCTCCCCACTCCCCTGCAAACATGCGGGCCTCCACTGAAGCCCCTTGTGCCACTTCGCCCCCAACCTTGTCGTCAGTTGTGTGCGAAGGCACCTGATCAGGCAAATGGCTCTGCCGCCAACATTGGCTCCTCCACACCAGCCACTCCGAGAAGTCCCGCATGTCCCCCTGCCGTCTGCTGACGAGCTCGCCAGTCAGGAAGGCCGCGAGCTGGGGATCCTCCCCGGGCCTGGCCCCTCCCTGGGCATCCGCGGGCCTGACCGGGGCCTGGGGTGCCGCCCGCCTGCCCAGCCCTGAGGACACGAGTGTCGTGGGACATGTGACTAGGACAGAACCCGGCCTCTGACTTCGGGCAGCGGCCTCGCCCTCCTGAGTCGGCCGTGCACAGCCCCTCCCAGAAGCCCTGTCTGTCCTGGCTTCAAGGCCACGTGGCAGGACCGCGGCCTATGGTCCGTGCCCATTCGTGCCGGGAGAGGAGCCACGGTGGCTGTCGTGGGCCCTGCCCGGAGCATCGAGCTGCTGCCCGATCCCGGGGACTGGGGTCGGGAGGGCCAGTGGGCACCAGGTTTGTGGTGCAGGCACAGGTGGGCCGTTCACGCCGAGCACAGCCACTGGACGCACGGGGGCTCCCTCTGAGCTGACCCAGTGACACACCTGGGAGCGGGGGGTTTGAGGGCACAGGCCCAGGAGGCCAGGGTCACGGGGCCTGGCCACGTGAGCGGTGCCGTGACCTGCTGTCACACAGGGCTGTCACGCGACCCGGCTGTCCAGGCTGTGCCAGGCCGCTCGGAGGAGGGGGAGGAGGGTGGCCACAGGGGTGCGGGTAACGTATGGACCTGTCAATCCCGCCCGAGCCCCAGAACGTCCTTGCGAAGGCCTCCAGCTGGGAGAGCTGGTTGACAGCGAATAAAATAAATGACACCGACCTTGGCAAAAACCTTGTCCAAAGGAACTTCCCTCCCTGCAGGCTCGTCCTTGCCAGCCCGGCCGTGCGGCCCCGTCCGCGCATGGACATCCTCGCAGGCCGAGCCTGCGGCCACTGTCCCCAGCTTCGGAGGCTCTGGGTTCGAGGCGCTTTGTTCCTCGGCGGCTTTAACCTTCTTGTCACTTCCCCGAAACCCGGCGTGGGCTCGGCCGGCAGGCAGGAGAGTGCCCCGTGGTCGGCGGGCTCCCGTTGACCTTTCAAGGTTCGCTCAGAGGCTGCTCCTCTGGGAAGCCCTGCGCGCCCCCTCCCCTTTGCCCGTCAAGCTCCCGTCCCACCAAGCCTGAGACCACAGTCACTTTTCCGGCTCTTCTCGGGAGGCAGCAGGCTCCCCACAAGCTTCCCACGCAGCCGCACCCCCAGCGGGCGGGCAGGTCCTGGAAGGTGCCGAGTGCGCATGGGCTCCCATCAGAGGTGCTGCCGTGGGCGAGTCTGGAGGTGACGGTCCCTCCGTTCGCTCTGCGTTCTGCTCCCGAGCAGAGACCCCGATCCGTCGGGAGCCCAAACCTCGCAGCCAGGGGGACTGGCTACCTGCAGGATGAGTGCGTTGCCATGGAAACCACCTACGGGGAGTGCAGATGTCTGCTGTGGTGGCATCCGTCACTGCTGAGCCGACAAATCACCCCTGAGTTCCTGTCACCAGGAGCATGTCACCCAATCATCACCTGGACAGCCAGGGCACCGGGGACCGGCAGGTGGACAGCCCCCCCAGTGTTTTCCTTTATTAACCCATTTTCAAGGTAACCAGTGTCTTCCTCGGAATCCTCCAGAAGTGACCGAGGTGTCTGATCCTGAACGCATGGCCCCAAGCCAGAGAGAACCTCTCCAGTCTGTCGGCCACGTTGTCCCCTCTGTGGCGGGCCCCCTCTCCCTGGCTCCCAAGTCCAGCATGGGTGTTGGCACCCCCATTGCCAGCGGACCGGCCCCTGTAGAGGGAAATGACATTTAGGGACCAGAGCGAGCACTCGCTGTGTCCCCTGAAATGGCCGATCATCACTTCTTGGCATTTTTACTGGTCAACTTAGGAGACATCGAGGCCACCGAGGCCTAGGGATTCACCCAGTGGGCACTCGAGGACCACAGGTAGGGAGCAGGTGGGGCGCGGGCCGGGGAGCAGGCCGGACAGTGTGGGCAGCCCGCGGAGAGCGTGGTGGCGTATGAGTGCGTGGGAGGCAGGTGCCGAGGGGCCGAAGGGCGAGTGTGCGCCAGAGTCGGACCCGTCTGGTCCGGGGGCTCCCCAAGCGCCCTGCCCGCCCACACCACAGATGGCACACGCACGCCCAGACCCCTAGCCTGTCCTGCTCCTTCACGTGCTCACCCCTCCTGTCCCCTGACACCCTTTCAACACCTTTCCTGACCGGCCTTCGTCCGGTCAGGCCCAGAGTCTGTCCACGGGCCTCTGGACGTGACCTGACCCCAACGCCTGTGGAGCCGGCAGGAAGTCCTCGGGCGCCTGGCCCAGGCTGTTTGCCCGCCTCCAAGCAAACCGTGCCCCAGGCGCCCCAACAAGGCCAGGCCCCCGCCCCCGGCGGCCGTTGCTCCGTGTGCCTAGGGCTCCTGGGCGGAGGGGGCCCAGAGTCCAAGGAGAAAGTGTGGTTTGCGGGACGAAGCGAATAAACGTGGCATAACCACTCGAGAGTGGCCAGAAGGGACGAGGAGAAGTGAGCACACTCTTAACACTCAGTGTCTTCTCCGAGCAGCCCTTCCCGTGGCTCTGAAGGACACGGAGGGCGGCCAGGCCTGAGCGCCCCCAGGAGATGCTGTCCTCAGAGACAGAGATGGGGTCCGCCGGGCCCCCACGCACCGTGCGGCCGCCTCTCCACCCCGGGCCCGGCCCGACCCCATGGCCTGAGGCGCCTGCGGCGGGCCCGGTTGGCCCGGGAGGGCCTGTGCCCAGAGCCCGTGGGCCCGCGCGGCTCTGACCAGGGCTTCGCGCGAGGACAGGCAGCCCCGAGCGTCCCGCGTTTGTTCATTTTGTCACCTGCGCCTCAGACCAGGCTTCACCTCGGGGCTGAGCGCACGTGTTGGCATAAATCCCTGTAGAGACGATCTGCACAAATGCAAACCGACACGGCGGGGGAGCCGGCCGGTTGCCACGGCAACGGGAGAGCGGGCCTTCATTCCGCTCTGCGAGCCAGGAGGCGGCCGGCCGCACGGCCCCGTTCTCCCCAGACGGTTCTAGACGCCAGAGGTGCAGACAGAACCGGTCCTCGGCGCAGGTCTGGGCGTGGGGAGCCAGGTCCCCCCTCCATGAGGTGTGCCCGCGGCTACCAGCCCTGTGCGGGGCCCGAGCAGGTCCAGCTGCCCCCGGGGCACAGATCAGGTGGCACCCCGCTCCGCCCGAGCGACTTGGCGAGGAAAGGGCATCGCCGAAGGGAAGACTTGGAGGCTCTGAGCAGAGGCCAGGGCCCTGGCAGCCCCGCGGGCGGAGTGGCCTGTCCTGTGGGCGCAGACCCGCACCTGCCGTGTGAAGGCCTTTGGCGGGGAGTCCTGAACCCGCACAACGTGCCGAAAAGCTGCCCTCCCAGGGGGGCGCGGAGACCCCGGCCGCTGGAGACGCCGTCTCCCGGGACGGAGCGGCCCTCTGATGCGGGTCAAACCGCAGACTGCTCAGTTGCGGGAGGGGCTCCCGGCGCCGTGGCGGGGCCTGTGTCTAATGGACTTTTATTTTCCAGACGACGACTCCGTGCGTCAGGAAGTCGGGCGGGCGAGGACACCAAAACTCCATGTCCACGGCAGGGCACGGGCGGGAGGCGCCTGAGGCTGGTCTCGCTGGGCGCGGCCCCATCACGCAGCACGGCGCCTGGTCTCCGAAACGCGGCCACGGCCACCGGGGTCCCCCAAGCTCTCTGAGCTAAGGCTGTTGCCCTGCGGGGCCTAGACGACCTGAGGCTCACTGGCCCGGCGGTCACCCTAATGCACAGGCCGGCCCACCGCGCCCCGGGCCTGCTGCCCTGCCCGCCAGGCGACACCAGAGGGGCTCCGCAGAGCAGCCGCAGGGGGCAGGGTGGCCTGAGAACCATCCGACCATCCATGCCTCGGCTTCCTGGCCCCACAGCCGTGCTGCGCCGCGCGGCGTGCAGAGTGCCACCGGCCACGTGGGCTTGTGCAGGAGGCCCACGGCTCCCCAGTCCCCCGCCAGGCCCAGGCACCCAGGTCTGCAGCAGACGCCCCTCCGTGTCAGCTCCCGGTCCTGGGCACTGGGGCCACGGCTGAGGGGGGGCTGGAGGCGGCGTGAGTGGCGGTGGCTGGACAAAGTCAGAAGCCCACGGATGTGGTTCCCGGGACAGCCCTCGCATGCAGCAGCACAGCCAGCTCTTCCCGAGGGACACCCACCTCACCCAGGTCACTGCTGTGGTTCAGGGTGCCAGCCACCACTGGGTCCAGCCCATAAAGTGCAGGGTCAGCAGGGTTGTGGCCGGCCAGGACCGTCTGCCATCGGTCCCCCCAGAAGGTGCCCCAAAGCACCAAGGACCCTCTGTGCACCCCGCAGACCCCAAGGGAGTCTGGGATTTGCGAGGACAGGCCCTTCCGAGAATACAGGCCTGGCCCCGGCATGCGGGATGGCACTGAGGCCCAGGCCAGCCCCAGCCCCTCCGCCTCCACCCACACCTCTGTCGGTCTCCCGGGAGCCGGTCCCCACGGGGTTTGGGAAGCCCCGGTTCAGGGCACAGCTGCGCTCTAAGGCCAGGGCAGGTCACTGGCTTTCCGGGGCAGGGCACGGGGACAGCACACAAGGCTGTGCACAGAGCAAGGAGACGCCGGTGAGGGCAGAGGCCGGGCTGCCACACTGACCCTCCTCCGAGCCCCTCCCGCCGCCCTGGTGGGGCGTCCACGCCTGTCTTTCTGTTATCTCTGGGCTGGGAGACCATAGGGCTGCAAGGGCTTGACCTAAGTTCACCTGCACCCCATGCCTGGACAGTCTTGCTGGAGGGAGCTACAGGTGGGCAGGATGGCAGGGCACACGTGCTGTGGAGCCCACCCCAGCCTGGGGCGACTGGGCAGATACCCCTATCCAGGGTGGGTCCTCCTCCCTCCCTGTCCCTGTAGCCCAGGACCCCTGGCTGTGTCCCAGGGAGCTCTGAGGCCGCCCTCCAGGCCTGGGGAGCAGCTGGGAGCCCAGGGTGGGTCTCAGCCAGCTCTGACCCCCAGCCCTGGGAAGCTGGAGCACCACCTCACCCCTGGGGTTCATGCTGTCATCCAGGTTCAGACTCCTCGCAGTGTCCCACAGAGGCTGTTGGGGACACCTCGCTCAGAGACCGAGGAAGCCAGAGCTGCGTCTCATTCCTAACGACACCTCCAGTGGTACAGGCCCAGGCCCCTCAGGCTCCGGGGACAGCAGGGACCTGGGGACTGCAGAGCAGGTTCCGGCGTCACAGCCTTTGACACTGAAGGAAAGAGCGAGGTCTCCCCCGGGGCCATGGGAGAGGCGCCGGCCAGGCAGTGAGCGCCTGAGCACAGGGCTGGGGTCCCCAGGGTCCACCCAGCTGCAGGCGGGCCCCGCCTCCTCCCCTCCGCCCCACCCCTGCACCCAGGCTCCAAGGGCTGTCTGGGGTGGGGGCTGGGACCTGGGGGGGGCAGGGGACCGATGGGGCTGGTCGAGCAGGCCACGCGAGCACAGAGGCAGGTGGCCCTGCTGACTCACGCCGAGAGGGTCGCAGCGTGGGCTCGCTCCCTGCGCTCGCTCCCTGCGCTCGCGCTCGGGGCCGTGACGGTGCCCCCTCCGTCAGCGCCCCTGCCCACACTTCTGTTCTCCAGCCTCAGGGACCGGGCATCCCTTTAAGAACAAAGTCAAACCAGCAGCTCCGCTCCCGCCTCCCCCTCGCGCGGCCGGGCCGGACCCGCGTCCGGCAGCCCGGCGGGTGTCTCTTTAAATCCGCTCTGCGGCGTGATGGGCGCGGGAAGAACCATTCCCAGCCTGCGCAGGGAGCCCGCCGCCGCCGCCGCCGCCCCCACCCCCGCGGCTCGGCGCCGCTTCCCGCCGGCCCCGGCCCCGCTGTCGCCCTCGGAGGCAGGCGCCCGGGCGGCGGCGGGCAGCCCTCGCGGGGCGCTGGGAGCCGCCGGCTGAGGACGGGCTCTGCCTCCCCCGGGCCGCAGCCTGCAATCTGTTGATCCCTCCGCTCGCTCGCTCGCCCAGCCCCGGGCCCCGCTCGCTCGGGATGGAGAGCCGCTGCCCGGAGCGGGGGCCCCGCCGCGCCCCGCCGGCCAGAGGACGCGCTGCGCCGCGGCCGCCCAAATAGGTGAGAAGTTGGGCCCGGCTCCAGGGGTCTGCGTGGCGGGGGCGGGGGGCGCGGTCGGAGCCGCGGCTGCAGCGTCCGGTCACCGGTCGTCACCGGTCGCCGCCGGCTGGGGCGAGGCGGATCCGCTGCTGGGAATGAGGGCTCTGAGCAGGTCGGGGTCAAGCCGAGGGCAGGCGGCCGCGGCTGTGCGGGGGTCGCCGGCCGCATCCGGGGGCGGTCGGGTTCGTGAGCCCGAGACCGGGACCGACAGGCATTTCCAGGCTCCGTGCGCGGGGCTGGAGGCTGTGGCCTCCTGTGGGGTGACAGGCGAGCGGCTGGCTCCCAGGGGCCGTGCGGCTGCCGCTGCGTCCGCCCTGAAGCCCGGTCGTCCGGGACCTCTGCGAGCCCGGCCACGCAGCCCGAGCCAGGCAGCCCACCGGGCTGGCCGGGCCGAGAGCAGCCGAGGTGGGGCAGCCTTCGGGGCCATGGGGGTGGCGGCAGCGGCAGGACCCGGCCCTGACCAGCCCCCGTGTTCGCAGGTGGACGCAGCCTCTGCGCCCTCGCCCCTCTCACGGTCGGCCTGAGGCCCGGGGCCCGACCCTGTGGCCGTTGCGGACCGCGACCTCTGGACAGCCATGGAGTCTGGCGGGGAGAAAGGCGCAACATAGGTGGCTGCCGGGGACGCCATCTCCATCCACCCCACGCCCGCCCTTCGTGACCTCGCAGCGCCCATGGTGAGTCCAGGCCGAGAGCGGCCGCCCCGCTCGTGGAGGCCCGGGCGGAAAAGCGAGCGGTCGCGGTCAGCCGGCGGGCAGCAGGCCGTGCCGCTCCTCGGGTGCAGGGCCGGAGCCTGGAGACGCGGGCCTCCGGGCCGGCCGGCTGGCGGCTCCTGCTGCGTGGGCCATGCTAATCAGTCGTGAATCGCTCGTCGTGGAGGGCACGTGGCCTGGCGCCCCCGCCCCAGGTTGGAGCCAGGACCTGCGACACCTTCTCTGGCCTCAGTCCAGCAGGATCCATCACTCTCCAGCCCTATGCCCGGCCCACAGCCCTCCCGCGGCAGGCTTGCCAGTGCCCCTGCCCCTCAAAAGTCGGCGGGGCCGCAGGGGGCTGGGGGTGGGCTCCGGCAGCATGGGCAGCAAGTGCGGGGAGGACGCCGCTCTCACCGGAAAGCGGTGACAGCTGCTGTCGGCAGCAACGGGGCGCGGGGGGCTGCCGCCGGCCGGGGCTCCGGGAGCGTGAGGGCAGAGTCAATAATGCTTTGTGAGTGTTCGTGAGGGACAGCGGCAGGGCGCGTGCGGGGAATGCTGATGGCGCGGGAAGGGCAGGTGCGGGCCGGCCGCCGGCTCGGTGAGGAGTGGTCTGAGTCGGTCGTTCATCTTCTCCTTGATGACGAGTGTGCAGACGAGACAGACGCGCTCTGCCCGCACGCGGCATCACTCGCAGGGAGGCCCGCGCCTTGGAGGCCGGGGGGGGTCGGGGGGGATGCCAGCAAGCTGTTGCTCAGACACCTGGGCACAGGCTGCTCACCGGTGGGCAGAGCAGCCTGGCCCGGCCCAGCTTTCCGAGGAGGACACCTGTTGACAGCAGGTGCCACACCCAAAGTGGCCGAGGCCTCCAGGTGGCAGCTTTTGAAGATTTTCACTCTCAAAGTTGAATCCTTGTTCGCAAGCGGAAGCTACCATCGGCGACCGGGGTGGGGGGGACGGGGGGCGGGGGCCTGAGCCGAGAGGCGCTGCAGGTGGCAGGGCCAGCACGGCCCTCCAGGGCCCACAGGGCCCCCAGCCGCCCCGTCTTCCGCTCCTTGTGTCTGACCCGTCGGCCTTTCTGCACAGACTGGTGTCGGGCTCCCCGAAACCGAGCAGCACCCCGCGCCATCTGCTCGGCGCCCCTCCCACGCCCTCCCCCTCCGCTTCAGGGGACTAGTCTGCACAGCGCCACCCTGGCCCCAGCGTGCTGGCCCGTCCAGGACCAGGTGACCCTTGCTCGAGAGCTCGGATGGCAAGTTTGTTGTTTTTATTCTTAATGACCTTCGGCAGGAGCGTTTCCGAAAGGAGCTGCGCACGCCCGGCCTCACTTGGGCTCCAGTCCCGCCGCGAGAACCTTCCCGCACCTTCCCGCCGGTCTGAGTCTGCAGCGCAGACACCGGGCAGCTGTACCCGGTCCGCCCGGGGAGGCGGGCAGGGAAGCCTGGAGCCCCGGCCAGAGGGCAGCCCCGTGGTCAGCACGTGAGGTGGCGGGCCCTGGGGAGGAGTCTGCGGCCCCGCACTGACCCGCAGCTGCGCCGTGTCCGCCGGCTGCAGCGGGCTCGCCAGCCCGAGCCAGGCCCCTGCGTGTGCTCCTGTCAGCCTCGGCGCCGGCCCGCGTCCGGCAGCCCAGCCTCCGGGGTCTGCAGCCCAGGCCGCCAGCCCCGTGACCCTGGCCACGGCTGGTGCAGTCAGGGCTCAGATGTTGGGGGGTGCCGGGGTGCACCATGCTTCGCGTCCCGCGGTCCTGTGACCCTCACACTCGGCTGGGGGAACGGAGAGAGCAGAGGGGCAGGTTTGGCACGCAGACGTCGCCCAAACTGCTGCCCCTTCTGTTCCTCCTCAAAGCAGAGTCCGTGGCCTGACTGAGAGCCTGACCGCGGGCCATGCGGTCCCTGGGAGGGAGGCAGCCCGGGCGGCACAGACGGTGCGGCCGGCCGGGAGGGGACCACAGAGGGAGGCCTGCTCTGGGGTGTGGCCTCCCCATCTCCCCGAAGCCGCAGCATCCACTCCGTGGTCACCGATGTGCAGTCCCCAGTGGCACAAAAACCGCGCGGTGGCCTCGCTTTAGGGCGGCCGGGCCTGGAGGGTGCCAGCGCCGGCAGGGCAGGGGCTCTTGTGGAGACCCCAGCAGAGTCCCCGCGCACTTCGGGCTCGGGGTCACGGGAGTGTCGTCGGCCGCACCTGCAGAGGCCCGAGGCCAGGACGGGGCGAGAGGCCAGGCCTGCCCGGCCGTGCCTGGAGCAGAGACAGACACGGCGTGCTCGGCACACCCCCTCCCCCCCAGAGAAGCACCCCACATTCAGAGAGCAGCGGGGGAACTAAACCTCCAGAGACCGGGCAGGCGCGGGGTGGGGACTGCGAAGCCTGGGGCCACAGGGGCAAGGCAGAGCCGGGTCACGGCAAGCCGGGCGGGCGTCTGGAGGCCCAGAGGGTGGGACCCGCGGACCTGGGCCCAGAGCCGGGGGGGCACGCAGTGGGGGCCCCCACGCCAACCCACCGCGGAGGCCGCGTGCCTAAGGGACGGCGCTGTGGCTGCGGACGCCTCAGTCAGCGAGTTCTTCGCTGCCTCCAGCTCAGGCTGACGTCGAACCAGTCAACTCTGTAAAACCTGCCTTACCCCAGACACGGGGCGTGTCGCCCCAACGTGTCCCCTTAGCGAGGACAAGTTAAGCGCCTAAGCCGGGCCTGGAAGGAACCCGCCGAGACTCCCTCCCTCCGTGCTCTCTGCGAAGGCCCCGTCAGCAGCCCACCCGCCCGCCCCTCCGGAAAAACCGCGACGAGCTATGTAAATGTAACATTCAATTAGGGTAATCCGCGCTCGCTGAATAAATTACTTCTCTTTTGCCTCTGCCTTTCCCCCGGGAACACTGATGAAAGGTTGACAGATCAATAAGGAGCAATTATCATTAAAAAGGCGACCAGGGACATCGGGCGCTAATGAAATCAGTCTTGGTGGGTTCAGAGCCGGGAGGAAGGGCGACCCAAGTGCCCCGGCCGCCCGCAGGCCCAGCCCGCCTGCCCCCGGCACAGCAGGGCACGGCGCGATGGCCAGCAAGTCCGCCTGGCAGGGGCCCCGCGGGGCCGCAGGCCTGGGCCCCTCGTCCTGCCCCCGCCCCGTGCCCCAGCCCGTCTGCCGCGAGGCCCCAGCCCCTCCGCTGTCGCGGGTCCTGGGCTGCCGCTGGCCGTCGGAGAGGCCGGTCTGGCCGCGTGGACCCCGGACCTGGCAGCCGCGAGGACTCGCTCCCGATGCCTGCAAAGCAGGTCCTCCCAAGACGAACTTGCCACGTGTGAACTTTGAAATGTGACGTGCATCTCCATTCGCATCACCCACTCTGAATTTTAAATGTCACCTCCAGCCATGTAGACGGGCGCTTCTGGTAGCTGATTTGGAGAGAGAGAAAGCTGGGGGGCCAGAGGCAGCTGGATTTTTCCCTCGGAACGTGCACGGTGGGCGTCGCTCTGGGGGTCGGAGGCCCCCTCGCTGCTTCCCCACCCGCAGGCCTCAAACGGGGCCTCGGAGGAGGAGAGGGTGGAGCCCGGAAACGGGGCGACCCCCGGAGCCACCCTCCTGGGAAACGCCTGCCCGGAACCGCCGCTCTGAGCTGCGCGCCCGCAGCGGCCTCCTGCACCGTCCCGTTTCGCTTGACATGGGGAGCCCGAGTGTGTGGATGAAAACCGACGGTGAGATGCGTTGGGACGTACACTCTGCCGGGTCCTGGGCACCCGACTGCAGGTGTCAGGGCGTGGCTGCCGCACAGCCTCGCCACGCGTGGCCTGGTGGACGCCACTGCCCGGTGCCCGTCCCCACCAGGTCTCAGCGGTCGGACATCGGCACGAAGGGGGAGCTTTGGGGGGCAGTCCAGGTCCCTGCAGTCCACACCACACTGACAGGGCCCCTGAGAGAGTCCGTGAAGGGACACGGGTCCCCAGAGGGGCGGACCCCCACCCCCGGCCATTCAGCAGGAGGACGAGGTCACTGGGCCTGATAGAAGCAGGGACAGAGCTGGACGCAGGGTGGACGCTACGGCCGGTGAAGACCACGGGGCTGGAGGCCTGGGCTGTGTGGAGGGTGCCAGGCCGCTGGAGGCCCCGGGTTGCCGTCACGGGGGGAAGAACCGCGGATTCCCGTGGAAAGAACCACCTGGGGACATCGCCGGTGCCCAGGCGGTCCCCACCTGCCAGCAGCAACCTCGCGGAAGAAGCGGCGAGTGAAAAGATAACTCGGGATCAGGAGTTAACCGAGAAGAGTGGCTTTTCGGGACTTCTGCAACGATTTGCATTCGGCAGGAAGCGTGACGAACGTAGGATAAGCTTAGAACTGTCGGGGCCACCAGGGTCCCCTTCCTGCCATCGCTCGACAGCAGGCGATCCTGGAGTCAGGGTGCCGAGTCAGGGTGCGCGAGGGCTTCCGGCAGCCCGGGGAGCCGCGGGCGAAGGCCCCGGGGACGGCGCTGTCCCGGGACTTTCCAACTCAGCCCCTCGCTCTCGTCTCTTCTTCTCCAACGGGCAGTTCTGTCCCTTGTCACACATGCCTGTCCCCACACGGGCGAAGGGTCCTCGTTGCAGGACAGAGGGCCCGGCTGCTGACCGCCAGCCCTCGATGAGGTGTGGGTATGAGACCGAACGGCTTCCTCAGTCAGCCGGGGCCAGGCCTGCGGGGCGCGGGATGCGGGACCCCCCAGGCCCACGTGGACAGCCTTCCCAGTCACCTGGAGCAGGCGGGACCTCCGGGTGTCCTGCGATCGCACCGCCGCTGTGCTGTCCCCGTCGCCCAGAGGCTGGCATCGCCTGGCTGCCTTCCTCCTGAGCTCGTGATTCAGTGGGACCTCGGGCTGCCGGAGCCCGCCTGGTCCAGATCGGGAGCCTGCTCGTCGGGCACGTCCACACCTGCCCTGCAGAGTTCCCAGTCGGTACAGTCAGGCCCGAGGCCTGGGGCCACCAGGTGCCCAGCCTGCCGAGTCACGGCTCCCCTCCCTTGGTCACATACGGTCATCTACTTACTCCAGACCAGGGCGCTATTTGTGGCCTCAGTTCTTGGCCAGGTCCCCTGTCCGTCACACCGTGAGGCAGCCCCCCCGGCGTCAGGGACTCTTAGGCAGAGGCCTCTCCGCAGTTACGGCAGTAGCCAGGGGAGCCTGGTCACCAGGGAGAGCCATGGGGTGGGACTGTCCGTGCCCCGGGAGGGCACCCCGCTGAGCAGACTCACTGGGGCACGAGCATGCGCCCGGTCAGGCCGCCGGCCATGGGGAGTGTCCGCTCCGCCGGGACTGAGCCGGGCTCCCCCATTCAGAAACGCCCGGCAACGTGCAGGGGCGAGGCAGGGCCCGGAGAATCGGGCTCTGCCACATGCAGGCTCGGCCCCCCCACGCGGCTCCTCTGTTCCCTGCAGGATCTGAAGACCGTCCTCTCCCTGCCCCAGCACCCAGGGGAGTTCCTGCACCCCGTGGTGTACGCCTGCACCGCCGTCATGCTGCTGTGCCTCCTCGCCTCCGTCGTCACCTACCTCGTGCACCAGAGGTGAGGCCCCGCTGCGGCCGAGGCTTCGGCTTTTGCCACCAACGCAAACCCTAAAGTGGGGTCTACCCTCGGGGAAGGGACAAGAAGGCCCTGGAGGGCACTTCGCACATTGCAGGGGGGCCCCGGGGGCGGCCGAGCATCGGGGACGCGGTGCTCCCACCCCGGGCCTCCGCGGAGCCATGGCGCAGAGTCAGGTTGGGCACCTGGAGGCCCATCTCTGGGAAGGGTCAGGGCGACCGGCGGATCTGGATGCCTTTTTCCCAGGGGGCAGGGGCGGAGGGGTGGTCTAGCCGGCTCTCTACTAGCCGGCTCTCTACTGACCTGGTTTCCTGGCCACCTCTGCCTGGGAGTGGGGAGAGGGCCGGGCGCGTCCCCACCCCTGGGAAGGGTGAGGAGGGCTCCTGGTCACGGTCAGGGTCTAGCCCCAGTCCAGGTTATGGGCAAAGCTGAGGCCGTGGCCGGAACCGTGCTCGAGGGAGGAGGCTTGGGTGCGGCAGGGCCAGTCACAGCTGGCTGCAAGCGTGGGCCGGGCGGTCTCAGTCATGGCCGAGGCCTGGGCACGGAGCGGTCACAGCCGAGTCCGGGTCCAGGCGTGTGAGCAGGGCCTCCTCGTGGTCGGCCGGTCACAGCTTCCTCTCGGGGTGTCAGACGCCTGCCGGCTCAGAGAGGGAAGAGCTGCACCCGGGGCCCAGGACTCCCGCCCCCTCCGCCCCGTGACCAGGCAGGGCCTGGCATCCTCGCCCGGCGTCAGCCAGGCTGTCCGAGGTTGCTCAGAAGCCGCCTCGCCCCCACGCAGGGGTCCAGGGCGAGTTCACTCCGACCCCCGGGCCACGCGCCGCCCCCTCAGCCAGGTCCTTCGGGGTCCGGCCCAGCCTGGCTGGTGCCGCGGTCCTCAGCCCGGTTCCCACGCCCACGCCGCGCTGAGGCGCCGGCTCCAAGGTGACATCCGCGTTCCCCACAGCGCCATCCGCATCAGCCGCCGGGGCCGGCACGCACTGCTGAACCTCTGCCTCCACGCGGCCCTGACCTTCACGGTGTTCGCCGGCGGCATCAACCGCACCGAGTACCCGACGCTGTGCCAGGCGGTGAGTGCTGTCGCTTCCTTCACGTTGCTGCAAAGTGACAGGGTTTGTCGACGCTCCCCGCGGGGGGGGCGCGGGCAGTTGTCGGCCGGTCGCCGCTCGGACTCGCCCGTGAGTGGCCAGGCCCCGGCCCCCGTGCTGCGCCTGCTGCTCTGCTCAGCGTCCGTTCACCTACGGAATCTGCTCTTCGGCCGGGCCAGCTTCCTCCGGGGCCTACGGTGGCACGCTCACTGGAGGCGCGCTGTCCGGGCTTCAAGGGCAGGGTCGCGCCCTCCCTCTCCCACGGAGACCGGAGGGGCAGGAGTGCAGGACGGGGCCAGTTGGAACCCGCAGACGCCGACGCCCGGACTCCGAATCCGGCAGCGGGGCCGTGAGCAGCCGGCAGCCAGGAAGCCCAGGCCCCGAGACACGCGCAGGGCCCCGGAGGACCGCGCCCTGTCCCTGTCGGGCGATGGGGGCAGCAGACACACTACCTCAGCTCCCACAGCGCTCGGAGAGGCCCTTCCACCAACCAGGAGCCCAGAAGAGGAGGCCGTCCCTGGCCCCTCCATGCCCCGCTGCCCGGCCCACGTTCAGGTCCCGGCTCACCTCCAGGCGGACAGTCACCCCACGTGGACGTGCAGGTGGACAGTCACCCCAGATGGGCAGTCTCCACGTGGAGAGCCACTCCAGGAGGACGGTCGCCCCAGCCCCCCGGTGCGAGGGTGAGCGCTGCCCACAGACCTCAGAGCCCCTGCTGGGCCGCCTCACCCGTTGCTGGGGCCTGAGCGGAGTCAGAGGCCGAGGGGGGGCGAACGCTCCGCCCGCTGGTCGCAGGCCGCGGCCTTGGCCTCCTGCCCCTGGGCTCGGCCCCCTGGCTCCCAGCCGGACCCTCAGACCTCGCGCCTCCGCAGCCCGCAGGGCCACCCGAGCCCGCTGGACCCACCCTGACCAGCCACCGCAGCCACCACCTGGTGCCAGACGCAGACCCCTCCGCCACCCTCCCCCGTCCAGGCTGCTGGAGAAGAGGGCCGAGCGCCAGGTGGCAGAGAGGACGAGTGGTTGTTATGGCAACGAAACCGACCGCGCGCCTCGTTCAAGCTCTGACCTCACGGGCACGGACGGGCGCCGCCTCCCGCAACACGCGCGCGGGCCAGCACCGGGCCAGCGGGCGGCGGGCCGGGCCGGCCAAAGCCGCGCCGTCCTGCCGCCTCCCCCAGCGGCCGGCCTCCTGCTGCTGACCCCTGAGGCCGCAGGCGGCCAGCGGCCTGGGTGAGGCCGCAGCCGCCCCGCCTTGCGCCGCCAGGCTCCAGAGCTCCCTGCCCTCCCGGCCCGGCCACTTCCCCCCCGCCCCCCAGGGCCCGCTCCTCCCGAGGACGCGTCTCTCACTGTCGCTATCTGTACGGACGGACACGACAGCCACACCGCTGGCCCCTGGAGAGAGAGTCAGGCCGTCCTCCCGTCCAGGGCCCTGCACGTCCAGCGCAGATGCCCCTCGGTGCCGGGGCCCTCCCCTGCCGGCCAGGTGGGGCGAGGCCGAGTGCTCGGGGCAGAGCGCAGGGCCGCGGCGCCCGGGCCGGGCGAGGAAACGGCTGGACGGCCACCGCAGCAGCTGGTCCAAGCCCTAACCGCAGGCGACACTGACCGCAGGGCGCAGCCTTGAGTGTCCGGCCAGAGGGTCTTCATCTCACAGGCAGCGGGGACAACGCCGGCGCCTGGCAGACCCCGCTGCGCCCTCAGTGGGCACCTGTGTATGTGGGGGTGTCCTCCCTGCGGCTCCCGGGTCCACACTCGGGCTACGCCGCCCGCAGGGACCCCTGCACGGGCGCTGCGTGTGGGATGCTGTGCGTGTGGCTCAGGGACACCACCCAGCGCCCGTGGGCCACGCCCAGGGCCGCCCGCCCCCCACCCCCTGCGGGGAGCAAACTTCTGTGAAGCGTGGAGTCGCCGGACCGAAGAGCCCGGTGTCCTCCTGCGCCTCGGTTCCTGCTGAGCGGCGCCCTGAGGATGCCAGGGTGCGGCAGGGCGCGGGCCTGCCCTTGGCGTGGACTGGGGCCGGCTGACCTGCCTGTCCCCTGCCAGGTGGGCATCGTGCTGCACTACTCCACACTGTCCACCATGCTGTGGATCGCAGTGACCGCCAGGAACATCTACCAGCAGGTGACCAAGAAGGCCCCGCCGTGCCCGGGCGCAGACCAGCCGCCGTACGCCCAGCAGCCCCTGCTCAGGTACCCGACTCGGCCACCCCCACCCCAGGCCCCGAGAGCCGCAGCCGGACCCGCTGCCGGGGTCTCGGCAGAGACGCTCCCAGAGCGACTCGGGCGAGGACGATGAGACCCACACAGGTGGCCGGGGTGGGGCGGGGTGCTGGGGGCAGGGCGCTGGGGGGCAGGGTGCTGGGGGCGGGGCCGGGTGCTGAGGACGGGGTGCTGGGGGGCAGGGGCGGGGCTGGATGCCGGGGGACTGTGTCGGGTGGGGGCAGCGTGCTCAGCACCGCAGCCATGCGGGCAGGCTGGGGGAGCCAGTGTACCCCGCAGCGCTGTGAGCCCCGCACCGTGGGGGGCCTTGGTAGAGACACCGAGGGGGTCCGCGTGGCCCAGTCCTGGCTCCCTGATCCGAGGTGCCCGCTCGTTCCCGGGGGAACAGGCGGCTTGCGCGCTGATTCCAGGGTGACCCTAGCCTGCGGGGGACACCAGGTTTGGGAGGCGCCCCCGCCCCGGCCAGTCCCGGGACTCCCTTGGGCCGGAGGCTGCGGTGGGGGGGCAGGTGGACAGAGGCACTGTGGTCTGTGGGGGTCCCCGTGACGGCAGCCGCTGCCACCGCGGGCTGTGGGCACCAGCCGTCAGGATGCCGCGGGGGCTGCTCGGGGAAGGGGCGGCTCCGGGGGCCGAGGGCCCCTGCCCCCCAGGAGGGCCGCACGGGGGTCTCTCGAGAGCCCGGGAAGTCCGAGCCCGTTCCAGGGCCGGGCCGAGGCCGCAGACGGTGCGGCCTGAGGTCTCAGCGCGGCTCCTCCCTGCGCGCGCGGCCGGCGCATGGAGCAGCTTTTCCCGTCCATTCACTTTCAGACGTTCTGGGTCCTTCTGTCCTGAATGTCCCCGCACAGACAGCGTTCACACCCCGTGCTTCCTGCTGTCGGTGGGGACTTCTGACGGTCTCTGCCCGGGGGTGTGCAGTCCACTGACATGCAGTGAGGTTTTTGTTGGTGTGAGGTCTCCATTTCGCCGTCGGTCTTCTGCTTCACTTTTTCTTCTTCTTCTTTCTTTTTTCCTTCTGCTCTTCCTTTTCTTTTTATTTCCTTCTTTGGGGCTATTTTAATATTTTTAAACATTTTATTTTCATCTATCTGTTAGCTTTTCGCCTGTTCACCGTTCTGTTGTTGCTTCGGGCACTCAGCCCCTCGGCGTTTTTACAGTCTATTTCGTGTGAAAATGCTACTATTCCCGTGCAATGCATTCGGAGGCCGCAGCTCCACGGGACCACCTCCCCTCCTGCCGCCCTCGTGCTGCAGGCGCCACACGTCCCGCCCCTGGACGTGTCGCGCTCCCGGGGCGAGCTGGTACGCTCTCCTGAAGCAGTCGCACGCGTTTTAGAGAAGTTTCGGGAAACGGGCTGTTCGACTGACCCTAACGTTCCGCTTTCCGGTGCCCTGCCTTCTTCCGACTGTCCACCAGCCCGAAGGGCTCCTTTTAGCGTTTCTGGACGTGCACGTCAGCTGACGGCAGGTCCTCGGCCTCCGTGTTGGTCAGAACCTGCCTTTATTGCTCCTTCACTCCGAAAGCCGCCTTCTCTGAGGATAGACTGTTGGGGGCAGAGTGTCCAGGGCTCACCGAAGTGACCGTAGGCAGGACCTTGCTGCTCCCACCCCACCCACGCACCTGGGACCCGTGTCCTTCTTCTCCATGGTGACGCGGCACTGGGGCCCGGCCAGGGCCAGCTCTGCAGGGCCACAGCAGCCAGCGAGCTGGGAGTGCGGGGAGAGCAAGAGGACAGCGTGCGGGGCGCGGAGGGGAGGGCGGGAGGAGAGGCCGGCCCCCACAGCGGCTCCCTGGTCAGCTGAGCTGGTGCTGCCTGTGCCGGCCGCTGCTGGCCAGGCCCCCTGGGCCACGCCTTCGTCCTTCGCCCCAAGGGCAGCTCTGTCCTGGGGGGCCCCAGCTGGATCCAAGGGCCTCCTGTGCCCGCAGGTTCTACCTCGTCAGTGGCGGGGTTCCTTTCGTCATCTGTGGGGTCACAGCTGCCACGAACATCAGGAACTACGGGACGGAGGACGAGGCCTCAGCATAGTGAGTACGGGTGCTGGGGGGGGCGGCTGGTGGTGGGCGATGCTCTGGCCCCCGGCCTCGCTGCGGGTGTCCAGGGGGCCCCTCTGCTCGTCACAGCCACTCCTAGACGACAGCCTGGACCGGCTGAGACCACATAGCACGGGAGTCCTGGGGCCCCCCCAGTGGCCACAGCAGGTGTCCAGGTGGTGACAGCTCAGCTAGGCTGACCCACTCCGACAGACTCGGTGTGCCCGGCCCCCCTGGCACCGGGGGTGGACTTCCCGGGAAGAGGCCGGGGGAGCGGCCACTGGGTCCGCCGGCTCTGGGGCCCCAGGACAGGCCCCGAGCCATCTCCTAACCCCTAAGGGTGTCAGCCCTCCCCCAGAGGGCGGCAGGGGCCCTCGCTCACCAGGTGAGTCTGCCTCAGTGGCCCTTCCCAGGCCAGACCTGACCCCGAGGCCACCTGTCAGCCGCGCCTGGCAGTGACTTCCATGGGCATCCCGGGGCCCAGGGGCGCAGAGTCCCCAGGGGCTCTCCCCCACAGCCGGCCCCTCCGGTCCTGGGGAAGCCTGTCTGACCCCCACGCTCACACCAGCCCTGCTGGGCTCAGGTCATGGCACGGCCCTCAGCAGGCCCTGGGGCCCACTGCACTGCGCCTCGCCCCAAGGGCCCTCACCAGCTCCTCCTCCTCCTTCAACCCCCCCCCCAAAAGGCCCAGCCTCACAGGACACGCTGGCCCTGTCCCCTCCAGGCCTCAGCCCTTCCTAGACCTGGCACCGGGCCCCCCCGGTCCTGCTTAGGAGGGAGAAAAGGCAGCAGGGGCGTGAGAACAGCAGCAGCGCGGACAGCATGCTGGACGCTGGCCTGGCCCGCCCGGCCCGCCGGCACCCCAGCACGCGTGCCCGCGACAGGGCGCAGCACTGCCATGCTGCCGGGGCCGGGTCTGTCCCGCACAGTGCTAGGGCCCCGCGCTGTGCTCGTGTCTGCCGCACGGGGCCCCGGTCACTGCGCACGACGTCCTCCCCCCAGTGAGTTCAGGGACACCGACGCCTCGGCCGGCCGGGCGCGGTGCCCGGTGTGACGCGCTGGCCGCTCTCCCCGCAGCTGCTGGATGGCCTGGGGGCCCAGCCTGGGCGCGTGCTACGGGCCGGCGGCCTTCATCGCCCTGGTCACCTGCGCGTACTTCCTGGGCACCCACGTCCAGCTGCGGCGTCACCCAGAGCGCAGGTACGAGCTCAGGGAGCGGCCGGAGGAGCAGCAGCGGCTGGCGGGGCTGGAGGCCGGCCGCAGCCCCCGGGCCGCCCGGGACGAGCCGCCCGCCTCGCTGCTGCAGAACGAGCACCCGCTCAAGGCCCAGCTGCGGGCCGCCGCCTTCACGCTGTTCCTGTTCGCGGCCACCTGGGCCTTCGGGGCCCTGGCCGTGTCGCAGGGCCACGTGCTGGACATGGTCTTCAGCTGCCTGTACGGCGCCTTCTGCGTGACGCTGGGGCTCTTCGTGCTCATCCACCACTGCGCCAAGCGGGACGACGTGTGGCACTGCTGGTGGCACTGCTGCCCCGCCCGCGGGGACGCCCACGCCCACCCCGCGCTGCACGCCAACGGGGACGCCCCGCGGCGCTCGCCCTGCCTCCAGGACTCGCCCCGCCCCGGCCAGCCCAGGGCCCTCGGCCACCCGCTGGCTGGCCACTGCACGGTGGCCGGCCTGCAGGCCACGCAGAGCCACGTCAGCTGCCTGTCGCCGGCCACGCCCTGCTGCGCCAAGATGCACTGCGAGCAGCTGGTGGAGGACACGGCCCACGCCCACGTGCACGCGGAGGGCGACCTGGGGCCCGGCCCGCACCTGCACGGGTGCCTGCAGGGCAGAACTAAGCCCCCCTACTTCAGCCGGCACCGGGCGGCCGCGGCCGAGCGGGAGTACGCCTACCACATCCCGTCCAGCCTGGACGGCAGCCTCCGCAGCTCACGCACGGACAGCCCCCCCAGCTCGCTCGAGGGCCCGGCCGGGCCGCGCGCGCTGGCCTGCTGCGCCCCGGGCGACCCCTTCCCCTTGGCCAGCCGGCCCGACAGCGCTGACGCCAGCCCCACGCTCTACGGCTGCCCCCCGCGGCCGGGCCGGGAGGCGGCCCGCGGCCCGGCCCACTTCGAGATGCTGCGGAGGACACAGTCCCTGCCTTCCGGCGGCCCCGGCCAGAACGGGCTCCTCCGGGGCGCCGTGCCGTACGGCGCCGACAGCACCGGCAACATCCGAACGGGACCCTGGAGGAACGAGACGACCGTGTAGCCGGCTCACCCACCCGCCCCGGACATGCTCCGCCGCGGAGCGGGGACTCTGCCGCCGGAGGGCAGCGGGTCGCCCAGCGACAGGCCCGCTGAGCCGCGGCCGGCCCCCCACGGACCCCTCGCTGTCAGGACTGTGCCGGGCCGCTGCCCCGGATCCTGCGGTCAGAGAGCCGCGCGCGCCACGGTCACCGCCCTCCAGCTCGATGCCCAGGGCCAGGGCGGCCCCTGCCAGGGAGCGGACATCCCTCCGGGGGGCGGTGGGCCGGCCACAGCAGGCGGCACCACCGCTTTCCAGGATTCGGGGTGCGCGCGCGTTGCTTCCTCCCGAGGGGCGGGGAGCCTGCCGGTCAGTGCAGCGCATCCCGGACCTGGGAGGCCACCACCGGCCCCCTGCTCCCTGTGTCTGAGTCACAGGGACCCACGTCCGCGCCTGCCCCTGGCCCCATCTCCGCCTTCGGGAGCCCGTCCCGCAGGCCTGAGGGCATCACAACACTGGGGCACACGCTCGGGCTCTGCGCCCCGCGGGGGGCAGCACTTGTAACCGAAGGCCTCAGGGAGCCAGCCCGGGTCTGGGGCCTGTGGCCCCCTGCGAGGACCCACGTCCTTGACACAGATGCGCCTCCAAAGCCAGCCGCGGGGACTGAGCCCCGCCCCAGCGCGGACGCCTGAGGGGCTGGCGCTCCCCCGAACACACGGGCACCGGCCTGATCAGGAGACGGAGGCGGCCCTGCGGCGGGCGGCGGCCACCGGGTCCCCACAGAGGCGAAGCCCAGACGTCGGAGGAGCGTGCCGAGCGTGTGAGCCGTTGCCTTTCCTCTCTGCCCCCGGAACTGCGACACACGTGCAGGCACACACAGGCACACACCACCCACGTGCACGTGCCACACGTGTGCGCCGCACTGTCACGTCCCACAGGCGCACACACACGCCGCGCCCTTACCTCCAGCACACGTGCGCCCGCACGTCACGCCCACGCACCACGCGAGCGCCCGGCACACCGCGCACACGCAGATCGGCGTGCCGTCCAGCCGTCCGAGAGCCGGTGCTCCGCGCTCTGCACGGCCACCGATGCTGTGACCTGCCGTGTGCTGCACTGTCCGGTCGGAAGGACATCACGGGGCACATCCTCCCTTGACACACCCGGGGGGAGCATCTCGGGGTGGCCCAGGGCTCACGCTCAGCATCTGAGCACAGGGAGCCTCACGTCTGTGTAAACGTGACGGTGACGGGACCCATCAGTGTCTGTACAAACTCTGCGTGTCCCCACGAGTCAGACGACCCCCGCGGTCCTCGTCCCTGTCACTGTCCAGCCTTCTCTCCTGCTTCTGTAGCCGCCGCGGGCCGGACCCCCCGCGCTGTGCCGTGTGCCCACCGCGGGCGCAGCCCAGCGAAATACAGCGTTTTACACCGTCCGCCCCCGTGAGGCCTGGTTCGTGGCGCCGTGTCTCCCGCCCTGAATGGGGGCGGGGGCACGTCGGCCTATGGCCCCCGCTCCTGCACCCGGGGCCTGGGGCCGCCCTTCCTGCCCCGGACAGCCCTGACGGAACAGCGTTCACCTCATTATTCAACCCGGAGGCGCCCCACACTGCGCGCTTCCTCACGGATTCGGCCTCCAGAGTCCACTTGGGACCAGTGCGGAGGCGGGTCCCCGGGCACGCAGAGCTTCGGGAAGGCGGTGGGACGGAGATCAGAGCCAGACACTGTCACTTCCCTCCCTTGTGCCGTGTGACCGCTGCACGTCAGAGCGTGCCGAGTGCGTGCGCGGGGCACGCATGGCCGCACGTGTGCTGGGTGTGAGTGTGGGCACTTACACGTGCGCGTCGTGTGTGCCCGCGTGAGAGGGCGTGTGCGAGGGTGGGACCGTGCCTGCACGTGTGCTGCTCCCGAGTGCACGCGCGGATGTGTCAGTGTGTGCGAGTGAGTGTGAGGGATGCGCGCGCGCCTGAGGTGCGTGGTGCGGCGGTGTGCGTGTGCGAGTGTGTCAGAGCGTGAGTGAGCGTGCCCACGCTGCCTCGACCCTCCGTGCGCTGCTGTGTCCGCCCCCGGCGGGAGGCTGGCGGTCACACAGGGACACTGCTCACACTGGGACGCTGTGACAGCTGCGACCCGCCTAGCGAGCTCGGAAACTTCTAGCCGGGGACGCTTCCCAGCCAGCCCTGAGCACCGTCTCGGTCTGCTGCCTCCGCCGGGGGGCAACCCCGCGTCTGCCCAGCGGGCCCCGGGCAGCCCGCTGGTGGGCGCAGCCGGCTCCGCTGCCCGCCGGGGCCCGGTGCTCGTTGGTCAGTCTGAGGACCCTCCACTGACTCGATTTCCCCAAGCAGCTGGGCAGCCTCCTCTGGTCGAGCCACCCTTGGGCCGCCGGCTGGCCGGGTCAGCACGGGGCCCACCCACCTGCCCTTGCCCCGTCGATCCACGTCCTCTGGCCAGGACTCTGGGACACGCAGACAGGCCAGAGAGCCCTGGACCCAGGAACCACCCTTGGGTCAAAGGTCAGCTCAGGACAGGGGTGCCGGGCTGTCAGGGCGAGGGCCCGGGGTCCCGTTCACCCAGGCCGCCACCCCGGGCTCCTGCGTCGTGCCGGGCTCAGTGCCTGTCGGCAGCCGCAGGAGGCCTGTCCTTTCCCTGGCTGAGGACCCTGAGCGGAGCAGCACACCCCGGCACGCGCCCCCACAGGCGCCCCCTCTGTCCCACTCGCCACCCCCGAGGCAGTGAGCGGCTGTGGGAGGCGGCGGGAGGAGGCGGTGCTCTCAGGCCTCAGGCCTGGGCACCCCTGCTCCTTCGCCTGGCAGTGTGGCCTGTCGGGTCCAAGACCAAAGGACGAGCCCGTGTGGGGGAGGCCTTGGGCCCGGATGGAGGCCGCTCTGCCTCTGCAGAGGGCAGCGTGCCCGAGGGGGGCACGAGGAAGCCGGCGGCAAACAGGCTCTGGGGGGCCCCGGGGGAGGCCAGCAGAAGGGCCAAGCTGGAAGGTCAAACCTGAGAGCTTGGGCCACGGGGAGGGTGGCCGGGGCAGGGAGAGGCGTGGTGACAGCCGCACCCCTCAGATGTGACCCGCGCCTGGGGGAGGAGGTCCATCTCCGCTGAGACAGCCCGCAGGCCTGGGGCTGGGGCCGCCAGAGTCTGCGCAGGGGCGTGGGGACGGCGCTTCCCCATCGTGAAGGGCCGGACCCAGCCGGCAGGGCCCCCAGCGAGGCGAGCGGTGTCCGGTGTCTGGTTTTCTTCTCCACCCCCGGGGGCTGGCGGGCAAGGCAGGCCACACTCCCCCCACCTCAGCCGTCCCCGCGCCCCGCCCCGGGCCGGGAGCCTCCGCCCGCCCGCCCCGCGGGGACTGCGGCAGCCCCGCCCCGGCTGGCGGGGGCGCAGGGACCGGGCGCGCGGGTGTCCGCCCCGCCCCGCTCCTGCCCGCGCGCGCAGCCCGGCAGCGCCCCGCTTCCCGGGGGACCCGGCTCCGTCCCAGGCCTCCCCGCGGCCGCGTCGGCGACACTGCGGCAGGCGCAGGCGGCGCTGCCAGGGAGCCCGGGAGCGTAGCCAGACCCGCTGCGAGGGCCGACGCGGCGCCGGGGACCCCTCCCGCTCCCCGAGGAGGCCGGGGACCCGTCTCTGCGCCCCGAGGAGGCCGGGGACCCGTCTCTGCGCCCCGAGGAGGCCGGGGACCCGTCTCTGCGCCCCGAGGAGGCCGGGGACCCGTCTCTGCGCCCCGAGGAGGCCGGGGACCCCTCCCGCTCCCCGAGGAGGCCGGGAACCCGTCTCTGCGCCCCGAGGAGGCCGGGGACCCGTCTCTGCGCCCCGAGGAGGCCGGGGACCCCTCCCGCTCCCCGAGGAGGCCCGGCTGGCCGAGCGCGGCGCAGGGGCGCGCGCAGGGCGCAGGCCATGGAGCCGGCCGCGGCGGGTTTTCTCGAGGATGACAAGGACCTGGACTTCTACGACTTCGAGCCGCTCCCCACGCTGCCCGAGGACGAGGTGAGCCCCGGGCCCAGGGGGACCCCGCCTTCCCTAGAGCAGGGTCCAAGGAGAGACCTGGGGAGGGCGCTTCCCCCAGGCCCCTGGCCCCGGCCAGGTCTCAGCGCCCCCCCACCCCACAGCCCTTGACCGGATTCTTCCAGAAGAAACAGGATCTCTGGAATGTCGCAGGGGACGGCAGCGGGTGGGCTGTCACCCTGCGGGGGGGGCTGTCACCCTGGGGGGGCGTCACCCTGTGGGGGCGCTGTCACCCCGTGGGGGGGCTGTCACCCTGGGGGGGGCACTGTCACCCTGCGGGGGGGCTGTCACCCTGTGGGGGGGCGTCACCCTGCAGTGGGGGGCGCTGTCACCCTGCGGGGGGGCTGTCACCCTGCGGGGGGGCTGTCACCCTGCGGGGGGGCTGTCACCCTGTGGGGGGGCGTCACCCTGTAGTGGGGGGGCGCTGTCACCCTGTGGGGGGCTGTCACCCTGGGGGGGCACTGTCACCCTGCGGGGGGGGCTGTCACCCTGCGGGGCGGGGCTCCGGGTTGTCAGTGGCGGGCGGCGTCAGCTGTTTTCCTCACTGCAGGGGCCCTGGGGAGGTGTGGGCAGCAGGAGCCCAGTCAGGCCAGACTGTTGAGGAGCTGGGGGGGACCCCAGGACTGAGGGCTGCTTTCCGCTCCCCCCCATCCCAGGTGCACAGGGGCTGGGGGTCTCTGTCACGCGGAGTCTGTGGCCAGTCACGGGCCAGGCCCTCACAGGGGCAGGTCACCTGGGACTGGGCAGAGAAGCCAGTCCCCACCTGGGCAGGCCGTGACCCTGTGGCTCTGCTTCCCGTGGTGCCCCACAGGCGGTGGGTTGGGTCGGGTGGCTGAACGCCACGGCCCCTCTGCGTGAGAGGTGGCCCCCGGAGGCTGGGCGGCTGGGAAAGGCCTGTCACCCCGCCCCCCGGTCTGTGGGGCCTGGGCAGAGGCCCTCCGAGCCCCCAGCAGGCAGGGGCCGGCTCCCCAGGCTCCTGGGCCGGCTGCTGAGGGCCGGCAGCACACGGCCGGCGCCGGACGCCTTCCCTGGACCGGCCTGTGCTGCGGACCCTGAGGACCCTCCAGGCAGGCTGGCCGGGGACGCAGACCGGCGGCGCGTCCTGGGCCAGAGTGGACTTCCTGGCGAGTGCGGCCGCAGCTGCGGCCCTGGACGCTCTGCCCGCCAGCGCGCGAGGCTCGGCCCTGGCAGCTCACCTGTCGGGGCGGCAGGCTCTGTCTCGCCGGCCGCTGCGTGGGGCAGGGAGGGGCCTCCGGGGCCGGGGTGGGCGTTGCCCCTCCCGTGGTGGCCTGGATTCGGGGACAGAAGCTGCAGAGGAGAAGAGACACAGGGAATAAATAGCCCTTTGGGCGCTGCCCGCCGTGCGTGATGGCGCAGCCCTCAGAACTCCCAGGGGCCGTGCTCCGGGCCGTCTGTGACCGGACTGGCCTCCTCCCCTCACGGGCCCCGCCGCCCGGCGCTCCGAGCCGCAGACCAGGAGCCGGGGTCAGCCCGAAGCCACGGCCCTGGCCCCTCTTGGGAGGTGTTGGCCGGGTCCCGGGGACGGCGCCGCAGCCCTGGTGGGCGTGGCGTCGGGGTCTCCGGGCAAAGCGGGCGCCACCGGAGTCGAGCGTCCAGTGGGAAATGGGGGGCTCCTTCCCGACCTCCCACATCCCCTCTGGGAGTCGGGCACTGCCCCGAGCGTGCTCTCGCACGACGGATGGGAGGCCAGCTCCAGGCTGAGCTCGGAGCGGCCGTGGCCTGGAGCCTGCCGGGCCGGGCGCTGCCCATGACCCTCCACGGCAGGCCCGTGGTCAGGTCGCCACGGACGGAGGAGCGAGGCCGCAGTGGCGTTGGGGTGTGTGTGTGCACACGCGAGTGCACGTGTGAGTGTTGGGGACACCATCACAGCCGGGGCCCCAGAGTCAGAGGGACCCGCTCGCGTCCGGAAGGTGGCCCGCACAGGGACCCTGGGGTCTGGCGGGGCAGGCGCCGCGAGACCGTCCTCCGTGTGAACCGCCTGGAACCGACGTGCCCACAGCCCCTCGGCCGTCGGGTCGTGTGGGGTTACTGTCCCCGCCCGTGTGCAGGACGGCCCCGTCGCGGCTCCCCGTGGGCACCTGCGCCGTCCCGGGCACCGACCGCGTCCCTGCAGTCCCAGCATCCTGCTCCTCCGCCCACAGCTGCACAGCCACGTGCCCCCCGGCTGTGCAGGAGCCTGCGGGTCTGGGATGTCTCCTCCAGTGGGTGACCCAGCTCGCGGGCCTGGGGGACAAAGGCCCAGGTCCCTGCAGCAGGAGTGAACCTGCTCTCAGCTCTGCCACCGGACGCTCCGTGGCTTCTGACGCCGGGAAGCAGTGGGGTGACTCTCTGTGGCTTTTTAACGACCTTCCTTCCCTATAACCTCGTCCCGGCGTCCCTTCCCCGGCCAGTCTCGACGTCGGGCCAGCGTCCCGGGCAGGAGCGCCCGCCGGCAGCTCGGGCCCGTGCCCGGACGCGGCTCAGCGCGGCCTGTGTTGGCAGGAGAACGTGTCCCTGGCCGACATCCTCTCGCTGCGGGACAGCGGCCTCAGCGAGCAGGAGGCCTGGGCGGTGTGCCTGGAGTGCAGCCTGTCCGTGAGGAGTGTCGCCCGCTCGGCCATATTCCAGACCCTCTGCATCACGCCCGACACCCTGGCCTTCAACACCAGCGGCAACGTGTGCTTCATGGAGCTGCTCAGCGGTGAGGCCCAGACCAGCGGCCGACGGCGCCGGAGCCCAGGCCTCTGTAGTGACCTGGTGGCCCCTGCAGCCGGTGCCACTGGGGAGCACGGGGGGGGGCCGCCCTGGGGGTCTGCTCTTGGGGGGTGTTGGTCTCCGCAGCCCTGGGGGACCGGGAGGGGCACGCGGCCTCCATCCCCCCTTCTTCCCCTTCGGGGTGCATTCCCGCATTGATGACGTAGCAGAGGCTCCCCTTCTAACCACGGCACCCCGAGCCCCCAAATGGCCCTCAGGGTGCAGGGATGGACGGGGGGTCGGCCCCTCGGGGTGCAGGGACGACAGGGGGCGGCCGCACCTCCGGGTGCAGGGACGGGCGGGGGGGTGTCCGTCCCTCGGGGTGCAGGGACGGGAGTGTCCACCTCTCTCCGGGCCCCACAGGCCTTGATCAGTGCTCTCTCCTCCTTCTCCTCAGATGACCCCGAGGGCGCCTTTGTCCCTCCGGAGTTCGACGTGACGGGGAACACCTTCGAGGTGAGTGGCAGGCGGCTAGTGGGGGGACGGGAAGGGCTGCCGGGAGCCCACCCAGCTGGGCCTGGGCCCGGCGACAGCTGCTGCCTGGACGCATGGCTGTCACCGCAGCTGCAAGCGTGTCCCCGAGCACAGATTTACTGCGGTCACGTGTTCCGAGTGCTAGTGTCACCTACGGCGGTGGGAACGGTCGCCTCTCCGCGGACTGGCCACAGAGGAGACGCGTGGCCCCGGATGGCGGTTCGGGAGCGTGGCCAGCGAGGACCCCGGGCGCCCCTCAGAGCGCAGCCTCGGGTTCCCTCACACGTGCGGTGTCAGGGTGACAGGCAGCAGGGCCCTGACATGGGAGGGGTGTGGAGAGGAGACGGCGCCTCTGCACAGGCCACGTCGGTGCGTGGCGGGGCACAGCGGGCCACACTCAGCGTGGGCAGGGGCCGTCAGCGGCAGGCGGGGTCGCAGGTGCGGGCAGCTGCCTCTCCGTGGAGCCCGGCCCCCACCGCGCGTCGCCTGTCCTTGCCGAGCCCCGGCCACCCCACGGCACGCGGGGCGGTCAGCCTCGCAGACGCCTCACACCCGCAGCGGCCGGGATCGCCCGCTGTCCCCGGGGAGGCCGACCCCCCGCACGAGCGTGAGCCCGTCCCGCCTGCAGCGCGTCCTCCATCTCTCCGGGTCTGGCTCCCTTAGACCCCGCTCCCCTGGGGCGTCCGACGCCTCGCTGAGCCCACGCCCGCGTCGTCGCGTCTGTGCCGCGGAGCCCCGCGCCCACCTCCTCCTCCCGCACACCGACAGCTCGGTCGTCTCCGTGCCGTGGCCGCCGCGGTGGCCCTGCAGGGAACGCGGGGTGCAACCTCACTGCCCCGGAGAAACGCCCAGAAGCGGGGCCGCTGGCACGAGGCGCTCCCCCTGGTTTCCGGAGGCCCCAGAGCGGCCGCGCCGGCTCAGTCCCCGCAGCCCACGCGGCCCCTCACTGCGCCGGCGCCCGCACCGCCCGTCTCCGGGACGGTGGCCGTTCTGACAGGTCTGAGGGGACGGCCTGTGGTTCTGCTGGCGCTTCCCTGACGGGCAGTGACGCCGAGCGTCTTTTCCCGAACCCGGTGGCCATCGGTGCGCCTTCTTCGGGAAAACGCCGGCCTCGGGAAGAGCTCGGACGCGCCGCCGCCTCCTCCCGTTCTCTGGGCGAATTCGGGGCAGACGGCCCGGCGTCCGCTCTCCCAGGAACCTGTGGCCCGGGAGCCCCTCGGGTCCTCGCCTCGTCCCGTTGGGAGCCTTTCCGACCCCTTTCCACCGGTGACGCTCTGTTTGGGCTTCGGTGTCTTCGCGGTTTCGCCCTGGTGGGTCGCGCGCTTCCGGGACTGGCCCACTTTGTCCGGGTCGCCGGGCGCTGTTGTGTCGTGTTCGGCCCCTCACGGTCCCCATTTCCGCGGAGTCAGGGGGATGTTTCCCGTCTCGTGCGTGACTTTGTGCATTTGAGTCCCCTTCCTCCTAGTCAGCCTCACGGGCCCACAGCAGGGCGCCAGGCCGGGGCCCCCGTGGAGCCGCCCCGACCACAGGCGACACTGACGTGCTGTCCAGGGGCACCCCGTCTGGCCACCTTGCTGACCCCTGCGTGTTTGACCCTGGGAGACGCCCCGCCCCCGCTGTGCCCTTCCGACAAAATCCCGCTCTCTGGGGTTTGACCTTGGATTGGGAACGGGGGAGGGGCTCCTGCTTGTCTGGTGTACACCAAGCGGATGTGGAAATAAAGAAACTTTTTGAAGAAAGAGAAAGGAAGACGGACGTGTCCTCGAAGACAAGCAAACTCTGAAGCCACTGCAGTGAAGCCGCGCGGCCGGCGGGGGTCGCAGCCCGGCGAGGCGGGCCGAGGCGGCCGTGCCTGGCCCGAGCCAGGGTCCGGCGGGCGGGCCGGGCCGGGTCTTCGTTGGCGGTTCTGGGCGGTCTCGCTCCAGGCGGAGAGACGCGAACCCAGGCGCCCACAGCGCCCCGGCGTGCGGCCAGATGCCAACGGGAGAGCACTGGACGTCGGCAGGTGACGAAAACCCTGGAGGAGAGAAGGAAGCTTCCCGTCCGCGGGCCGGGGCGGCCCTCCTGAGAGGCTGCCGAAGAGGAACAGTTGTCCGGTTTCTGAGTTAAACTGCAGAATTTCTGGACGCCAAGGACACACGAACAAAACGACAAGCCAGGTGGCAGGCGGAGAGGACGCCCGTGACCCAGACCGCGATGTGCGAGAGCACGCCCGCGGCGAGACGGGCGAAGCCCTCGAACGGGCAGCAAGCGGAGCCCTGAGCCCGTGAGCAGAGCTGGGGGATGCTCGGTGTCGTCCCTGATTGTGGAAATGCCGGTGACGCGTGCCCCTGACAGAAGGGCAGAGCCACAGAGGCCCAGCGTGGGGCTGGACACGCGCAGGGGGTGGACACGCGCTCCGCCCCGCAAGCCGCACCCGCTCCTCACGGCAGAGGGGGTTGTCAGACAGCAAACGGGGGGCCCCAGGGATCCTGTTGCGAGGGTCGGGCCTGCGGGACCGCAACGTGGGCCGGGAAGGACATCGAGGCGCAGACCCACTGACGCCTCAGCCACAGCAGCAGGACGTGGGCGCCCCACGTGGGGAGGGCCGGCGCCAGGGGACGGGCCCCACGTGCCCGTGGCTGGGCAGAGAGGCTGGTCCGGAGAGGGGCGAGCGCCAGACAGCCAGGTGGCCGGGAGGGCTGGCGTCCTGTGCCTGACACAGGCGGACCGAGGGTCAGAGGCCGCCAGGGAGGGGCCCGGCCTGAGACCGCAAAACTGGGTCGTGCGGGTGGCCCCTGGGGAACGGCCCGGAGCAGGGGCGCCAGGGCTGGAGGGCGGAGCCCACCCCAGTCCGGCCGGGGCTCCCCATGGGCCTTGGGACCTGGCGGGCTTCCTGCTGCGGACCGGGCAGGCCAGAGCCTGCGCGTGCGCCCCGCGCCCCACAGGGGTGGGGAGAGGTTCTCCCTGGGGACCGCGGGCCGGGCCTGTGCTGCGGCGGGTCCCGCCTGCATCCCGGAGAGCACGCGCCGAGCAGACGCGGATGCGGATGGGAGAACCCCAACTCTCAACCTGGGAGACAGACCCCCCCACCCCTGAGGACACAAGGCCTGGCCCCCGAGGTGCGCGCTGCGGGCGGGCGCGGGTGCAAACGGCTCCCTGGCCCCGCAGGCCCACGTCTACTCGCTGGGCGCCACGCTGCGGGCCGCGCTGGACTACGGGGCGCAGCCGGGGCCCGGGCTGAGCCGCCACCTGGAGGCGCTGCTGGGCCAGATGCAGGCGGAGGACCCCGCGCAGCGGCCGGACCTCGAGGTACCCGGCGGCCGTCCCCTCGGTTCACCCAGAGGCGAGGCTCCACACCCCGGAGCCACGCACGCGCGCGCACCCGCATGCACACACACGCGTGCACGGGCACAGCTCGTGCACACACGCGCTCCTGTCCCCGCCACGCAGGCTCCTCGCCTGCAGCCCGGCGGCACTGCACTTGAATGAGAACCCGACTCTCAGCCTCGTCGTGGAGAGGCTGGGTTTCGGTTCTCACGGGCTCGACAGAAGCCCGGGTTTCCCGCAGTCCCCGGCGGCGACGCGTCGCCCTCGTTCCAGGAGCGGGGCGGGGCGGGCGGGGCGGGCGGCGGGCTCACGACCGGCGCCCGCGTCTGCAGAGCATCATCGCGCTCTGCGAGGAGAAGCTGCAGCTGACGTCCTCCTGCCGGCTCTGCCGCAGCCTCGCGGCCGTGGGGAGGCGGGTGCTGTCCATCGAGTCCTTCGGCGCGCTGCAAGGTAGGCTCGTCACGCACGCGCACGACACGCACGTGCGAGCGCACGGACGATGCGGGCCGCGTGCACACGGCCACGCGCTGCACGTCACGCCGAGTAAAGGCCACTCGCCGCACAGACGGACCTCGTGTGTGCCCGTCGCACGCACAAACGGCCACTTGGTTCGCCGGCCGTGCTTTGCGGACCCGCAGGCAGAGGCGGGAGGCGAGGCCGAGCGGCACAGCACTCGGCTCGGGCCGGGCGCTGCCTCGGGCGTGTGCGCGCAGGGTGACCTCACCCCACTTCTGGGGACGCCACACTGTCTGGAGGACACGCTCCTCCCCCGCCAAGCACGCTGCTGCTGTCACGTCTGGGTCGGCGCGGCTCAGGCGGGACCCCGGCGTGACCTCAGACGGCATCGTGGACAGACGCCGGCGTCTGCCCTGTGCCGCGCCTGTGGCCGTGGCCGGTGGGGGCCGTGTGGGGGCCCCCGGGGGGACAGAGACCGCGGGAGCCGTCTGGGCCGGTCCACAGCAGACAGTGGAGGCTGCCGCAGGCTCGACTTCCTCTCGCGGGAGCCTCGCTCGTGCGCTCCCGACGGGGACCGCGTGCTCCTGGAGGACGTGACGAGCTGCCGGAGGAGCCGGGGAGGCTGGGCCTGGCCCCGGGGGACCGCAGCCTCGTTAATTAGCCAGGGTTGTGTGATTAATAGCGCTGGCACTGAGGGGAGAGGGTGGCCCCACCCTGGGGGCCCTGTGCTCCGGTCTCTGGTGAGGGAGCCGGGGTGCTGGGGGAGCCGGTCACAGGTCGGGGCCGTGGGCTGCGGTCCTGGGCGCAGCAGTGACCGCCTCCTGCTTTTCGCAGACGTTGCTGAGGGCACCTGGAAGGGGAGACTTGCTCCAAAGAGCGGGGTGGCCAGGAGGCAGCCTGGAGACCACGGCACTGACCCAGGGGCCCTGCCCGTCCCCCAGGGCATGGAGCACCCCGGGACCCCAGGTCCTCCGTCTCTGCTGCCCGCCCCCCTGAGGAACGGAGAACGCCCCAGCCGGCAGGGGCTGACCAGCCTGGTCCTGGATGCCCTGTGGCCCCTGCAGAGGGGCCGCCCGAGGGACGGGCGGGCAGCACCCCGGCCCCTGCCCGAGGGCCCTGGGGCCACTGCGCCCTGCCTGAGCACAGAGGACCAGCTGCCCGCGCCCAGAACCTCCCCCGCAGGCCCCGGGGAGGCCTCCCCTGGGGGGCAGCATGGCCGAGCCAGCTCCGGGGCCCAGCCCCAGTCCAGGCTGTGGCCCGAGCAGGAGCCGGAGCACCAGCAGGAGGGGGCTCAGGGTGCAGGCCACAGTGGGGACGGGGACACTGGGGTGCCTGGCCCGCGCCCTGCAGAGGGAAGCCACCCGCCCCGCCCCGAGGAAGCCCCAGATGCCGGTGGAGACGCTGGGACCGTCGGGGCTGCCGAGGACGAGCAGGCCCCCGAAGCCGCCACGGAGCAGGTGGGTGGCAACACTCCTGGCGTGGCCGGAGGGGACTCCCCAGGCCAGGGTCGGTGCCCGGGTCAGGACGGGGTCCCCCGGGCAGGATGGGTCTCCTGGGCCCGGCGCTGGCCCTCAGTGGTGAGGGACAGAGGCCTCCGTTGGAACCGTGTTCCCAGAGTCCAGGTGGACCTAGTGTCCCCGCGGCCACTCTGAAGGGCCTGCTGTGGGCTGAGGACCCAGGCCGGGCACAGCCTCTGCTGGGGTCCCAGCACGTTGCCCCCTGAAGCTCTGTGTCCCCACGGGGCATGTGGCACGTCTGGGGACAGCGCTGGGCTGGCACTGCGACAGGCGGTGTGGCACCGAGGCCCTCACTTCCCCGGGCATGGGACCAGGGACCGGTGCCTTCGTGACCTCCATCTCTGTCCGTGACGTGTGGAAACGGGGTAACCGAAGCGGTCCCTCCAGATGGCCCCGGGGCCGACGCGTGCTGGGCACACGGTCCCCGCCGGCCAGTCTGCGGAGGCAAGCCATGCGTGCCTTCCCGTCACGGTGGCCTCTGCGTCTGGATCGTGTCACTGAGCAGTGTCCCCAGGGCCACCTGTGCCGTGGCCCGTGTCAGGACGTCCTGCCCTTCGAAGCTGACCGGCACCCCGCCGTCTGGACGGACGCTTTCCCCGTCCGTCTGTCCGAGATGCGGGTGGCTCCGCCCTCGGCAGCTGGGAACTCACCGAACCCGGCTGCCAACTCCTGTCCCAGGCCCCGCGCCCAGCTCTTCGGGCAAACCCCCAGCAGTGGGACCGCTGTGCGTGTGACCCGAGGGACCCGCACTGTCCCCGCAGCCGCGCGTCACGCCCCCCGCAGTGCCCCGCCCCCACTGCCCCAGCGCCTGCGTCTGACGGGTGGGGCCCCGCTGTGCGTGGGGAGTGCGTAGCGAGGGAACCCGCGTTTGAGGCGGCCCCCGCCTGTCGCCCCCCGCGGGCACCCGTTCTCACCCCGGAGGCCTGTCCCCAGGGCATCTCCCTGCAGGACCTGGTGGCCCGGCTGGCCCGGCCCTTCGAGGACGACGAGCTGTGGGCTCTGTGCCACGCCTGTCTCTGCGCCCTGCGCACCCACCGCCAGCACCCAGGTGACGCTCCGCGGCTCCTCGCTCAGCCCATGTAGGCTGGGGGGCGGCGGCACCCACACGTGGATTGGGGCCCCTGGGGGGGCGGAGCCTTAAAACGTGGGCCTTACAGCAGGCGACCCTGCTGGCCCCCCCCTTGTCAGGCGACGTTGTCCCCAAGCAGGCGAAGTTTGTCTGGGGACCTTAGACGTTACACTGCCTCGTGGCCCTCAAAACCCAGCAGTCCCCGAGGGTGTGAGACCGTCCAGCAGCCCTGCGTGGCACGTCAGGGGCCAGTGGGGACACGGCCAGCGGCCGGCTCCTCCCCCAGCCCCGCGTTCGGCCTTGTGCAGCGTGAGGCAGCTCTGAGGGTCCCGCCGTCCCCTGGGCTGCCTGCCCGGGACTCGGAGGGAGCCGGCTGGGCCAGCGCCCTGGCCCCTGTGCTGTGCCTGGCGATGGGCCGGGGTCCTGGTGTCCCTGGGTGACCTGGTGGCCCTGGGAGCTGGGGACCACCCGCCCGGCTACTTCCCCGCAGGCCACAGGGCACAGGGCCCTGCATGGCCAACCCCGACCTCGCCTCCTGCTGCAGCCGTGCTGTGCCCGGACTCCGTGCTGGTGGCCAAGGATGGGGCCGTGCGATTCGGGCCGCCGCCCGCCCACGGTGGGTCTGCAGGCGCGGGCACCCCCCCCGGGGCCATGGTCCAGCCCCGCAGGCCCACGGCGGGACAGCTCAGCGGGGCCTGGGTTTCCCTCACAGGCACTTACAGCTCGTTCTGCCTGGCGCCCGAGGTTGCAGAGCGGCAGCTGGCTACGGAGAAGGTACCAGGCCCCACCCCCAGCCCCGCCAGCGGTGCCCCCGCCTGCCCGGAGAGCCTGAGGGGGCTGGGGGAGGCGTGGGGGCTCGGGGAGGCGGGCGGCCCCCAAGCGCAGCAGCTGCGCCCGGACCCCTGCTCTGCCCGGCCTGGGCTGTGTCCCCCACACGGGTAGCTCTGGCCGTGCCGGCCCAGGACGGGACTCCGGCGTGGACGGCTGCGGGCAGTGAGGCCTGGCCGCCCAGAACCCTCAGCCCGACTCCCACGAGAGCTTGCTGGGCGCTGGTTGAGTCGTTAAGTCGTGCAGCTAATGGCCCGAGGGCTTGCGGCCAGGGCCCAGGCGAAGGTCCCTCCTGGGAAGGTGGAGGAGACGGGTGTCCTTCCTCACCCCAGCCCACCCAGAGCGCCGGGACCCCCGCCCGGGGATGGGCGGAGACAGGACGGCAGCCCGGCCAGGCGCCTGCCCCCCACCCCCCTGGGGAGCACGGCGGGGCGCCCGGAGCCGGGGCGACGCGGCCCTGAACTCCGGGAAACGCCAGCCAAGGCGCCGGCCGGAGCCCGGCTGTCGGCAGAAGGGACCCGCCCAGCGGTCAGCGAGGAGCAGCCCCGCCGGGCCAGGGCCAGAGAGGGCCCGGGGTCTGTCGCCCGGCAGTGGCCGGGCCACCCCACCCCCGGGCGTGAGCGGAGGCAGCTGGGAGGCCGACTGCGCCCCGTCGGCAGTGAGGAGAAGCTGGTCCTCGGCCTCGGGGGCCGAGCGGGGCCTGGACTTCTGCTGAGACTGGGCGGAACCGGGACGGTGCCCCTTCTCCCTCCGCGTGGTGTCGCAGAACGCCAGCTAGGCCCAGAGCCACGACGTGACAGGCCCCGGGCCCCGTGGGAACCGCCGGCCACGCCGAGAACCGAGGGCCTCGGACCGCGTGGAAGGGGCTGGGTCGATGCCAGCGCTGACACGCGTGGCTCGAGCCCCAGCGCTGACCACATCCGTGAGGGGAGGGCCACAGGCGGCGTCCCGTCCACAGAGCAAGGTCCCCCTGCGGCCGGGGGCAGGAACCAGCGAGAGGGTCTGGGAAAACCAGCGCACCCCACGGACCCGGCGAGGCCGCCCGAGGACGCGCGGCCCCCAGTGGCAGGAGGGGCTCGGGTGTCGCGTGAGACGGCAGTGCAGGCTCAGGCGCTTGGGGACACGGTGAGAAAATTCGTCTGCACCTCGAAAGCTCCCAGAAAACAAGTTGGGGGCCACAGCTCCCCCAGGGTCTCCCCACGCCTGCGGCGTCCTCGCCAGCTCTGCAGGGACCATGCCGGGGACATCAGCAAGTGCCACGGTCACGCCCACGGCCGTGCCAGACGGCTGGACCGGCGACTCGGCGAGGAGCCCGCCGAGCGAGGGGACGTCCAGGCGTCGTCCACAGCCACCTAAGGCCTGAGGTGTCCTCGGGGCCGACACTGGCTCCGAGGCCGACGTTGCTCAGAACCGACACGCCCCAGCGGCGTCTGCGTCCCTCACGTCCCTCGATGAGATGAACGGAACAGCGGCCGCACAGCCGGGGGAGAGCCCCGCGCGGCGGTGGGGGGAGTCGGCTGGCTCCGCGGAGCGCGAGGACCGGGCGCCCGCCTTCCCGCCTCGAGCTGCGAGCGGGACCGTGGACTCGTGCCGAGCAGCGGTTCCGTTCGGTGCGGTCGCCTCCAGCAGCACAGCCCCGAGTCTCCGCCCGGGCCTGGCGCTGTGCTGTGGGCACGTGCCCACCCCGCACCCGGGCCCGGCGGGCACAGCCTGCGGACAGGCAGGTCCCCTGAGCAGGCCTGGCTTCTGTCGTCCCCAGACCTCGGTGTACGGTGTGGCCGCAGTCCTGTGGACAGCAGCCAAGTTCAACGTCCCCCGAGACCGCAAGCTGGCCCTGCCACGCCGGCTGAAGACCCTCCTCCTGCACATGGCCGCACGCAGCGCCCAGGATCGGCCGTCGGTGGCCGAAGCCATCAAGGTACCCGCACTGCTCGGGGCTGGACTCTGCCGCCGGGGTACCGGGGGAGCTGCCCGTGGCTTCCTGTCTCCAGGACAGGCGGTGGCGGATGGGGAGGGGCACGGGTTCGTTTGTGGACAATGTGGGAGTCTGTGCTGTCCCCAGCCCATGGGGGACGTGGCGCGGACACACAGCTTGACCGAGCTGCAAGCGTCTTGCTGCAAAGGCAGGGCCAAGTGACAGACGCCCGCCTGAGCCCCTGGCACGGGCCCGAGGCCGCACCTGCACCGTCCTGCAGGCGGCCACCGCCTTGCAGCCGAAACCACGAGGGGCTCGGGCTACCGAGGCGGCTCCCGTGCGTGTGCTCGTCTGTGGGACGGCTGCCCGGGTCCGGGTTGTGAGCTGGGGGTCGTGTGCGCATGGGCTGACCGCGCCCCCGACTCCGCGGGGTGCTGCGGCATCCCCGCCCCCGGTGTTCAGGGGGCCGGTGACCCTGCGCCTCTGTCAGCAGCACGAGGCGTCCTGGGCCCGCGGCCCACCCCTCTGTGCTCGTGGCTGTCAGCGAGGCAGCCGAGGCCGCGGCCACCTCTGCCCAGGTGTCCTGGCCCGCTGGGCACAGCCCGGAGGAGCCGGCCGCCTGGGGAGCGGCCAAAGCCCCGGGCACACTCACGGGCTCCTGTGCAGCCTGGCACGGAGGGCCCGGCGCCGAGCCGCCCGCATCCCCCTGTGGCTTCCAGGTCTGCAGCAGCCACCTCCTCCAGCGCGGCATGGACGCCGGGGAGATCCTAGCCCGCCTGAGGGCGGCCGCCTGCGAGGTACGGGGCCCCGGGGCCCAGGCCTGGGAGACGAGGGCGCCTTCGCGTCGCCCCTGAGCAGGGTTCAGGCAGGGCGGCGGAGGGGACGTGTCGGAGCGGGCGGCCGGCGGCCCCACACCGGCCTCTGCTGGCCGCCGGGCATGTGGGCGCCGCTCCGCGAGGGCCGGGCGCGGGGCGCGTCGTGGGTGGCCTGCACGCTGACCCTCAGTGGCCACGTCGTTTACCAACGTGGCTGTCGGCTGCCTGGGGACGGGGACGGGGTTCCTGGGACAACACGCAGACACCCCGGCCCCAGCCGCCGTCAGGGTGTCGTCTCCCCGTGACGCAGAAACCCGCCCCGGCTCGTCGAGCTGGGAAACCGGGTGCCCAGAGCCCCGTCCAGAGAGCAGCAGCCCGGCTGGGGCCGGCGGGCGCGCACGGCCGCTCCAGGCCTGTGCCCACTGTGCCCTTCTGCCCCAGGCTCGCCAGGGGGAGACCGTCAGCCTCCGCGGCACCCCAGCGGTGGGGCTGCCCCCCAGCACGGCGCCCGCTCCCGCGCCCGGCTCAGGTGCGTCCCCGACCCACCCTGTCCTGCCCCACGGCCCCCCCTGCTGCCCCAGAGTTTGCCCCACCCCCTGCCACAGTGCGTCCTCCAGGCCTCCCCTCCCCCACCTCAGCACCCATGGGGCGGGGCACACCCAGCCGGGCGCGCCACACCTCCCGCGTCCCCATCTGCCAACCCCGGCTCTCGTCAGCCCCGCGTATCTCCACAGAGCCCACTGCGTCCCCTCGCGGCACGGGCCGGGCCCCGGGGCTCTGGTTGTCTGTCACCCGCGGCTGCAGCTGCCCTGGGCTCCGGCCTCGCCCACGAAGCCTCCCTCCCTCTTGCTCAGAAGCCCTGTGTCTCCAGGGCCCCTGGTCCTCGGGGACCCGCGGGAGAGAACACGGCGCTCACTCGGGGCCGGCAGGGCCTCCTCGGCCGTCACGGGCCTGGCGCTCAGCCCGACTTTGTCCCCAGGTGTCGTGTCTGTCAAAGGTGACCCCAGGCTCCTGGCAGTGCAGGGGCCTATGCCCGGCCAGTCGTCCGGCTGCGGGGAAGCCTCGGAACTGCCAGGGGCATCCACCTCCGCGGCCACCCACTTCAGGCCCAACGTCCTTGCACCGGGCACAGGGGCGGCCAGGTGAGTGGCAGGCGCGGTGGGCTCCGGCGGGGGCGAGGGCCCTCCTGAGCACTCCCTCCTCCTGCTCACAGAGACCCGCCCGCCCAGTGCTCTGGGGACGCCGGTGGGAAGGAGCCCGCTGAGGCCCCCACCGCAGCCGCCCACCAGGGGATGCCTCACCAGCCGGCTCCTGAGCCCAGACCGCAGGGTGCAGCCCCAGAATGCCCGGGAGAGGCGACGCTGAGAGACTCGGCCCAGGGGTGCCCCAGCCCTCCAGCTCGGGCCTCGTCAGCGGGGCCCCAACCTTCTGCCCCAACCCCGCCCCCGAAGGCACAGGCCCCGCGGCCAGAGGCTCTGGTCCCGCCCGGAGCCTCTGCAGGCGACCTCAGGCCCCGGCCCGCAGGCCCCCGCCTGCAGTGCCCGGCCCCACCGCCCAGGAGTGCGGCCAGCAAGGGCCCAGGCCAGGAGCGCAAGGGCCCCCCACTCGCCCCATGCAGCCCCCCCGCTGCCAGGGTGCGTCCAGGCAGCCCCGGGGGGTCCCCCGTCCGGGAGCGGGATGACCAGGCCCCAGGCAGTCGTCCTGAGCGGCCCCGGGCAGCGGACCACAGGCCGTGTCCGTCCGGCGTGGACGCTGGGCCCCCCTCGAGGAGGACAGCGTGTGCGTCGCTGCAGGAGGCCACACGCCTCATCCAGGAGGAGTTCGCCTTCGACGGCTACCTGGACAACGGGCTGGAGGCCCTGATCATGGGTACGGGGGCGCGGGGCCCCCGCACATCCGCCCCTGCGCAAAGGGGGCAGCGCCGGGCAGCAACGGGGGGCGCGGAGCCCGGCCACCCGCGCGCCGACCCCGGCCGTCTCGCCCGCCCAGGGGAGTACATCCACGCGCTGAAGGACCTCACCTATGCCACCTTCTGCGGGGCCGTGTCGGAGAAGTTCTGCGACCTGCACTGGGGCGAGAGGCTGCTGCAGAGTCTCTTCGGGGTGGTGAATGGGAGGACGTTGCTCTCCAAGACGTGAGTGTCCTCCCCGCCCCCGGGAGTGACGACATGGCAGCCCGTGCCTGGGGGACCCCGGCCCTGACACTGGCCAGTCGGGCTCCGCACGTGCAGCCCCAGCCCCCCCCGGCCCCGCCCGGCTCCCTGCGGCCTGTGTGGAGGGTCAGCGCAGCCCCCTCGCCAAGGTCCCACACGCTGCGCCAGGTGCCGCGCTCTCGTCTGCGTCCCCCCAGGCCACACGGGATGGGCGTCTGGGGCCCCATTAATGAACCTCGGCCACCGGGAGGAGAGTGGCCGCGACGGCCGAGGGCCGGCAGTGAGCGCGTCCGTGGGAAGCCTGGGCCAGGCGGGCGCTGCCGCCACAGAGCCCGCCCAGGGGACGAGGGCCCGCGTGTCGGGGGGGCCGGGCTCCCGCTGCAGACCCCGTGTTCACACAGCGCAGGGCTGGGGGGCTGTTGGAGGGGCGGCGAGGGCTGCAGTGACCCCCACTCTGATGGCAGCGCTTCGGACAAGGCCGGGTCATCACAGCCCGCGGGCGGCGGCCGTGCCCCCACACCGAGCTCACCGTCCGGCACACGGCCCTCGCTGCACGGAGCAGGTGAGGGGGCGGACACCGCGGCAGGGTCACCCCGGCCCTCTTGGTAGGCTGGACGGTGACGGGAAATGTCTCCTCAGCCCCGGGGTCCTGGGGTCCCAGGGGCCTGCACTGTGGGGGGCAGCCTCCCCGTGCCAGCAGGCGGGCAGCAGGCAGGGGCTCAGGTGGCCTTGGGCAGGTGACAAGGATGCCACATCTTTCCTGGAACCACGGTCACTGCCGGGTCCCGGGCACTACTTTCCCGAGTCAACAGCCAGGACCCTCAGAAACCTGCGGGCAGGACATGGCTTCGGGACCCAGCCGCGTGGCATGGGCACGCGTGGGCGGCTGAAGCAACGGTGGTGGCGGCAAAGGGGGACCCGGGAACCGTCACCTGCGGACGAACTCGCTCCTGTTGTGTCCGTCTGTTTGCAAACAGCCCAGGCCGCCCTGGACTCTCTACTCTGCCCTGTGTGACCGTCGGGGTTGGGGGTCCCCACCGCAGGCTCTGACGACCCTTGCATCCCCTCTGGAGCTGATGCGGGGCCCCGACCGGGTGCAGGTGACGGGCTCGCCCGGGCCCGGAGCTGCCCCCTCAGCTGTCGTCTTCTGTCCAGGGAAGGAGAGGCCGGCCGCCCGCAGCGGCCGAGCGCCCTGCCCGCCGGCGCTGGCCCCCGCCGACTCCGACGAGCTCTCCCGGGGGAACCTGGAGGTGGGGTTCCGGCCTCAGAAGTCGGTCAAAGCCGAGCGGGAGCCGAACCCCGCGGCGGCAGAGGACCAGCAGCCGGCCGGAGGGGCCTCGGACTTGAAGGCCGTGGCCCGGCGGGCCCGGTCTGAGGAGGGCGGCCCGGCCGAGCCCCGCGGCTGCAGCCCGGGCTGGAGCAGCGCCTTCTACGAGGCCGAGTGCTTCGGCGCCGACGTGCAGCACTACGTGAAGGAGCTGCAGCCGCCAAAGGCCGGCGGGGCGCCCCCCAGCCCGAGCCCGGTGAGTCCCGGGCCCCGTCCACCGCGGGAAAGGGCGTCGTGCTGGGGCAGGCGACAGGGGCCCCCCCGTGTGCCCGTGCATCCTCCGCCGGGCATGGGTACTCGTCTGCCCGGGGCCCCTGCATCTGGGGTAGGACGTGGCTTTCCGCTCATTAGCGGAGCGCATGGTCGGGGTGGTGAGCTCGGTCAGGTCCGCCTGTGGCCGGTGTGGCTCCCTCTGCCCGGGCAGCGTCGCTTTGAGATGAGAGGACACTGGAGGCACCTGTCCATGGCGGCCGTCCAGCCCGGGCTTCTGCGGTGCACAGGCACCCGGGGAACAACCCAAGGGAGCCCTCCGCCACCAGGGTCCCGCTCCTGGCCCCCTCCCCATCCCCGTCTCACATCCGGCCTCCACCCCACGAGCCCCACCCCCAGCCCGCCAGCTGTCCCGCACCATCCGAGCCGGCCCCCGTCTGCCCCTGTTCGCTCCTCACCACCTGAGCTTCGCGTCACTCCCGTCCCAGCTAGAAAGCGACATGGCCCCTACGCGTGTGGCACCCACAGGGATGGGCCCTTGCTCCTGGGATCGCGCTGTTCCCTCCAGGGTGCGTTGCAGTCAGGGCCGCTACGTGTGTGACCTCAGGCCTGGCGTCAAGCACGGGGTGGAACTCGGGCCTCCCGTGTGGCCGGGTGAGGAGGGCGGCCTGGCCCACGTGCCAGCATCCAGGGCGGGGCACAGGGTGCCTGAGACCACAGGGGCCCGATGGTGTCAGGGCCCAAGCCCAGGCCGCTGGCCCTGACACCCTGACCGGGCCCTTCCTCCCTGTGCGGGCTGCGGCCTCGCCCCCTCCCCTCGTGCACTGTCACCATGAAGCCCGCTCAGAATCGCCGTTCCCGTCCCCTGTGGCACCTGGCGTCCGCCCGTGCTGGCTTTTCCCAGCAGCATAAAAGGAACCAGCTCCGAGGCAGAGTGCCAGCGTGGCCGGGTGACACGTCACCCTCCTGCCATCGGGGAGCGGGATCTCGGGGGACAGGGCTGACACAGCTGGTGCAAGGCCACGTGGGGCATCAGTGAGGGGCCACCGCCCATCACAGCTCAGGACGAGCACAGGCCAGTGACAGTGTGGAACGCGCCCTCCCAAGCTGGCCGTGCCGGTGCTGGCGGGCCGCGGGGGCCCACGGACAGAGACGTGTGTGGCCGTGAGGCGGAAATGTGGGTGGAGAACAGAACGTTTCACCAAGTTCACGCCCACGTGCGTCCCGGTTCTGAGAGCTGACGGGGCCTCGAAGCCGTGACACCCAGAGGCCACCTCCTGCCCAGACCGGGATCTGCAGCACCGGCCTCTGACCAGGGGTCCCGGCTCCTGGACCGTGGCGGGGAACATGCGGCGAGCCGGGAGCCGGTCGGGACCCGGGCGTCTGACCGAAGGGCCCGGCCCCAGGCTGAGGCCGTCCAGCAGGCCTGGCTCCGAGGCAGAGTGTCCGGTAGACGCCACATGCTGCTGCCGGTGGACAGGCCGCAGCGGGAGGTGCCCAGCGGCGTGACTCACAGGAAGAGACAAACCCACCCAAAACTCGCGTGCGCTCTCCAGGGCAATCCCGAAGAGAACATCACGACAAAGCAGAACGAAGGCGGGGGCCTCACGCGTCCTGACGTCCGCACTTACTGCGAAGCTGCGTCACCGAGCCAGCACGGTGCTGACTGGGGACAGACGCGGACCACGGCACAGAGCCCAGGAACGAACCCGCACACGCGCGGTCACACGGTTTCTGACGAGGCTACCAAGGCCATTCAGTGGGGAGAGACGGTCTCTCGACGAGCGCTCTGGGACCTCCGGACATCCACGTGCGCAAACATGGAGTCCGACCCGCACCTCAGACCACAATCCAAAAGGAACTAGGAGAGACATCAAGGCCTCAACGTCAGAGCTAAATCTGTGCGGCTCACCACGGCCCGGGGCCGGCCGGCGACTCCCCGGCTGCGACACCAACGGCGCAGGCAACGGACGTCAAGTAACTCAACTGCGCTTGTTAAAACCAAACGCTGCGTGAGTCGATGGAAAATACCAGCAGAGCGAAGAGGCCACGCAGAGAACGGGAGGAAACGCGCAAACCGGGCGCGGATGAGTGTCAGGCAGCGTGTGCAGAGGTTTGCGCCCGCGTTCACAGCGCCGTCACCCCCAGACGCCGCGGGTGGGAGCTCCGAGTGCCCGTCGACAGACGGAGCGTGACACCTAATGCGGTCCACCCGGACGGCGGAAGAGCCGTCAGCCTGAAGGGACACAGGACGTCCGACACCCGCTGACTCAGAGGGCCCATGAGGACGTCAAGCTGGGAGAAAGAAGCCAGACACCATGCGACTCCACCTGTGGGAGGTCCCTGGAGCCACCAAAATTGTGGGAATAGTGGGTGGTGCGGGGCTGGGGAGAGGAGGGGCCAACAGCTGATAGGGACAGAGTCTCAGTTTGGGGAGATGACAAAGTTGTGGGGACGACGGTGGGGACGGCCGCACAACACCGTGAACTACCTGATGCCACTGAGCTGCGCGACAAAAAAAAAGGTTAAAACGGCAAGTTTCACATCATCTATGTTTTGTCATAATAAAGATTTCAAAACAAAAATTTTTTTGGAAGTCAAAGGACAAAAAAAGTTCTGGAGTGGCATGCGCTGGCACTGGGGACCGAGGACCGGAACCGCGGGCGTCGTTCCATCGAAACCAGATGGACAGGGAGGAGACGCAGGCCCTCGGCGGGTCCGTTCCGTCCCGCTGGCCTCCGCGGGCGCCGGGGGTGGGGGCCGGTCACAAGGGAGCGGCACACGGGGGCTGCGGGACACCGGCGCCATTGGCCAGGATGCGCGATAGAACGTTCCGGATGGGCGAGGGGGCTCCCGGCGTGTGCGGCTCCAGCACGGGCGGCGTCGGCATCTCCCGTTCACGCAGCACTAGAGACGCACACGGCCAGCGGCCTCCTGTCGGACGGCAGGTCCCGCACATGCCGTGCCCCTCGCCCCTGGCGACCAGTGCCCAGGCCACGCGCTGTCAAGCGGGGAGCTGGACTGGGGCACGGGCAGGGGACATCGAAGCCCAGGCTCTCCTTCCAAACGCCGACCAGGAGAACGAAGTGTCCACAGCTCGGGGCATCTCGTGGCAACGCTAGGCAGCCTCCCTGACTGCCCACCTCACACGGGCATCGTCGTGTGTGACCTGAGCCAACACCCCACGCACGTGCCGTGGAGACAGCCTCCCCTACAGCCTGCATGGGACCGAGAGCCCGGGGTCTCGGGGCCTCATGGAATGGCCAAGACTGGGCAGAGGGGTGCGCTGTGCCCGTCTGCACCACCTAGCAGGTGCCAGCCATCAGGCGGGCAGTCCAAGTACGGGCACCAGGAAGAACACAGCGTGGGCCCCACCGCCACAGACAGGGCACACAGACGTCCCAGCTGGTCAGTGACAGCCACCCCCAGCGGCACAGGCCACAGTCGTAGGACGATGAGTTGGGGGCTCGCTGGCGTTTCAGCCAAATCGACGTCCCGGGATGCGGACCTGGCCCCTGGCACCTGGCCGACAGAAGGCAGCCTCCCCGAGACTCTGAGGGTCCCTGGGCCTCTGTCCCTAGCCCTCACCTGTCCTCCTCCGGCAGGAGAAGCCGGCCCCACGTCCCAGACGACAACCCCTGGGACTCAAGGCCCTGCTCACGGACACTGCAGCACCCCCGCCTTCCGCCCAGGCTGGAGTCTGAGGGAGGCAGGCGACAGGCTGCGCCCTGGTGGCTCTGCCGCTCGCTGCCCTGAGCCAGCCTGTCCTTGGGCTGACCTGCTCTCTGCTGTGTGAGACCAGACTATGGCCACGGGACAGCAGGAGACTGTGGGGGCGGCGTGCTCCCTCCCCCCAGACACAGGCCGTTCTCCAGGAAGGACCTGGCCTGGAGCCGCGGGGACGAGGGGGAGCCGGGGCTGCACCCTGCAGCCCTGGGGTCTGGGGCCGTTTCCTCGTGGAGACGCGACCGGCTGAAGGCCCCGCTCTACCCCCAGCTCTGGACAGAAGCCCCACGAGGGGCAGAGGACTCGCCGCCGTTCCACGTCGTCGTCGGGCGTGTTCAGGCTCCACATTAAAGCCGAGGCTGCCAGAGGTGCTCAGGACGTGGTCCAGGGGACCGACCAGGCCTCTGTGGCCGCAGATCCCGGCAGCCCCAGGGGAGGCGGCAGGGCTGGGCCCGGGGTCTCACTCCAATGGGCAGATTTGCCCGGACACGGAGCCCCGGCGCGTGGGCCCAGTGGGCGCTCCTGGGCCGAGGGGCTGCCGGGTGAGGCTGGGGGCCGTGGGCGGCCTCGCAGGGCACCCGCGGCTGACCCCCGGGGCCCAGGCGGCCCCAGGGTGCTAAGACACGATATCTGGAGAAGCCCCGGGGCAGGTCTGGGTCCCGGCCCTGGACGCTGACCCCACACCCCTCGGCTCCCCTTTCCGTCCCCGGGGACTGCGCAAGGGCCATGGCCCAGCAGCTGCCTCGCGTGTTGGGGAGTCATTTTCGTCAGCGGGTCCCCCGAATGCCCTCCTTTGGGACAAGCCACTGCCCAAGATGTTCGCCGCGGCCCCGGTCCCTGCCCCGGCTGCCCCGCGAGCCGGGGAGGGTGACGGGCCCGGGCGGGTCGGGGGAGGGGGCCCGCCCTGGCTGAGCGCTCGCCCGCAGGAGCTGGAGCAGCAGCTGCTGATGGAGCAGCGGGACTACGGCCGGACGCTGCACTTCTACCGCAAGCTGCTGCACAAGCAGAAGCGCGGCCGAGGTGCGCCCGCCGCGCCGCGCCCCGCCGGCCCCGCCCCGCCCCGCCGGCCCCGCCCCGGGGGCCCTGCCCCGCCGGCCCCGCCCCGCCCCGCGGCCCCGCCCCGCCCCGCGGCCCCGCCCCGCCCCGCCGGCCCCGCCCCCGGCAGCCCCGCCCCGCCGCCGGCCCAGCCCCGCCCCGGCAGCCCCGCCCGGCCCCCGCGGCCCCGCCCCGGCAGCCCCACCCCGCCCCGGCGGCCCCGCCCCGCCCCGCGGCCCCGCCCCGCCCCGCGGCCCCGCCCCCAGCAGCCCCGCCCCCCAGAAGCCCCGCCCCCAGAAGCCCCGCCCCGGCAGCCCCGCCCCGGCAGCCCCGCCCCGCCCCGCCGGCCCCCGCCCCGCCCACTTTCAGCCCGTCCTCTGAGGCCCCGCCCACCCCCCGCCGCTGACCCCGCCCTCCCCCAGGCTCCGAGCTGAGGACCATGCTGTCCAGGCTGAGGGGGCAGCTGGAGGACATGCGGTCCCGGACACAGTTCCTCAGACTGGCCAAGAGGTACCTGCAGGTGAGTCCCGCCCTCCGCCCCCTGCTCTGGGGCCCCTCGTGCCGCGCCAGCCCCCGGGGTCAGCGGCAGGGAGCCCGGGCACATGTGACCCGCACACACGTGGCGGCAGCAGGTCACCTGCACTCCCCGCAGGTCCTGCACGCGGAGCAGTGGGGCCTGGAGCCCTGCGCCCTGCCCATGGTGGTGAACGTGGCAGCGGCCCACTGCGACACGCTGGACTTCAGCCCCCTGGACGAGTCCTCGTCCCTCATCTTCTACAACGTCAGCAAGGACCCGCGCGCCAGCAGGCACCAGGAGGCCCGCGTCCTGCAGGCCGGCACGCCGCTGGGGCTCATGGCCTACCTCTACTCCGGGTGCGTGCGGCTGGGCGCCGGGGGCGGGCTGGGGTCCCGGCCACCACCGGCCGCAGAGCCTAGAGGGCCGGGAACAGACGCCTGCAGAGGGGGCCGTGGGGAAGCCGCCGCCCACCCCCACCCCCAGCGGCCAGCACCTTCTCTGGTTCAGAAAGAACTAGAGCTCTGGGGCCACCTGTGAGCTGCCATGTGCGTCCCTGGGCAGGCTCCTGGCCTGACTAGGCTCAGGGCCGCCAGGCACGAACCCGTGGGTCGCAGGGGTGCCCTGGCGGGTGCTCTGGGGAAAGGACACGATAACTGCCCGCAGCCTTCCCCAACTAAATGCCCCCGGGGGCCACGGAGACAGGCCTGGCCCCCGTCCACTGGACTGAGTCTGGCTCCCAGGGACTGCGGGATTTCTGCAGCCACGAGCTCTGGGCGTGAGCACCACCTGGGTCCATCAGACCCTGACCCATAAGTGTGGGTGCATGTGCTCGCCCTGCAGCACGACCACCGTCCTGTCACGTGGGCGTCACAGACCCAGGGCCACCCCTAGGACTCCGCCCATGTCCGCAGACACAGCCTTGTGTCCCCTGCCCAGTTCCCGAGTGCAGGGCCCCCAGCAGACTCCATAACACACCTCAGAGCCCCTGGTCTTCTTGAGCCAGAGGCTGTGGTCACCCCAAAATTGATGGCCAAGTATCAGCAGGGAACAGCGAGAGAGGCTCTCAGGGGGTGACCCCCTCTTCCAAGGTGGGCTGCACCCAGTTGCGCTGGGCCTCCGGGCCAACCGAGACTCTGGCCTCGGCCTCCTCCTCGGCACAGCAGGCATGCATGTGTGTGCACATGCGCATGTGGACACGTGTGTGCGCCTGTGTCACGTGCACGTGTGCATGCGAGTGTGTGCGCGTGCGTGCATGTCTGTGTGCGTGCGCGTGCGCGTGCAAAGCGTTTCCCTTGACTGAGCACTCAGAAGGTGGAATGTCCTGTGGGGACACCTTAGCAGGGCAGCCTAGGCTGCCGGCTGCCCGGTCTCTGGCCAAGCCTGGCCACAGCGTCCCCAGCCCACAGAGGCCTGGGGCGACCAGGTGACCGGGCACCCGCAGCCCCTCCAGCAGCCAGGGGGCAGTCTTGTAGGCCCCCGCCTTTCTCACTCCCCGGACTCACAGCCGCTCACACCTCACCCTCAGAGCTCACGCGCACACAGTCCCGCGCACACGCACTCGCCCTCCCGGGCACCTCCCACGGCGCATCTACCGCAGCGCCACAGTGCGGGGCGGGCGGCGGGCCGAGGGGCGCGGGCGCGCCCTGACGGCCCCCTCCGTGCAGCGGCGCCTTCCTGGAGGGCTACGTGCAGCAGTTCCTCTACACCTTCCGCTACTTCTGCACGCCGCAGGACTTCCTGCACTTCCTCCTCGACCGCATGGACAGCACCCTGGCCAGGTACCCGGGCCGGCGCGGGCAGGGGCTCGCCGCCACAGAGAAGGGGCCGGCGGCCAGGGAGGCTGCTGGTGCCGACGGCAGAGGGGGGCAGGGACTGCCCGGAAGGCCAGGCAGCGCCCAGACGCCCGGTGAGGACGAGGGTCCTGCAGGCCGTCGGCCTCCACCCGCAGTGCAGCCACCGCGGCCCAGCCAGGGCAGGGGGCGGCGGGCGGTGCGCTCGGCCTGGTCCCTGAGCTGGCTCATCGGCTCCCACCAAACACCCCGGTGACCCTCCCACCAGGTTGGGGCCACGGGCAGCCTCGGTCCACCGCGTCAGCGCCCTCCTTGTGGGGAGGGGGCTCACGGGACACCCCACCCTGACTCCCCACACGCGCGGCCAGGCTCCCAACCAGCCTATTGGGGGCGGCTCCTGCCCCCACATCCTGTGCTGTGGGGGCAACAGGGCAGGAGCAGGAGGGACACAGGCCCCACCCGGACGCCGAGCCCTCGGCCCCCACCGCGTGGCTGGTGCCTCCCTCCCGTCCCCGGGAGGGCAGGGCAAGGGCCAAAATGCCCCGAGGACAGAGCCGCTGCCGACCCCACAGACGCCACTTTGCTGGGCGGGGTGACCAGGGCAAGGGCCCTGAGCGGCTCAGAGCCCGCATCTGCCCGCAGAGCCCAGCAGGACCCCAGCTCGACCTTCTCCAAGATCTACAAGCGCAGCCTCTGCCTGCTGCAGGCCTGGGTGGAGGACTGCCACGCCGTGGACTTCGCCCGGAACGCCGCGCTGCTGGCCAGGCTCCGGGACTTCATCTCCTCCAAGGTGACCGCGGGTGGGCGGGCGGCGGGGCCCACGGCAGCCCTGCCCCGTCGGGACCGGCGGTGACCCCTGCCCCTGTCCAGATCCTGCCCCTGGACGGCTCCGCGGAGCACCTGCTGGGCCTCCTGGAGGAGGGAACCGACCGGCGGGCGGCGGAGGGCGCCCCACACGGCACAGACCCGGGGGACCCCCGGGAGGCCGAGGACGACGTCGGGCCACTCAACGCGCTCTGCAGGAGGCTCTCGGAAGATGGCATCACCCGGAAGGTGAGGGTCTCCCTGGGGGAGGGCCCGGGTGTCCCGCACGTGTGTGCCGCACACGGACACACGCACTCACACGTGTGCGCCCGTGAGCACACGCGTGCCTGCCCGTACACGTGCACGCACGCTCCCCTGCCGCCAGCCCTGGGGCCAGATGTGTGGGGCTGCGCTTCCTGTCCCCTCACCCTGGGAAGGACAGCAGAGGCCCTGGCTGGGCACTCAGATGACCTCACCTCCCTGGCCCTGGGACCAGAGGTCCGGGCGGAAGATGCACTGCCAGGAAATAGCCTGGAGCAACAGCAGGGCCCGAGGAACCTGTCCACGACACAGAGGGACAGCCCCGCGGCTCTGTCCGTGGGGACCCACTAAAGTGACCAGGGCGGGTGTCCTTGAGCCAACACGGCCCCGGCGGGAGGGACTTGAGAGGCTCTAGCCGAGCCAGTCTGAGCAGACCGGGGCCTGGAGCCCACGTGGGTGCTCCCCCACCCCCCGCCCGCCACGCGGCCCGCCTGGCCCTGCAGAGCTTCCCCTGGAGGCTGTCGCGGGGCAACGGGCTGGCGCTGCCCCAGCACAAGGAGCGCCAGTACACCATCGCGTCCGCCCTGCCCAAGCCCTGCTTCTTCGAGGACCTCTGCGGCCCCCACGCCAAGGCCAGCGCGAAGGGGCCCTACTTCCTGACGGAGTACAGCACCCAGCAGCTGTTCACGCAGCTGACGCTGCTGCAGCAGGTGAGGGCGGCACAGCCCGGCACAGGCTTGGGCTCCGGGCCCACGATGCGCACGCGCGGCCGGCCGCCCAGCGGCTCCGCGCCCCCGACCCCCTGCCTGGCGGGCACGGGAGGGTGCCGTGCGCGCCACCCTGGAGCCTCCAGGCACCCCTTCCCAGGCCACCATCCTGAGGGGTGACAGCATGACAGTGACCCAGCACGACCCCAGCTGGGCAGGCTTCCAGGGTGCCCTGGGGCCGGGCCCTACCGCGTGCTGCGCAGGCGTCAGGCCTGTGACAGCCGAGTCGCCCCCGCCTACGCCCTGGGACGCTGCGTGACCACAGGGTCCCCGGGAAGGTGCCCTGACCGTGTCCTTGTCTCGGACAGGAATTATTTCAAAAGTGCCATCCGGTCCACTTCTTAAACTCACGGGCCCTGGGCGTCACGGACCAGAGTGCAGCCATCCCCAAGTGAGTGTCCGCGCAGCGACCTGGGATGGGCGGCCGGTGGGAGGGGCTCGGGGGCTGCGCCTGTGTCTCGTGGACACTCCTGGCCGGAGGGCCATGCCGGAGCGCCGAGCGGCCTCGGAGCCGGGCCCTGCGGTGGCCTCGCTGTGACACACACACACACGTCTTTTCCAGAGCCACGTCCGAGCCTCTGCCAGCCCAAACCTGCAGCTTGTTCCTGCCCAACTACGTCCAGGACAAGTACCTGCTACAGCTCCTCCGGAGCGCGGACGACGTCAGCACGTGGGTGGCCGCCGAGATCGTCACCTGCCACACGTCCAAGGTTGGCGCTCTGAGCGCAGAGGGGGACTTACCACCCTGCCTCCGCCAGGACGTGGGAACGGGAGCCTGCTCTGATCCTCGGTGTCACAGATGTCACGAGTGACACAAAACGCAGCCCCTGCCCCGTCCGGCCTGCACAGGGGCCGCTCGGCACGGACCCCCCCACGGCCCGTGTGGCGCTGACGTCTCTGCACGTCCGAGCGGCCCCTGGGCGTCTGCCCGCCCTGCTGCCCGCTCTCCCTGCACGGGCACCGAACAGTTTCCCGTTGCAGCTGCAGGTGAACCTGCTGTCCAAGTTTCTGCTGATTGCGAAGTCTTGCTACGAGCAGAGGAACTTCGCGACGGCCATGCAGATCCTGGGCGGCCTGGAGCACCTCGCTGTGCGGCAGTCGCCCGTGAGTGCCCCGGAGGGCCAGCGGCCCGCCCGCGCGGCCCCGCGCTGGCCCCAGCCCGGCACCACGGGGCACGGGCACCAGCACGACCGCAGGCTCATCCGCGCTCTCCTTTCAGGCCTGGAGAATTTTACCTGCGAAGATGGCAGAGGTCATGGAGGAGCTGAAGGCCGTGGAGGTACGGCCGCGTTGCGTGAGCCCCTGGCAGCCCGTGTCCCCAGGGTCCTCCTCAACGCAGGCCCCGCACGCCGGGATAGGGGGTGGCCCGGCAGAGCCTGCACTGTGCCCCACAGCACACGGACCCTCCGCGACAGCCATGCCCGTGTCCCCGTGCTCCCCGTCACAGCCCCAGCGGCACCGGGCGCAGGTGCCCAGAGGGCCAGGCTTGCTGCCCACCTGGCAGAGCGCAGAGGTGGCCTCCCGAGGCCGCGAGGGGCAGACTGCAGCAGGCGCCCCACAGGCCCCACCCCAGCCCCGGCCTTGCGGGGCTGGGGGCTGGGCGTGTCCTCGGCTGACACCACACACGGGCCCTGCAGGTGGGCTCCTCCCTGGAGCCCATGGGAGAGTGTCAGGGAGGGAGCTGGCCATCTCGGTCGTGGGAGGTTGACAGCTGTCCCACAGGTGCCTGCGACACCTGCGCTTCCCGTCCCCAGCCCCGCAACTCGAGGCGTGCCTGCCCTGGGATGGGCCGGGCTGAGCCGGCCGCTGGCGGGGCGCCCGGGACTGACTGTGGCCTGTCCTCCCGCCCCGCCCCGGCTGGGCGGCCAGGTCTTCCTGAAGAGCGACAGCCTGTGTCTGATGGAAGGCCGGCGGTCCCGGGCCCAGCCCACCCTGCCCTCGGCTCGCCTGCTGGCCATGCACATTCAGCAGCTGGAGACCGGCGGCTTCACCATGACCAACGGGGCCCACAGGTGGAGCAAGCTCAGGTGAGGGCCTCCCCCACCTGGGGCCTGGGCCGTGGGCCCTCGCCCAGCCAGGCCCGCCCTCCCCCCACCCAGGCCGGCTGCAGCCCCTCCTCCGCTGCGAACGGGGTGTCGGCACCTCCCGCGGCCGGCCTGTGCCACCCTCCCTGGCCCAGTGTCACCCCCCCTCTCCCGGGGGCTGTCCGTGTGGGAGCCATAGCAGGTCCCCAGCCTGCCCCTCAGGGTCCCCGCACACCTGGGGGCCCGTCTGGGGCACGGGTTGGGGGGTCTGGTGGCAAAACCACCGCTGTGACCGCAGCCAAAGAGGACGCTGCCCCTTCGTGCCTCGGCCAACGCAGGGTGCCCTCAGAGGCTCCACTCCGCCCCTCTGCCCCTGCCTCCCCCTCGTCATCCACAGGGCAGGCAGGTGGGGGCCGGTCAGGACCTGGCCCAGCCCCACGCCCTCAGTGTCAGGGGCAGGTGGCCTTGCTCTGCGAACCTGAGCCGTGGTCCCCCCAGCTCCTTGCAAGGCCCCTTTCAGCCACTGATTTGAAAACGGCATCGAGAGTCAGCACAGGGCACACTTACTGTCCAAGATCAGCCGGGAGCGGGGGTGGGACACCTTCAGGGCCGCCCGACGCAGAAGGCCCAGGCCCAGGGCAGTGTCCACTCGACTCGACTGTGTGCACGCACTGGCTGTAGTAACTGACAACGGTGACGTCATCCGTACTGGACACACGCTTCGCCCGCCACACCCAGGCTGGGGCATCTCCTAGGGCCCCCCACCTCTGCCCAGGCTCCCACTCCGAGGTCCGTCTTCTTGGATGAGGCCCAAGGAGGGGTTCTGCAGGGGAACGGCCCTGGTTCGCGGCGTGGGCTGGGTCCCGGGGCGTAAACCCTCACGTGGCAGCGGCTTGAACTGCCATCCTGACGTCACTGAACAGAGATGTGCGCCCAGCGCACACCGACCTCGGGCCACGTGCCTGGAATGGTGCGCGCCCCCCACACTCACGCCCGTGTGCCCCCCACGGCTGCCACCGGGGCGCCTTTCAGTCGGATGCACAGACGGTCGTGGCCAGGCGACGAGGCTTGGCCTCGCGGACACAGACAGCTCCGTGGGGCCTCGGCTCGGATCCCGGAGTCGGGGCCCCACGGCCGACACGCCCTTCCCCGCCCCCCCAGGAACATAGCGAAGGTGGCGAGCCAGGTGCACGCCTTCCAGGAGAACCCCTACACCTTCGCCCCCGACCCCAAGCTGCAGTCCCGCCTCCAGCAAAGGATCGCGCGGTTCAGCGGGGCCGACGTCTCGGTCCTGGCGGCAGACGGCGGGGCCGGCTCCCAGCAGGCTGCCAGCGACAAGCACTGCCGCAGGATTCAGGACAAGCTGCGCAGGATGAGGGCCACGTTCCAGTGACCAGGACGTGGTGGGCTCCACGGGGGGGACGGGCCTGGGGGACGGGCGTGCCCGCAGGGGGCGCGGGGTTCGGCCCTGCCCCCCCGAGGACAGGCCCTGGAGCACGTCGGGGTGTTCTGCTGGCATACTAAAAGCCCCGTCTTAGCGTCAAAATCTAGAGCAGGAGGCTCCCCGGGACCCGCACACTCTCCTCGAGGGGATGGTTCTCCCCAGCGCCCACCTCCCAGCGGCCCCGCACCCCCGCCCGCCCATGCTCAGGTTCCGACCTCAGCTGCCCACTCAGCAGCCTCCGTCTGCCCAGCAACAAAGGGGCAAGACTGACCTCTGACCCTGCACCGACCACGGGGTCCTGGGCCCCCTCCACCAGGGCCCCAACTTACACTCCCAGCCCCTGCCTGCCCCCCGCCGCCTCGACCCCATCCTGACCCCATCGTCCCCCCATCCCCCCAGATCCCCAGGGTGCTGGAGCCTGCAGCCCCTCCCGCCACCCGTCCCAGCGGCCGCCTCACCCCAGAATCAGCCCCTCGTGCCTGGCAGGACGAGCGCGGCCGGGCCGCTCCGCGTCCTAACACAGCACACGGGACACAGCAGCTCCGCAGCGGAGGCATGGCCTCGGCCCGAGATGTCCCTCCCCCCGCCTGGTGGCCCCAGGGCTGTGGCCGCGCCCAGCGCCTTCCGCAGCCCCGCACGCCACACACACGCCTGCGCTCCCGCAGCCTGCCCTCGCCGGGGCTGCTCCACGCCGCCTGCTGGGTGCCGCCCGGAGGGTGGGGGGCGCCCTCAGACGCGGGCCAAAGCCCCTGGCACCGTCCCACGCACGGCCGTCGGTCCCTTGCAAATCACTGCGAAGCCCGCAGCTGCGCCTGAGTTTCGATTAGTGACTCTTTAGCGCAACCACTGGCAGTAGCACACCTAGGAAGCCTGTTCCTTGTGACACGCCGCCGCCCTGCCCACGTCGAGACGTTTTCCCGCGGACTCGTTTGAGACACCCAGGCCCCGCTTCCGCGGGCCGCGAGGGAACGCCGCACGCCGGGCCACGCGAATGCGGCTCGACCCTTCTCGGGCTTTCGTAGGACTGTGCTCTGCCCGGCGACTCTCCCGTCTCCAGATTTGAACTTAACAGACCGAGTGCCGCAGGCCTGGGGCGCAGTCAGTTCCAGCAAAGCGATCACCAGCTGCAGCACCTCGTTCGGGGGCGACTGGGCTCCCGGCTTACGCGCGACGGTTTGCATGGCGCCCTCGTGTCGCTGGCGCGGGGCTCCGAATAAAATCATCTCCACCCAGACCGCTTCCCCACGCTCGCGCTGCGTCTCCCGCGGTGACGCCGCTGCGCTCAGGGGGTCCCGTTGCCCACCTGATGGGGGCAGACGGTCTGGGCCGTCACCACCCTGAAATCAGCGCCTGAGACTCGAGGAAGGTGCCGTGGAGACAGGTGTCCCTCCGCTGCACTGGGCCTAGTCGAATCAACGCGAACTGAAAGCTGACGACCCCTCAGGCGCCCCAGGGGGCCGCGCTGCCCGGGGTCCCCCAGCTCAGGACGGATCCAGCCCGTGGTGCTGCTGCTGCTCTGACGAATCCCGCGCCACGCAGGCAGTGGCCACTCGAGAAGCCACGGGAGCCCAAGGCGTGGACGTGGAGATGCCCTTGCTCCGGCCTAAGCCACCCACACACACGCCTCCCGTGGGCCCCCAAACAGCCAAGCTGTAGCCCGGGGATAGCACCCAGGCTGGCTGGGCGGCGGGGACGCAGAGGGGCCCACTGGGTCCTCGCCCCGGCTCCGGCCACAGAATCGCCAGAACAGGCAATTGGCACGGCCCTCGCCGCTGCTCGGGGTGGCCTGTCACAGGGGTCAGCAGCTGCCGCGCTGGGAGGCTGAGCAGCCCGAGACGCGCAGCTGGGTCTGGCCACGCGAGCTCCAGCAGCCGGCCCTCCGCCCCCTCCGCCGGGCAGGGCGCGTCCCGCGGAGACCTGTCTGGAGCCCGCTGCTCGGGCAGTGCCCACGGGCCCGGGATACCGCCACCTCAGCCCCATGGCCCGGCCTGAGCAGGCCCAGGAGCTGCGGGTGGAGACTACGGCCCTCGGGGCCCGCTCGGGCGGAGGCCGCTCTCCCGGCCAAGGGCAGGACGGAGCTGCAGGCGAGCGGCTCCCGCACAAACACCTGGGCACGCGCGGATGCGCGGGCGCAGGGCTGGCGCGGAGCTCGTCCTCACTGACCGCTGCGCTGGTGCCGCCCCGTGCACCGGGGCTCTGCCCGCACATGTGTGCAGCGGCCCCCAGGTGTGACCACCAGCAACGTGTCCAGACTTCGCCAGTATCCCCTGGGGCGGGTCCCCCAGAACCACTGACTTGGAAGCAGTGACGCCCCCGTAACGGCCAGCAACCCTGTACCCGGACCTTGGCTCGCAGACGCCATTCTCCGAAACACAGAGACCCAGCCCACGGCCGTGCCCCCCTGAACGTGCCCGATCCCGTCTGATCTCGGGAGCAAAGCAGGGTCGGGCCTGGTTAGTACTGGGAGACGGTCTGCGAATGCTGGGCGCTTTGGGCGTAAACACGCACGCACACACGCACACACACACGCACACGGACTTTGGGAGAACTGGTTGAACCGCCGATTCCAGCTGAGGCGGGGAAGGTCCCAGGTGGCCAGGAGCATCTCCTTGTCTCGTAGTGTCAGAAGGAAGGAAGCGCTGGGGGCTGGGGACGTGTCAGAGGACAGAGGACGAGGGGGAGGGAAGAAGAGCGCTGCACAGGACTCCCAGGGCCGAGCTGGGCGACCCCAGCACCAGACACCAGTGTCCGGAGGAGGCCGAACGCCCACGAGTCCACCCTGACCCATGGCAGTGGGTGGAGGGCTGAGCAGGGAGCATTACAGAAGCCCTAAGGACATGCGGATGCCCTGGAGGTGCAGCTCGGGCACTCCCCGAGCGAAGGTGACTGGTGACTGCCCCGCAAGCCGGACAGAGGACAGACGCGGGCGCCCCGGCCCGGACCTCCATGGCCTTCACCCCACACACCCGAAACCCAGTCTCAACACGAGCTTAGAGAGACCCAAGCTGAGCGTCTCCCTCCAGTTACCCGACCAGGGTCCTCCAAGCATCAAGGCCATGAACACAAGGCCAAGGAACCGCCGGGCCGGGGAGGCTCAGGAGAAACGCCGACTGAACACGTCTGCGGTCGGGACCCTGGGGGGAAGAGGGACACGTGGGGAACGGTCCAGGGCGCGCTGATGTGTCAGCTGCAGGCCTGCCACCGTCGCGGGGGTGCTCCCGGAGGGCAGCACAGGACTCTGCTGTTGGCGACGTTAGCCCAACCCACGTGGCCGGGAAGACAGCAACAAGCTGGCGTGTGGCTCGTCCGGTGGCCTCGCCACGTTCCTGTGTTAACCCAACAAGTGCTTGCAGCTTCCGGCCGGCCCACGTGTGCGTCACGCCACGTCTCGCCCCCTCCTTGCCCAGCCGTAGGCCCCGACCCGTTCCTCTGGTCCCGTTGCTCGGGCGGGGGCTTCTGGAGCGATGCGGGACACCGCGGGCGGCCGCGTCACGCTCCCCACCTCGGGGCGGGCCGGCCGGACCCGGGCCGTGGCGTGGCGGTGGCCGGAGCGTCTCTCCGCGCCGCGTGCGTGCGAATCGCGAGGCCACTCCCGCCCGCCGCGCAGGGCGCTGGACCGGGCCAGGCCTGGGCGGGGCCGCGCTGACGGCCGCCGCCGGGGGCGCCCCGCCAAGCCCGCCGCAGGGGGCGGGGGCGGCGCCGGCGCAGGGCGACCCCGCGGGCCCCAGGGCGCGCGAGGCGACGGGAGAGGGCGCGGGGAGGCCCCGCTGGAAGGCCCCCGCCCGCGCCCCCGCCCCCGGCACCGCTCTCGTTTGCATCTCAACGAAGCGGCTTAAAACGCGCGGCCCGGGCCCGGCGCGTCCTCCGGGCGGGGGCGGGACGGCTGCGCGCGCGGCTCCGGCCCCCAGCGCGGGCAGCGCGGGCGCCGGGACGGCGCGGAGGGGGCGGGCCGGGGCGGGGCGGGGGGAGGGCCGCGGCCCCCCGGCCGGGCCCCCGCGCCGCCGCCGCCGGCCGGACGCGCGCGCGAGCCGCAGAGCGCGAGCGGGCGGCCTGGCGGGCCGCGGCCCGGACCCCGGCGCGCCCCCCGGCCCCGACATGCTGCTGCGGCCGCGACGGCCGCCGCCGCCCGAGGCGCTGGCGCCCGCCAGCCCGGAGCCCGAGGCGCGGGCGGCCGCGGACGGCGCGCGCACGCCGCCCGGACGGCCCGCGTCGCCCGCGTCGCCCGGCTCGCCCGGCTCGCCGGTGTCGCCGGGCTCGGCGCAGCGCACGCCCTGGAGCGCGCGCGAGACGGAGCTGCTGCTGGGCACGCTGCTGCAGCCGGCCGTGTGGCGCGCGCTGCTGCTGGACCGGCGCCGCGCGCTGCCCACCTACCGCCGCGTGTCGGCCGCGCTGGCGCGCCAGCAGGTGCGCCGCACGCCCGCGCAGTGCCGCCGCCGCTACAAGTTCCTCAAGGACAAGCTGCGCGACGCGCACGACCAGCCGCCCGGGCCCTTCGACGCGCAGATCCGCCAGCTCATGGCGCTGCTCGGCGACACCGGGCGCCGGCGCGGCCGCCGCCGCTCCCCCGGCCGCCCCCAGCGCGGCCGCCGCGCGGCCCCCAGCGCGCCCGCCGAGCCAGGTAGGGCGCGGGGCCGGGGGCGGGGGCGGCGGGGCCCCGCGGGGGTGAGTGGGGGGCGCGGGACCCGGCCCCACCGCTCCGCTCCGCTTCCAGGCGCCGCGCCGCCCGCCGCCCGCGACCCCGACGCGGACCCCGCATGGACGCTCCGCTTCGGCGCGTCCCCGCCCAAGGCCGCGGGCGCCCCCGGCTCCCCGACGGCGCACCCCACCCTCGCCCCCGCCGCCAGCCGCCCCGAGGACCACGCGCCCTTCCACGCCCCCGCCTCCCCGCCCCCCGACGCCTCCTGGGAAGACCCCGGCTCGCCGCCCGGCCGCCCCGAGAGCCACGCGCCGCCGCCGCCCGCGCCCCCGTCGCTGAACGCCGCCCTGCTGCAGACGCTGGGGCACCTGGGCGACATCGTGGCCATCCTGGGCCCCCTGCGCGACCAGCTGCTGACCCTGAACCAGCACGTGGAGCAGCTGCGCGGCTCCTTCGACCAGACCGTGTCCCTGGCGGTGGGCTTCATCCTGGGCAGCGCCGCCGCCGAGCGGGGCATCCTGGCCGACCCGCGGGAGTGAGCCCCGGCCGCGCCCCGACCCCGCCCTGCCTCCCCTGCTTGTGTTCAATAAAAAGATGGCTTGCCCCGACTCGAGTCTGGTTGTGTGCCGGTCCCGTCCAGGTGGGAACGGCCCTCTGCAGGGAACCTCAGGCCGAGGACAGGATGGCCTGGCAGCCCCGGGGAGGGCCGTGTCGGGGGCCAGGCCTCCCCTCGGCCCGTCTCCAGGGAAACGGAAAAGGCCCCACTGCCCCGCAGCGCAGCGGGGGTGATCAGGCCCCGCGGGGGGGGGGCTGAGAAGGCCGAGGGGTTGGCCGAGCCGCCTGGGCTGAGGGGGGAGGTGAGCAGTCGCCGGCAGCCGGGCCTGCAGGGCCAGGTGTTCCCTAAGCCCCACTTTCCCGGCCAGCCCTGAGCTGCGGGCGTGAGCAAGGTCTGGGAAACCGGGTGGAGGGGGGGACTAAGGCTCAGGAGGCAAGAGCCGTGCCTGTCCCCGGGGAGGGGGCCGGCTTGGGTGGGCCGCAGGGGCGGGGGGCTGAGCCCTTCGACCCCGGTTGAAGCCCTGCAATTTGAAAAGACTTAACAAAGTCGCTCCAGGAGCGATTTCCCAAGTAGCGATAGCGACTGCGGGCCCCACCCTGGACCCAGGTCTGCCGAGCCGGCTGGGTGGGGCCGGGGCCCCTGTGCTGGCGGAGATGAGGAAGTGGCCTGAGGCGCCTCGTCAGCATGACAATGCCCACGACAATCCCCGCTGGGGGAGAGCCGATGGGCCCACTCAGGCTTAAGTGCTTTCCCGGCCACCGGCTGAGTGAGGGTCGCCCTTCCCCCCGCACCGGCCCTGGGGTTCCCGGCAACCGGAGGGCTCGGCAGCAGGTGGCTGGAGACAGCCCATCCCCCATTCCCTTTTCGAGAGGGAGAGGGGGGACCCCAGTGAGGCCAGGGTGGTCTCCCGTCGGAGCTGAGCCGGCTCGCTGTGTTGACGGCAGGTCCTGAGCTCAGACGCTGCAGGCCGGTCCGGAGCAGACTCCAGGTGTCACCTCGTTTGAGACAGCCTGCTTCCTGCCGCCGCCGGCTCGGCCCTCCGGGCTCTCCGAGCTGCCCAAAGCCCATTGTCTGATGGGCCACAGCGGATGCGCCCCCAGCCCCCACGCGCCCCAGAAGGTCGGGCCCCCAGGCTGGGGGTCTGAGGCCGCATCGCAGCATGCTGTGACCCCTGAGCGGCCCCCACTGTGCCCGTTGGTGTGTCCATCGTGTCACCTGGGACTCTGCACTGTCACGGGGCTGTCTTGGGGCCAAAAGAAATCAACTCGAGTCTGCGAGTTTCAGACAGCTGAGGGCACCAGGCACACTCCGGGGGCCTTACTGCCCTGTGCACTGTGGGGGTCACACACACGCTGCCTGAGCGCGGGAGCGGGGAGAAGGGTTGTTTGGGGTCCGTCCGCCCACCCTCCTCCACCTCTGCTGCTCCTGACACCGCAGAGACTCTAAAGCCCCTTGCTGGCCCTGTCCACCTTTCCCTCTGCCCATGGCTCTCCTGTCGGGTGAGGCGTGTCCCCATCCCGTCCTGCGTCTCATGCGGGGCTGGGCTCTGGGCATGGGAGGCGAGCACACTGGGACCGGCGTTCCTCACCGTTGGCACGTCTCCCTGTGCCACCCAGCCTCAGCTCCGAGTGCTGGGCAGCGTCCCCAGCAGGCCCCCGCTGGGTCACCGGGATCAGTCCCCTTCCCACCTCACCAAGGGGCCACCGGTCTGTGGGGTTGGCCCTTTTACCGTGTTAAAAAGCACGTAACAGCTCCAGGTCTCACCCGTCTTCAGGAGCACACAGCTCGGCGGCACCGTGTACCCTCGCTGCTGCGTGACCATCCCCATCGCCCCCCCCAGGCGCCTTCGCCTTCCCAACTGACGCTCTGTCCCCATAAACACTAACTCCAGCCCCTGGGGACCCCCATTCCACTTTGTCTCTGAATGTGAATCACGGCGCGTCTCTGTGACGAGCTGATGGCACTGAGCAGTGTCCCCAGGGCCACCTGTGCCGTGGCCCGTGTCAGGACGTCCTGCCCTTCCAAGCTGACCGACACCCCGTCCGTCTGTCCGTGGACGCGGGTGGCTCGGCCCTCGGCAGCCGGGAACACACCGAACCTGGCTGCAAACTCCTGTCCCAGGCCCCGCACCCAGCTCTTCGGGCAAAGCCCCGGCAGTGGGACCGCTGGTGGCGTGGTGGCTGTGCATGTGACCCGAGGGACCCGCACTGTCCCCGCAGCCACGCATCACGTCCCCCGCAGAGCCCTGGGCCTGTCTCTCCAGCTCTCTACGCCCTCTCCCGAGCCGTCCTGCCAGGTCAGGCCGGCGCCCTTCGGTTCCTGCAGGGCCACACCTGGGGGCTGAATGCCCAACGTCCGGTGCTCGGCGGCCCCAGCCAGCTGGCATTCTGCAGGTGGCAGGTGGTAGCCGCAGGGCACTCACCTGCATTGCCCACCTCCCCTGTGCTGCCCTGAAGCCCGTGCCATGTGCTCATCCCCCGTGCCCCTCGACAGCTCCACGACCAGCAGTGACCGCGGGTGGAGCTCGGGGACACGGCTGGCTTCGTTCTCCTCGTCTCCCACAGCCTCTCGACGCCGACCTGTCGTGTGCACAGGACTGACTTGGGCCCCGCCTGGGCCCTGTGCCATTTGTCCCGTCGTGCGAGGCTGTGACAGTGGCAGGCTCCGGGCCCGGTTTGCTTCTGCGCGGGTAGCCAGGGGCCTGGAGCCCAGCTCCCGCCCGTCCCGGCCGCCTCGGCCGCGGCCCGGCCCCCCGACGGCTCCCTTCGGGGCGGCGCCCGCACGCACGTTTGCACGCTGCGTTCCCCCCTCGAGGGGAAAGTCAGCGGTCCCCGGCGGTCGGCGCTGGTTTCCTGGGACCCGCTGGCAGGAAATGCACGTTCTCCCCGGGGCCAGAGGACCCTGTCGAAGGACCCGGCCACCGGCCCCCTTCAGCCCTGGTGCTGCACTCCCAGTCTCATTAGTTCCGCTCTCTCTGCTGTCCCTGGCGTCCGCTTGACCCTAGAAACTTAAGGGACCTGAACTTCCTTTTTTGGGGGGAGGAGGAATCAATGCAGCTTCGCAGCGGCCGAGAATTCCCTTCGTGACTGCACGTGGCACGCCCCCCCCTCTGTTCTCAGCGACTCCCGTCTTGCCATCTGGAACATTCTCGACCTCCCTGCTCCAGTGTGTGTGCTCCTCAGACCCTCGCAGCCTGGGGCCAACCTGCGTCTATCCCGCGTATGACTTACGAGCTAAGGAAGGCTCTTCTGCTTTCTTCGTTTTTGCCCAAGGCCCGGGGACAGCTACTCACTCGCTTCTGGACGCCTGTGGCTTCCCACATCCCATGCCCTCGAGGCCGACCACTCTGCCACCAGGGTGACAGCACCAGTCCCATTTGGCCTCCTGGTAAGATTCTTTCCAGAAACCAGACTGCTGTGTTACGGACTGAATGTTGGTGGCCCCCCGATTCCTGTGTGGTGTTGGGAGGCGGCACTCTGGGGTGGTGAGGTCACGAGGGTGCAGCCCCCGTGGTGGGACCATGGCCCTCGGCAGAGGGGAGAGGGCGGCCCTCTCTGCCGTCTGCCACGCGAGGACGCAGCGAGGCGGCAGCGTGCCTCCCAGCAGGCGGCCTCAGCAGACCTCGCCCGCCCCGCACTCCAGCCTGCGGGACCAGGGGAGGCACCCGGCGGCCAGCCCAGCCCCCGCTGCTGCCGCTCAGCCCGAGCTGTAAGACACGTCTCCCGTGTGTGCTCGGATCCCAGCAGCGCAGTCCCGCAGGAGGTCAGCCAGCCAGGCCCGCTGCTGCTGTCCGCGTCTGGCTTGTCCTGTCCCCCTGGGTCTCTTCCCTCCCGCGCCCAGAGCTTGGTGTGTCTGCGTGGGGCAGCCCTGGTGCCGGCCACCAGGTTTTCTGCCCAGGGCGTCTGGTCGCTTCCTTTCACCTGTAGGACAGCCGTGGGCACTTCGTCCCTCCTCTTAATTTCTGGGCCCTGGGCCCTGACCTGTCCCCTCCTGGGCCCCGCTGGCCTCCAGGAGCCCTCAGATTGGCAAGTCCTACTCTGACTGGTTGAACTGGGAGGCAGCTGGTCCGGCCTATCCTTTCTGGTTGTGTCTCCCGGACACTTCACTAGCCGCCGCCGTGATCAGCGCACGGTCCCTCCCCGAGGCCTGCCTGCGTGAACGGAGCAGGAGGTCCCGTGTCCCGTGTCGCACCTGCCTCAGAACTCCCTGACGGGATCGTTCTGGAGCTGCACCGTCCCCCACAGCAGCCACCCGTCACGCGTGGTCCGGGAGCCCTCGAAACGTGGCCAGTGCGACCGCGCAACCGAACTTCTAATCCAGGTTACTTTAAACCCCCACGAAGGCCTGGGTGCACATTCAGTCCTCGCACCAAGTTCTGTTTTATTTTAGTGTCTCATGTCGTTGCTCTAAGGTCGCTTCGGCACGACGTCGCCCTTAAATTCACATCTAACTCAGTCGCCAAATCCCACCCCTTTCACCAAAGCCTGAGACCTTCCAGTCCAAGCTGACCAGGGTGACCAGAGGGGATTCGGGCCCGACGCCACCGTCAGCCACCACTGTACAGGGGTCCATCCGTCTCTAGCTGTTGGTCCTTTTCAGAAAGCCCACTCTGTTGTTGTGTCTTTAAGCGGCGCCTGGCACTCCGGGGGTGAGTGACCCGAGTTCATCCTGGGCTCCAGGCAGGTGTGGGGCGGGCCCAGCCGCAGTGGCAGCGCTCACCGGGTGGCCAGAGGCTGACCGTGGCTGCTACGGGTCACCCCGCAGGCCTTCTTCCTTGTCCCTGCCGCTCACCTGCGTGGGTCCTGGAGCTCCCCCTTCCCACAGCTTCCCAGAACCCCAGATGTAGGGGGCATTTCGAGTTTGGCACCAGGGCCCTGCCTTTCTATGGCAGCAGTGGCCACAGCCTGTCCCCGACCTGAGTGGCATGGAGGTGGGCAGCAGGGCCTAGCGGCTCTCCTACCTGGGCCATGGGAAAGGGGGCGTGGGAGAGGGGCCTAGTCAACCCTCAGGGAGACACCCCAACACCCAGGGCCAGCCCCTCCGGGTGAGGGGCTCACACCTGCAGCTGGGAATCGCACACCCCCGCACGCGCCCGCCAGGAGCTCCAGCCCTCACTCCCCGCCGGCGGGGGTGGGGTCGCGCCTGCTCGCCCCCACCCTCCCACCTGGGCTCGTCCCACAAACAAGCCGTGCGGACCCACAGGCGGAGCGGTCCGAGGGGCCCGTGAGGGGCAGGAGGGCGGGGAGGGGAGGCTGGGGGAGGGGCAGGGAGGGCGCAGCGACAGCGGGGGGGGCGGGCCCACCCCGGAGTGATGGGCGGGGGCGGGGCTGGCGGGCCCGCAGCGGCGGCGGGGGTGGGGCGGGTCTGAGGCCCCGGGACCCCAGGGCCGGGTGGGGGCCGGACGCGGGGCGGGCGGCGCCGGGGGTCCGCGCTCCGGGCGGGGGACGTCGCCCCGGCCTTCGGCCGGCGTCTGCGGCCGGGCAGGGAGCTCGGGTGCGGCTCCCAGAGCCGGGGGCGGGGCGCGGGGCCGGCCAGGCCGGGCCCCGCGTGCTCAGCTCGTCGTGGCGGGGCCGCCGGGGGCCTCCCGGGCAGCGGGGGCCACCGGGGACGACGGGGGCCCTGGCCCCGCCGAGGGAGGTCAGCCTCGGGCTCGGGCCGGGGCCGCAGGTGGGTGCGTGGCCCTCGGAGCTGCGGAGTGAAGGCGGAGGCCACCGGAGGGCCCCGATCGGGGGGGGGGATTGGCCCCTCGGGGGGTCGAGGAGACGACCGACCCCCCCCCCGCACAAGAGCGGAGGCGGAAGCCGCGGCACCTGTCACCCCTGACGCGCCCTAAGCCCCGGCCCTTGGCGCCCGTCCGGGCCCAGTCCGAGCGCGTGGGAGGGAGGGTCCCCCCGCCTGTTCTGGGGGAGCTGCGCCCCAGGTAGCGGGTCCCCACTGCTCGCTTCCAGGCAGCTCGCGGCCCCCACACGACACCTCGGGGGTGCGGCGCCCTCTCCCCAGGCGCTCGCCGCGTGTCCGGGCCGAGGCCCGGGGCCCTTTAATTCCGCCCGCGGGGGGCGCGGGGCGGCGGTCGGAGCCCCGCCCCGGTGGCTCCGGCTGCCGACCCCCCCTCCCCGTCACCCCGCCGTGGGCTGGGGCGGCGGGGCGCTTCCGCCTGCGGGGTCGCGCCAGGTGCGGGGGGGGGGGCGGCCCTAGGGTGACCACTGCTTTGGGCCCACGAGCAGCGGCGCCCGGACGCCTTACTGGCCGGGTCAGGACTGAAGTGGCCGTGGGGACATGGGGACCGTCCCGAGGGCGCCGCGCCGAAGCTTGGGTTTCACAGTTTCCCGGCCACAAAGGGGGCGGCAGGTCCCGACCCGAGGCGAGGATGGCGGGTCCGTGGTCCTTGTTTGGTCCCTGGGGGGAGTGGGGTGGGCGAGCCGGTGCCGGAGCCGGCGGCCCCCTCCTCCCTCCTCTGTGTCACCCGAATCTGGAGGCAGCTCCTGGCACCGGTGGGGGACCCAGCAGTGGGACTGGGTGGGGCTGGGGGTGACTGGATGGAAGGGCCTACAGGAGCCTGGCCGTCCTGCCCTGTCCAGCTGTGGCAGTCGCCTCCCAGGAATGCCCTAGATTCCTCTGCAGCCTTCAGCCTGGACCCGGCAGACACCCGCACTGGCAGAGCCCACCCTGTCCTGGAGCCTGATGCCCCCCGATGCGAAGCAAGCTGTTCCGCTGCACGACTGTCACCCCTGGCTCTGCAGACCACGGGGCCGATCGGAGAACCAGCCCAGGGAGGGGAGACGGTCGGGCTCCCCAGACCTAGCCCCGGCCGAGGTGGTCGGGGCCGTGCTCGTTCCTGCAGCCTAGGCCAGCCTGGGTGGGGGTGGGGCAGACGAAAGGATGTGGCCTTAACCCAGGGCACAGCCCCGCCCCTCCCCCCATATGCGCAGGGCCGGGAGGTGTGAATGGCTCCTTCGTGCCTCTGCATTGAAGGCAGAGGCTACTCCCTGGGGGATTTGAGCCATCCGTGCAAACCCTCCTCCCACCCCCTTCTGGTCCCCGAATGCAGTCCTGCCCTGCCCGCCCCACCTCTGTCCCAAGGCGTGTACAGGCCCCAGGGGCCAGTCCTGCGTCCCTCCACCCTGCCCGGTGGCCAGAAGCCACCTCCAGCTTTGGCTCTGTGGCCTGGGTCTCCCAGAGCCGCCCCGCGGGGCGGTCGCACTCCCCCAGGCCTGCGGACGCCTCCTGGGGGGGGCCTTTCTGCCCCAGCCGGGGTGTCCAGCAGTGGGGAGCCGCTTCAGGTCGCAGGTGTGGGGGAGCGGAGTCCTCAGGAGTGCCTGCACTGGGGTGGGGAGGACCCTTCCCGGATTGGGGTGGAGTTGGGGGAAGGCCGGACCTGCCCTGACATGTCCCGTGTGCTCGGGTGGGGGAGGGGCACTCTCATGAGGGCCCGGGTTGGGTTCTGCCAGAGCCCCACCCCCCAGCGAGGGCGCTTTTTGCCTTAGAAGCAGAAGCCACAATGGGGTCCCCCCTCAGGCCCTCTGCCCCCCCCCCCCGGCAGCCACCGTGCCTGTGTTAGCGCCTTGATTTCCAAGTCCTTAGCTCTGGACCCACTTTCCAAGAGTCACGGGGTGGCGTGTGTCTCAGGGATGTGACACCCGCCCAGGCCAGAGGAGTCGTCGTGGTCCCCCCACAAAGTCAGCGCCTCGGTTTGGTGTCCAGACGTTGGCCAGTTCACGGTCCACCTGGAGTGTCAGGGGTGGCCGGGCCCGGGGGCTTCTGCGCGGCCCGGGGCGCCTGCCGAGCGCCCTGTCTCCTGTGAGTGAAACGCTGCTTCGGGGCCTGAGGTCCTGCGTGGTTGAAGGCGAGGCTCGTCGGGGCGTTTTCAACTTGAAAAGCTTCACCTTACGGGGTGAGTGTGTCCTTGAACGAGGTGAAACTTTCAATTCCTTCTCTGCAACGGGCAGCTCCCCCCAAAGCCCAGCCAGTCAGCCTGCGTCCAGCCCTTCATGCTGCCCAGCGACACTCGCCGCCCCTCGCCTGGGCCCTCCAGGACAGTGGAAACCGGAGTTGGTAACCTGCCCCGGAAGCCCGACGGGCGCGTCAGACGGGCCTGGGGGCCTGGGGGCGCGGGGTGCTCCCCCGGTCTCCCGATTTAGACGTGAGGAAGCAGACTGGACAGGCACCTGGTTGGTGGCCTCGGGCTGGCTCGTGGTGCCGGGGGCGGTTGTCCTGGTCCCTCGGGCCTTGGCAGGGAAAGGGCTCCGCCAGCCCTCACCGCCCGCGCCCCCCTCCCGGGAGGACTGGGAGCGGGGGTCCTGCTCCGCCGGCAACAGAAACCGCTTTCGGAAGGGACGGCGAGTGAGGGGTGGCGTCGGGTCAGCACTGCAGCCTCTTCCCGGCGACGGGAGCCCGTCGGTCCCCTGTGGGCGCCACGTGTCGCCGGGTGCACTTGGTGGCTCCCGCCCTCCCCCAGGCTGAGATCTTGTCCCCCCCGCAGATAAGAACCTGCGTTCAGAACCGGCCAGTGCAGCGGCGGCGCCCGCTCCCTGGCGCTCTCCGTGCACCCCCGGCTGTCCATGCCCCACCCTCTGCCCTGGGCAGCCACCCCGCAGCTGCCGCACCCTTGGGCCTCCCTGCCTGGGCCCTGGGCGCTGGCACAGCTCCCTGGCTCCTGCTGGGACCCCTGCCAAGACCCCCAGTCTCGGCGTGGGACTCGATGAGCAGACCCCCGGAGCCAGGTGCACACGCTGGGCCCCGCCTGGGCCAGGGGCCCCGCGGCCCGCGTGTCCTGCCGGAGCCCGGGACCCCTTTGGAGGAAGGACGGCGGCCGGAGGCCCCACGCGCTCTGGCACGTGCAGAGCCGGGCCTGGCGCCCACCTGGGACCCTGGCCCACCTTAGGATTCTGGAAGGTTCCGAGGTGAAGATGATTTGGAGCAGCTCCTACACGGGAAAACGCTGTGCAGGGAAGAGTCAAAAGCCAGGAGTGGCTTGTTCTGTGTGGGGCTTTCGGCGTGTGACAAAGGGTCATTTGTCCAATATGAGGTGCTGGAAAAACTCCGAGAGCCAGGCGCACAGCCCCATCCTGAGCCCCCTCACTTTTGGGGCGCCCCAGAAGCAGAGTGGGCGGGCGGGCTCACTGAACCGGTCCAGCCCCGCCCCTCCCTCAGGGGGTTTGGGGTGACCTTGCACGCCCTTCGCTGCAATGTAAACCAGCTCTCTAGGACGCCGGAGGGCCGAGGGGACCTGTGCCTCAGCCCCAGGGCTGGGGTGAGGTATGTGACCCCCAAGGCCAGGCGGGGAACCAGGGCGGAGCCGGTGTCCGGAGCAGCCCCGGCTCCCGCCCCGGGCATCGGTCCCTGCCTCCCTCCCCCGCCCTCAAGGGCCCCAGGGAGCTTCCCCGCCCACCGCAGGTCCCTTGAGGGAGGAGCGGGCCCCCCTCTCAGACCCGAGGAGTGGCCGCCTCGGCGACCGGCCGTGCGCTGGGGCCGGCCCCTTCTCCCCAGAAAGCGAGGTCCCCGAGCTCCCAGCGGCTGAGGCCGCAGTGCTGGGGGGCTGTGGTCAGGTCACTGCCGTCTGTCACCAGGCAGCCTGGGGGTCCGGGTTCTGGAGCCCCTGCTCGTCGTAAGGCCACGAGGACCCCCAGCCCCACGCCCGGCGGGCGTTTCCTCCCGAGGCCACGTCCCGATGGGCCCCCCCCCCAGGGCTGGGAGGCGGCGAAGTCAAAACCCCAGGGCACGGAGTCCGCAGGGAAGCAGCTTTATTACAGGTCAGAACAGCAAGTCGGTACCACGCGAAGTAAGCAGCGCGACCCGCCCGCCCCCACCCCGACGTCACCCCCGCCCGCCCGTCGCCAGAGCCACCCGTCACCTTGTGGGGCCCCAGACCCAGTCCTGGACGGAGGTTTCAGGCGGCTGCCCGCCCCCGGTCCTCGGGGCGGCCCCAGAGCGATGGTCACAGGGGTCCTGGGGGTGAAGGTGGGGGCGGGGCGCGGACCAGGCGTCCCGACCGGAGCCACCGGCTTCTGTTTCCTGGCGGCCGAGGACGAGGGCGCGGCGGGAGGTGAACCTCGTCGCCCCCTTTTCCCATGCCCTACACCTCTTTAGGCCAGACCCTCAAAGAAGTATATGCATAGGAAAAAGGAACCACGAGAGGCGGCGGCTCCTGGCGGGCGCCGTCGGGCGAGGCTGCGGGGAGGCGGCGCGGCGGCTGCCTCCGGCCCGGCGGGCCCATTTATGCCCGGCGGGGACCTTGGCGCCGGCGCCCGGGCGGCCGCGGGCACACGTGCTCGCAGGCTGCGCCGGCCAAGGCCCCGTCCGCCCCCGCACCTGCGAGCTGGGGCACAAAGACCCGCTGTGAGCACCCCGGGGGCTGCGGTGGCACCTGGGACGCGGCCAGCGCTGGCCGGCCGCCCTCCGCGCCCCTTATCTCCCCGCCGGCCGTGCTTGCGTCAGGGCCGGGGGCGCCCACGGTGTCTGGTCCCCTCCCCGGCCCCACCTCCCCCTCCTGGCCTCCGGCCACACTGCCAGGGACACCGAGCTCCAGGACAACCCCCCACACACACACCCTCTGCCCGGAGGCTCAGGTCAGGGAACTCTCGGGCCATCCACACCTCACCCGGCCCCGTCCCTGCTCCGGGAGCCCCTGGAGGTGCTGAGATGGGCGGGGCCCTGCCCTCTTGGGGGTGGCGTGCAGGGACAGGTGAGGGGGACGGCAGGAGGGGACGCGGATCGAAGACCCAAGGCTGCCCGCACAGGCAGGGGCCGCAGCTCAGGTCCTGCAGCGTGAGGAGCAGGCGCCGTGCTCAGCGTCTCCGCTCTGCCCACGGGGCTTCCCGGCCTGTGCCGAGTGGCAGAGGTGGTGGCCGAGTCTGAAACTGAATGGCCGCCTTGTCCTCCACTCGTCTCCTGGACCCCGGGTAGCTGCCATCGCACCCACAGCCCTCTGCTCCCCCTGCGGCCCCCTTGGTGGTCAGCTCCACCTGCACTGTCCATCCTTCAGAGGCCACTTTGCCAGCACCGTGCCGCCCCTTCGCCCCGAGGCCAGTTCTGGGGCCGTCTGACTCCGTGCGCGCGTGTGTGCGAGTTCGTGCGTGTGCGAGGTTGTATCTGTGACCACGTGTCTGTGTGTGCGGCAGCCCCTGGGGCTCCCCCTGCCTGTGGGCCGGTCAGGCTGTTGCATCCATGTCTGACTGAGCAGTGGGCTCCTGGGTGGCAACGATAGGACCCACCCTGGGGTGGAGGTACAGGTGGGCGGATGAGGAAAGTCAGGTGAGAGAGTGTGACCGTCTGTGTCCTGGGACATGCTGGCCCCTGCGGCCTGGCCCAGGCCCTTAGGACACTCCCACCATGGCCTTGCCCCTGTCTGGGCCAGGGGTGTGACCAAGAAGCTGCGGACCCGGACTGGGTGAGACAATAGGCCACCACCCTGCCTGTGCCAGGGCCTTGTGTGCAGAACTGTCCCTGGGGGGATCGCCTCCCCCAAACGCGGGCTGGTGGGCGAGGACGGGGAAGGGCACAGTGAAGCCCCTGCCCACCACGCCCAGGCCCCTCGAAGGGCCTCCTCGTCCTGCTCTGAGCCTCCCAGCGCTCCTGGGACAGACTGCCACCCTTAACCTGTCACCCTTGACCTCGGGCTCCTGGGGCCGAGGCCTGCAGGGGGAAAGAAGGCGGAGACAGGTGGACAGAGAGGGTTCGCGGGGCGGGGGGAAGTCGGTGGCGGCCGGGTGTGGCACCTTTAAAATCCCGAGAACTACAGACAGCCGCGGAGGGCGAGGACGCCCACGGCCACTGCGGGGTGCAGTCCTAGCGTCCCTGGCCCTGCCTGGCCCGGGGCCTCCATGTCCGGACCCTGACCGCTCTCTAGGGTGTTGGGTGGCTCATCGTCCCCTCGTTTTCCCTTTTCCTCTTTCCCTCGGGGGCTGAGGAGCCAGAGGGCTCGTCCTAGACGAGGTGGCTGCACCCCATCAGCTGGGCCTGTGGGGCTGGGGTGAGAGGCGAGCGCGGGGAGGGGCCCAGGCCCGCTCTTTCCCCAAAGCCACCAGGAGCCCGGCGGTGACGCGAAACTTCTGTGTCCAGGAGCCTCCCCCGGCTGCCACGAGGAGCTGGTCAGAGAGCAGGGGCTGTGGGGCCTGCTATGGGGCCGGCCGGTAGAGGCTGGGCTCAGGGACAGCTTCGGCACGAGAGCTGAGGGCAGCCGGGCCCCCGCTGGGGAACGACGTCGGCTCACCGACGGCCTGCCGGCCACACGCCACCCCCTCCGCCGCCCAGGGGACCGAGGCCCGACCTCCCGCAAGCACAGCGCAGCGGGTGGGCCGGGCACGGGGACGAGGCCGGCCCTGCTAGGCCGACCGAGGCCGGATCCCCGGAGGCCAGCTCTGTGGGGTCCCGCCCGCCACTCCTGGGGCCTCCAGCCAGACCCCACCCCGGGAGCCTTCCCCTTCGCCAGCCCCTGGGGTCCACGAGTCCTGGTTCCTGTCACCTGGGCCAGGGCCCGGCCCTCCCGTTGCCTCCAAGACAGATTCTTGTGGGTTCTGGGAGGACGAGCTTGGCACAGGATGCAGGGGACGGACGATAAGGGTGGCCTTCAGCTCTGCCCACTCCTGCTGGGGGGGCTCCCACAGCTGTCTGCTCGGCTCAGGTGCACCCCAGCCCCACGGCAGCCTGCCCTTAACCCTTGGTGGACTCAGGCCCGATCCCAGAGGGTGGCCTGCCGGGTCTCTGCACTGGCCCCGTCCCCGCGACTCCAGCCTGCCCCACGTGCCACTGGAGTCACCGCGGGCGCCAGGTCGGGCAGGGCAGCGGCTCACCCGGCCTCGGTCTCCCCACCTCGAGCGGGTAGGGGCAGCCGACGCCTTGGCGGACGGAGCTGAAGCGCGTCCGCTCCGTGACTCAGCTCCGTGACTCGGCGTCTCCCCGGGGAGCGGGAGCATGGGCCGCGGCCGGACTGGGCGAGGCCGTCTCAGCCGCACGCTGCCCACTGGGCACCGGCACCGAGGACACTGCACAGCGCAGGCTCTCTCTGAACTCGGGGTTTGGCGGGACCCGAACGTCACGTGCTGAACCTGGCGCCCCTACTCCCCGTTTGTGGAGAGGACGTGGGCTCAGAGAGGGGTGACAGGTGGCCAGGGGGGACTCGGGCCTGTGTGCGGGGCAGGAGGAGAGGCGTCCGGCCAGATCCCCGCGGCTCCTCCGCCTGGGCGCCGGGCTCCCCGGGTGGGGGCTGAGCCAGCGTGACCTCGGGCAGAGGCTCCCGCGGCCTGGACACCGTGGGCAGCCCCGCCCGGAGGCCTGAGGAGGGAACACGTGCGGCCGAGCGTCACCCCGGCCCCCGCTCTGCGTCAGGGCCCCGAGGCCGGGCTGCGCGACTCCCTGCCGGCGAGATAAGGCGCTGCCTGGCGCTCGCCTCCTCTCTCCTCTTTTCGGAGCGCTCAAGGCCGCGGGACGGTCCCCGGCCCCCAAGGCCGCGGGGAGGACGGTGGCCGCTTTGTCGGGGCTGCTGCGCCGGCGGCCCCCGGGCCCGCGGGGGGGCTCGGAGCGCCTGGCTCACGCTCGTCACGCGGGCGGGCACACGCGCACGTGCACACGCACGCTCGGCCCCCGTCCCCTACCCACTCCTCCCGGGCCCGGGCCCTGGCCTCGGCCGCAGCACGTCCAGTACTGCCCGCGTCCCAGGGCCTGGGGGTCTCCTCTCCACATCTGGGCAGCGCTCGGCACCTGCAGGCCTGCCCGCCGGCTCCTCAGCTCCTCAGCCCCCCGAGTCCCCACAGAGGCCACAGGCCCCTCAGCAGTGGCCTGGGGAGGGGTCAGTTAGGGATTAAAGTGCTGGGCACCGCCTGAGACCACCCCCCACCTTTGCCGAAGAGGAGCCGAGGCCCAACGGCTGGGTGAGCCTGGCTCCCGGGGTCAAGGGTCAGCTAGGGTTAGGAGCAACATCCCCCTGCTGAGGCGGCCTCTGGGGAGACACCCCCTCCACTCCCCTGGTCTGGCTGCGATGCCGCTTCCCGGGAGCCCCCGACCTAGGTTGGGGCTGGGGACTGAGCAGACGCGGGCTTTGGGGAGGGGGCCTGGGCTGTCCTGTGCTGGTGGCAGGGCCAGAGGTCCGCATGGGAAGGAGAACTGACCCCTCAGGCCAGGCCACAGAGCAGGGCGGGCAGGGCCACCGCGTGCCCCGTCTGGGCTCAGAGCGGGGTGCGTGGGGGACGGGGAGGGGCCGGGTGTGCCCCATTCCTCCTGCGGGCCTGTGGGAGGAGGGCTTGGAGCTGGGCCTGAGTCAGGTGGGGTGGCGAGCCTGGAGGTGTGGGCGGCAGAGCACGGGGGTGTGAGTGGGGGCTCTGGGCAGAACAGGGAGGGACCTTGGCCCCAGGGGAGGATGGCGAGGGTCTGGCCTGGCCTGGCCTGGCCATGGCTGGGCACAAGGGGGCAGGGGCAAGGAGAAGTGGAGTTCGGGGCAGAGCGTGGGCGGGTCAGACCCCTGAGAGGCTGGGTCTTCCTCTTGGAGCCCAGAGAGGGCTCAGCACCCATCGGCCATCAGCCTGGTGTCCAGCAGTGCCACAGCCGTGCCCACTGCAGCCCTCACCCTGTGCCCACCCAAACCTTGCAGCTGTCACTCCAACTGCAGGCCCGTGTCCACTCTCCTTGACCTCCGGTCCTGCCTCCTGCCTGGGCGGCCTCTTGGTTGGCTTGAGGGATGGTGTGGGGTCACAGGGAGCAGGGTGGGGGCGGGGGAGGAGACAGGGACCCTGAGAACATGGGGGGCAGAGGGACCTGGTCCTGGGGCGAGGCCACCCCGCTCCCTCCCGGGGAGGCTGGTCTCATGAACACCTGAGGGGTCTTTCTCTCTTGAGGACGCGTGTGTCCTCACAGTGTCCGGGCCAGTGGGTGCCTCGGGCACCCAGTTTCCTTGAGAAAAGGCTGTCGCTATTGCAGGCCCTGAACCCTGCAGAAGAGAAGTGCCATCAGCTGCCTGGGGGCGTGTCCCCAGGCCGCACGTCCTTGGCTCCTGCCCTTCCGCACTGGCGTCTCTGGGGGCCGAGGTGGGCCGAGCTGGGCGGGGCGGCTGCAGGTCTGTGCCCACCCGGCGGCTCCCGGCTCCCAGGGTCCCCGGACTGTGGCCGTGATGGCTCTGCCCAGCACCCTGCACACTGCCAGCTTCCTCGGTGCCGAGCCCCCACCGCGACAGCGGCCGCCCACCCCTCGTCTCTGCACACGTGCACCCCGAGTCCGTCTCTGTGGACTGCCCCGGCCACTGGCCTGGCTCCGAGCGCTGTGGCCCGGCGGGCAGGGCCCCTCGGGACGACGTTCTGGCCTCCGCTGGCTGGGAGCCCCGTGGCCCGTGACCACGGCAGCCTGTGTCCAGCCGTGACCCGGCCAGCGCTTCCTCGGCCTCTGCTGGCTCAGGAGGGTGCGGCTGACGGTGGGGACGGGGCCTCCGAGCTTCGGGAGGACGCCGGCGCCAGGGCCGTGGGGAAGGCAGTTGGGCCAGGGTCCCCGGCGGGCCGCCACTGCCATTCGGGGCACGGTGGCCCCCGGGACCGCTGAAGCCGGTCAGACCCTGTCCTGCCGGGTGCCGACGGTCCCCCTGCTGCCGCCTGCTCCTTCGGGAGGGGCAGGAGGTGCCATTTCCCCGCTGGCCACGTGGGGTCACCCTCGGGCCGGCCCAGCCTGCGTGCATCCCCCCCCCCGCCCCCCACCTGCCATCAGGTCACAAACAGGAAGCAGGGTGCGACGCCCCCAGCCCGCGCCAGGCTCTCCGGCCCACATGCCACCCCCCCCCGTGCACCCTGACGTTTCCCCTCGAAACGTTCCGTGATCACCAAACGCGTCGCCCACGCAGGGACCTGCGGGCCCCGCGGGAGGAACGCAGGCGCCGCATCGGCCTCCCGGACGCCCCCAGTTCTCGGGGCTGCGGGGGCCCGCACGGGGTCGGGCTGCCTTCGTGCTCCCGGGCCCTCCACCTGCCCGCCCCCGGGAGGGGCCCCGGCACTGGTCCCCGGGACACGCCACCACGGCTCCGCGCGCTCGCTGCCTTCGCCCTGCCCTCTGCCTTCACCGTTAGACACTGGGACACGGGGACTGGTGGCCGCGGATTGTTTTGTGGACAGTCGCCCGTTCCTAGCATTTTCCAGCTGCCCAGGCCGCGGGGCAGGAACAGGGCCTGGCCCTCCGCCCCTCCAGAGGTCCGCGCCGGCCCGAGATGGGGCGGCTGCGCTGGCGGCACCTCCGTCCCGTCCTCAAGAACCTGGAGGCAGGCTCCTCCTGTGCTGACGTGGGGACAGCCCCGGCTGGCGTGACTCACGGTGACAGCTGCTTCCTCACTGAGGCACTGTGGCTTCTTGGAACCGCTGAGGAAACGGTCCCTCCTGGGGCACCCACGGGCTCTGCCACAAGGCCTAGGCCGGACCCCTTCAGGGGGACGCAGAGGGGACGTGGGGCGGGCGGCTCTGTCTGGGCCCTGCAGAGGCCACCAGGGGCTGGTCTGCAGCCAGTGGCTCCTCAGGGGAGCAGCCTCGGCCTCCAGATGCTCCGCGCCTGCTCCCAGGACCCTGCCTGGCGGCCCTGTCACCCCAGGCCGACTCCCACTCCTGACACGCGCCAGCGGTGACTCGTAGCCAGATCCCCACGGCCTGCAGGGCCGGGCTCCCCGCTGAGGCCCACGGAAGCTGACCCCAGAGCCCCCCAGCCGGGCGAGCACACCGCCCGGCTCCGTGGTGCTTCTGAGGACCCTGGTGCCCTCGGACCCTGCTGGGACCAGCCGGACCTGTGCCATGGGCAGAGGACACGTCCGCTGACTCAGGGCACATGTGGCTCCTCTGACTCAGGCTGAAACGCTGACGGAGTCTGTGGCTCTGACGTGGCTTCCTGAGACCTGAGTCCCCCGCCACACCCCATCTCGGCCCAGGGGCATGGGGGCAGGGCAGTGAGGCGGGGGGTGCGAGGTGGGGGTCAGAACGGGGGCCTGGGTATTCCCAGGCCCCCCACACCGGGTTCCGGCGCCAGGCCGGATGCCAGGACACAGAAGCCAGCAGGGCACCACCTCCGACTGTCCCCAGCCTCGCTCAGTGCCTTGCGGGGGCACCCTGAAGCCCCTATCCCATGGCCCCAGCTCCACCCTGGCCCTCATGACCCCAGAGCAAAGTGAGGTAACTGGTCCGTCTGGGAGGATCTCTGCGGGGCGCCCCCAGGCCAGAATGGGCCAGTCAGGGGACGCGACCCCCAGCGAGCTTCAGGCTGGCTGACGCAGGCCGCAGTGGCCAGCCGGGGGCCGGGGCCACTGTGAGCAAGGCGACACCGAAGACGATGACGAGACACTCGCAGCAGGGGGAGCCAGGCCCAGGTCTCCTCACCCAGAGCAGCCTCAGGGGACCAGCCTCAGGGGACACAGCCTGACTCCGCCCCACCCCGAGCCCACGGGGACCTGCGGCCACATCTGGAAGGACCAGGCCCCAGGGCTCTGCCTGGGTTCAGGTGACCGGGAGGGGTGGCCTCTCTCACTGGCTCATCCTGCCGCGAGGCGGCCCCAGGCACCGCCGGCCACTGGGTCTGTGGCCGGAGCCGGCAGTGCAGCCCCGGCTGTGCCACCAGCCCTGCTGCAAGGCACAGGGCCAGGGTCCGACCCCGTCCCTCGTCCTTTGAGTCAGACACCCAGAGGGAGAGGGACTGGGGGCAGCGGGGAAGTGCCCGGGAATGGGGAGGGAGGGAGGGGGGCAGCAGGAATGGCCAGGGACGAAGACAGGGGCTGGGGTGTGCTGGGCAGGTCGCCCCCCTCCGCCCGTGACAGGCTGGGCCCTGGGCCCTCGCCTTGTGCTCGCAGCCACCTCCGCCCGCCATCACTTCCAGGGTGACAGGGCTCCTGGCGCGCCCCGCCTGGCCACCACCTCCCGCAGTGTCTCGGGGGCTGCCTGCAGTGGCGCTCGCCTCCCTGCCCACGAGGCTCCACGGGGCTGTCTCCAGGGCCCTGGGGAGCGGCTGCAGACGCAGACGAAGCTTTGCTCGCCCAGGCCTTGGGGACCCCGCTCTAGAGCTCGACATCCACGTGCCGTACCCAGGGAACTTTAAGAGGCAGAAACAAGTCCACGCCGTGTGGCACGAGCCACTTTCCAACCACTACCGAAACGCGTCGCGCAGGACTTGATGAATAATTTATGTGTAAAACGGTTTCCTTTAAATGTCGGGGAAACGGCCCCTGGAAGTGGGAGGACTTGCAGCCTGGCGACAGTGACGGGCCACGCGTGGCGGCCCCGTGCAGCCCGACCCTGTGGGGCCGCACACGACGCCCGCGCTGACCCGGCCACGGCCCACAGGAGTGCGCTGCCTGCTCGGCACTGGGGGGGCAGGGGCCATCTGGAGACACGCGTGACAGGCCACACGGCTGACGCCCGCCCCGGCTGACCGTGGCCACAGCAGGGGTGAGAGGGGGGGGCAGCAGCAGAGGGCCCAGGCCTGAGCCAAAGGCCCTCGGCTGTGACCCTGGGAAGCTAAGTGTGGCGAGGAGGCGGCTCTTCTGCTTGGCCTCCTCGCAGTGGCCCCAGCCCACGAGGGGCCCGAGGGCCCGGGTAGAGGCGCTGCACCGGCTGGCACGGTGACCACATGGCTCCCAGCACGGACAACGGGGAACTTCCAGGCAGGCGGGCCAGGGTGCCCTGCGCCCGGCCCCGTCACCGCCTCTGGACCGGGGGCTTCAGAGCGACCTTTGGGCCAACGGCTGCCTGGAGAAGGGAAAAAGCCGCGTCAAAACCCAGCTCCAACCGCGTCAGTGACTTTCACTTCCTCTGACGTTCCTTAGAAGTTGGATTCTTAGTTCTTCCAACACACGGTGGCCCTGTGCACGCGGGGGACAGCGCCAGCGACCGGCACCACTTGGGACGTGGTGGAAGCCGCAGTCACCGAAAGGCCCAGGGCACCAATCAGGCGGCAGAATGGACGACGGCCACCACGCCACCGCCCCCGTGGTGGACACTGCCTGCCGGGGCACCGAGGGGCTCACCTGAGTGGGTCCGGGCTTGACCGGTGGCATCGGGGGCGCGGAGGTCGGCTTGACCACCTGGAAGGAGGGAGACGGGGGCAGTGGGTGCCGCCCACCAGCCCGGCGCCGCCCTGCCGGGTGCTCTGCTTGCTCCAGACCAGACACAGGCTCCTCTGCTGAGCTCGCTGCAAGTCCCGCCCCGCCCACCCAGGGCCACCCACGCCACCCGTCTTTACCCACGGAAAGCTCTTAAGTAGCCAGACGAAGGTCTTGAAGCGTCAGAGGCTAAGAATTCACCACTGAACTTGGCAGTTTTCATTTGCTTTCCTGGGGGGGGGATCCGGGCTGGGGAGGGGACTCTAGCCCGGCCACGCCCAGCCCTGGCCGCACACCGCAGCACCCCGGACGCCTGGGTGGGCCCGGCATCTGTCGTTTTCAGGCCCAGAAGGGCCTCGCTGAGCAGCGAAGGCCTCTGCCTGGCCGCCACCACTCCCTGGGCCAGGCAGCTGTCTGCCCACCCCGCCCCCGGCCCCGGCCCGGCCTGCCAACCCCCACTAAGACCAGCTTTGCAACCTTCCTGTGAGTCAAAAGTTAATTCAGAATTAAAAGTTACGAAGGAAAGCAGCAGAGCCCGTCCGCTGAGCGGGCACACCACAGCGGCGGCGCAGGGAGGCCCGCCCGGTCGCAGTTTAGGGATCACAGGGTCCGCATCTCGGGGCCCCTCCCGGACACTGACTACGAAGGGAAGACGGGCTCTCCGGGGAATACCCGGCACAGGTTAGCAACACTGGTGACAGGGGTGGACCCCAGGTGGGTGGAATCTGCCCCAGGAGGGGACCCGACTTCTCGAGAAGGCCCGGCCCCTCCTGCCACCCACTCCGTCAGCCACCTGCTGGAGGCCAGCGTGCCCAGGGCCAAGGCGGCCAGCGGGCAGGCCCCTGAGCAGCACCCGCCAGGCCTCCAGCAAGGAGGCCCAGGGCCAGGTTCACAGTCTGCAGGATGGACTCCCGGGAGAGGGTGGCAGGCCCCCTCCTGTGGGGCTTGAGTCGTGGGGGAGGCTGGGGATTCGGCCCCAGAGGGGTCCCCTGGCTGACGAAGGGCCCGGGCATAGCCAGGGCATCTCCAGAGCAGCCCAGTCCTCACCTGCTTGGGCTTCTGCTCCGGGAGGGGCTTCGGGGGAGGAAGTCTGAGCTGGAGAGAGAAGAGCAGTCGGGACCCCAGCCCGGGCTGCCCCGGTCCTCGCTGGCCTGGGGGGTCCGCCTTCTGACAGTGCGGCAGCTGGGGGTCCCCCGCCCACCAAGTCCGCCCCTCCTGCCGGCCCCCACCACCGCTCACCTGAGCTGGGGCCTGCTGGGTGTACACAGGGACCGGGAAGGGTGGGCTGCACATGGTGGCCGGGGGCTGCAGGGGATAGGGCCGTGAGCCCTGACCCTGCAGCGCGGCCGCCCCAGGAGCTGTCTCTCCCAGCTCAGGCCCCGAGGCCCCCACCCTCCCAGAGCAGAGCAGCACCCACATGTGCACGGGAGCTCTGTCCCACCTGGCAGGGCCCCACCCACGACCCCCTCTCAGGCCCGGAGGTGTGGGGCCCAGGAGAGGGAGTCTGCACCTCACAACCATCTTTGAAAGGGCCCCCTGGGACCCTGAAGCTCGGGTTCAAGTCGAAAGTAAGTTCCACCAGCACTTCGCATGGGTCCGACAGCATCCGGAGGCCCCGTCACCCTCCCCAGGGCTCAATGGCGGGGGGCCGGCTGGTGCTTACAGCAGGGGGCGGCTGTTTAGGAGTCATCGGGGAAGCCGTGGGCCTGAGGGCTGGGCCGGGGCGGATGGCACGTGTGGCGGGGACCGGCTTTGGGGGGCCTTCGGGGGCAGCCGGAGCCCTGGGCCGGGCTGGTGCGCTGTCCCCGCCGTGGAACAGGGGGTTGGAGAGCCCCAGGGCCGTCTTGGGCGCCCCGCTCCTGCAGAGGAAGAGCAGCGGTTCAGCCTCCGGCCTTGGGGTCCCACCCAGGACTCGGGGACCTCCCAGCTGCAGGGAAGCCGCCTGCACGTGTGCCAGCCGCAGCCGCGCGCAGCAGAGGCGGTTGTCAGCCAGGCGGGGGGCACGGGGGCCGGTGGCAAACATGTCGCGCTGAGGCGGGCACAGGGGTCCAGGCCCCACAGAGCGGGCGGGCCATGGGGGCCACTTCCCAGAGCCCACGGGGCCAGGCGTGTGGGACACAGGGGCCCTCCCTCTGGGTCGCCGTGTCGCCCGTGCCCACGTCGATGCGAGGCCTGTGCGCCAAGGGCGGGTTCTCCTCCGGCAGCCGTGGCCGGGCCGCAGCAGGGCGTAAGGGGCTGTGCCTGCCGCACCCTCACCTCCGCCAGACAGAGCCCCGGGCCTTGCGGCAGACGACCACGGCCACCACGGCGAACGCCAGAGTCAGCAGCAGCAGCACGGGCAGCAGCACGGGCAGCAGGAGGCTCCGGGACGCTGCAGGGCACACGCGACAGGAGTCAACGAGGCAGGAGGCGGTGGGGCTGGGGGCTGCAGGAGCACAGCCCGTCTGGGCCGGCTTAGGGGGGCGCCTGTCGGGCCCCTCCCGCAGCCGAGCCTGGCGGGGGCCCTCGGCACTGACACTCAGCGCGTCACACCAGCGGTCCTGTGCCCAGGCCACAGGCCGGAGGGCTCGGCCCTGGGTGGCTCCCGGCCCGCAGTGACTCAGAAGAGGCCCTGTCGGGCTCTGCAGGCCATGGTGCTATGGACGGCTGAGTGCTCAGAGGCCACTGGGGAGAGAGACTTTCGGGGGTGGGTGGACTTGAGGGTCACAGGCCCAGGAGGGGGCTGAGGCCCCAGCCCCTGCCGCACCCTTTCCCAAGCACAGGGCTTCCCTTCTCATGTGGGGCCGAGGGGGACAAGCGGGGACAGGATGCCTGGGATAACCAACCCAAAGCGTAACCACGGCCCAATGGCTTAGGGCACATGCTCCCTGCTCAGTGCCTCCCAGGTGACCCCGCCGGCCCCATCAGGCTGTGGGGGGTGAGGGCCCCGGCGGTCGGGCCATACCCGCGTGCGCGTGGGACAGCGGTGCTGCACAGCTCGGTGGGGCCCAGCCCGGGTGGCAGTGACACTGCGCCTTGTGGTTGCACACCTGGGGGGGAAGAGGCATCAGGCTGGGCCCCTGGACCCCCTGGGCCAGCACAGACGCCGCCTGCACAGTGGTCTCAGGCCTGCTCCCCGAGGGCTGCGCGGCGGTCGGGTGGGCTGTCCTGGGGGTGCACCCCACCCTTCCCCAGATGGGTTCAGCAGGGCTGCTCCAGCCCCTTCTGTTTCTAGTCCTGAGTGGTGTGACGTTCCCCAGTCACAGACACGTCACTGGGAGCCCGAGCGCACTCGCCACACGCCAGAGGAGAGCAGCCCAGCCGACGCGTCCACCGGCACCGCAGTGTCGGGGTCCCGGCCTGCACAGGGCTCCTGGCACGTCCCTGGGGGCTGGCCTCTGCCCTCGGTCCACCTGGGCTTGTCCTGAGCCCAGCCTACAAGTCCCCGTCACCCCCTGGCCCACGGCCCACATACCCCATGGCCGCTGCACTGGGCGGAGCAGTTCCTGGATCTGTACACGTGGAGGCCCTGGCAGAGTCCCTTCCAGCAAACCTGGGAGGTGGGCGAGTCCTCAGGCGCTGGCCTCTGCCCCTGCCCCCACGAGCCCAGCCCCCTCCCCGGCCAAGCCCGCCGCTGCCACCAGCACGACAAAGGCAGGTCCCACCTGCTCCCAGCGGACAGGCACAGCAGGACACGGCCTCCACCCCACCCCGCCTCCCACCGCGAGCTCAGGTGGCAGCTTCTCCTGGGACCAAGGGGTCTGGCAGGCTGGCTGCCTCGGGACACACATCCATCCGGTCTCAGCCACTGGAGCCCGAGGGCCGCTCACCTGCCCCTCGCCACACCTGGTGCCCTCGAGCACAGGCTCGTACCCAGAGCCGCTCTCCAGGACGAGCACCTGGCAAGAGCCCGAGCTGGTGGTGATGAAGCAGGAGCTTCGCTCCGGGGGCTTCTGGCCACCCTCGCAGAGCAGGACGCCACACGTATTGATGCTGTGGGCAGAGGGACCTGCTGTGGTGCCAGCTGACCATGCTCGGAGACCCAGGGAGTGGCCAGGAGCCGAGAACCCAGACCCTGGGATGAGCCGTGGGACCCCCCCCGGGCGGGGCACCAGATGGTGGCACACCCAGTGGTCCTGGGAGGGGGGGCTGCAGAGACCCCAGGCGTGGCCCCTGGCTCCGGGTGGCCCTTGTGGGGATGGCCCGTGCCCTGGAGCCAGGCCGGGACTCACCCGCGGGAGCCACGGGGCGTCCAGGACCCGCAGTTCGGCGAGAGGCTGTACGCGTAGCACCTGTCCACGGCGGCCCGCGCACCTGCAGGCCGAGGCAGTCAGTCCCCCTGTGTGGGGCCCAAGGCCCCCACGGGCTCACCTGGCGCTCGCGCTCGCCTCACCTGGCCCCCACAGGTCCCGGCACCTCTGGGCCAGGGTGGGGCAGGTCCCCGCGTAGCAGTAGCCCCCAGGGCAGGGTGTGCCATTCTCCTGGAAGGCGTCCTCTGGGCACGCCGGCCGCTGGCCATCGCAGTGCTCCTCCAGGTCACAGGCGTCCTTCAGCGGGCGGCACAGCGTGCCGGCTGGCTTCACCTGGCCGGGCAGACCAAAGCTCAGTGGGAACAGCTGCCCCCCAAACACTGGGGTCCCGGGCCCTCCCCACTGCCGACCTTACGGCACAGTGGGGTCGGGGGCAAAGGGGGCCCCCGGGGGCCCTGCGCTCACCCTGCACTCGTGGCAGCAGGTGCCGTGGGCACACTCGGCCCCCTCAACCAGCCGGCATGAGGTGGCATTGCAGCAGCGGTTCCGGCAGTCCTGGGGGCGGGGACAGCAGTGAGGGCCTTGGAGGGCTGAGCACTGGGCCACCTCTGGGCTCCAGAGTGGACAGGCCCACAGAGAGGCCATGGTCGCCTCCCCCCCGCCCCAGATCTCCATGGCTCCTTGCAGGCCTCAGGGCACAGGAGTGGTCTGATGGTGGCCACAGCCACGTAGGCCGCCCCCTCCTGCGGGTCGGAGACCGGGGCTCCCAGACGTGGGTGGAGGGCGGAAGGTGGTGGCGGGCGCCAGGCCCTGTACCTGGGGCGGGCCACAGTCGCACTGCTCCCCACGCTCCACAAAGCCGTTCCCACACACGGGGCCGCCCACCAGGCGGTCGGGGTCGGGGGCGTTGGCCAGGCAGGCCGTGCGGGGCTGCTCCACGAACCTCTCCAGGTCCGCCTGGCTGCACTGGCTGAACCTCCGGGGGAGCACGGAGCTGAGGGGGAGGGCATGCCATCAGGGGGAGGCTGGGTGGTGGGCAGGACACCCCCCCAGGCGGTGGCCCTCGGTCCAGCTGGACAAGTCTCACCCGATGCTGGACGCCATGACGCAGCCGCCGCGGTCCCGAGATTCGGGGCAGTAGCAGCCCTGGATGTCCTCGTCGTGGCCCATGCCCAGGTTGTGGCCCATCTCGTGGGCCATGGTGCATGCCACGCCGATGGGGTTCGTGCTGTGGTCCTGCGGGGAGAGGCTGTGAGGGCCGCGGCCACCCTCCTGCCAGCCCTCGGCCCTTGTTGCCCCAGGCAAGCCTGAGTGACAGGCCTGGCGACGCTCCTGTCAGCCACACTTCTATGTAGAAGCCGCACACGCTCCTGAAAAGGCAGCCGCAGACCAGCTGGTCTCCCCGGTCCACACCTGGCTCACAGCCGCCGAGTCCCGAGAGCACATGGTGGACACCTTGGCCAGTCCCACGGTGTTCCCAGCGAAGTCGACCCCGCTGCAAACGGGATGAGAGCGTGCGTGCGTGCGGGCCGGCCACCGCCACAGCCCCCCGTGACCCTGGGGCCGCCACGCTCCGCGCACTCACGTGATGAGCTGCGCGTTGTCGTGGGGGTGCCGCCCCAGCAGGTGCTGCGCCCGCCAGGCCAGGAAGTTGTCCAGCGTGGTGCTGGCCTGCGAGCTGACGTGGATCTTGTCATCGTGGTTCCAGATGTCCAGGCCCACCAAGACCACTCGGAAACCGAGCTCTTGGTAAAGCTGAGGCAACAGGGACCCGCGGGTCAGGCCCCAGGACCGCGAGGCTGGGAGCCCCCTGGCAAGTGGGGCCGACACTCGCTGGCAGCACCAGGGGCTGCAGCTGGGTGGGGTCCCAGGCCCCCTCCTGCAGACACCTCCACCCTGGTGGTCGAACCAGGATTTCTGTCCGGCCGATGCCTGGGCGATGCCTGGGCTGAAGGGACCTGGGGACCCCTGCCCGAGGGGGCCCCTGGAGGAAGCGCACCCTGCACGTAGCCCACCTTGTCCACGTGGTTGACCACCTCGAGCACCCGCCTGCGCACGTCCTCTCGGCTGCCCAGCTGCTGGACCTGCAGCACAGCGGGTGAGTCTGCAGCCGGGGCGCCCGGCCCCCGCCCCCGCCCCGCCCTGCCCACGGCACCTCCTGGCTGTCAGTGACCACGTACACCTCCACGTAGCGCGTCTCTTGGGACAGCGGCCGGTTCTGTAAAGCGGCAATCAGCAGCCGGTCAGCGGCTCCAGTCCCCCCACGCTGACCATCTCCCGGGGACGGCGGGCGGCAGTCTCCCCCCCGTGGCTGGAGGCGGGGCTGGGGGATGCACAGGCCCAAGTGCACGGGCGTGAGGCCGGGAGGGGACTCCTCACCCGCGGCCTGAAGGCTGCCGAGGTCCGTGGGCCCAGGATGCTCTCCAGGCTGGTGTTGGTGACCCCGCAGGTGCCGGCCTTCTGCCGCAGGTGCTGGGCCTGGTAGAGCGCGTGCCGCCCCGCGTCGCCACCCCCGTCCAGCGGTTCAATCAGGTGGACGGCCGAGCCCGCCCGGAAGAAGCCCCTGAGGACAGGGTGCAGGTGGCTGAGTCGGAGCCCAGGCCCCGCGTGCCCTCAGGGGGGTCCTACTCTGAGCCGGGATGCCGTCTGGGCCGTGGGACCCTCGCGGTTGGGACACCTGCCACTTCTAGGGGGAGCCCAGACCCCCCAGTGCACAAAAGCGTCCCTAGTTCCGGCCCTTCTCGGCCTCAGTTCACTGCCGCTGGGGTCCGGTACCCACCTGAGGCCGTCGCAGGTGCTGAGGCTGGCAGCGGAGAGCGGGTGGCCGTCCACATGGCCCTGGTAGAGGCAGTGGTCCTGCGGGGGCGGGCGAGAGGACTCTGCAGGCCCCACTCTCCCCGCCCCCACTGCCGCCCGGGGCAGGCCGCAGGCCTACCTGCTCGGGCAGCCGCTCCGTCACCTGAGAGCCATTGGCAGCCGTGTAGGTCTCCGTGTAGCCCGCACCCACCAGGTCCCTGGAAGAGAACCGCCATGGCACCCCGGGCCCCGCCGCCTCCCCCAGAAGCCGCAGCGGAGGCGAGGCTGGCCCGGGAGCTGGAGGTGGGGACGCGGGGCCGGGGCCGGGGCCGGCCCGGTTCTGCATACCTGTTCTTCCGCAGGTGCAGGGTGAAGGTGCGCCCGGGAGCCCCCAGGACGTAACTCACACTCTCTGGGTATGGGTCCTGGGCAAGGAGAAGGGAGGGGTCCAGGTGAGGGGCCCTGCCCCAGGCCACGGCACCCCAGCCTGAAAGGCCCTCAGGGGACCCCAGCAAGTGAGGGTGCTGGGCCGGGCCGGGCTCTCCAGAAGGAGGAGCCTGGCAGGCCTCAGGCCTCGGTCTCCCACCGGCCCACACTGGGATGACGACGGTGCCAGCCCTTCCCCAGGAAGCAAGGGAGGGCAGCCAGCTGAGCGGCAGCAGAGGGGGTGGGGCTGGGAGGCCCCCCAGGGTCGGGTGCCCACCCCCAAGAGGCCCCGCCGCTCCCCACTGCCCTGCCCACCCACCGGGCCAGTCTGGACCCGGTGCCCCTCGCCCGTGGGGGCGGGGCTCTTCCCGGACGCGGCAGGACAAGGCTGCCCAGGGCACACGCACTCACACGCTCCACGTGCACAGGCACAGCGGGGGGGGGGGTGTGTTTCAGGGATGCCCCGGGCGGCTCCGGGAAATCCCAGCCTGCTCCGAGAGACCATCTCACCCCAAACATGCAAGGAAGGGACAGGCCCCGTGGAGTCCTCCCCTGGCTAGTCTAAGGAGGAATCTCAGTGAAACTGGGAGTGGCCGGCCAGCGGGGACCCAGGGAGGCAGTCCAGGGACAGCACCCGGGGCAGGGCAGCTGGTGGCCCTGCCCACAGGGAGGGGCCGGACACAGGAAGGTAAGGCCTGGGGGAGGGAATGTGGCCTCCAGAGGCAGTGACTCAGGCGGGTGCCAGCCCCAGGGCTCAGCTCCTGAGCACAGAAGCCGGCCTGGCCCCTCACAAGTGGCTGGACACGCGGGAGGCACAACCCTCTCACGCGCCAGCTCTGCAGGGTCAGGACGGGAAGCCCCTTCCCACACCGGCGTCCAGACCAGACTCACCAACTGGGAGGACAGGGCTCGGCGGGTGCGGGGTCCTGGCAGGCGCTGGGGCCACACCACCTCGTACTGCTCCACGTGGGGCAGCGGGGCGCTCGGGGCAGCCACTGTGGGAGGACGGGGTCAGCAGAGACGCCGAGCGCCCACCTTCCTGCCCGGGAGACCCCTTCCCAGGCTGTGGTGTGGAAGCGTGGGGCCCAGACCGAGATCTGGCACTGGAGAGAGCGCAGGGCCCCCGCCGTGCTGCCCCAGCCAGCCATCCCAGGAACCCCCTCCGGCCCGAGGCCCCAGGGTGGCTGGGGAGGCACAGGCCAGCACCTTCCATCCCAACCAGGCACAGGGGCGCATGTACTGGGAAGCAACTGGCCCCCAGGCAGCCGGAGCCCCCTCCTATGGGACCTAGAAGCGCCCTCGTACCAAGGACATCTGTGGGGACCCAGCCCTGGGGCGAGTACACGCGCAGGGGACCAGCCACCCCGACTGTCCTTCCTCCATCCAGGTGCAAACAGATGTGCCTCCACGGTCACCTCCAGCAGCGAGGGGCCCCCTTCAGCCCCTTCCCTGGGGGCCTCAAGCGCGGGGCTGGGACAGACCCTCAGACCCGGAGCCCAGGAGGCTCGCGGAGCTCAGTCCTCCCCTGGGGGGACCGTGTGTGGGACACAACCAGCCCCCAGTGCCAGGCCACTGCTCCTCTGTCCCTTCCCTGCAGCGCCAGGGGACCGCGCTGGGTGGGCAGTCACCCCAAGGCGGGGAGAACGGCCCAGGCCCTTTCTCCTCAGTCCCCTTTGAAGTTCAATCTCCCCTGCCCTGGGCCTCCCGGCTGAGTGACCCCCAGGGGCTGCCCCCCACCCCCGCTCCCTTGGACCTGGCCGGAGCCCCAGGCCCCGCACTCACCCTGCAGCCACAGCGTGCCCAGCAGCCAGAGCCCGGAGCGGCACATGGCCGTGGTGCCGGCGGTCCGGGGCGCACACCGGGACCTGGGGATCTGGGGACGAGTCCGGGTCCGAGGGCGCGGTGCGAGCAGGAATGCGGCTCTGCCGGCTGGAACCGCCTGGTCCCCAGCACCCCGCCCCGCCCCCTCCCCGGGCAGCTGGTACCCCTGCGGCTGCTGCTGGCCCCTGGGGGACTCGTGGCCCTCGTCTGTCCGTTGTGGGGTGTACAAAGGAGCTGGACGCTGTGGCCCCAGTTAACAAGAAGCCAGGTGAGCAAGTGACCCGAGCCCCTCCCCACCGCGGGCCTGCAGGGGGAAGTGGCCAGCCGGCTGCCTCGGAGAAGTGACTTGTGCAAGGCTGTCTGGGGTTGGTCGGAGGTGGGCATGTGCCCCGACTTCCTGGGGAAGAGAGCTCTCGCAGCCCCGCGGGGGTGTTCCGCTCCCCACCCCCGCCACCCTGCAGGGGACAAGCCTGAGCGCACACACCTCAGCTTCACGGGGTGGAGGCCCCTCCCAGTGGGCTTGCGCGGGGCCCAGGGGACAAGCTGCATCTCCTCAGGAGGCGGTGGGGGATGCCTGCCCACGGGTACCCCCTGCCTTCTGCCCTCCCTGTCCTGGGGGTGGGGACTGCTCACTTAGACCTGACATCCAGGCTTCTCCAGCTGGGTCGCTGTCACCAGGGGATCCCGGCCTCTTTCGGCTGCCCAGGCGGGTTTGCCCTTCGCAGACTGTGGGGCCCAAGCTGCATCCCTGACACGCTCCCTAGGATGGCCATGACCGGTTCTAGACCAGAGGTTAAAGTTCAGCAGGCCGGCGAGGAGGCAGGGGACCTAGTGCAGGCTCGGGCATCTTGGGCGCGGCTCCTGGGCAACACGGGTGCTGGCCCGAGGGCTTCCATCCCTGGGGCCACATGAACCCCGCTCCCGGTGCTCTGCCATCTGCTCCTTAGGCGGATGTGTCTGAAGGCCGCATGTCCTGCACATGCCACTGCGAGCTGGCCGGACCCCTGTGCTCACCCACAGGGACTTCCCACCAGCTGCCAGAGCCACTCCTGCGACGAGTGAACCCCTCCATCCCATAGGACACACCTAACGAGTCCCCACCAACCACTCCAGGTGCCGCTCAACACTCCCGGCGCCACCGCCACCTGCAGACTGTCGGTGGAGGTGGGAAACCGCTGCCCAGAGCCCAGGACAGGGACTGGGTTTCTGGGCCTCGGGCCAGCCGGGTTCCTGTGTGGTCCAGCCTTGCGTAAGCCCGTGACTGTGCAGCCTGAGCTGGCAGATCAGCCTGGCCGCTCCCAGGTCACACCTGCTCGTGCAACAAGTCAGAAAAGCACGCAGCGGGGCCTGCCCAGCCCTGCGAGGCAGCAGCCCAGGCTGAGCACCACCCAACCCTCGCCCCAGGCTGCCTGGTTTTCAATCCTCGGTTGCCAAGGACACCAGGACCAGGCGATTGGGTCTGAATTTCGAAAAGAACGTGCAGCACTCCGCACGAGGAGCAGCTGCGGGGACACCAGCAGAGCGGTTCGGGGGTGCTCGCAGCGGCTGTGCACCCAGGGCTGGCGTGCCCCCCACTGTCAGATCGGGAGGGACAGCAGCTGACTGCCTGAGGAGCAGCCACAGGTTTCCGAGGCGGGATGCGCCCTGCCCCACGCGTGCTAGCCTCAGGGGCCAGCGGACTCGGCCCCAGCCCGGATGCCCGCCCTGGGCTGGGTGATGCCCCTCGTGGGCGTGCCTCGCCGCCTCGCCCTGCCTGCCCAGCGCCCGACCAGGGATGCTGCTGCCCCCTAGCGCCGGGAACACCCCCCCCCCGCCCCCACCAGGAGGGGCCGTGCAGATGGCGGGCAGGGGCCAGCCTCCGCCCGCACCGCACCCCGGGAGTTACCTCGCTGCTGCTCGATGCTGTTTTCGTTTTGTCTTTATTCGAGGCCCAAAACAGAAACCAGAAAAGCACCCCTGCTCCACTGACGGGAGCCCGAGGGGGCACGCGGTGGGGATGCCACTGGCCTGGCAGCACTGCTGGGCAAAACCCAGCCCCGGGGAGGCGAGCGGGGCACAGACCACGTTCAGACCCCACACTCAAACACCAGCGACACGCACGACACACACAGCCGGGAACGTGATGAAAAGCCTCGGACTCATTTACCCTCCGCGCCCACCAGGTCCCCCTCAGCTGTGGCAGGTGCCGGGCCCCGAGGGCCTCACTGCGCGGTGACGGCGACCCTGGGCGCTGGTGCCGGGGGCCCCCGTGGGACAGGCACGTGGGGGGCCACCTTCTGGCTCCTCTCTGCAGAGAGGCGCTCCAGGCGCTCCGTGTAGAAGCCGTTGAAGTCAAGCCTGTGGGGTGAGGGTAAGCTGGGGTGGGGTCCCTCCTGTGGGGACGCCGGGGTGTGGAGGTAACCCCTCAGGGCGGGCACACGGGGAGATCCCGTTCCACCCCACGGGTGAGGGGTCAGTTCTGCGTCAGGTACAAGGGGCACTTGAGCCCCCAGCACGTGCACACGCACGTCCACACGCGCACGTGTGTGCACACGCCTCAGGTCCCACACAGCCTGGACCGGTTCAAACAGCCCTGAGGTCGGAGTGAAACACATGAAAACGGAACGCAGGTGCCTCCGACGGGACAAGTCAGGCGCCCTGTCCCCAGACATGGGGCTCTTGTCACCCAGCTGTGCCAGCAGCAGGGGCCTGGTGGTGGCACAAGCTGAGGCACCTCCAAACCCCTGTGCCCAGGACGTCGGCCTGTGGGTGGCAACTCCCCAGAGTGAGGACAGCCCCGCTGTGGGAACTGGGAACAGGAGACCCCCTGGTTTCCTGTGGAGGAGCCAGTGTCTGGGGCACTGTCACCTCCCCACTGCTCCCCCTTCCCCTACCCACCACCTCCCCACTGCTCCCCCACCCCCATCTCCCCCCTTCCCACCCTCGCCACCTCCCCACTGCTCCCCCTTCCCCCCCTCGCCACCTCCCCACTGCGCCCCTACCCCCATCTCCCCCCTTCCCCCCCTCGCCACCTCCCCATTGCTCCCCCTTCCCCCCAGCTCCCCTAGACGGGGTGACGCTGCAGCCGCGCACCACCCAGGCTCCCGGGTCCTGACTCGGAGAGCAAGGGCCCAGCACAGGCTGCGTGGGGGCTGCTGGGCGGCCTGACACGTCCTGTGAGTGCACATGGCGGTGAACACACTAGCACACACGCACACAGGTCACACAGCGGGAAGACACAGCGGTACACACGTGCCTATCACTGCAGGGAGTGACGAGCAACCAGCAGCGGTGTAAGGAGGCCACGAACAGACACCCTCAGGCCTGAGCAGACCTGACCTCCCCGTCTGTGGTGGCCCGAGGGCAGGGGTGAAGGTGGGAGAGGGCAGCAGGGCGCGGTGGGGGGACCAAGAGGGAGGCCCTGCCTCTCGGGACGCGCGCAGGGACGGCCAGCTGCCTGCGCCCACCTGGAGATGACACTGGCCATGCCGTGCTCACAGTCGCTGGTGCTGTAGACGCTCAGTCGGGCCAGGAGGTCGAGCAGATGCGCCGAGAAATTCTTATCAAACTTACTGATGGTGGCCTCGAAGCCGGAGGCCAGCTGCGGCGTGTCCGCGTGCTCCGCCAGATGCTGCGAGACACGGCCGGGCAGCGTGAGCCTGGCCCGGACGCTGGGCCCGCCGCCAGCCCGGCCTGCCCTCCCCGCTCCTTCGGTTTTGAGGGGCGGGGTGAGTTTCAGAAAGTTTCCAGGTGATAAAAGGCAAGAGCTGAGGCACCATAAAGGTTCCTGAGACCGCAGGACACGCCGCGCACACGCTTCTCGGCCGGCGCCGTGGGGCCCACGCTGGTGTCCCCCGCCCCCGTCAGGGTCCCCTCCGCTGGGCGTCCCCAAGGTTCAGCCCTGGACACAAGCCCGCCCTGCAGACAACCCAGTTCTGGTGGCCGCTTGGTCCGAGGGGTCCAGCAGTGGAAGGGGAGCCGCGGCCGGTCCCCGGCGCCGCCGCGCGGCCACGCACCTTCCGGGCCAGCTCCTTCCGGGCGCGCTCCTCGGCCCGCTCGGCCTCCGTGGGCGGCCCCAGCATGGTGCCATGCTCCAGCGCCGGGCGGCCCAGCTCGCCGTCCAGTTTCATGCTCTGCGTGAAGCGCTGTGCGGGGAAACGCTCCCTCAGCGACGCCCCCGAGCTCCCAGAGACATGCGCCCCTGAGTCCGGCCACCGCAGACTGGGGACGCGGCCGCCCCAGGGAGGCCACAGATGGGCAGCGCCGCTGGCACTCCGCCGGCAGAGCTGACGAACCCATCTTTCCGGGAAGTTTCTTTCCGCGGTGTCACCTGGTCGCAACCCGAGAGGACTCCTAGAGCCTGAGGAATCAGGTTCACAGGCTCCTGTCCTGTCGCCAGCTCTCCCGCTAGCCCCGCCAGCTCAGACGCCCCCGTGAGCCCTGCAGAGGCCCCGTGTCACCCCTCCTGCTGCCTGACACGAATTTCTTGACGTATGAGCGGCTGCTTGGGACAGGTGCCCAAGAAAAACAGAATCGAACAACTCAAGTTCTAACAACAGGCACCAAGGCGTTCAGAGAACGGCCCGGACACACCCTGTGGCGGGGCCCCCCACCCCCCGGCCGGGCTCAGGACGCTCGGCGACCGCGGCCGGCAGAGCAGGGAGGGCGGGTGCGAGGCGCACCTGCATGCAGTTGGTGAACATGACGCACACGGACATGAGCTTGGAGAAGACCCTGAGCAGCTCGGGGTTGGTCAGCATGCAGTCCTTCAGGCAGCTGTCCAGGAAGCTCGTGTGGTGGCCCAGCACGTCGTCGATGTTGGAGGCCTGACCAGAGCGGCCCGGGTCAGACGCCGGCCGTGCCTCCGGCCCCACTGCCCGTTCTGGGTCTAAGTGACCCTGCGTTCTCTAGGGGGGAATCTTCCAACTACCACTGAGAGAAAATAACACTGAACGCGCCCCACGTCCAAGGTGTCTGACTGCAAGACGGGACTCGAGGAGAAGTGCTGCTCCTGCCACCTTCTGCTTCTGGAATCTGCCGACGGCGGAGGTTTCAGGCTGAGGCCCCAGAGGGCCCAGAATGTGCTGGTGGGGTGCTGGGGCCCAGCTCCGAGAGCTGAGGGCTCCTCCGGAGGGCACGACGCCCATGCTACTCTAACAGCTCGATGCCAGGGTGCCCCCGAACGCAGCCACGCACACACGCCCCCGAACGCAGCCACGCGCGCACACCCACACCGCGTCGTCACACGCACATGTGAGGCCTGGCCGCCTCCTCGGGGCCGAGCCGCCTCTGCACGGGGACTGACACCTGACCCAGCACCTTCCCCCATGAAGACATGGCCGGTCAGCGCAGAGCCTTTTCAGGGTTACAAACGTGAAGTCAGAACTCACGGATTTCAGGTTTTTCTCAAGGACGTGCCAGGTTGGCTCCATCACTTCAAACATCATGTAGTACTGAATGTTCTGGACAAAATTCAGCATCCGCTGTCGCAGAGTGAAGGCGCCGGCAAACCTGGGTGAGCGTGAGGACATCACAGGGGGCGGGTGTCCAAGACACCCTCCCACAGGGTGCGCCTGCCCCGAGCACCGCGTGGGACGCTGCTCCTGCAGCACGGCGGTGACCGGTCATGGGCGGAGACAGCGCCTCCGTGCGCTCTGACCGTGAGGGGCCCGGGGCCCCAGGGGGCTCTTGCTCACACTGACCCACCACCCCGCAGGGCTGAGCAGGGGCCGAGGGACAGGCCCACGTCCCTCGTGGCCAGCGACAGCTCGCACGTCACCAAACCTCGGCGAGCGCAGACTCACCACCTGGCGGAGTGCAGTGAGCGCTGCTTGGCCGTTTTGTTGCTGACCCAGACGTTGCACAGCTGCCGCTCCACGTGCTTGCAGTAGAACAGGTGCCGGAACAGCATCTGGTAGCGGGTCAGGGCTTTCCTGCGGGGGACGGGGCGGCAGCTGCTGGTGGTCACTGGCACTGCACGACAGCCTGGCTGTGAGGCCGCTGATGCGGTTCTGCGCCCCGCCTGCCAGGCCGTCAGGGACCCCGTGGGACAGGACCGGTGCAGGGAGCCCCTCGAACGCGCAGAGTGGGTCGGCTGCTGACGGGTGCCACCCTTTCTCCCTGACAAAGCCGAACAACTACCTGGCCCCCGCTGCCCACCTGTTAATGATCAGCGACAGGGGCCACTTGACAACGTAGTCGAAAGAGAAGGCCTCCAGGCCGCTCAGCGTGAGCTCGGTGGGGTCGGCGTGCACCAGCGCCTTCTCCTGCTTGGTCTCGATGGCCAGAACCCGCAGCAGCTGCGTGACGAGGTCGTGGGGCATCAGGTCGATCTGGGGGACAGACAGTGCCAGCATGACTGCCGTGCAAAGCGTGAGTGTCCAGCCCCACGCCGTGCGCCTGGAACATAGCATGCCACCGCCGACGGAAAAAGCTTTGGTTTTAGTCAAGGATTTGTCGCGGAACAAAGGATCACGCCCCGAACCGCCAACCACCCCAGCCCACCCGCCCTCTGCGCCCGAGCTGGAGAGCAAACCTGGGGCTGCACGGGGATCTCTACAGTCTAGACATCGGCAGCTGCTTAAAGAAAACCAGCGTGCGACGAGTCCTAATCCAAAGACCAAACCGCTGCGGGAAAGCGAGCACTTTGAAAGTACCCGACGGCGCAAGCGAGAGCCACAAGGGCAGGCAGGACCCCTGGGTCCCTAGCAACCTTTACAGAGCGAGCACCAGGCCCACGTCACGGCAGACAGCACGCCTGGGGCAACGTAAGAGCCATTGGGACACGCAGACTCACTCAAGTGTTTAAGCACCAGCGACACAGGAGGAACAGTGGGACCGAGTCCCTATAAATGGACAGAATGACACGATGAAAAACGACGACAAGGACCGCCACTGCGGCCCAGGCGCCGCCCACCTCCAGGTCGTCCTTGAAGGGGTCGGTGTTGGCCGTGCTCATGCGCAGGGCCAGCTCCAGCAGGGCCTCCAGGCGGGTGGGCGTGATGTCGTCCACCGGCTTCTTCAGCTCCTCCTCCGTCAGGTCCATGAAGTGCACGAAGAAGTCCCCCTGGTCCATCAGGAAGTAGCGCTTGATGGACCTGCGGGGGGGGGTGGGGGGGAGGTGAGGGGCAGGGGTCGGCCGCTGCCGGGCCCCCGGGACGGCGCAGCTCTGGAGGCGGCAGCGGGGCGAGGGCCACGCCCGACAGCGACCGAGGAGCCGAAGCGCACAGCGGGGCCCCAGCCGTGGGGGGGGGCAGTGGCACTGCCAGGACGGGAGGGGGGCACGCAGAGGGCCCGGGGCGGTCGCACGCACCGCAGGTGCGCCACCAGCTCCTGCTCGTCCATCAGGAAGTCCAGCAGCACCCGGCTGGCGTAGTTGAACGCCGTCTCGATCTGCTCCACGTACGCCCGCTCCTTCAACGTGTAGATGACCTCTTTGGCCACCGGGCAGGTGACGTCGTGACCGCACTCCCTGACCACGTTCAGGTATTTTCCTGACGAGACGGGGGCAGATGAGACCGCGTTACGGGCGCGGCGTCCGCTCTGCCCTTGGCAGAGGGTGTGCTGTCACCTGCAGCGGGCGCGGGAGGCCACCGCTGTGGCCTGCTGTGACTCTAGGATTTTTCCAGGCGAGAGCAGACGCCACAGGAGAACCAGGTTAAAAGTCAGCCCGGCCCAGAGCCCAGACGGCTCAGGTCAGAGGTGAACCCCCGGCCCTGGCAGCCCATCCCCACACAACTCCCCGCCGGCGGTGACCAAGACAGTAGGCCCAGGGGGGCCCGTGCCCGTGACACCGGCTGTCGTGCTGAGTGATGCTGAGACCTAACCAGGGTCTCTGCCCGTTCCTGGACCCGACTCCGAAAGCCCCTGGACTTTCGTTGTGATTCCTCAGCCCGGCGAGCACAGCTGAGTTTATGCTACTGAGCTGACTGGCGACCCCTGGGGCCTGGACATCTGAGGGCTGTCACTTCCAGCCCACCCTGACCTCAGGGGAGGGGAGAGGAGCTGGGGATAGAATCAGTCACCAAAGGCAGGATTTAACCGACACACCTCTGCGCCGGGGCCTCCCTAACGCTATGAACAAAGGCTTCGGGGAGCTTCCCGGTGGTGAGCCCATCCACACGGGGACACCGGCGCACCTCTACTCCACGGGACAGAGGCTCCCGTGCTCGGGACCCCCAGGCCTCGCCCCACACGCCTGCTCACCTGGCCGCGGGCCTGTCCCTGACCACGTCCTCTATAATAAACCCGCAGACGTGTGTTTCCCTGAGTTCTGTGAGCCCGGGACGGGCTGTGGGAACCCCCAGTTTATAGCCAAGTCAGACAGAAGTTGGGGGTGACCTGGGACCTGCTGCCTGCGACTGGCATCTAGGTGGGGGCGGGCAGCCCCGTGGGACGGAGGGAGCCCTTAGCCTGTGGGCCTGACGCTCTCTCCAGGTTGGTCCCATCAGGACTGACCTAAGTTGAGGGCACCCGGCTGGTGTGGCAGAGACCAGGAGACCTGGTGCTCGTAGGAAACGGCCACACATTTGGTGTCACGAGTGTTGGGGGCAGAGCAACAGCTTCCCTGTGAGTGGTGACAGTTCTAGAAACTGAACAGCGAAGAGGAAGAAGGGGCACCTGTGAGACAGCCTCCTAGGGTCAGGGGACAAAATGGAGCCCACCCGAGCGTCCGGGTACAGACGGCCCGTGCGGGCGCCCGCGGTCACCTGTGCTGAGGACCTTGCCAGCCATCTTCTGCAGGAAGGACGGGATCTGCCGCTGCACCACGGTGTAGCGCCGGTCCCAGTACTTGTCGTTGTAGTCCTCCTGGATCTTCTCCTTCTGCAGCTCATGCTCCTCCACCATGAACTCGCTGGAAAGCGCGGGCGTCTGAGGTGGCAGCAGAGCGGGCGCCTTCCGCGGGGGTTCAACCCGCGCACCCCACTCCGGGCACAGAGCCGGGGGGAAGCGGACCGGTCCTCCTTTGTCCTTGACCGGAACCTAGCATCTCCTCCCACGAAACACGAGGACCAGACGCCGTCACACCGCGCCTCCAGTGCCGCTGACCGGCACCGCGACTCGAAACGCTATTCTCGCTTAGTGCGTCACACCAGACCTTGTCCTCTGGGTCACTGGCACAGAAACACCATTCATAGACCCCAAATTTATTTGTAAAATACTGCGACGCGTCTCAGCGAAACAGAAAGACAGTGAGCCGACGCGGGTTCTGTGCCCTCGAGCGCAGGGCCGCCTCCTCATCCAGGCTACTGAAGAGCTGCCCTCCCCCGGGCCCCACGCGCCCGTCTGCCCCCAGCCCCACCTGTATGGGTCGTTGATGATCCCCCTGTAGATCCACTTCTCCAGAATCTCGAAGTAGGGCACGCTGGCGGCCTTAGTGAGGTACAGGCACAGCTCCTGCGCCTGGCTGTCACCCGTGTAGTTGACACTCCGGTCGTGGAGAAGGCTCAGGGTGGAGCCCCCGACACACTCGCCTTTATCCACTGAGGTGGCTGCAAGGAGGCGGCGCTCAGTGCCGAGCAGAGGTGGCCACGGCAGAAGCACGTCTGCGGCCCACTTATGGGGACAGGTGCTCTAGTCGCTAACGTACTGTACCAATCAACACCTCTGGTCTCCCCCAGATAGTGAGACAAAAAGCCACAGAGGCCTTGCCCTCACGACCGGCAGCCAGGTCCCATCCTCAGGTGCCAAGACCCCTCCGTCAGGGACTCTGCCCGCACGCGCCCAGGGCGCCCGCAGGTGCGTACCCAGGGAGGCCAGAATGTCCATGCTGCGCACCGCCGGCTGGATGTAGAACCAGAGCTTCTGCAGCGACAGGAGGCCTTGCCTCTGCAGTTGCTCCAGCTGCGTCACCAGGATCAGGTGCTCTTTCACCAGCGTCCGCATGGCGGCCGCCAGCGCGTGGTTCACCTGCCCGTACTCGAAGGAGGACTTCTCCTCAATGAACCTGCGAGGGGCGGGGGAGCATGCCAAGTACCTGAGGTGACAGCTGAGCCTCCGGGTGGAGGTCGCACACGCCAAGTCACGTCCTCCAAGGGGCAAATGCCGGGTCCTGCATGTGCCCAGGCCCTTGGAACTGTGCCAGGCATGAAGCTGGGTCACAACAGGCTCCGGAGGCCACGTGCGTCTGAAGGGGCAGCATCCAGCACCTACCTGGTCACGGTGGAGTAGCTGGCGGCCACCGGGAGGATCCTGTTCACCAGCTCCTTGATGGACAGGTCCAGGTTGGGGTCCACGAGGAAGGTACGGCCCTGCCTCCCAGTGAGGGGCTGGGCGGTGATGCACCTGCCGTCCACTCCCACCAGCACGTACAGCAGGTCCTCCACGACGGCCAGCTCCTGGGACGCCAGGGGCAGGGAGCCTGTGGGGCACACAAACCTGCTGTGGCCGCCTACCAGCCTCCAGGCCCCAGCTGTCTGCTACGGACGCAGCCCACCCGCTGGACACCCCACTCCACGTCCATCCCTGCGTCGCCTCTGCAAGTGCGTGTGGACGTGAACTACGCCGTTCGCCTGGCACTGAGTGACCCCCAGGGCACCAGAGGCTGAGGTTCCAAAGCCAGCAGGAGGAAAGGCGCCGCCTGCCTAGCAGCCAGGTGCGCCCAGAGCGGCTCGTCGGGGCCTCTGAGCGCCAAGCAGGCGCAAAGCTCTACGCCCAGGTGAGGGCCCGACACTCCAAGGACACGGTCGGAACTTAACAAGCACCCCCAGTGCAGGCCGCGCTTGCGACACTGGTCACAGCACGCGCAGTTGGGTCACTCTGCGTCACCGAGGTTTCTCTGAAGACTTTAATGTGCTCACGGTTTCTACCTACACACACTGTGACGTGGCTCCCGACAACCTCCCAATGGACTGGAGGACAGTCACAGGCCATTGGGCAGCGTCGCCCCCAAATGTCTCACAGCCCAGGTGGCTCCCAGCCCCAAAACCTTGGGTGTCCTCCCTGACACCTGCCGGAACGGATGACCACATGGAGGCAGCACAGGGGAGAGGTGTCTCCGAGAGATCGCGTCCCCGCCCCCGGGGGCACCCGAAACGGAGGCCTGACGGCAGGGGATGGCATTGCACCGCACAGTCCACGCCTCTGCCTGCCAGGCGGGGCAGGCTCTGAGCACTGGGCCGTCCGTCCCCGCTGCCCGCACGCAGGCGGCGAGCAGCAAACACGCCGCGTACCTATAGGCACGGCCGCGTCCGTGCCTGCGCCTGAGCCGGTCAGGAAGTCCCCGGCCAGCGTGGGCCGCTCGTACACCCACGCCGGGAAGACCGGGAGGCGCTGGCCCACGTTTTTTTTGTTCAGCTTGTCTCGAAGCATCTTTCTCGTAAGTTCCAGGGACTGGTGAAGATATTTCCAGAAACAAAAACAAAAACACACTTTCAGTACAAACACAACTAACGTCACTAGCATCGAAACAATCGATCACTGAGCACGCAATGAGGGTCTGATAAACACGCGCAGAAATGAAGGGAAAGGCTCCGCGCCCCGTCACAGTACAGGGGGCTGGCGACAAGAGAGACGGGACGGTCCCTCAGCCTCCTTGGTCCGTGTGGCGCCGACAGGCAAAGCAGAAGCACCACCCCAGGCTGCAGCTCGCCAGAGCAGGGGGGGTCTCGGGGACACCCACGTGGCGCCTCAACTGCTTCTTCTCAGTGCTCTGTCTAGACACAACCTGCTGGGTGGAGATGAGGCCACAGTGACAGACAGCCCCACCTGGGGCCTTCAGGCACAAGACACGGAGGGGAAGAAAGGGCCACACCAAGAAAGGCCGGTGCCAGGCACACGCACGGGGCACGGCCTTCTTGGGGGCTGGCTAAGGGCTGACCGGACTGCCGGACATGCCAGCTCAGGAGTGGGGGAACACTCGGTTTCCTCTGTCCCATGGGCACAGAGTTGGACGGTGTGACATCCTGGACACAGGACATGCCCAACCAGCACAGAGTTGCTGCACTTGATAGGCACATGCTCAGCGTGTGGGCCTCTCGGGGACACAGCTGTGCGGGCTGAGGCCACGGGGCAGTGCCACGAGCAGACAGACCTGCATCGAGAGAGCAGGGCAGAACGGGGAGTCAAAGGCGAGAGAAAGCAGTAGGCGCAGGAGAGAAAACGGTCTCGAAAAGTCACAGAGTACAGTCCTCAAGAGCTGAGCTGTCCAGAACCAAAGGGGAACTGCGGTCTGCAGTGGCGGACCCCCGCGAGGACCTGCAGGGTGAGCCCGCCCGAGGCCCGGGTCCCCTGGCCAGCATCCCGAGCTCAGACCCGCCCCGCACAGAGACGGCACCTGCTGCACGGTGGCGCCCGTGGCCACACTGCCCAGCTGCTTCCTCAGCTCCTCCAGCTCCTGCATGGACATCTTGGAGGCCGCGGCCGGGGCGCTGAAGCTGCCGCTGCTGCCGGCGGCCGCGAGCTCAGCCCGCTCCTTTGCGTTCTGCTGCAGGTACTGCAGGGTCTGGGCACACACGGGACGCAGAGTCACGCCACCGGCGCGGCCCCCGCTGCTCTCTCCCGACCCCAAGGACCACGTGCAGGGCGAGTCCTGGAGCGAGGCTCCGGTCCCGCAGTGCTTCTTGCCACGAGGTGCCACATCGCTTGCTCGCGAGGAGGGAAGCCTGCAGCGGTCTAAAAAGCCGCTTCCCAACTCCCTGCCCAAGGGCGCGGCCTTTCTCTGCACCTGACGGCCCCTTGTCCGACCCCGGCGCTGGCACTCAACGTGCACCTGGCTGCACCTTCGCCCTGAACACACTCCGGGCCTTGCGGAGCAGAGGGCACCAACCGGGTGCCACACGGCTCCCTGCTTTTCTCAGTGTCACACAGCACACAACTTAAAAGTGACAAAAACACGACGTGGGCCAACGAAAGGTAGAGCCCCCGCGGTAAGTGCCGCTAACACCCTCGTGTTCACCACCACGAGTCACTCGCACGCCAACGCGCCGTCGATGTCCATGCGTTCCTGTGACCTCCAGTGACCTCCAGTGCACTGGCGAGGTGGGGACGAGTCCACGAGAGCGTGCCACAAGGGGGCAGCAATGTGGCGGCAATGGGAAACAGCACCAGTGACACCAAACCCGGAGGCGTCACCTGAACTGCACGCATCCATGGAAACAGCCGCTGACCAACGCCGCAAGGGAGCTGCGGGCGGGCCGGGGCTAGCGCGGCCGCGGTTACCTCCTTGTCCTCCGTGAGCTTGGACAACAGGTACACCAGCGGGTCCAGGTTCCTCGTGTTTTTAGATTTCAGCTCATCATATTTCTTTAGGAAGTCTTCTGGCGTACGAGAAAATTCGGCTATTTTAACCTTAAAAACACAAACACGAGTGATTTAGTAACAGTAAGAACTTTAAAACGTTCTCCAGAAAATCAAACACCAAAACTCGAAAACAGGGAAATCAGGTAGGCTAAATTATCTCGCATCTCTGAAATAAAACTAAGGAGACTCATTAACCAATCTGTTAAACCACGTTTTTCTCCGTGGTTGTGTTTCTAACACGTGTGCACTCCCTAAGCCTTGGCTCAGATAACGACCACGTGATTTTCCTGGCAGTTTATGCGTTTGTTTCACTGTTCCCTCTGGAAATGGTTATTCTGTATAGACCAGGGATTATGTTTTCTTATTGATTTATCACGCTTCCTTTCTAATAATTAAGTATAATTAAGTGGTCCTAAACTTTCTATTTTGCTCAGTAAATTTTTCTAATCGTCCTTGTGCCATTATTACACCGTTTTTAAACAGATTTCAAAATTATGTTTTACTACAGATCTATAATTTTGAACTATGTATTTTTTTAAACAAAGAAAAAAATTCTGTTTTAAAAGGATTTCCGTGTGGCTGACACCAGGAGCCCCGCTCTCGTCCAGAGGAAGGTCTGTGTCAGGGTGCGAACACCAGTTAGAGAGCCAGCTGAGTCTCGGCCCTCCCACCACAGAGCAGGGGTGGCGAGTCTGGGCCGAGGTCTGGGCTGACGGCCATCGCGCCTGAGCTCCCCCTCGCCACAGAAGGAGGGGCCAGAGCTGCTAGGAGGGCCTGTCACACGCCCCGAGCGGAGCAGAACGCCGGGCCCACCGACAGCACCTGCCCAGAGCTGTCTGCCCCCAACGCGGGCACTGCCTCGGGCGCCCCATCACGGGGGCGAACTCTCCACACAGCGCCACCGAGACGGGCACTCACCTTGGCACTGTGTGCAGACACGGTGGTCGTGACGTACGGGGTCCTGTTCTTCTGCAGCAGGTCGATGTAAACCTCGGCCCCATCCCCGCCACGAACACGCAGCAAGCTGAGCAGCTCGTTCACATCGTGGTGAATCCGAAACTCACTCATGGCTCCGGCTCGGAGACTACATCACACGTTCTCCTGAGGCGAGAGAGAAGTCACTTACGAAAACAAAACCCTATAAACACACACTGCTTAAAGCCGTCAACCTAGCCAACGGCAGGCCTTCGAGAAACCTGACCATCACTGGGACGGAGGACCCCGCCTCGCACACAGACGCCCAGGGCACCCCTCTCCCTGCTTGTCCCCGCACGCGGATGCCTTTGAGTCTGCTTTATGTTTCCCGTGCACTGGGTCGGAGCGGGGTGCACTTCGGCTCCGTCTGCCCTGCTGACCAGATGTCCTGGGGTCTCACCACCGGGTACTCGCTGGAGTCAAGGCATAATGAGATGCCCCCAGACAGTAGCAGACCGCATGGGGACTTCTATACCGATGCCCCCAAAGGGACAGCAGGGGCCTGCACGGGGGCTTTGTTCTCCCACTGATGACCGGTCCAGTCAGCCATGAGCATCAACAGTGCTGACCAAAGGGGAGCACGCAGCACGCGAACATTTCCACGTGCCTGCGCACGGTTCCTAGCCTGCGTCCCTAGCAACCAAAGCACCTGTGCAATCATAGGCAAGGTCATCTGTCTGTGAATTTCTTAAAAACTATCTTCGTGAAACTTTACGTGTCATAGAAATAAGAGCAGCGCCACCCCACGTCACAGGAGTTAACACCACAGGGGCCCGCTGAGCCCGGCAGCTCTGGGAACAGTGCCTGCGAGCGGGGCTCTCGCGTGCAGCAGTGGCTGCCCTCAGGGCCTCTGGAGCTGTCCATCCGGACCTTCTGGTTGTCAGTGACTGAAGGGGGCCCTGGCTCAGTGGGCCAGCAGCCAGGGAAGCCAAATACGACAGAAGTGTCGCCCGGAAATTGCCGGTAGCGGCCCGACGCTCAGCAACTTTTAGGAACCAGACTGCGACAGGTCGCTGGGCCCCGCTGGGGCTCCGAGCCCTCCTCGCCAGCGGTCAGCACGGACGGCCCCACACGGACCGCGGTGCTGAGCACCCACCCCTTCTCACACCGACGGCGACGCTCCGGGGAGGGCACTGTCCCCCTGTGGCCTGCGGCGCACCCCGTGAGCGAGCCGGGCACAGGCACCGAGCGGGCAGCACCGGGCGACAAGGCAGAAAAGCGGGGGCAGTCCGTGTCGAGAGCTCAAAGGCAGCGGCACCGACGCTGGGAAACACTGCACAACCCGCGGCCTCGTCAGAGACGGCGAAGCAGAAGCGACGGGACAGGCCGGGGCTGGCCAGAGCCGCCCCTGGCAGGAGGCGACTGGCGGGAAGCGGCCCCCCACCCCCCGCGGTCTGAGGGGACCCGCTTTCCACGACGTTTCAGCTGCACCAGGGGACGGCACGCCCTCCCCGCCGGGGCCCGGGGCACGCACACGCGCGCCCGACGCCGGAGCGCTCGGGCCGCGGGGCCCGCGCGCCGCGTCGCCTCCTCAGGGCACCGCGTCTCGCGCCCCCGGGCGGCGCGGGCGGCCCGACCGCAGGGCCCGCACTCACCACAGCCGCCGCCGCCGAGCGCGCCGAGCCCGCGGCGCCGCCGTGACGTCGGCGGAAGCGGAAGCGGCGCGCGACGTCACGTCCGGCCCCGCCCCTGCGGCCCGCGGACAGCGCGCGGGGATGCGGCTGCCGCCCGCGCTGCTCGCCCGCCTGGCGGCGGGGCCCGGCGCCCCCGATCCGCTTCCCGTGCGGCGGGCCCCCGCGGCCGGGACCGCGCCCTTCCGCTTCGCGGCGCGCCGGGTGCGCTTCCCGCGGGAGCACGAATTCTTCGAGGTGCGGGAGCCGGCGGGGCAGAGGGCGGGGTCGCGGGGCGGAGGGGCGGGGCCTACGGTTGTGGGCGGGGCCCACGTGAAGGTTGGGGCTGAGGCCTGTGCTGTGGGCCCAAGGCGCGCGTGTCTCGCAGGACGGGGACGTGCTGCGGCACCTCTACCTCCAGGACGTGTTCACGCAGGTGGCCGAGGCGCCCGAGCGGCCCAGGTGAGCAGATCTAGGTCCAGCGCGCCGCCCCTCTTCGGCCCCCACTTCTCTCCTTTCCTGGCCCTGGCCACCCACCCGTCCCCAAGCTGCCCCTCCCTGGTGACGTGTCTCACTGCCCTCTGCCCCGACCACTGTCCAAGGCCCACTTAGTTAGCCGGGTGACTGCCTAATATTCTTAAAATAAGATTCGGGGTTGCAACGTCCCAAGTCCCATCCAGCCACCCGGAAGCCTGATGTTCTTTGTCAGCAGCAGTTTTCCCTTGCCAGGGTGCCAGAGTTCACCTGTCAGGTGGCGGGCTGCTGCCAGGTGTTTGACGTCCTGGAGGATTACGAGCACCACTACCAGACTCTGCACAGAAACGTGTGCTCCTTCTGCAAGCGGGCCTTCCCTTCAGGACACCTGCTGGACATCCACATCCTGGAGTGGCATGACTCCTTGTTCCAGATCCTGTCGGAGAGGCAGGACATGGTGGGCGCTGCTGTCAGCCCAGCGGGATTGCACGGGAGCTGTCTGCTTAGCGGTCAGAGCTCCCAGCTCTCGGGGCTGTGGGCAAGGCCAGGGGACTCCTTCCGGCCCCCAGCCCCATGCTTATCCAGGTGGGGAGGTAGTCTGGGCTCTGAGAGTCAGATGGCGGTGACACCATTTTTCTTTCAGTATCAGTGCTTGGTGGAAGGCTGCGCGGAGAAGTTCAAGACCAGCAAAGACAGGAAGGATCACCTGGTGAGACATCACCTCTACCCTGCGGACTTCCGGTTTGATAAACCAAAGAAAAGCAGAGGGTATGTAGGCGGTGTGATGTCCGCACTGCGGGATGCGGCCAGCCCTAGAACTTAGAACAGCTGTTTTGCACGTAGATTTTAAGGGTGCAGGCATCGAAGTTCAGCGTTCGTGTCACAGTGTGGTACTTGGCTGCAGGCATTGGGAACCCTGACAAGCCAAATGGGTTAAACAGATAGAGGCTGGGTCTGCACGTGCCACCGCTTCCCGCCAGAAAGGGGAAAGGAGAGGACCTGACCTCCAGACTCAGGGCTGGGAGCAACTGTGGCACCATCGCAGCGTCTTCCCTCGAGCAGTTAGGGACATCCCTGTTTTGGCACTCAGAGGTCACAAGGTTGTACTTCACCTGTGCCCGGCACATCGGCTCCACTGCCACGTCACCTTCTAACAGAGTTCTTTGGGAACTTGAGTCAGGCCACGAGCCCCGTCCTGTGGGGTCCTCTGGTTTTTCATTCGTCCTGTTATGTTTACGAACTTGTCAACAAGGCATTTGTTGTTACCTGTTACTGTTTAGCGTGCGCTGTGGGGAAATGCTTCTGAGAATAATTCTTCAATTTCTGTTATACTTATTCGTTTTTTTTTCTGTTTCAATTAATTTTCATAACCGTCTAAAATTTGCCTTAATTGAAGATTTCTCAGACTAGCGTGTTTTCTTCAAAGTGGACTTTGCAGTTTAAAGTAAAATCAGTGAGAACCCACTGCCGCGTGGGAGGTCTTTGTAAATCCCTGAGCATGAGCGAACTCCCTCCTTTCTGGGTGCTCATTTTAAGGAAAAAGACCCTACAACGCTGGGTCGAGATGTTGCTGTTACGTAGGAGTCTCTCAGTCATCGTGCAGTTAATTGTAGCAGATTTGTCGTTGATTGTCAGGAAAAGACACGTGGTAACCTTGGTTGGCATTTGCCACGTGACACTATTTTCGAAAGACGAAAGTGCAGTTGTTACACCTCAGTGTATAAAATGTGCCATTTGCCACATGCACACATACTCAGGACATCAGTGTAAGCCTGAAAATCACTGTGCCAAGGTAGTTATGAAATGTCTTTGCAAGTCAAAGTTGTCTTTTCCCGAAGAGTTCGTTTCTGGTGGGAGAGGGGCTGCGGCGACGCCGCCACACCCAGCCCTCCTGCCCCCGCCTGTCCCCCCTTCTGCAGCCCAGCCACGCCCACAGCCGCCCTGCAGCTGTCCCCCCGGCCAGAGCCAGCAGAAGCCCTGGGGGCGCATGGGGAGCAGGTGGAAGGGGACCCCATGGAAGTCAGCTCTGAGCTCGCGGCGCCCCCTGCAGAGCCCCCGGGCGAGCGGCGGGCCTGCAGTCACAGGTCAGCGGCCGCCACCTCTTCCCACGTGAGGTCTGACCCCGCGCTTCCCGGGGCCCCGGTCTGGGCCGGTGCTGCGGGGTCTGTTCTGGGCGGGAGCTGGAGGCGGGCTGCTCCCGGGTCCCCCGGTCGCGTGGCTCCTGCCGCAGACTCCGCTTGTGGGAGCCCCCTTCGTGCCTGAACTGCGCTGGAAAGGACCTCGGTCATAGCCGCCTGAGTGACGGCGTGGGAGTCCCTCTGTCGAGTGTTAACTGTGTTCTCATTGGGGTAAGATCGACCCAGGTCGAATTTGAGAGAAGATATCGCACAAGTGAGGAAAATCGCCAACAAGTCCAAACCCGAAGGAGGAAGGGCTCGGGCCTTGGCCCCGCCAGCAGGGTTCGGTGGGCGTGGAGGGTGACGGGAGGTCAGCCCTGCGGAGCCCGCTGTCCGGGTCAGTCTCCCGCAGGCAGCAGGGCACAGGCACCCCAGGGGCTCCGGGCAGAGTCTGCATGAAGGGAGAGCCGCCATCTGGAATGTTCCGTGGTGAGAGGCAGCATCTGGAGCAGGGAGGACCGGCACCAGACGGCGGGTGTGAACGGGGCTGCTCGTTGGCAAAAGGGGCGACGCTGGTGAAGGTGTTTTCCGTTTCAGAATTCCTCCTACCATCTGTTTTGGTCAAGGTGCGTCGCGGGGATTTAAAAGCACCAAGAAGAGAAGTAAACACCCGTGACCACCGAGACAGACGCCTGCAGGAGCCTCCGGGGCAGGACAGGGAGCCTTTTGTGGACGTGTCAGTGGCGAGCTGTGTTCTCACTGGTGTGGCCACCGGGACCAGTCCGCTGCCACTCTCACCTCTCTGTCCTTTGGGGAGTGGCCGGCCGTTGCCCCTGGGGTCTCAGCAGTGGGAGATACCCGGACTCCAGAACGACCTGATACGTGCTCCAGGCCTGGGACACGGGCTGGCCTACCCGTCTGGCCGTCTGCCAACGTGCTCTGTGGACACATGACGCAGATGCATTTCGTTGGCCTCTGGCTCCTGGTCCCGTGGTGAACTGGACGCGGGCCACGCAGGGACGCCGCGGGAGAGCCATGTTTTCCGCGTTCGGTTTTCAGAGGTTTGCGGAGTCTTGGCGCCTCCAGTGGGCAGCTGCCAGGATGCTGTCATCGAAGGCTCGGGGCCCGGGTCACCCTCCCGCCCCCCCCCCGACTCTGAGCAAACCCCTTGAGGCGGTGAGGCCAGAGAAGGCTGACTCGTGGGCGCCCGGGCAGGGTGGTCAGTTCTGGAAAGGGGTCGCCAGGTGGCAGCCTCCCCGAGGAAGGACCACAGGAGTGGAGGGTGGGGGCCCTGGCCAGGGTGCAAGCGCCCACTGGCATCTCCCACAGGGCCGTGGAGCTGGTCGTGCAGTCCCTCTGTCAAGATCACAGGTGGCCGAAGAGCAGGCACAGGTGCTCGTGGCACAAAACAAACCCTGGCACACAGGTCCCAGCACATGGACGAGCAGACCCGAGGAGCACTTCCCTGGGCCGGGCAGGTGCCAGCCCCGGCTGGGGAGTGGCGGGGACGCCCCAGGTCCGTCGTCAGGGCTGCTTCTCAGGGGGTGAACTCTTTATTAGCTGTTAAAAAGGTGTTTCCATTTTTAGCGTCAGGAATTAGGAGCTTTCACTCTGTAAGTTCTGTGTTTTCTAACTTGCGTCTTTGTAGCTTGCGTTCGCGTTTACAACCCGCTTTGTTTTTTAAGCTTATTAACTCACGTTCTCTGATTGATAACATCAATACCTGAAGACGCAGTGGGTCTCGTTCTTCAGTCCGTCCTTTCTGCTGACTCATTCGTGATGCGTTGTTTCCTGGAGAATTTGTGATGCTTTGCTGTGAGTTTATATTTCTGGGAACTTTACCTCCGAATTTCCTGGCGTGTCCAGATTCTTCCAGAAAACATTAGTATTTGCTTCTGCCTTTGATTGGGGGTGCTCCCAACCTAGGGCCACTTTAAAATAGACCGTTAGGTGTGGATGGTCACCCCCGATTCACGTTTCCCGTAAATGCCCTCCCTGCACCTCCTTTGCACAGCACAGCGCTCTGCCAAGCAGAACCTCCGGGTGCTAGGAGCAGGTGCCCCGTCTCTCACGGCAGGAGGAACGGGAATAAAAACACCCGCGGGCCTTTCCCCGCGTGCCCATGACGGAAATCCGGAGGCTTGGCAGCAGCCTGGAGTCTCAGCCATAGGGAGGTGGCCCGGCGGGGACGGTCAGTGGGGACGCTGAGTGCTGCAGCCCCTTGGAAGCTGACATTGCTCCTGTAGTCATCCCGACGCAGCAGTCCGATACGTCCTGATCACTCATGGGCAAAAATTCAAAAGACCTGAAGGGACAGTTTATTCAGTGAAAGCTTTAATCGCTAAAGACCGAACACCTCGGATGTCCCAAGCCCCGGCGGACCCGAGGAGTGTTGAGAATCCTTTGGCATGGGGAGGAGGACACAGGCTGGGTCCCTGCTGTCAACAAAAGCCCACAGCCCTAGGCCACAGCCCTAGACCAAATTAGACATTTGTCAAATCGGTCGCCCTACTGGGAAGCCTGGGTTAGATCAGAAACCTAGGAAGGCGCTGAAGACCACGGAGCCGGACACGGGAGCCACTGCGGTCACGTCCCGCTGGCCGAGGGCATCGCCAGGCTCCTTAAGAGCCGTAGTAACAACGGATGCAACCATCAAACACTTAAATCCACGGGCTCCTAGCGATCCTTCTCGAACGAAACCTCATTGACTGAGAGGATGTGGGGGGCAGACGTCACTTTGAAAACTAGAGCATCAAGGTTTTCTCCTACCTGCTGCGAGGACGACACGGCAATAGTCGCTGGTGCCCTCTGCCCGCTGTTGGGGGCGGCACTGCCTGGCAGTGTTTTCTTACACGAAACATTTTACACGTACGAAAGCCTTTGCCAGATCCCCCCCCCCCCGGCAGGAGCAGGAGGCACCACCGTCCCACTGCCAGCTTAGGGAGCCCCCAGAGTTGTGTTTCTAAAAGTCGCGCGATGAATCTTGACCTTCCAGACCATCACCTGAGATCCACAGTCAAGTTCGGGGAGTCTGTCCTTCCAGGAATACTGAAATGGGGCTGACCGGGCATCCTGTGAGTGGTCCACAGGCACAGGACCTGCCGCCTGGGGAGGGTGGGGGGGTGGCTACGAGCAGCACCTGCAGACGCAGGAGGCAGGAGGCTGGCGGGGCCTCTGGGAGCTGACCATGCCATGAAGGGGCCCCGGGGCCCGATCCGATCCTCACCAGGAACCAGAGTGAACAACATGACCAATCCTCGCTGCTCTGCTGAAGCGACAGTCGGTGCCTCCGGGGCCTCTCAGGGCTCTGGTCACCCACACCCACAGGGCCGACTTGTCCCATCACTCAAGCCCATGAGAGCCGGGCCTGGTAGAGGTGTCACTGGCACCCCCCACGGTCCCCTGTCCCCACTTTGGTCCCACCAGGGGTCACCCGCAGTGTCCACCATTGCACAACTCGGCCTACTCCTTGTCCGCAGACTGGGTGGCCCCCACCCCTAAGAGATACGTCCTGCCCTGAGTCGCTCTCCCGTCTTCCTTGTCCAGGTGGTTCCCAAGGGCAGGGCTGGTGTCTCCAGATCCTCCAGCAGCAGATGAAAGGGCGCAGATGGGGTGTGTGTCCCTCTGAAATCTTTCGTGAGTGTTCACTTTTCAGGAAGCACAGGGAATGGGCAGGATGGTGCGAAGTCATGGGCCCCTGAGGCTCCTCTGGGCTCTTTCCTGCCCTGCGGTGGCCGGACCCAGTCCCGACCACGGGCCTGCTGCCACTGCAGGGACAGAAGAGCTGGGAGTCTCCGTCCTCGCAGCGGGCTGGCAGGTGAGAGCAGGAGGGCTGGTGCTGCCCGGAGCGGTCTGCGGAGCTGAAGCCCGGAGTGTGGGCTGGGAGAAGCAGTGGCAACAGCGCAGTCCCCGCCTTTCGCCAGGCGCCTGGGCTGTCCCAGTCCCAGTCCAAGGGCTGGGAGCGGGGCCGAACCTCCGGAGTGCTCATCCGCTGGTCCTGCTCAGGACGAGCAGGAGGACGAGCAGGGACCTGGCACCACCCTGGCGAGTCAGAGCGCAGGACCCACCGGCCCAACCCCGAGCACTGGCGCCACGGGCAGCCCCCACCCGGCCCGGGGTCACCCCTGCCCACACGCCCACTCCCACACACCCACACAGCATTTCGCATCAGGCTGCCAAGTCGTCTGGTAAAAACCAAAAAATACGGAAAAATTCCCAAATATGAGCGCGGAAGAACCCCCTTCTGCCCAGAGGGCCAGCCCCGGCGCGGGGGCCTGGCTGGCGTCGTCCGTCTCTGTCCCCCACAGCCCCGCGCTCTCGGCCGGCGCAGGTGCTGTGGGGGGGCGGCGGGGCGGCGGGCGACCCCGCACAGGAAGCCCCAGTCCCTCGCCCGCGTCCGCGCGCGGCCAGAACGGGGAGCCGCGCTTCGGCCGCCTCCAGGCCCCGCGTGCAGCTGCGGCGCCGCCAGGAGTTTGTCGGGTGCGAAGGTGACTACAAGTTTTTAAACGTCTGAGGCCCGCGCGCGCAGGCGCCAGGCCTTGGCTGCCACGCGGGACCGACGACAGACCGCAAGGACGCAAACCGCAGGGTCACACTTCGGGCTACGCCCCGGGCCCGCCCCTAGGACAGGTAATACAGGCCGTAGGCGGCGCCGGGCGCGGCCAGGAGGCCCCGCACCTGCGGCCAGGCGCCCGCGGGGCCGCCGGACGCGGCGGGGGAGCCGAGCAGGGGCGCGCCCGGCGGCAGCGGCAGGGCGCACGCGGGCAGCGGCGGCTTCGCCGGCAGCTTCGGCGGCTCCAGCTGCGCCTCCTGCAGCCGCTTGGCCTTGGCCCGGCGGTTCTGGAACCAGATCTTGACCTGCGTCTCGGTGAGGCCGAGGCTGCCGGCGAACGCGGCGCGCTCGGCGGCCGACAGGTACTGCCGCTGGCGGAACCGGCGCTCCAGGGCCAGCAGCTGCGGCGCGGTGAAGGGCGTCCGCGGCTTGCGGTCGTTCCGGTGCCGCCGGAGGGTGCAGGCGGGCGGGCTGGGGGCGCCTGGGAGGACAGAGAAGCGCAGGGCGCGCGCTCAGACCGGGGCCGGGCGCGCCCCTTTCGCACCCTCCCGGACCCGCGCGCCGGCGGCGCCATCGCGGTCCTCGGAGGAGACGACACGCTAAGGCCACGGGGGCAAGAGAAGCGAGGCACCGGGTCTCGGGCTCCGACCCCCGAGTCCGCGGCCCGCACCCCGGGGAGGAGGGGAGCTCTGCCGGCCTGGAGGAGCGGGGCGCCCGGCCGGCTGGGGGCCGGCGCCAGGACTGCGCCGTGGGCGCCCGCGGCGACTCGGAGGAGCGGCGGACGGCGGGACCCGGCGCCGAGACGGCGCGCGCCGCGGGGAGGGGGCCGACCGCAGCGCGGGGGCGGGGGGCGCGGGAGGGGGCGCCGGCGTCCCTCTCCGCACTCGGGCCGGGCGGCGCGTGGCCACTTTCCGAAGTTACGGGCGACAGCGCGCCGCCCGCCCTGGTCCCCGAGTCTGGGCCGGGCGGGGCCCCGACCGTGCGACAGGGCACTTACGTGGGGGGGAAGCGCGGACGGACGGCGGGAGCCGGGCCCGCGGCTCCGCGTGGCACCGCGGCGTCTCCCCCCGGGGCTCCGCGCGCTCGCGGCCCCCGCGCTGCGCTCCCGGCGGCGACTCCACGCTGAGGGCCAGGGCGCCGGGCGCCGCGCGGGCCCCACCGCGCGCCCTCGGCCCGGAGGGGTCCATGACGCCGGGCGCGGGGCCCGGCGGCGCGACGTGCGGCTCGGCGCCTCGCCACCGCCCGGGCTCGGGCCCCCGCCCTTCGTGCCCTATAAAAAGGCGTCGCCCCTTTCATGAGCCGCCGCCCAATCGCCGCAGCCGCTTGCGCGCGGGCCTGGGCGTCCATTGGCTTTGCCGACTGGGCCGGGGGCGGAATCGATCCGGAGGGGCCGGACCGCCTGCGCCCCTCGGCCCCGTGCGCCCCCGGCCCCCGCCGCCCTGGCGCGCGCCTGTACGGCCGCCTGCGCTGCGAGCCGGGCTCGCCCTCGACTGTCCCGGAGGCTGCCGGGTCCCCGGGGAGCACGTGGAGCGGGCCCGGCCCCCACGCCCCGCGGAGCCGGCGGCGGGCGCCGCCCGGCGGAGTCGCGGTCAGAGCACCCGCCGCGGGCCGCGCGCGGGTCCGGCGCGGCGGACAGCTCGGCGCCCCCGCGGGCTCGGCCCTTGGTCGCTCGCCGGCCGCTCGGTGCCCCCCCCCCAGGCGGGTCGCCCCTCCGTCGCTCGCCGGCCGCTCCTCCCGCCGCTCCCTGCCCCGCGCCGGCTCGTGCCCGCTTCGGCCCAGGCTTTCCCTCCCAACCCCCGGGGCCGCGCGTCCAGCCTGGCTACTGGGCTTCAGCGCCTTGAAGCCCAGCCGCGGTGCCCTTGGCCTTGAGGGACTTTCCGGGCACGTGCGGCTGCCGAGCGTCCTCCGGGACAGGGGCCGGCGCGGCACCGCCGCCGCAGGAGCCTGGCCGGGAGCGCGGAGCCTGCCGCCGGGTGGGGCTGGGTCCGGGGTTCGCCGGCAGCGCCCCGCTCCCGCCCCGCGCTGCTCTGCGGACCGTCGTGGGGCCCTGCGGGGCGGGGCCTCGGACGGCTGCTCCCGGGGCCCGTTCCCGCTCGCTCCGCTCCGAGGAGGAGGAGGAGGGGCCGAGGCTGCGGTTCCCCGGATCCCTTCTCCAAAGCGGGCCCCGTCTTCAGTGTAAACTCTCCCGGGCGCCGCAGACGCGGAGCAGCCCCCCTGGGTTGAGGACGCGTCCCCAGACTGGGTCGCGTGTAGGGACTGAATGTTTTCTTAATGTCCCAGGACGCAGAGACGGCAGCCGAAATCAACTCACATTCATTTTTGACAACCCAAGTTGCTTTAATGACACCCAGCCCTGGGGTCGGGCGAGCTGTCGGCTCGGCCAGAGAAATCCAATTAGAAAGTTTCTCTCGCGCGGATTCGGGAGCGCGGCCGCAGGGGCCCTCGGGCGCGCTCCCCGGCCGGCCTGGCGCCGGCGTCTGCGGGGGGATCGGCCCTTTCTGTGTTCCAAGATGGATCGGCCCTTTCTAATGTAATAAAGATGTTCTGAGTTGATTGAAGATAATTGCATCATTAAAGCATTTTCTTTGAAGGTCTCTCTCCTGGTAGTTTATCTTCAGCAGGCCACTCACGGGAGTGTTTGAAGAAGAATTTTAATAAGGATGACAGCCAGCTGCCCCAGCCTGCCCCACATCCGCTCAGGACTCTGGGAAGGTGCTGCCGGATGGATGCGTGGGGGCCTGAGCTGTGGCCTGGGGGCAGGAGGGAACGGGTGCTGAGCTTCAGGGCAGTCTTGCCCTTCCCGGTGGGCGTCTGAACTGGTGATGTCCCTTGAGGCAGAGCAAGGCTGGGCCAGTGCCCACCAGGCCCCTACCTGGCACCGGCGCCAGCAGCGGGCAGAGGAGGAAGGGAGGATGAGGGTGGCGGGGAGAGCCCCAAACCCCAGTGGTCAGCACGGACGGTCGCCAGCACAGCAGGGTCTCCACCTTCAGTGGGGCCTGGCGGGGAGAGGCCCTGGGTTGGGAGGTGGGCCAGGGGTGGGAGGGGTGGGGCGGGACCCACTGCTGTGGAGCTTTGGGAACAGAAATCCATGTCCCACGTGGAAAGGGAGCCTGGACACTGTCTCCGGCACCAGCAGGCACTTGGCCTCCCAGCAGCCCAGGTGCGCTGTCCTGGGTCTGGGCTCTTTGTCGGCACTGCCCGGTGGGGACGCACACGCCGAGCAGGGCCCCTCCGCGGACTTGGCCTTCAACGTGGTTCTTGACAATGGATTTTGTTTTGTGGGACCCATCCAGCCAGGTTTGTAACTGGTCGGGACTAAGGCAGAAAGGCTCTCCTTCTCTGCTGGAGGGGAGCGTTTGATGCTGCGGTGGTGACGTCCTGGACAGGCCATGCCAGACGGTTCCCTGGCCCTGAAGAAGGGATTGTCCCCTTTGGGATGTCAAAGACGTATGTCCAGTTCTCCATGGGGAAAAAATGAGCAGGCCTTCCCCGCTGTCTAGTGGCCAGTGGTCACCGGCTGTTTGTGTGCCAGGGGACTGTCGCCGGCCTGTTGTGCGGGCAGCCGCCCCTGGGGTCTCGCTCCAGTGCAGGCCCACCCGGTCCAGGCCTCTCCACTGGCTGTGCTTTCCAGGCTGTAATCCCGAGGAGAAGCATGCTGGAAGCCGACTTATGTCCCCCTCTCATGTCATTCTGCAGGCTGCAGCCCTCCCCAGCTTCCCATTCATCCTGAAAGCCGGGGCTGCCCCTCCCCGAAGCTACTTGTGTTGCAGTCTTTGACTTTCTCCTTCTCAACGGGTGGGAAAATCGATCCAAACACAAGCAGCACTTTCGCCATGACTCTGGCCAGAGAGGGACCGGTCGGCGTGAGCTCTTGCAGCTAGCAGGCGAGATGGAGGGGGTGCAGGTGGGACGTGAGGTCCTCCGGGTGGGACATGAGAGGCCAGGAAGGCGGGCTTCTCGGAGGGGCAGAGTGGGGCTCCCTCCCAGTTCAGCCAGCTCCGAGCGCTGCCTCCATCACCTTCTGGCTGTCTCTCTCTCGCGGTGCGGCGGCCGCCTTTCCCGCCTCTGGACCCGGCGCTCAGGCCACGGTCGCTTCTGCGTTGACCAACGCGGCACTGCACTGATGTCAACTGTTTAAATGGTCAGTTGTCCTTGAAAGGGACTTAAATATCATGAAAAACGTCTTTTCTATTTCCCCACGCACTGACAATTTGTGGTGCGCCCGCACCGGTCAGAGCAGAAACTCCAGGGAGGTGTGCGCGGCGGTGCTGCCCTGGCCGAGGGCCGTGCTAGGGGCGACCCATGCACCGCAGCCTTGGCACGGGCCCGGGAGGAGGAAGGGGAAGCTGGAACAGGGGGGGACGGTGAGGGCAGAGGCCAGGTCCACGGCGCTCAGAGCGAGCCAGGCAGAAGCCTCGAAGCCTCGGTGTCCCTCCAGCAGCGTTCTCCCGGGAATAATAAAGGTCCACCAGGAGCCTGGGGGACGGAGGAGCATGTGCCATTAAGGCCGTGTCTGGACACAGCAATCCACACGGAAGGTCTCTCCGGGCACGAGACCTTTTCGGGACCCCTGGCTGAGAAGGGCTGGTGGGAGCTGGAGCTGAAGACCCCAGGCAGCAGGGGCCCTAGGGTGGAGCTGAGGTTCCATTCTGGAAGCGTGTGGAGGAACGGGGGCGGGGTGCCCCGGGGTCCATCTTGCCTCCATGTCACCTGCTGCTGGAGCTCTGGGAAGTCCATGGACAGTGGCCCCTGGGCTCTGGGCAGGGGCAGGCAGAGGGCAAACCTCTCTGCTTCAAGTCTCCGGACTGTCCTCAGTGCAGCAGATGAAACTGCCAGGCCCTCCCCTGCTGCCCAGTCCCAGCCATACCCCACCCCTACCCCCGGGGGACCCCTCTGGAGAGGGGAGGGGGACCGATGAGGGTGGGTTGGAGTTGCCTTGGCCCACCCCACCCCAGCTGTCTCACTGTTGAGAGGAACCGCTCACCAGTCCCCAGGGCCCATGGATGGAATGTGCCGAGGATGGCCACCAGCTTGGCAGCACGGTTCGGGAACGCTAGCACCCCAAACCCCACCTGGGGGACAGACAGAGGGGGCGCCCCCATCCCCGAGAAGTTAGATGGTCATGGGCTGGGCCGCGGGCTCCCCCCCTCCACCCCCGAGGGCCTCCTCCCTGCCCTGCCCCTGGCACTCAGCACCTAATGAGGAGATTTGCATCCGAGTTTCTTCTGCGGAGGTGCCGGCCCCTCATTCATGGGCCGGGTGTTTTCTGGGGGAGGCAGGGCTCTCTGGGGCGCCCACAAAGCAGGAGGACTGTTCAAAGAGCCCGAATCGACAGGCAGTACCTTGGGGACAGTGGGCAGCCTCGTCTCCAGGCCCGGGCCGCGAGGGGCTTTGTGCGCCCGGGGTTAATGAGCGGGAACACACAATTAGCTTCTCGCTGGGAAGATCTTTGGGGCAGTGGATCGCCTAGCTGCCAGGAATTGATTTCCTTTGTCCCCAGGGCCCAGCGCATCCTGACAGAGACCCCAGCAGTCCAGACGTTGAAGGACTCCGAACTCGGCGAGGAGCCCCGGGAACCAGGGACCCCGAACAAACGAGACAGCAGCGCCTTCCTCCCCGCACCCGCCTCTGCGTTTTCCACGCGCCAGCCTGGGCTTTTTAAAGTGGGGTACAGGACGGAAGGCCCTGCGGGGAGGGCGCCTTGCCCCAGGCCCCTGGGTGTGGACACTGCGGCAGGGACGTCAGCCGGGCCAGCCACACCCAGGAGGCCCCAGGAGAAGGGTGTCCTCTTTACCTTGCCCCTGGGCTGCCCGGACAGCACGGTCACCACAGGGTGACTGTCCCAGGCCCATGGGGTGTTCCGGAAGAATCACAGAAAATGTCCTTAAGCATTCTGGGTGACCACGTGGCAGATTCCGGAGCAGAAAGCGGCACCTTCCAGGTCATTTTCTCCCACTTTTGGGCTGAGCCGTGGTCCGTCCACACCACGCGGGCGGGGCGGTCAGGCTCGGGGTTCTCGACGCTCTGGCTGGTGGTCTGTGCAGACTCGGCCAGCCGGGCTGAGCCCTGGGGTGCCATGCTGGGGGGCCCCAGGGGCTTCGCCTCTCTGCTGCAGAGCGGCCAGATGCCGACACCGTGCCCCGGAGAGGCCGCCAAAGGCAGCGGACTCGGGTCCTCTCTCCTTGAGGACTTGTGGTGGTTTTCTAGCTGAGCCCTGGTTCCGACCTCAGTCCTGCGTCTTCTGGAGCCCAAAGTGGCCAGAGGTGGCTTAAGGACCTGCCGATCCTGGGGCCCTGGGGTCAGCAGGACAGGCCGGGCAGTGACGGCGGCCAGAGCCCGCCCCCTCAGAATTCCCTAACAGGAAGAGAAGAGCCCACGGGCAGGGGGTGAGGTGTTTCTGTAAGGAGAGAGCTGGGGACCAGCATGCTGTGGTGCTCCCACACCCCAGTTGGGGACAGGGTGACAGGCCCAAAGTGGGGGAAGCTCACTGCCAGGCGGGCATGGAGAGCCAAGGCCCCAGGCACCCTCCCGCACCCCAGACCCCTGGTGCTCACGCATGACCTCGGTGCAGCTCGTGTCCCGCACCGGGCAGGGCCTTTGCATGCTGGGTTAGCGTGGACAGGCCCTGTCTGGAGCCTGGGCTCTGGGTCATTCTTCACTTCCTTGGTGGCCAGGCCCAAGCAGGGGTCCCATCCTGTGTGCCAACTCTGGGGCACGTGTAAAATCCTGGCGGCACCACCCAGCCAGCAGCAAAGGAGCCTGGGTCGTGGGAAGCTGTGCCCGGCTGAGGCCAGGGCCCCCGTGCTCTGAGGTCCGGGTAGGGCCAGGACCCTCAGCCCAAGTCCCCAGAGGGGTCGCAAGGGGCCCAGGCCAAGCTGAGAGATGTCCCAGGCCTGAAGGCCCCAAGAGCTGAGGCTCCTACTGCCACGTGACCCTTGGTCACCCAAGATGAGCATGTCCCCCTTGCCTTCCCAGGGCAGGTCAGGGTGGTCTGCAGCCACACATGACCCCAAAGAAGGACAATGCTTCCCAAGTTCCTTTGTCCCCAGGGCTGAACTCCAGGAGGCAGCCAGCCACACCTCTGCACCCCGATGTCCACAAGGCTCCAAAAAGCACCCCGTTTGATCAGGTTGTGGCCCCATGTGTCCCCATTGAGGGTACTTGGTGAGGACATTTCCACGCCCTGCGTCTCCCCTGTGGCCCCGGCCAGGCCTGTTCCTCCTCCCCAGGCTGGGTTAGGGGAAGCCCCCCAAGCTGTGGGAAGATGGGGAGTCCAGCACTTTGGTCCAGGAAGCATGTTGGGGGAGGGGCTGTGAGCTGATGCTTTCCCCTCCCCCAGCTCGGAAGCGCCTCAGCCCCTCGGGCCTCAAGGTTTGGCCCCGGGAGGCCCTTGCTTCTCTCGGCCTCTCCAGGGACAGTGATGGAGGAAGGCGCGCCAGGCTCGCCCGCTCAGGGCGCCGTGGCCACAGGCTGCGCCCTCCAACCCTGCTTCGGGGTCACTGGGCAGGCCGCTGCGCTTTGGGCGAACACTGGACGGTGACGCCGGAGCAGGACCCGCGGGGCGCGGGGCCCGCCTCCTTCGCCATCTCCCGAGGCGGGGGAGCACCGGGCCCGGCTCCGCCTCAGAGGGACCCGCCACTCTGGAGCGCGCCGCCGCCGGCCGGGCTGTGGGCCCCGCGCCCGCGCCCCTTCGTCGTGCACACGGGGGCGCCGAGGCTGAGGGGGGGCCCCCCAAGTGCCGAGGCCCCGACGAAGAGCACGTCCGCCTCCGGCCTCGGCGCGCGCCCACCGTGCCCCCGGGTCCCCGCCGGCCGCCCCGGCAGCGGCTGCGTCGTCTAAGGCTCCACGGGGCCTCCGTGCGGGCGGCCCCCCCGCCGGGGCCCCGTCCCAGACCCCTGGACACGTCCCCGGGGCAGGCTCCGGGCCCGTCCCTGCTCGCGGCGCCGGCACCACGGCCCCGCCCCGCGCCCCCTCGGCGCCCACTCCCCGCTCGGCCGCCCCTCCCCTGCCTCCTCCCGCCCGCGGAAACTGCTCCTTTGAAGCCGAGGCCGGCGTCGCGGCGCCCCGAGCGCCCCCGCCCCGCGCGGGGTAGCCGTCGGGCCGCGCGCTCTGCGCCTTTTCATCCTTCCCCTCTCGACGTGATGGGAGCCAGCCGGCGGCGGGGCGGGGCCGGCGGCGGGGCCGGGGCGGGGCGGGGCCGGCGGCGGGGCCGGGGCGGGGCGGGGCCGGGGCGGGGCGGGGCCTGCGCGGGGCCGGGGCGGGGCGGGGCCGGCGGCGGGGCCGGGGCGGGGCGGGGCCTGCGCGGGGCCGGGGCGGGGCGGGGCGGGGCCGGCGTCGGGGCGGGGCCGGGGCGGGGCATGCGCGGGGCCGGGGCGGGGCCTGCGCTCTCCCCCCGCCCCGCCCCGCCCGCCCACGCCCCGCCGGGCCGCAGAGCCGGCCGCAGCCCAGGGCCCCCAACGAGACCAGGTGACCCTCTGAGGACTCGCCGTCCCGGAGCCCCGAGGGCCCGCTGCTCCGCTCCTCCCGGCGTCTCGTCTGTCTTTCGTGTTCGTCGAAAGAATGAGAAGGGGAGGGGAGAGCAATTGCTCCAGGTCCCGCCCTCAGGCACGGAACCAAGTGTCCACGTGCATCCTGGTGGGGTAGCAGATGCCCTTGAAACCTTGGAGCACACTCTGAGAGAGACTTCCCCGAGAGGACCGGTGCCGAGAGGGAGAGCCCCGTCACCTCTGCCCCCGTGTCCTCGGTCCACGGCCTCAGGCTGTGGCTATGCTGGCGAGGGCACCAGCCCCCTGAGTGACACTGATGACCTGGCTGCGGGCACGTGCTCTCCACCCGCCACTGGACAAGGGCCCAGTGCCCAGTGTCCCAGCTTGGCTGAAAGCTGACTCCGTGCTGCCTGACGGGAAGTGCCAGAGCAGGCTGGGGCAGCACCCTGCTGGGCCCCGGAGACAGGAAGTGAGCGCCCTGCCCCCTCAGGAGAGGCCTGCAGCCTAGGCAGGATGCGGGCCGGCTCGGGGCCTGCGGCGCGGACACCAGCTTCCTGCCAGCTGCTTCCCGTCTGCGGTCTGGCAGGCCCAGCTGACTGCTCTGGGGCTGCACACTCGGACACTGTGTCCGCCCTGCGGAGCCCAGCCAGGCGCGGTCTGTGGGCTGGGGCTCAGCACCCATGCTGGGGTCGGGTGAGATCCTGTGGGGGCCTAACTCGGAGGCCAAACCCGGACCTGGAAGCAAAGAGAGCAAAGGCGCCCAGCAGAGGGAACGAAGGCCTGGCACGGCCGTGGCCCTGGGCAGCGGACCCAGGCCAGCAGGGCCCACCCCACCCCCACCCCTGCGGTGCCCAGGGCTGTCTAGACACTTCACAGAGGCTCAGACAACAGCAGGCTGAGGCCACCCAGGCCAGGGAGCAGTCAGTCCCACATCCCAGGAGAGGTGACGATCAACCCTGGGAGGAAATGGCCAAGTGAGAGGCCAGGAGGGAGCAGTGCGCCCAGCTGGTCGGTGACAGGGCCAAGCTGGTGGCGGTTTCGGCTCACCCAGGCTCTTCCAGGGAGGCAGGAGGTGGGAGGCTCTTGGCTGTTTTAAGGAAACACAGGAAGCCTCAGAGGGTCTGGCCTGCTTGGCTCTGTCAGGTGACGGGCGCTGCCTCCCCCTGACTCGGTGACATCTGCATCGACAGCATCTCCGGGGGCCTGCCGGGTGACCAGAGTGGCCATCACTGGCCCTGTGTTTTCAGTGCTCTGCTGTTTTTTTGTTTGTTTGTTTGTTTCCATTTAAGATGTAATTCATAACATGTACCATTTTAAAGCACACGTTTTCGTGGTTTTTACTGTTTTCACAAAGTTGTGCTGCCGTCACAACGATCTGATTCCAGAGCTAATGAGAAACCGGTCCCCATGAGCTGTCACGCACTTCCTCTGCCCCAGGCCCTGCCTGTCTCTGTGGATGGGCTGGTTCTGGTGTCTCCTCAGTGGGGTCAGACACGGGCCCTCTGCGTGTGGCGGCTCCCACTCGGGATGACACCCCAGGCTCACATGTGGGGCGCGTGTCAGAGCTTCACTGGTCCCACCGGTCACTGCTGTCCCCTGCGAGGGTGTCCCGCAGTGGGTTTGCCTTCATCAGGCGATGGACGTCTGGGCTGACCCCAGTTCCCCGTCTGATGCTGTGAGTGGCATTGCAGAGTGACATGTGTCTAGGACCGTGCAGAAAGTGTCATGGCGGGAGCTCTGTGTGCTGAGGCACCCTTCCCCCTGCCGTGCCAGGCCTTGCCTCCCCCCCTGACTCTGAGGCGAGGGGGCTGGGAGTGGCAGGGTGAGCTCACTCCCTGTGCCCAGGGGCTGTTCTCAGAGCCTCCGCCCCCCGCTGGCCCTCGCCGGGCCGCAGCTCCTCAGCGGCCCTTGACCCTGGGCACCCCTGGGACGGGCCCACAGGCTCCTGGATGAGTGTCCAGAGCAGGGCCGTGCCCGGAGGTGCTCTGCGGCCCGCAGGGAGAGCCGGCCCTCAGGGGCGCGGTGCACACCTCCGTGCCCGCCCCGTGCCCACGCACACCTGGCGCCCACGCGCGCCACGAGCAGCCGCCGGGAGGGAGGCCCGCGGGAGAGCCCGCTCCCACGGGGAGAGTCGGGCGCCGTTTCGGTCTGTCCGGTGCCGCTCGCCGCACGTGGACGCTGTTCCCGAGCACCCACGGCTTCAGAACCGCCGGCCCGGCCTGGCGAGCCGGGCCCCGGGTCAGCGCCGGGCGGGCCCTGGGGGGCTGCGCGTCCTCCTGCTCCCGCGCTCCCGTGTGCAGCAGGTGCAAGGCGGGTCCCCTGCCACCAGCACAGGCCGAGTGTCACTGTCAGGCCGTCGGAAGCCGGCCGTGAGGGACGCGAAATCGCCGCTGTGGACGGGCACTCAGTCGGGCGGCCTTCCCTCTGCCTCCCGCTCGCCCCTTTCTTTCCTCCCCGATTTTCTTAGCTTTTCTTATTTTTTAAAATAACTCTTTCTTCGTCTCCAGTTGGGACGTCAAACACGCTATTTCCGGTGAGGATCTGAGCCGTGTTTTGAAAGGACAGGTCGGGTGTTTGCTCCAGCTCTGGAAAGTTATCGGCTGCTGCCTTTTCAGATATCGCCATTTCCCCGCTGCCTCCCCCTCGGAGACTCCAGTGGAAGTTCTGCCGGATCGCCTCGTGCTGTCTCTCGCCTCCTGACCCGTCTGTGCCGGTGACCTTCGGTCTCTGTCTCTGCGCCACGTGCTGCGGCCCTTCTGCGGCTGTCCCGCCCACGTGGCCAGCTTTGAACTCGGCTGCGGCTGATGCTCTCTAACTGTCCGTGTGTTTCGTTCTCAGTATCTGTTTGTTCTTTCTTCTATTTCACTCTTTTTCAAATTGTCCTGTTCGTTCGTTTGTTTGTTTGAATAAATTTGACCCTGTTTCCCATTTTCAAGTCTTTCATCTCTCGAGATGTGCCACACACGCATTTTATCCTTGCTATCCCTAATTCCACTCTCCAAGGGCCGTCGAGTCTGTTGTTTGGCTGAATTTCGTTCCGGGAGATGCCCTCCTTGTGCGTTCTGCAGGGAGCCTCAGCCCCAGTTCTCCCTCAGCCGTTGGCGTCCCATCCCCTGACATTGCAGGGCCACTGGGAGCAGCTCCAGACGCTGACGCAGGGAGGGTGGCTCGAAGAGAAGCGGCCAGGAGCTGGGTCTCCACCACGTGTTCTCAGGCTGCAGGGTTTGGCCAGCACCCACCAGTGACGCTGGCCCCTAGACCCACTGCGCAGCCCGCGTCAGCAGGGCCAAGGGCCCAGAGCTCCCTTGGAACCAGGTCCGTGAATCGGAGGCCATGTGAGCCCAGCTGCCACTCTGAGTGGGTCACAGTGTGCCCACCCACAGCCTCGGGCCTCACTGAGTGCCAGCGTCCACCGTTGGGTACCAGGCTTGTCTACCTGCCTGCTTGGGAGATGCTGTGGCCCCACAGGGATGGCACAGGGTCAGGGGTGCACAAGGACTGATGGCCCTCGGAAGCCAGAGCCGTGCCTGGCTGGACGGGCAGGACTGGCTCTGGGCAGCTCCCCACTGCTGACCTGGACTGGCTCGGAGTCACCTGGAGGCCCTGCTGGGACTTGAGGCCCAGGCTGAGGACTTCTCCAGAGGCCAGCGAAGAGAGGGGACAGCCTGTGTGTAGGACTTGAGGCAAGAAAGCACCTCAAGCCCAGTGATCCCAGGTGATCCCAGAGGCTGTGTGGGGGTTGGGTGGCCGGAAAGGTAGGCAGGGAGGGGGTGAAAGTCGCCCTAGAACTCTCACCTGGGTGGGAATGGTGCCAAACCAGGGCTGCTGGGCGTGGTGGGGCTGCCGAGGAGGCTGGCATGAGATGTGGGGGAAGAGGGTGTGCGGGGTCCCCTGCAGCCGGGGTGGGGAAGGGGCGGGAGCCTAAGAGGAAGGCAACAGCCACATTTGTCCCAGGGTGTGCAGATTCAGAGCCTCCTCAGCAGGTGTCGTCCTAGAGGTGCTTGGGGACCTGTTCCCTGCCCCCCGCCCCCCGCCCCACACACTTCCCAGGCTTGTGTTCAGGCCTCACTTCTTCGTACTGGACCTTAGCTTACCTGCACCCAGAATCAGGGGCGCAGGGGGCCTGCTGAGGCCGGAGGGAAGGTGTCCGTCTTCCCCCAGCTGTGAACTCAGAGGGGAGTCCAGTGTGCTTGGGGGTCAGGTTAGGACCCCTGCTCACTTCCCACCCCACCCTGGGGTGAGTGTGGCCAGTGGGCAGGAGCCAACAGGCGAGGAACACACAGCTTAGGCAAAGAGTGGAGGGTGGCGGGAGGTGCGAGGAGGTGAGGAGGTCAGGAGGTCGGTTTCCTGCTTCAACCCCAGAGGCATTTCAAGGGCTTCCTGGCAGCTGCCTTCCCCCAGGTGACGGCCCCACCCCGCCGAGGGGAAGTTGAGCGAGGTTTAGTGCGCAGGGTGACGACGCTGGCTGAGCCGAAGATGCCCTCAGCCCGAATGAGGGGCCCTGGAACGTGCACGGGACTCGAGGCGGGCCTTTTGGGGGGAATCTTTTGGGCAGGAAACTTGGCGGGGAGGGAGGAGAGTCCAGGGAAGCAGGAGGTGAGCGGGCGCCGCTTCCACCAGCCGCAAGGTCCAAGGTCCGCAAGGTCCGGGTCTCACACAAGGGGAAGGGAGGAGGGAAGGGAGAAGTCTGGACCCTGCAGGGGGGGGGGGCGAGGCGGAGCGGGGGCGGGACTGGGCCCCACCTGGCCTCACTCTTTCCTTCTCATTTCCTAGTTCAGCACAGATGCCTCTAGAAGTCAGCCACAAACTTCCTTCTGTCTGGGGACAGCTCTTGGAGAGGGTCCCTGGCTCCCCCGCCCCCAGCCTCCCCTGAGGACTGCAGAGAAGAGGGGGCAGTGTGGGCGGCCAGTGCTGCCCCCAGGGCCTGTGACATTCAGCGCCTGACCCGTGAGCACACCCGTGGCAGCGGCAGCCTGGCCGGAGCAGGTCCCAAGGTGGCAGCCAGCTCTCCCTTGCGGGGCAACCACAGAGGCCAGGCTTTCAGACGGCAGCGTCCCTCAGAGCCTTGCTCGCCCGACGGGTCAGTTGCCACCTCCCGGAAGGGACGGGCCGGGGGCCAGGGGGCCGGCCCCCATGGCAGGTGGCCTCGCGGGGCTGTGCCGGGCCGTGCTGCGGGGGGTACAGGAACCAGCGCCTCTTCACCCCCGCGCGTGTGGGTGCCGTTCTCCCAGCCCCCAGGTGGGGCAGGTGGGGGTCGCGCCCCTGAGGGAGTGGGCTGGAGAGCATGGGGCCCCCCGGGCCGCCGGGCATACCCCACGACACCCCGCTGCTCGCCCAGGCGGGGAGGGTTCTCCACTGGGGGCCACCAGGCGGGGCGATGCCACAGCCTGCTGGCTAGGAGGGGTTTGCGGGGCCACCTGCTGGGGCCACCACAGCTGGCCATGGCTCCTGTCTGGAGGCCCGGGGGCGGCAGCGCGGGCTCAGCCCCGCGTTCGCTGAGTCTGCGAGCGGGACCTGTTTGCGACGGTCGGGAGTCACACTACTTCTAGTGCTTTCTGGAAGGCGCGACTGCTCTTCCTGGAGCAGCTGCCGGGGAGACGCCGGCCCAGCCCGCCCGGGCGTCCGCAGCTCCGGGCCGGAGGTCGCAGGTCCCGGCGGGTGCCGCGGGGCTGGGCTCCTCCTCACTTCCCGTGCGTGTGGCGGGCGGGCGGGCGGGCAAGCGCGCTCCCGGGGGCCTCTCGTCGGGCACCAGCCCCATCGTGGACTACGCCCCCGCGACCTCGCCGCCTCCTCCCGCACCGCCTCGCTAGGCGTCGGCCGCAGGGCTGCGTGCGACACCCAGGTCGGGAGGGACACACACACGCAGTCTGCGGCGACCCCCACGGCCACACGGGCCACGTCTGTGCCCCACGTGCCTCAGCCCTTTCAAAGGCAAATGTCTGTGCACATGAACGAAGACCCCCAGGGCACCCTGTAGCTGGGGGCCCCCCACCCCGGGTCTGTGGGAGACCCTCAGGCAGGCCGGGAGCAGAAGGGGGGCTCCAGGTGTGCCCCCACGGGGGCCGGGCCAAGGAAGCTGGGGCAAGGAGCCTCGAGATTGGTCGGGGGCGTCTTGGCTTTCTCGGGAGGGTCCTGAGCTGGAGGGGGAGCGGGCCCGGGAGCGGGCAGCCACCGCCCGTCCGGGCCTGGGGCCGGCTGCTGGCTCCTGGCTTCGCCGGCTGGTCACGCCGCTCGGGGACCCGGCTCCACCGTCACAGCCGGTCCGCCCTCTCCTTCTGCTTGCAAAGCGCGTCTGTCCTGATCTCTTGCAGCCCGCGGCGCCCATGGAGTCCCGCTCCGAGGAGGACGGCCCCGCCCCGGCCCTCCCCCCGCTGGGGCCCGGCGAGACGTTCCACCTGTTTGTCAGTTACAGCCGCGTGGACGCCGCGTGGACCCACGGGCTCATCGGCCGCCTGGAGGCCGAGCACGCGGGCCTGCGGGTCTGCCTGCACGAGCGGGACTTCACGCCGGGCAGGAACGTGCTGGAGAACATCGCCGACTGCATCTGTCAGAGCCAGAAGGTGCTGCTGGTGCTCAGCCAGGACTACGTGCAGAGCAGGTGGTGCCGCCTGGAGGCCGACCTGTCGCTCTTCGGCCACTGCCTGCAGAGGAAGCCCGTCATCCCTGTCCTGCTGAGACCCTGCCAGGTCCCGCTGCACCTCAGCCACCTGACGTACCTGGAGGCCACGGACAGCCGCTTCTACGGCAAGGTGGCGCGGCTCCTGTGCACGCCCAACCACCGCGCGGCCTGCCCCCTGCCCGTTCTGCGCACGGTGCCGTCGCTCTACAGCGGCAAGCCCCTCCTGACCCTGAGCTGCATCAACAGAGACAGCCTGCCCTCGTGGAAGATGGGCACCTTCAGCACCCTGGTCGTGCCAGACCCCTTGAGGCAGGTGTTGGAGGACCCCGAGGTGTACAAGCGCGCCGTGGGCATCCTGAACGGGGCGCGGTCCCCCAGGTCCTGCCTGCGGTACCTGGGCTGCAGGGTCGTGATTGGCATCTTCTTCATTCTCCTCTGCCCGGCGCTGATTTATTTCCTGCTGGCGTTAGAGAGCCAACTAAAAGGGGTGCCGTCCTTCCCCCTCATCACCACGGGCACGTTTCTGTGCCTCCTCTGCATGGCCCTGGCGGTGAACAGCCTGTGCTGGTTCAGGAGGTTTTCCAAGAGGAAGCTGCGGGAGCTGAGGCTCAGGGCGGGGGAGGCCAACCTGCTGCTGGCGCCGCACTCAGTGCTGATGGGCTGCAGCAGCCCGCACGAGCTCTGCTTCGTGTATGTGCAGCTGGAGGAGTGCAGGCGGGCCTTCCTCCGGGCCCCCGACGGCGAGGCCCTGTTCCGGGAGGCCCTGCTCCGGCTCTCGGCCACCTACGCCGTCTGCCTGGCGGTCGCGCACTTCCCGCACTGCGAGGAAGCTGCGGGGGCTCAGGGCCACCTGGAGCCGGGCCAGTGCTTCTGCCAGTTCGTCTCCCTGCAGCTGAAGAGAGATGGGGGCTGGGGGTGAACTCCGCGTGAGGACCCCGAGGACCCCGAGGACCCCGTGGCAGCGCCTTCTGACCGACATCCATCAGGCCCTGAGGACGTGGCTGCGTGAGGTCTGGATGGCACACAGAGGCCCCTCGCCCCTGGGGTGCGGTGGCTGGCAGGGCGGCCCACGGGTCCCCGCATGGCCCGGAAGACCCAGAACCTACTCCGAGGACCAAGTGACTGCTGTCAGCCACCAGACCGGGTGTCCTGCTCTGGGTTGATTTGGGAGCCTGCAGGTCCCCTTAGGAACTGGTCTGCCTTTCGGGAGGACATAGTCACTGCGCCTCTCTGGATGGCCAGTTAGTGTGCAGGGGCCGTGCGGAATACGCTGGCTCCCTGAGCAACTCCTCTCTGGGCAGCTTCTCCAGGCACCTGCCCCTCATGCTGGGACACGGAGACGGGGAGCAGACCAACCCCGAAGACTTGGGCTGCTCGCCATGTGCTTCCCTGGCACGGACACGCTCCCACGCCCTCACGCACAGCTCCCCCGTGCCGGGAGCCTGCAGGGGGCCAGCCACAGCCATCCTTGGTCTGTTGGCACTCGGCAGACCTGGGTCTGTGGCCTCTGACACCAGACCCTGGAGCCCTGTCTGCTCTGCCCCCGCCCCAGGTCCCGAAGCGAAGACCCCGCCTGTCTTCATCTTCCTCCTCCGGGGGAGGTGTGCCTGGGCCAGCATCCCCACCCGCACTGCCCCGAAGCCCAGCCCGGCTTTCTGAGCCTATGTCAGCGCCTCTCAGGGTGTCGCTGGAACTTCTGCTGATGCCGCTCGACCCAGAACAGGGCAGCAACTACGGGATGAACGTGAACTGGTTCTGGATGTTGGGGACACAGCAGGGAGCGGCAGGGGGTTGAGCCGTCGCTGAGCTGCGTGGGATCCCATCACTCTGAGCCCGCCCAGGGAGTGAGACTCCCAAACCTGATGCGTCACATGGCTCCCTGAGATCCTGTTGGCTCCGGCCCCAGCACCAGGCAGGACCTTGGGGGTGAAGAGTGGCCTGGGGCTCTGCCCCGGGCCTCAGTTTGCCATTCTGTAAATGAGCCCTTGGTAGGTGCTCTGCTGCCAGATTTGAAGTCCAGGGCTGGGCAGAAGTCCCTGGCACCCCTCGAGGAGCCGTGGGCCACGTCAGGCACCGTGCTGGCAAGAGCTTAGCTCGCCTGCTCTGGTCTTGCTGCCTCGCATCCACGAGTTTGGCCCAGCGGCCCGCAGCGGCTCTAAACTGACCCCAGCCCCTCGCACAAGCACAGGCCTAGAAAGCAGCTGCGGTCTCAAGCAAGTGTGGGTCCCTAATCTGATCTGCCCAGCAGCCTTGTGAGTAACAGGCCCCCAGGACCTTCCCCTGTGCCCCTCAGGCGAGACTAGGAAAAGCTCCTTTTTGGTTTGAATTAACCTGGAAACCCTAACGCAGTCCACCCACAGACGCCGAGGAAGGCATGTGCTCTGGTCCTGCCTCTCTGTCTGCAGCCTGTCTTGACCTGAGCGGCCTCTGGGGGCATGCTGTGTGTCCTCCCTCCAGGACCTGTGAGTGATAAATGTCTCTATTTCAGTTCCTCTTGTCTGTCGTCGAACTGCACAAATGGTGATTGGACAAGGCCATCACAGCAGCGCTCGGCCAGAAGCTGGTGCAGAGGCCGGAGGTGTCCCCCTGGGGGTATGGGCGGAAGGTTCTGGGATCAGACAGGAACTCGGGTGTCAGGGAGGAGCCTGGACTTTGGAGAGCCCCAGAAAATGGGCTGCGACATGGCAGTCTTGGTGGGGGGTGGCCTGGCTCCCCTGCACGTGTAAGGGTTGGGGGTTTGCGGGAACCAGCATGGTCAGGAGGTGGTGATGGCCCCTGCCGAGCGCGGGGAGTGCCCTAGGGGCCCCAGGGCTTGTTGGCAGCTGTGGGTTCTAGAACTTTCTTGCGGGTGGTGCTCGGCACCAGGACCAACCCCGAGGGGTCCCCGCAGCTGGCCTCTGAGACGTCCAAGGCCGGGCCCGCACTGGGCCCCGCGCAGAAGCCCCCGGGAGCAGGAGGGGGTGCTGCTGCCTTCCAGGGCCCGGCCGGACCCCCTGGGTGCTCCGCCCCGCAGGGACCCCGACTGGACCGACCCACGTCGGCTCCGTGCCAAGGCGGAGCGGGCGCGGCGCGGGGCGCGGCGCGGGACCCGCCTCGGGACGCCCTGGGGACCCTACCCCGCTGCAGCGCGGCGGCCGGGGTCTTGGTCGCGAGGCGCGACGGTGACGGGAAACGTCGAAATGAGCCCATTGGCGGGACGGCGGCTCCGCGGCGCCAGCGGGGCCTCGTGCCGTCTCGGCCCCGTCTCGGCCCCGTCTCGGCCCCGTCTCGGCCCCGCCGTCCCAGCCGGCCACGGAGAGGCGCAGGGGCTGAAGGTCCCCCCGGGCGCGGCCGGGGGTGGCCGGGGGGCGCGTGCGCAGAGGGCCCCCCAAGGGGCCGCAGGTGACCCGGCCCCGGAGGGAAGGACGCGCGTCCCGACTGCCGAGTCCGCGGCCTCGCTCCCGCCTCTGCTCAGCGCGTCACGCCCAGGCGGGCGCAGAGTGCGGGTCACGCCACAGGTCACGTGTCGGGGTCACACGGGAGGCCACGTACCCCTCGGGGCTGCAGGCACGTGGCCCAGCCCGGGCGTCGCCCGCAAGGCCCCGGGCTGTGCTGTGCGGCAGCCACGGGCTCCCCTCGCGCACGGCCCTGCCGGCCTGGGCCCCGCGCCCGGGACTGAGCCACCAGCCGAGCGAGCGGCTTGTCTCGGGGACGGCAGCGTCCCTGCGGGCTGTGACGACCAGTCTGAGCAGCGGTCTCCCAGCGGCCGCACGGTCCCCGAGCCCCGAGGCCTGGCCCCCGTGAGGTTTGCCGCGTTGGGGCGGGGCTCTTACCCTGAAGACGACCTTGAGGACCTGGACATCGGAGGGCTCCGGTGAGGAGGGGGAGGAGGCGACAAGAAGTGGGGCGAGCGAGCCAGAGGTGGCTGGGTGCTGCTGACTTGACCACCGAAAGGACAGCCGGGAAGGCCCCCTCCCCCCGCGCTGGCAGCTCACCGCTGAGGCCAAGGTCGCCGCCGAGAGCGGAGCTGCTCACGCCCTCCTCGGAGCCCCTTATTGTCAGGGGCTCACTCTGTTGTGGGTGAGAATTGTTCTTCACCTTTTGCCATTTTCTCTGACACTGTCAGAGCTTCACTGTGGCAGGAGGGCTGACCGGGCCTGGATTCTGTGGGGGCACGTCACCCTGGTCACTCCTGCAGGCGGCCTGGCAGAAGCCAGCTCGGAGTTCCACTCCAGGGCGTCCAACTTGTGAAAGTTTTTAGAAGAGTTTGTGAGTGTGGACAGAACATAAAGGACGCCAGGAGGATGCGTGGACCGGCCGCCAGCCGGACCCTGACTCTGATCAGGCGGGGCCCCTCGGCTCCTGTCTGTCCCCGCCGCCGGTGGAGCGCCGCCTGCCCACCGGGAGGATGGGGCCATGGCTGTGGGACGCTGGCAGGGGTGCCGCAGGCGACCGCGCAGGTAGGTGTGGGCCGGGTGGGGCCCTCTCCTGCTGCCTCAGGTATGTCCTTTTGTGATGAGTTTGAGATTCCCAGGGCATCTAACTGATCGAGTTTGTCATGTCTGTAAGATGTCTTAGGAACTTTAGAGAGATTGCACGTATCAAACGTATAAATTACTAGAACATTACTTCAAGAGTAATTGAAGAGTAAAAAGGTACTAGATTATAGATAAGCTTTAAAATTGAGCTTTAAAGCTTGAGAAAAGCTGATTTTAAATTTATCACATTATAAATTAGAAAACTTTAACCCAGCAACACCATTTGTAGTAACTTGCCCTGAAGATAAATTTCCAACAATAACAAATACATGGCACAGATGACCTCTTGCAGCTTTGCTTGTGCTGCAGAATGTTGCGAACAGCCTAAATGCTCATATTTAGCAGGTAGTGGAGTAAATAGGGTGCTGGATGAGGAGATTCTGAGTGCACTGATGCGGCCCCCAGTACGGGCTGTAATGAAGTGGATTGGGCCTCTGACCTAGTTCCCAGGGCAGAGCCCCCCAAATCCTGGGAACTTGCTCAGTGATCCAGGTGTCCTGTTATTTTCGGTGGCACCCAGTTAGGCTAATGAATGACCAGGGCGGGGCTGACAGCCTGGGGCTGGAGGCTGGGTATTGATTTACAAAGGAAAAGTGGTCACTTGCCAGGGAAAAAGCCCCATCAGGAGCCACTTCAGCCAAATTACCACATTAACATCACCGGTGACAGACCTCGTGTGCCCCCTGATGACAGAGGAGGACATAGTATCACTTCTGGGGATTCAAACCCTAAAATGCGACCTCTCCAGCTGACCGTGACAGTACGTCACACAGTGCAAGTCGAGGCTGGTCAACCGGTGTCTGGCCCGTCGGCTTCCAAACTGTCCAAGTGAGATGGACAGACAGTGGTCCCGCAGTGCGATGTCTTGGGTCGGATCCTGGGCCAGATGTTTTTTATCTTTATTTTAATTTTTATTTGTTTGCCACAAAGGACATCCCTGAGACAACTGGCAAATGTTGATGAGGTGTGCGCATCAGATAATGGTATTTATCAGTGGAATTCGTGATTCCGACCATCGCATGCAGGTGACGCAAGAACATCTGTTTCTTGGACATCTACGTTGAGGTGTCTAAGGGTGAACAGGCAACTTCCTCTCAACCGGCTCAGAAAAACTTGAGAGGTGACAGATGATGTAGGCTAGGCAGGTGCCAGATGATGGGGAATAGAGGGATAGACAGCGATCGGATGGGTGGTAGCCCAGCGACGAAGGGCACGGTGAGCATGGCCGAGCCTTCCCCAACCTCCAGCCCCACCCTCCTCCCCGCACTCCTAGTTTGCTCCCACTGCCCATGTCACCTCAGTGTACCCACAGTTTCCTGTACACACCCACCTCCTGGGCACTGCTCAGCCCCTACCCTTTGCTGCCCAAGTCTGGAAGCTGGATGGTCAGGTTGCCACTCCCGGTCTGCGCACACCATCCTGTGTGTCCTTTCCAGGAATCTGGTAGCCGCCCAGCCCCAGTGCCCAGCTCCAGGAAGGACTCGTGCTCACTCTGGATGGGTCCCCTGACACCTCTGAGACCCCTCTGGGCTCTCATCAAGTCGTGGGGCTCCCCCAGGAATTCTCACCCATGTGCAGTGTGCCCACCTGTGTGTTAGACACTGGCACCTTCTACAGAGGCCTGTCCTGCCTCCAGCCCTTTCCTCTGGCTGTGTGGCCTCCCCAGGCTGTCACGCACCCCCAACCCGGCCCTTAGTCCCACCAGGTGGGGTATTTGGGCTCAGCATCAAAGCCAGGAGGGGACAGTGCTGGGGTGGAGGAGGGGGACACAGGTCTGGCCAACCCAGGTGGGGGGCAGGCCTAGGGGCTCCCAGAGCCAGAGGCCACAGGGGCCAGGTGGGCTGTGGGGTGGGGGCTGCATTTCTGGAGCCGCCCAGGTGGCCGGGAGTCTGAGGGCCCCTCACGTCTCCCACCTGCCTTCCAGCTCCAAAGCCATGGGAGATAGGGGTGCTGGGTGGGGGAGAGGGGGCGTGGGGGGCTCAGTTTCAGCCCCTCCAGGCCCAGCGCCCCTCAGGTCAGCAGTTGCGCTTTCTCCACTCAGTCACTCGTGCCTGGGGGCTACACGGCTGTGGGACTTCCGGGGGGCCGGGGGGCCGGGGGACAGGAGCTGTAGCTGGGTACTTCCCAGAGCCAGGGCATTCAGAGGCTTGTGCCAGCTGGCGGAGGGATTGGGCATGGGATCGGGCGAGCTCGGGGACGGGCCCCAGGCTGCGCGGGGGCAGGTGAGCTCCAGACTTCGCAGCCTGTGACCGAGGAAGCGGTCGGGGCCGGGCAGGGCCCCCTCTGCCACCCGCCGCCCCGCAGGGTGGGGGGCGGGGAAAGGGCCGGCGGGGCCTCTGCTCGGAAGGAAGCGGAGACCAGGCGACCAGGCGGCTTGAATCTTTACTCAGAGCAAAGCGGCAGGGCTAGAGGCCCCCGCGGGGGAAGGCGCTGGCGGGGTCCTGGGGCAAGGGCACGACCACGGGGCGGACGGCGTGGGGCAAGGGCGGCCGCAGGGCCCGGGAAGGCGGGGCGCGGCGGGGGGGGGGGCGGGGAGCCCGGGCCACCCGGGGCCACCGGGGCCGGCGCAGGCGCGGGCGTCACTGCGCGGGGGCCGGGGGCGGCGCGCTGCCCGCCGCCTCCTCGCGCGCCGCGGGCTCCCCGGGGGGCTCGGCGGTGGCCGCGCCCGCCTGGGTGGGCGCCTTGGGCGCCTCCTTGGCCGCGCGGTGGCTCTTCAGCCAGGCGGCGGGCGGCTCGGTGCCGTGCTTGCGGCTCAGCGGGTAGGCCCCGATGGCCGCCAGGATGCTGCGGTGGCGCTCGGGGTCCATCTCCGTGTAGTACATCTCCAGGGTCAGCGGGGTGCACATCTTGTGCTGCGGGGAGAGCGGGGCGGTCTGGAGGGGCTGCCCGCCCCCGCCTCAGGTGTGCGGAGGTGGGGGAGCCCTCCGCACTGACACTGGCCACCGTGGCGGAGCCAGGGTCGTGTGTCGCGCGAGGGAGGGGCGGGCCTTTCTGCTTTGGAGCGGTGGGATGACACTGCACACCCTGTCCTTAACTACCTTCGCTCCTGCCTAACTACAAGCCACCAAAGGTCCGCCTCAGAACTATGGATCCATGTAGAGCCTCCGCCCGCCCAACGAAGGTGGTCCCTGTCACGGGTGAAAAGGAAGGGGCTCACGACTGTTCCCCAGAGCACCCAGCCGACGCCTTGGGAGCCCCGGGAATCCGGCAAGGGCCACAGGCCTCTCTGGGGGTGGGGTGTGTCTGCCTGCGGGTGGCTTGGGACAGGAGAGGGCACCCTGGGGCTGCTCCAACCCTCACCCTGTGCTTCCACAGGCCACCTCTGGGAGCCCCTCCCTGGCACTCTGCTTGGGGGACCCCTCCCCACCCCAGAGCCCAGGCTCAGGGCCTTACCCGCAGCAGGAAGCCGTCAGGGCAGGTGAACTGGTCGTACCAGATGGCCTTGTACATGATCAGGACACAGCCCATGAGCGCCATGGCAAAGGCGATCATGCGTGCTGTGGGCAGCTGGGGTCAGGAAGAAAGAGGGACCAGGTGTGTGAGGGGGGGCACTGAACCCAGCCTGGGCTCAGAGGCCCCGGGGGAGGTGCACACACAGCCAAGCCCCGGCCCACCCTGGCCTCTGGGGGTCCCCCTCTCACCTCAGGAACAAGGGGGGACAGGGGCAGATTTTACTACTGGAAAAGGAAAAGCTTTGGAAATAGTACAGAATAATGAGAAAAGCCATCATTAGTGACGGTAGGAGCCAGAACAAAGGGTGACAGAAAACATTTGCCAGAGTATACAGCAGGAAGAGTGGCTTTTCACAGTCAACAGAAAACCCACGAGTCACCAGGGAGGAGACAAAGGACCCACTGGGAAGGCCGGTGCACACGCAAGCGACGCTGCTGACCCTGGCTGTCACCCCACTGTACAGCAGGGAGGCCGCGGGCTTGGCCAGCCCCAAGTCCCTCAGCCACCCCCACCCCTAAGCACCCCCATTAGCTCCCGCCCTGTCCACCTCCTCTGAGGACAGCCTGCCGGGCCGGCCTGGGTGCTCTGACTCCCCTGGGGCTGACCCTGGCAGCACGGGGTTGGCAGGGCTGGCTTACCCTGCGCCCTTCCTCCGGGTGGCCACAGGCCAGTTTCTGGGCCTCCAGGTCCGGGAACTTCTTCGGCTGGTCCATGGAGGTCAGCTCGTATTCCGTCTGTGTCTTGATAACCACCTGTGCAAAGAGGTGGCCCAGGAGGACCCTGAGCTGGGAGGGCCGGAAGGGGAGGGCCCCGGGGGTCAGCTGCTCAGCAGGGGCGTGGGTGCTGACCATCTTCCAGGACCGTCCGGTGGCCGGGCTCCAATGCCGAAGCCAAGGGAGGGCGGACGCCGCAAGCCTGCTGGGTCCAGGGCAGCCGCGAGGCCGGGCCGGACCGTGCACGGAGCCCTGCCGTCTGCTGACAGCTTCCCATCTCGAGGGGGCCAGCTTTGCCCACCAGGAGCTTCCCCTTCAGCAGCCCCACAGCGTGGCCCCTCTGCCGGGAAGTCCGCCCTGACTTCTCTGGCCCTGAGTCTTGAGGCCCCTCCCACACGGGGTACAGGCTGGTGTGGTCCTGACTTCCCCAGGGCCAGCACTGAGCCTTCCCACAGTGCCCACTGAGAACCAGGTCCAAAACTGGAGCAGATGCAGTGGAAGCCCACCCAGGTCACTGGAGAACTGCCCTCGGCCAATGCCTGGGAAGGCTCCCAGTCCCCAGGTCCCCAGCCAACAGCTGACTGACATAGCACAGCTGGCTGCCCCCTCTCTGGCGGGGACAACTCTAGGTACCATTCACAGTCAGGAACTCACGTGGGGTCAGGTAGGACTGTGCCAGTTCTGCTTCTCACAGGTCCCTGCTGGAAACCCCCCACCGCCACCAGCCACCAGCCGCCAGCCCCAGGAAGGACCTTATCTCAGGCCCGACCCATGACACAGTGCCCAGCAGGGGCAGGTAGGCCTTTCGCTTGCTGAGCCCCCACGGGGCAGCAGTGCGGGCTGGGCACTATCCGGGAGATAGCGTGGGAACTCTCAGTCACCTGTGGCCAGTTTCCCTGCTCACAAATGAGGAAAGGGTGTCTCTGGGTGATGAGGGAGCTAATCACATGTGGCCCACGGGCTCTTCCATCCAGCAGGCCCTCCCTCCACCTGTCCTCTTGCACCTTGGAGGGGGACAGCTAAGTAAGCCACACCCTGTTCCCTTTTGTTCCCAGCGCAGGCGGAGAAGGGCCCCCCACCTGGTCAGAGAAAGGTGGCTGCAGCTGGCTGACGTCCAGAGGGCTGATCAGAGGGACGCTGTCCATGGTAGCCCCGTCTTGGTCCCCGGGGTCTTTGCCCGACTTCCCGGAGAAGCTGCAGCCCAGCTTCACCATGGTCGATGGCGGGCCTTGTCCTGAGAAGAGGCAGACACAGAGTCACTAGTAGATGTCCACACCAGCTGGCTCTGGACAGAGAGAGTCCATCCGGACAGGGCTGGCCGCTGGGATGGCGTGGGCTTTGGACAGCCAGGCCGAACTCCCACAGGCTTCTGGTCCCTTCTGAAGCTCCCTCCGGGCCCCACAGCCATGCAGCAGTGGCGCCTCCAACCAGCGACCGCCCAGACACACGACAGTGACAGTCTTCCACGGCTGACCTGCTAGAGGACATTCTGGGGGCGGCTATTCCAGGCAACAGGAAACAAGCCCGATATAAACCTGGAGGGTAGAGTGGTCAGACACAGCAAGTGAAAGTACAGGACACCTGGCTAAATGCGAACTTCAGAGAGAAAGGGCGCGTCTCCCTTCTCGTCGGGTACGGACGGCCCACGAAGTGTGCAGCGCAGGACAGACTGTCCCGAAAAGCTATGCTGACTGCTAAGAGGAAGGAACACGGGAAGGGACGGCCACACCGACAGGCAGAAGCATGCTCAGTCAACCAGAAGAAGGAAGACAGGTCCCGTGTCCACCGAGAACTCGCATCTGCCAGCAAAGCTTTCCAGCGAAGAACCCCGGGCCCCGGCGACATCGCCCCTGCATCCCGCCGATCACTTACGGAGGAAATCACGCACGTTTCGTGCAGAACTCTTCAGGGAGAACAAACGAGCAGCTCATGAGGCCAACGTCTCAAAACCTGGCAAGACCTCTCAGGCAGTCGCCCCCACAAACATCAGGGCAAAGGCCCTACAGGAAATGCAGGCGAATGGAATCCGGCAAGATATTAAAGGGTGACACATCACGAAAGGTCAAAAGGTCGGATGTGCTCTGGAAATGAGATTCAGTTTAACATCTAAAGAGCAATTAGTGTTGTTACTAATTAGTGTGTGAACAGAATACAAAAGAAAAATGACCTCATCCACTTCAGCAGTGGCTGAACGAGTATTTTGTACAAGGATTGTGCACTATTGTTGAGAATCTCAGCACAGCAGGCAACTTCCTCAAGCTGATCACGGTTATCCACGGAAATCCCTGCCCCAACCTTGCCTGAAGGGCTCAAGCTTTGCCTGTAAGTTCGGGAAGGAGACAAAAAGGCCCTTTTGCTGTCAGTTCCACAGAGTGCAGTGTCAGAGGCCTGAGCCATGCTGAGGGGCTGGGAACAGAGAGGAGACACAGGCTGGAAGAGGCTAGGTCATCCTGCCTTGTTTACAGATGAAACATATTTTGTGTGCAGAGGACCCAAAGGAAAAACAAATTTTAAGGGTTGGAAAGTAAGTTCTGCAAGGTTGATGGATCTCAGATATTCAGAAATAGATTATAATTCTATATAGCAGTGAGAAAAAGTTAGAAAAGAGTTTTCTGGAAAGATTTCATTTAAACATCATCGGAAACGTCAAGTGCTCGGGAATCGGTCTAAAGAGAGACAAGAAAGACCTGCCTGTAGAGAACCCGCAGCGAGCACTGCTGCCTGAGGCCCGGCCCGCATCCCTTCGATAAACGGGGGAGCCGTGTCACGGGCTTTGGAGGGATCCAGGTTTTAAATGTCGATTCCTCTTAAAATGTGTCTGTTGAATCAGCAAACCCAGGCAAAACTCCAAGAGGACGTTCTCCTTTTTTGCTGTGAACTTGACAAGCATTGTATTTTACGGGGAAGACAGAGGGGAAAGGACAGACACGGCATCTTGAGGAGAACACGGGGCTTCCATCTGCCGGGATCCAGCTTGCCACGCAGCGGTGGAAACCCAGCCACGTGGTACTGACGTGTGGGAGACGAAGGTCCACGTGACCCACCCTGCACACGGACCATGGATTTACGCCAGGGCTGTCGCTGCCAGGCAAGGGGGCTGGCCGCCTCTCCACCAACACGGGTCTGGGTGGAAGACGGTGAACCCAAGCCCTGCCTGGTGCTGCCCATGAAAGCCTGCGCCGGGTGGCTCAAGCTCAGGTGGAAAGACACCTCGAAGGTGGTACCCTGGTCTCGGGAGGGGGCGGGGAGACTTCTCCAGCGCGGTAAGTAGCACCAACCGGAACAGGACATGCGAACGACAGCGGTGCCTTAAGACAGCTCCCGACTCCAAAGAGTGGGCACAGCCAGACTGGAGGCCGAATTTGCCCAGAATGGCAGGGCTTCCGGCAGCCGGCCGGGGGCAGGGGCACGGCCGCCCCCAGCCCCCCAGGACCGGACCCTGTGTTCACGTCCAGCTGAGCAGCGAGGGTCAGCCACGTGGCGCCTGCGCCCCCTTCCTTGTGCGGCCGCTGGGGGAGAAGGGCCTCCCCCCCCCGACGGCCTGTACCCCCTGCAAAGACTGCCAAGCCTCTGAACCCCATGCTCCGGTCCTAGGGTGACCTCCTCCCCAGACGCTTCTCCCTGTGCCAGCCCCGCCCGCGCGGTGTCCCGTTCTCTCGGGCCTGGCGGGGTGCAGAGGAGGGCTCCAGGCCTGGCACAGGCCGATGGGCGCGCGGCACAGGGCGGAAGGCGCCGGGCAGGGAGGCCGGGGATGCGCTGAGTGCCAGTAAGTGCGCGCGGGGATGGCCACTGCGGCGCGGGACGGGCAGCCCCCGGCGCGGCGGAGAGCAGGGGGCTCCGCAGGCTCTGCCTTGGCGCACGTGCGCCCGCCGGGTCCCCCCTGGCGGGGCCTGGCCCAGGCCGGCGACGTCTGCACCCCGAGGGGCAGAGGTGGTAGGGGGCCGCTAGGCAGAGGGGGTTCGGGCGACCCAGTGCCAGGGGGAAGACAGCTCACGGCGCCGAGGGGCGGCGGGACTGGGGGGCCCGGGCGGAGGGCCGGTGGGGGCGCCGCCCGGGGAGGGGGCCGGAGTCTTCACGGAGCGGACGCCCCGCGGCTCCACAGACGGCCGCGCTGTGCGGCGGGGCGCGCTTGGCCCCGCCCCCGGGAGCCAGACGTAAGCCCCGACTCGGCTCACGCAGCCTGACGTCCGCGTCGCACCGTCACGGGTCTCCACGGCGACGGACAGCGGCCGGCGGGGACGAGTCTCCGAGGAGAGAGGGGTCATCCGAGGCGCCCTGGACCTTGGCGCCGGGTTCCGGGCCCCGCCCCCGGGCCGAAAGCGGGGTGGGGTGGGGGGCGGCGGCCTGCGGGGGCCACCGGGCGCACTCCCGCTGCAGACGCAGATTCCGTGGAGCGCGCGGCCGCGCCCTCCGCCCTGCCCTGCGTCTCCGCCCGCCTGTCCGTGGGTCGGCTCCGCGGGCTCCGGGGCGGGGGCGCAGGGCGCGGACCCCGTGGGAGCGTGCGAGCTCGCCGCAGGCTCGTCCTCGCGCCCGCCCCGGAGGCTGCGCCAGGAGCGGCGCGCGGGGGGCACGGGCACGAGCGTCCGCGCGCGTCCGGCGCGCGAGCGACTGCGGGGCGCCGGGGGCGCGAGCGCTCGGCCCGAAGCCTGCAGAGCCCCCCCCGCCCCGCACGCACGTGCCTCCAGCCCCGCGTCCTGCAGACCCCGCGTGGGTTTCGCTCCTGATTCAAGGACAGGTGGACTGCGGGCTGCGACCCAGCCGAGAGCGCCCGGAGCGGGGCCCCCGGGGCTGCCCCCGACCTCGGCCGCCACGTAGCAGCACCCGGGGCCCCGCACCCAGAGCCTGCGTGCGGCAGGTGGCTCGGGGAAAGGCCCGCTCCCGGCCAACGGGCGCCCACAGCCCCACCCCGCCCCCCCGAAAGCTCGCAGCGGTTCCCGGCACCCCTTCGGCCAACCCCTTCTTCCTTCACCCCCCAACCCCCAGACGGGGCCTGGGGCCCGGAACTGGCACCCCCTCCTCATCTGGGGACGCCCAGCTCCCACTGGCTGTCTCTGATCTGCAGGGGTGGAGCTGGCTCCGGGGAGGGGGCTGCAGTCCAGCAGTGCGAATCTCCCCCCCCCCCCCCCCGCCTCCGACCTGCCCTGCTCTGCTGAGGACGGGGGACCCGGGTGGCATGTCAGGTCTGTGCAAGGCAGGACACTGCGGCCTTTCCGGAAGGTCCAGGCAGGGCTCCCGCCGCCCCCTCCCGCCCCCCATTGTCGCGGAGGCCTGGGGACCACAGTCTGCTCCCGTCAGCGCAGACCCCAAGGGAGGCCGCCGGCTCGGCCTGGCCGCCATCGGGTCAGCCGCAGTGCCCCCCCCCCCAGACGCGCACCTCGCGCCGCACACCGCACACTCCCGCACACCGCACACTCCCGCACACTCGGACCCCTGTCCCGCTGCGCAGGGAGGAATGCCGAAAGGCTTACGGGCGGCTCCGACGGACCCTGCGGCAGGATGCGGTTTCGGGACGGGGATGCGGGCGAAGATGCGGTTCCAGACGCTTCGCAGCCGCAGCCGGGGCGGAGCGGGGGAGGGGCCGAGCCCCAGACCGAGGCTGCTGTTGCCGGGGAGACGCAGGCTGGGGGAGGGGTGCCCGCGCCCGCCTGCACCCCCTCCCGCTCGTGCCCCCGCCGTCCCCGAAGCCTCACGCCGGCTCAGGCGCGCAGCTCGCGCAGGGCACGCACGCGGCCGGCGGAGCCCGGCTCCCGGGCAGGCCCTCGGCGGGCGCTCGGACTTTCCTTCCCGTCCCCCCTGGGCGCCAGGTGGAGGCCCGCCCGGCCTGGCCCCCACCCACCCGAGGAGGGCCTCCTGTGTCGCAGTGTCTCGCTCCTGGACCGGCACCTCTCCCTGGGCGAGCCGGTCATTCTGTCACCACTGCGCCCCGGCTCGTGCCCAGCATGGAGAAAGTGCTCAGGGGAAGTACATCGAGGGAATGAGTGCGGGAGTGGCTGGGCGGACAGTGGCCTGCCAGGGCCTGCTGGCTCCCGACAGTGACAGAGCAGGTGTCGGCGTCCCACACCTGGACGTGCCCCATTTACTCAGGCACCCGGGCAGGCTCTTCTTCTGGCTGACCTGTGGCGGACAGTGTTGCCGCGGATGCTCTCGCACAGTCCCGCGAGGGCACGGGCCTCGCCTCCCTTCGGTGGGCAGCTAGGAGCGGCTCTGTCCAGGGCCGTGGGGCTACCCGGCCAGGAGCCTTGGTTGGTGGGAAGGACGCTGTCTTTTAACGCTTCGGGCTGAACGTGACCAGTGGCCACATCCACGCCACACTGACACAGACTGGGGGGAGCCTAGCCCATCAGGCTGCCCGGGACCCAGCAGCCCGGGCCCTGGCTGAGCGCGGCCTGGGTGTGCCAGGCAGGGGTCGTCGCAGGCTTACGACAGGTCTTCAGCGCCCAGAACCCACTTCTTGAGGCTGAGGTTTCCACAGAGGGCCCTCTCCCTGCACAAGGAGGTGAGTGGAGCAGCAAGCTGGGCCGGGACGCCCAGACCCCACTCTGCCTCTGACCCATCCAGCTTCATCGCACCCACTGGGCACATCCGGGGCCACCCCCAAGCTGGTCCCTTAGCCCTCCCACTCTCCGTGGGACACCTGGTCTTACCTGGGCAGGGGCTGAGTGGAGGGTGGGGCTCTGCAGTGGGGACAGGGAGGGGCCCACGGTTGCCCAGACCCACGGCACCCAGCCGGAGCTCACTCGGATGCTTCAACCGCAAAGGCCTTCTTGGCACGCTCTCGACCCTCACCGGGGCCTCTGGAAGGCAAATGTGCTGGTGGAGGGACCCACCCTGCCCAGAATCCCTCCAGGCCCAGCAGGTAGGCAGGGCGTCAGGGTCGTGGCCTCTTTGAGCTCCAGCTCTCTGGTTCTCCTGGCCCGGTGTCCAAGGTGCTCTGCCACCGACCTGCAGACTGTGAGGTGAGGTGACTGCCTGGAGCCCCAAGCCCCCTGACCTGTCCCAGGGGATGTGTGGGGGCTGCCATCCAGGGCGGGAGCACCACATGTCCCGCTCAGGTGGGTCCTCCGCAACACCTGCTGGTGTGGGTGGTCCCAGGACAGGCTTGGCCCCTTGTGTGAGGGTGAGGTGGAAGGTGACGCAGAGAATTAGGTCAGGCCTCTGACCACGAAGTGGGGCGGGGGGCACGCTGCTCCCCTGCCTCCGCTTGGATAGGCTGGGGTGTGCGAGGTCCCCGGGCAGACAGCCCCAGCTCCTGGGAGCGGGGAGAGGCCACAGCCCAGGCCACTCTTGGACTCGGGGCCAGCGGCGCTCACACTGCTGTGTGGTGACGTCTGGGCCCGTCCTTGCCCATCTCAGGCCTCTCGTTGGGGACGCAGCTCACCACGCAGCCGGCCTCGTGTGGAGCGTGGACGGGTGGTGCCTCCCGCCGGGACCTGGACACCTGCCCCCGTCACTGGGCACCAGCTCCATGGCGGCAGCTTGGGGACCGAGGGGTCAGCCCTGAGGCCCTCCCAGCCAGAAGGCCCCCTGTTGGGCGATGGTCAGGGCCCCTCGGATCAGGGTCACAGCCATCTGAGGACACACGTCCTCCCGCGGCCCACAGCAGGAGGGCCGCCGAGGTCTGGGGAGGGGGACACGGAGGCCTGGCGAGGCGCTGGCGAGGCGCCGTGCGACCCCGTGGCCCTCCCCGGGCGGCGTTCGCGGTGTCCCGGGGCAGCAGGTGCAGTGCGGCCGCCAGGCGCCGCTGGCCACAGGCCCCGACCCCGCCGCCCGCAGCGCCACCTGGCGGCGCGGCTGATCTGATAAAAAAACGTCACTGCGCCTGCCTTGGGCCCGCGTCCACTCTCAGTGCTGGTGGCCAGGGGGACAGGGCGATCAGAGGGCAGACGCCCCGCCTCCTTCCGAAACTCCTGCCTTGGGAGCCTGCTCTGCGCTCGACACCCCCACGCCAGGCCTGGCGGGACCGTGGAGCTAGTCCCCACCTTGCTGGAAAGGCGCCTGAAGCCCAGGGCACACATGGAGGGTGTCCGACAGCCGCGGCTCGACAGGAGGTCGCTCCCACTCTCCTGCAAACACATTGGGCTCTGCGGGGCGTCCAGCCCGGGTCCTGGGTGGGAGGCACACACTGCACGCCCGAGCCCAGCCCAAGGCCACGACTACAGGCCACACACGTAGCGGGGACCTCAGCCACGTTCCCGTCGTCAGGCTCCCGCCGCACCTAGCTGCAGGACACGGTGGACGAGACACCTGTAGCGAATGCTCTCGGGTCTTCACTGAGCTGCCGGCTGGTGGGCTTTCTGGGGTGGACTGAGGCTCAGCTTGCAGGACAGGCCAGGCGCGTGCTCTACTGTGGGGACCCTGCTTTGGCACAGCTCTGCCCTGGGTCAGTAAGTGGCAGCCATTGCTCCTGGAGGCGGGTTCACCACGGAGCGAGACCAGTGGGGGCAGGTGGCAGCCAGCAGGGCTTCAACCCCACGCCCGGGCCCACCTGTCCAGCTGCAGCTGCTCTGCTGCGTGTGCACGGCCCCCTGGGGCCTCCGGGTGCCCGGCCTTGGAAGGCCTGAGGAGGCCCTGACGTGTGGCAGTAAGTGCCCCCCGCCTGTGAGGACCCCAGGACGTGTGCCGGAGAGCCTTGTCTACAGCGGAGGGTTCAGAGCTGGGCTGTGGCGTGAGGAAGTGGTGGCCGTCCAGGGGGAAGAGCGTGTTTCCTGTAACTAGGGCCACTCCGTCACACAGCGTCCTGTGGGGCACCTGACTGCACAGGCAGCAGGGGTGGCTGCAGTCTGACGCTACCAGAGGGACCTTGAGTCTACGATCTGTCTCGCCCAGTTAATGGCACTAAGTGCGACAGCCGTGTACCGTCAGCCGGAGCGCTTCCTGCCGCACGGTGCCTTTCCGAGCCGAGTAAGGGGTCATGTGCCTGGGCAACAGCCGGGGTACCGGGCGCAGCAGTCCTGACGCTAGTCCTGGAGCTCCTGCCTCCTGCGGCCGGCCCCCGTGTGCCCCCGCAGAAGGCTCCCTGCTTCATGTGACAGACGCAGGCCAACGTGCGGGGACGTGCTCCCCTCCACAGCCCCAACCGCGGGCCTTGCTGCAGCCCGAATGCACGATGGCTCGAGGAAAACGTGACGGCTCCCGGCCGCGTGCTTAGGGCAGTGCAGAACGCCAGGAGGGCAGCGCCCAGCCACGGGCCGTTACGCACCGCGACCTTGACAGACCCCGAAAACGCACATTCAGAGACAGAGGGAAGGAGCACAGAGGACACCAGGGGGATGGGCAGCTAATGCTGAGTCTTGGTCTGGGACGGTGAAGCCACCGCAGGCGCACTGTGGTGCCCGCTGCAGAACTCCGTGACTGCACTTAATGTCACCGAACTGCACATTTAAAGTTGGTTGAAAAGGCAACTTTCTTGTTATGTATGTCTACCACCGTGAAGAGTCAGACAAGAGAAGCTGTATGGGGTGACAACGTAGAAGAGAGCAGTGCGCTCTGCAGACCAGTGACCAGGAGCACCCCTTTTAAAAGAAAACTACTGTATTCCTGTGCGTGTGCGCACGCGTGGGCACAGAAAACCTGTCCAAAGCCACGTACCCGGGAGTGAGGCAGGGGCCACTTACTTTAAGGACTTCTGTTTGCACGGTGTCACGCACAGTGACAAAACAGAAGTTGAGAAAAGCGAGAAGATGTTCGAGTCTAGAGAGGACTAAGAGTCGATGAGCATCTCTTTCGAGCTCCCACCAGCAACGCCACCTGAGTGGCCACAGGCGCCGGCTCTGAGCTACACAGAACCACGCAGGCGGGGCGCTTCCGCCGAACGCGACACGCCGGGTGAAGTGACAGCCTGGCATGGGAACGCGCAGTCCCGAAATCGCGTGGAAAGCGCGCACGAGACCGCAGGCTCGCCGACTGCTTCGGAAGCCGGCACCGCGCACCGCCGGCCGGCCTCACTGGTCTCTGAAGGCCGCCTTCCTCTTCTCCGCGAACGCGGCCATGCCCTCCTTCTGGTCGTCCTGCGGGAAGGGAGAGCACAGCTGGCCGCTCCTGTCTCCGGCCGCCGGGCGGGGAGCGGCCTCTGCGCAGCCCCGCCTGCAGCCCTGGGGCGGGCCTGGGAATGGGTGCTGGTGGCCCTGACCCCACGTGATGGCCGCTCGGTACCTGGACCTAGTGTGGCCCTGGGTCCACCCGCACGGTCGGGATCCAGGCTGAACCTCGGCATCATCCCCTGCGCGTACACACTTGCACACGTGCGGACACACAGGCACGCACCATGCACGCACGCACATGTCATCACTCCCAGAGCCAAGGCCCTCGTGTCTTCCTTTCACAAAACCCCTCTTCGTGACTGCCCGCAATTACGAAGACGCGTGTTCGTGGCCCGAAGAGAAGGGTTCCCTTAGAGTCGCTGGCAGGAATCCCGGGACATACTGCTCTGAAGCTTCATTCGCAGCTTCACGTGCCATCACACTCGGACCCCGCCCCGAGTCACTGGAGCGACACGGGAAAATGGACTGCATTTAGGGTGCAACTCGGAAGGCCTTTCTAACCGGAAGTCACCCTGCTTCCGTCCGTTTGCGCTTCCACACCCTGGACTTAGCGACAAGGACCGATGCTCACTGATGTGCACACCTGACCCAGCTACCGAGCGATGGGGAACGGCGCTAAAGTCGCAAGGGCGTCCTGGCGACGTCTCGGCGGGAGCACGTGTGACCTCATGGGAATGAAGTCTACTCACCGTAGCAAAGGTGGAGTAGAAGAGTTTCTTCTCCAACTTACTTCCCTCTGCCAGCGTCATTTCAAAAGCTGAAAGAGGAGCGCCGCCGTCACGGAGGGAGATGCCAGTTGTGGGACCACAGAAGACCCCTCTCTGGGCGGCCCCTCCACCACCCTCCCACGCGGGCCCACCTGCATTCACCGCCTCCTTGGCCATCGCTGTTATAAGTTTAGAATTGCTGGCAATTTTCTCGGCACACTGGATGGCTTCCTCGAGCACCGTCTCAACAGGAAATACTTTGCTTACAAGACCTAGAACGCAGAAAGGTGAACAACGTGTAGCCATGGCACTGGTCCACGGTGCTCCTTGAGTGACAGCGATGCTCTGACAGCAGAGGGGCTGTGGCTACAGAAGCCAACTCTGATAGGTGCAGGCCACGGAGGGGCAGCGAGAGGCTGTGGCTGCAGAGGGGCTCGGGGATCCCCCGTTGCCCGGTTGCGCTTTTAGAGATTCGATGGTTTAGGATCTTCTTAGCCTCTGCATGTTTCAGCTCTTCTTCAATACGTATGACAGGTCAAATAAAGAGGCAGCGGTCCCTGCATTCTCAGGACACGTCAAAGCACTGTGCCGATCGCCCTCCCTCCCCTCTCCAAGCCCCACGGGGCAACTACATGGGGCGACCTCAGCCTGTACCTGCTTGCTTGGCATCCTGGGCTGAGATCCGGTCACCAGTGAGAACCATCTCCATGGCCAGAGACTTTCCGACAGCCCGGGTCAGCCTCTGGGTGCCCCCCGCACCTGCAGGATTAGGGGGCTGCTGGTCACAGCTGGCTCTTTGGCTGGTTCAGGCTGAGATGCCGCAGATGCGGTGGCGACAAGCTGAGAGGTGAGGGTGGGCCTCTCGGGTGGGGCTGGTGTGCACAAGTGAGGCGGCCAGAGGTGGGGAAGTGGGGAAGCTGGGAGGCGGCAGGGGGTGGGGGGCTCCTTCCCATGCCCGGGCCCACCCTGGCCCTGCGGCCCCCTCAGCACCTGTCGTGCAGCAGCCGGACCCTGGACGGATGGATGGAGCCCGCAGCTCCCGGCCTCAGACCCAACCTCTCCCCACAGGGTCTGGGCCAATCTGGACGTGCCCTTCTCTCCCAGCACTCTGAGGCTGTCCGCCCCAGCAGCTGCCCCACAGGTCCGCACACCCTGCTGCCAGCTGGAGAGAGCGCCTCCTGCCCAACACGTGCCCCACACTGAACCATGGGTGCCAGGGCGAGCCAATGGGGCCCCCTGAGGGAGACTCCCACGATCCTGACTCAGGCGCTGCCTTAGTGACGCAGAGACCTCGGGTGTCGGGATGGGAAGAGCCCAGTGGTCAGCGGGGCTAATGCACGGCCTCCGGGGCCCGCACACACTGGGACACTGGGCTCCAGGCTCCACATGCACCAGGGCAGACAAGAACCTGGAGCCCTCATCAGGTGGACCCCAAGGGCAGAGGCGTCACCATCTGCCCATCGTTCCTGTCGACCTCCAAGTGGGATCTCCTGCTCTGTTGAACTTGGGTGAGGCCATGGGACTTGCACTGAAACACCAGTAGATGTGACGTGTGTCACCTCTGGGCACAAGCTCTCAGTGCTGGTCCTTGGTCACCATGTTCTCTGTTTTGAGCTTCTGACATACAAGGATCCTGAGCTGCTATGTGGTCAGCCCTTCCCGCAGCATTTGACACTGGATCTGGCCATCACCCGTGGAGCCAGCACAGCTCCCGGGCTCGCGGATCACTCTGAGTGTGGCTGTGTCCACTTCCACTGAGTGAGCTGGTTGGCAGAGGAAGCACTGGGCCCAGACACGTCCTTCCTCAGATGCTGGCGCGCTCTCTCTAGCCCTGGGAAAGCCTCCAAGACATGGGCAGACGTTGGGGAGAGACCCGAAGACTGTGCACCCTTTACCTGGGATTGTGCCCAGCAGGATTTCTGGCTGCGCAAACTGGGCTTTCTCTCCAGCGTAGATGATGTCACATATCATAGCAAGTTCACAGCCGCCACCAAACTGCAAAACAACATGAGGCGTCACCAGGGGAACCCAGACAGATCTATTTGCTCGTTTAAATTTTCTATTAAAATTAAACAGTCTGGGGTATTGTAAAGATGAACACAGAGGCACAAGTTAGTTAAGAGTCCCTGTGAACGACCCACGAATGGCTGATACCGCTCAACTCCTTCCGTAACGGGCAGACGGCAAACGTGCTCGGCTTTGTGTCCTACGGCCTCTGCCCAGGAGGCTCGAAGGCAGCCGCAGGGCGCCAGCGGACCTCAGGGCTCCAACAGGCTTTATTTGCTGGCCCCAAGGGAACTTTATTAAAGAATCAAAATTGACACACCCTCAGCACTTCTCTCCAGGCTTCCGCCAGCCCAGCACCTCCAAATAGTCCACAGGCCCACAAGAAACCCCGAGCCCCAGAGGAGACTCAGAGCTGTCGATGACAGTGGAGGAGGTCACTGTCCAGGTGCAGTGCTGGTCGGAAAGTCGCTAACACTGCACAGAAAAGCCAACACGTGCGTCCCGCACACTGCAGAGGGGAGAAACACTCTGGGCAGTGCCAGGGGCCAGGGGTCCAGTGATGAGAGCAGATGCTGAAACAGCTCCTCTCCTCACAGTCCCTGGCTGTCTAACGGCACTGAGTGGGAAGGGTGGCTGTCTGGGGAACTTGGCTTTATCCTTTTATAAACAAGAATCGGTCCCACGTCACATGCATAAGCACTCAGTTCTCTGTAAAGAACTGAGTGAAAGGGCGACGCAGGCTGACACTCACAGCATATCCATTGACAGCAGCTATGATGGGCTTCCTGACCCGTGAGAATTGGTTCCAGTGGCTCAGGAACCCGGTGGAATAGCAGTTCTGGAACGTTAGGCTCTGCATCTCCTTGATATCAGCTCCAGCTGGCGCGAGAAAGACCCAGTTACCAGGGCGCAGATACCTCGCTGCGGCCGGGTCCCCCGAACCCTGAGTATGCACTGTGTGCAGGCACTGAAGGGCTGGCAGTGCCAGCGTGACACCTGGGCGATGTGTCGATGGCCACGTGGACCCACAGCTGAGCACCACTGACCATGGCAACACACTGTGACATGTGTTCAAGAAGGTGAACGAGAGGAACTACGGGACAGGAATCCGACTTGAGGGGAACTCAGAGGAGAATGGGCCTATTTGTTAGTTCCTTGAACCCTCAATGCACAATATCTGATGGTTGAGGACCTGAATCCCTTTGCAAAAACTCAACTGGCTGGCGGAGCAACCTAGTGTGACACGTACAGAGCGGCTCGTCACTGCATTTCCCCAGCCCATCCGCACTACGTGTACGTGACCCCAAGTTGTACTGGCTTTTCTGACACTATCTTGGAGGTGAACCTGTGTCTGTGACACCATGGATCATGCATGTGACCACGGTCAGAGCGCCCCTCGAACAGCCCGTGTCCTGCCCCCATGCTGCCTACCTGCAAACGCCTTCTCCCCACCCGTGAGGACGATGGCCCCCACGGCTGAGTCCTCATCGAAGGCCTGGAGCGCCTGGCTGAGCTCGATGATCAGGCCATTGCAGAGCGCGTTGAGCGCCTTGGGGCGGTTCAGCTGGATCAGCCCCACGTTGTGGGCCTTCCCCTTCTTCTCTGTAATGATGTACTTGAACTCAGCACCTGGGGCACGGAGGGAGAAGGCTTGCATTCATGCAGCATTCAAACTGGACACTATACCCCCACCAGTGGACAGTGACCCCAGCAGACCCTTGCCCAATCCATGGCATGCAGCCTTCAGCCGCATGGGTGGCCTCTGCCTCCCTCTGTCCTCACAGACCTTTGAACGTTTCCTTGAGTTAATAAAACCAACCCGGCACCGGACAGCAGGCCACAGCAGCCTTCCCACTCCTTAACACCTGAGTCAGCGCTTCCTGGAGCGTGACCACGCGGCAGACTCGAGGGATGGCAAAATCTGTTCTCCAACCAATGCCACCGGGTGAGGGGGACCGAGAACCGGACAGAGTTCTGGCCTTGCTGGGTGGCCAGGCTGGTGGGTGGCACCACCAGGCGAAGGGTGACTTGCACACCCCAGGAGGGCAGTGGGCTCAGACACGGGGGTCGGCCTCGGCCTGGAGAGGAAGAGGGCTAGCCCGAGAAGAGACGCGTGTCTGCACGCTGGGGCGGCTGCTTTCCGGAACGGGCAGGCAGGGTTCCGCCATCTGTGCCTGCGTTTGTCTAACACACCTAAGTGTCCAGTGGCCGCGGCCTGTCGCGCAGACCACAGGCCAGCATGCAGAAGGGCAGGGCCACGAGGACTTGGGGCGAGGCCAGCGGGGCTCCGCGTTTCCTAACCCCATAGCCGGTGCGTGGCCGGCGGCCTCGGGGCGGCGGGCCGCGGTGGGCAGGGCAGGCCTGGACCGGAGGCGCCGCGGGCACTCGCGCGGCTCCCTCTCCGGGGCCCGTCCTCCGCTTAGGCCCCGAGCCCGGGGAACCCGCAGGGGACGCGGAACGGCGGGCCTAGTTCTCGGGCCCCCGGGCGGGCGCCGCCCTCACCTGAGGCGAAGGTGCGCGGCGCCGCGCAGCCGGGCCGGGGGCGCAGCAGGACGCGCACGCGGGGCAGAGCGGCGCGCAGGGAGGCCATGGCGCTGCGGACGCGACTCGGCGCTCGGGCCAGCCCCGCTGGACTCGCGCCCCCGCCGGGCCCGCCCCGCCCCCGGCCGCACCAATCAGCGCTCGCCCCGCCCCGGCCGCGCCAATCAGCGCTCGCCCCGCCCACCCGCCGCCAGCGCGGGATTTCGGCGGCATCGCGAGACCCGGCGGGTCGGTGAGGTGGAGACGTTTCCGGGTGGCGGCGCCGGGGCCGACTCCCCCGGAAGGAGATCCGGGCAGGGGTCGGAGGGCGGGGTTGGGACGAGGCTGCGCAGGGGCGGGAGGGTCGGCGGCGTCCGCCGTGGCGGCGCGCTCGTCCGCCCTCCGGGTCGCGCCACCTCCAGCCGTGCTGGCGGCGCAGTGCCCCCGAGCGGCGGCGGGGCGCCCCGTGGCACTGAACAGCCACAGCACCGACGCTGTGTGTACAGGTGTCCGTGCCACGGGCGTGCTGCCGGACTGGGTCTCATGTGGGCAACGAGATCACATTGAACGCTACGGTTTTTATGAAAACGAAATTCAAATTCCAACTGGAAAACCTTCTTCGTTGCCACTTGTGATTTTTAAAAGATCAGACACGTTCAGGCCCCCCCCCTTGTATTCTCGCCCAGGTCCGCCGACGCCGGGTGAGATGAAAGACCACCCCCAAATGAAAGGCAAAAGCGACGCTCGGGGAAAAACATTCGGACCAGACTTAGTAATGAAACCTCCCCTGCAGGCTGAGTGCAAGACATACTTTCCCACCAAAAGGAACATCGGCGACAGCCTCCGCCGGGGAGGCCCTGCGGGAGGGTGGGCTGCGGCCCAGAGGGCTCCGGGAGCGGGCGCCGACGATGGACTTAGACGCCGCTGGGCGGCGCAGGGCGGGGGAAGCAGGAGTCCCCCGGGAAGACGGCGGCCCCTCCCCTGCACGCAGGTGACATTGGGCTCGGGGCGGCGGCCCTCGTCAGCGGTCGCAGTGGACCCGCCAGCGCGGCTTCTCCTTGGTTGCGGATTGTCAGGCTGAGCAGGGAGGCCAGGGGCGAAGGAGTCGCTTTTGGAGAGCTGGTCCTAGGCCCCGCGCTTCAGCGAGGAGGCGGCGCTGCTGCGCGGACCGCCCCCGGGTCCCGGCGTCCACGGCGGCCAAGCCCCTGGCTCTCCCTCCCGGATTCCTGTGCTTTCGCCCCTTCCGCGGGCCGGGCCGCGGCCGGCGGGCGCCTCCGGGTGCGAGGTGCGCTGTGCGGCCGGGCGCGCGCCGCGCTGGAGGCTCCGGCTCGCCTGGGCCGCCCGCGCGCCGTCCCCGCTGCGCCTGGACGTTGGCGAGACGCCCCGGAGTCGCCCGCGCGCTCCCGCGGCCCGTGGGGAGGCGCGCGGACGGCAGGTGTGGAGGGAGCAGATGGGGGAGGGAGGCCGTGAGGGCCGTGAGGACATGGGGAAAGGATGCGGCTCCGGGACCCGGGGGTGGGGGATGGGAGGGACGCGGCGCCAGCGCCCGACGGGCAGCGATCCACGCCGCACGCACGCCTCCCTTGCGCCACTCAGCGCGCCGGGCCGCTCGCCGCCGGCGTTCCTGCCACGGATGCCTCGACCTGTGTGTCGCCTCTAGGACCAGCTCCAGAGACGGCTCCGGGGTCAGGAGCCCGGAGGCTGAGGTCCGGCCACAGTCGCAGGAGTTTCCAGACTGTTCCGCGCGCACGGCGGCACCCCTCCCGGCGTCACTTGGGCACGTGCGCAGAGCCCTCGCACCCACGTCTCACTGGAGGAAACCGTCAGAAACCGTTGTGCATGTAGTTGCCGCCTCCCCACTGCCTGCTGGGAAGCTGGGGCTTTGGTCCCCGTGGCTCAGGGCTGGGTCCTCGGCACCGCGGTGATTTAAATAGCTCTGCATTCCCAGGCCGGAGGAGTACTGAGCTCCCCGAGCCGCTCTCCGCACTCCCGACGGTGGCGCCGGGCACTGTGTGGTCCCCACCCTGGTGCAGCCTGGACGTCTCTCCCCTGTCAGAGGGGTTCCCCAGGCCAGAGGGGTCTGTCCATTTACCCCGCTTTGCTTGGACTCTGTCCTTGAGGGGCTTGGCACCGTGTGTGTGTGTGTGTGTGTGTGTGTGTGTGTGTGTGGACGCGGGACCACACACGGAGCGTCCGGGGACTCCCTCAGTCCCCATCCAGACGCGTTAAGCCCTTCCCAGCCCACCCTGACGGGGCACTCATCGGACCGTCCTCCGACTTCCACCCACGGGCTCCGTGAAGTCCCAAGGCAAGGGTGCTGGCCCGCACCTGTGACACAAGACGGAGACACCTCCTCCGCCATCTGGTCGCCATCCCCCTGTCCCCCCTGAAAGAACGAGCCGCGGGGCTGGCGGCCCGAGCGTTCCGCGGTGGAGACCCTCGCCCACGCCGTCCGGAGACGGCGGCCGACAACGGGGCCACCCGCCCGTCCCTCTTACTGTCGCCCTCGCTCTCCCGCGCGGCGTGCAGAACCCGCAGTCCTCCGCTGTCATCCTGGGCGGGGCGCCAGACACGCGGGGGAAGCCCCTGGTACAGCCTTGACCCCGCCCCGGGACCCACCCGCGCCCCGCCCCGCCTCGCGCCCCGCGCCTCGTCCGCGCCCCGCCCCGCCCTGCATCGCCCCGCCCCGCCCCTCGCCCTCCTCCGCTTCCCGGCCCCGGCCCCGTGCCCGGATCTCCCGTCCGCCCGGCTTCTCAGACCGGTCTCCGGGCCCTTCCGTCCGCCCCGCACCGGGACACGCGGGGACCCCCGAGGCGGCGCGATGCAATCGAGTGGCGGCGACGCCGAGGCCCCCGGCTGCGGCCCGCGGGTGCTTGTGGTGGGCGGCGGCATCGCGGGGCTGGGCGCCGCGCAGAGGCTCCGCCGCCACCCGGCCTTCCCGCACCTGCGGGTCCTGGAGGCCACGGCCCGCGCCGGAGGCCGCATCCGCTCGGAGCGCAGCTTCGGTAACGGCCTCGCGTGGAACCCTCCCCGGAACCGCTTGCCGGAGCCCGACCGGCGCTGCCCGCGCGGTGCCCCTCCGGGCTCAGCCTGCGCCGCGGTCGAAGCGGCCCAGGAGCCCTGCCCGGCCCCGAGTGCCCGCCCGCCGGGCCCTCTTCCTCCGCCCAAACCCGCGGGTCTCCCGAAACGCCTTGCGCTGAGCTGGCACGCCGGCCACGGCCGCGGGGGGACCTGTGGTGGCCCCCTGCAGCCTGCCGCTGGCTCCCAGGGCCCCCCTCTGTTCCCAGCGCGACCCTCGGTGTTCGTGCCAGCACTCCCTGCGCCAGGTGTTGCCTTCGGCTGGGTCTGAGCAGGCCCCGGGGGCTGGTTTTCAGAGCATATTCAGGAAGGACGTGTGTGGTCCAAGAGGAGGGCTCAGGGGTTACCTCTGGGGGAGAGAACCCCCCCGGTGGCATCTGCTGTCCCCTCCCAGGTGGTGTGGTGGAGGTCGGTGCTCACTGGATTCACGGGCCCTCGCAGGGCAACCCGGTCTTCCGGCTGGCAGCCGAGTTCGGGCTGCTGGGCCAGAAGGAGCTGTCGTCGGAGAACCAGCTGATGGAGACTGGGGGTCACGTGGGCCTGCCCTCCACGTCCTATGCCAGCTCCGGGGGAAGTGTGAGCCTCGAGCTGGTGGCGGAGATGGCCGACCTGTTCTATAGTCTCCTAGAGCAGACCCGGCAGTTCCCACCTGCGGCCGAGCCGCCGGTGGCCAGTGTCGGGGAGTACCTCAGGGAGGAGATCAGTCGGCAGGCGGGCCGCTGGACAGACGATGAGGACACCAGGAAGCTCAAGCTGGGCATCCTGGACAGCTTCTTCAACCTGGAGTGCTGCGTGAGCGGCACCCACAGCATGGACCTGGTGGCCCTGGCGCCTTTCGGCGAGTACACCGTGCTGCCCGGGCTGGACTGCACGTTCCCGGGGTAAGCGGATGCTGCTCCCACCGCGTCAGCCCTCCGCTCGCCCTGTCCCCTCGTGCACCCCGGTTCCCCCTTGTGTACCTCAGGTCAAGTTGCTGGCGGCAGCGGAGGGCTGGGAGGGACAAGGGGACCTTTAGTCATCCGTGTTTCGGAGAGGCTGGTCGTGTAGCGGCCTACTTTTGCTCAGTTGGGAGAAACGAGATGTGTTCGAGAAAAAGTGCTTACAAGGAGGTGTGTCTCGTTCTGTTTTTCCTCCACGTTCGGGAGGCCCCTCAGGTGCTCAGCACGGCGCGAGGGGGCAACGGGGTCCTGTTCTTCCACGGGCACTTGCCAGCCACTGCCAGGATTGTCGTGCAGGGCTCTCCCAGGTGTCACGCGTGGCCTGTGGCCGAGGCTCCTGGGACGGGGAGGGAGGCTCTGTGACTCGTCAGTGCTCAGGACTGGAGTGCGGCAGAGAGGAGGGGCCCGGTTTGGAGTCCCCTGACTCCAAGCCTCCCATCAGGGGGGGTCCGCATTCCATGGGGGATCAGAAACCGCGCCGGCCGCCGCTGAGCCACGCCCCACCTGGCTACCTCAGCATCTGACCCGCCTGCACGCGCCCTCAATAGCCAACGCCTCTGTCTCCTAGGGGCTATCAAGGGCTCACCGACCGCATAGTGGCCTCCCTGCCCCAGGACGTGATGGTTTTTAACAAGCCCGTGAAGACCGTGCACTGGAATGGGTCGTTCCAGGAAGCCGCATCCCCTGGGCAGACATTCCCCGTGTTGGTGGAGTGTGAGGACGGGACTGGCTTCCCGGCTCATCACGTGGTCCTCACCGTGCCTTTAGGTAAAGCGCTTGGTTTTCTCCCCTCCCCCTGCCGGGCGCCCCTGGCCTCTGGCTCTGTCCTGGCTCTGTCCTGGCCCCAGCCCACACTTCCGTTCCATCCCTCGTGGGCAGGCGTGCTCTGCTGTGTTTTGTCGCAGTTGGAGTTTTAGTGCGAGAGAGCAAAGGCAAGTCGGCTGTCCTGCTCCCTTGGACGTAGTTTTTGGAAAGGTGGGGGGCCTCTGGAGGGAGGTGCCCTGGGAGAGGTTCGATGACAGCGGTGAGTGTGGAAGGAGGCGTGCAGGTGGTTCTGTTGAGTCCTCGACCTGATGCTTCAGGAGAGTTGAGTCGGGGCTGGCAGTTTGATGGAAGGTGGGGCTGGTCGAAAGTGAAACTGCCAGCGTCCTCATCTCCTCAGGCAGCCTGGGGACTCACCTGTCTCCATGCCCTGTTTGACAGATGTCAGCAGAGACGAGGCATTTGATCACCCGAGTTCACCAGGCCAGCAGGTGCCAGGTGCGAGACGAAGCGTCTCCCCGTGCTCCCCTGCCCCACCCATGGGGGCCGAGTCACCACATTGGTGTGTCCCAGCAGACGGGCTGGGTTTGGTAGACTCGTTCGGCCGCACAGCGTTTCCGGCGAATGGAACCATCTGGAGTGTTAAAGCTCTGCTCTGATGCTCTGTTTGCCTTTCTTTTTCCTGGGCCGTGGGCTGGGGTTAAAACTTGTTGAGGTCGTTTCCGCATACCCCGGTGGCTTTGCTCATTCCCGGGTCCTGCTGCTCACCGAGCGCCCGCTGTGAGCAGCTGCCGCCTTATGGTGACCTTGACTGTCCTTCCTGGGAGCAGGGCCCCTCGCGCTTGTTCTTCACAGACCGGAATTTTCTCTTGGCGTCGCTGGACGTTTGAGTCGTCCGCTTCCCCGTCTCACGCAGCCTTCCCCAAGCACCGCGCCCCGGGGGCTGCCGATGGGCCACCCTCCGTGCCGCGCGCTCCGCCTTGCTTCCCGTGGGCTGTCCGCCTTTGGTGCTGACTTGCGACTTACGTGCATCCTGAAGAGACTGGCACGTGCTGTGGCCTTGCCTCTCGTCGTCTGTCGTTGGGCTGAGCTGATTTTCCACCAGGCAGATGCGGTCCTGCGGGGCCCCCGGGGAGGCCTGTGCTCTCACGGCTCCCCCGCGGCCCGAGCGGCAGAGGCTCAGAGGTGTGACCTGTCCCTACAGAGCATTCGGGGCAGGGAGTGTCAACTGTCCCTGCCTGAGCAGGTGGCCCTGGGGCCTCCAGGCAGTGCTGGCCGCTGAGGCTGTGGGGTCCCCAGCAGGCAGGCGTGTTGGGGTCCTTTTTCCCTGATTCCTGTGCCCGGGTCAGCGTGGGGCCCTGTGGCTTTGGTTCTGGTTTCAAGATGCGGTGCAAGTCATGTTCGCTGGTGAATTCCAGGCTTCCTGAAGGAACGTCTGGACACCTTCTTCGAGCCGCCGCTGCCCACTGAGAAGGCAGAAGCCATCAGGAAGGTTGGCTTCGGGACCAACAACAAAATCTTCCTGGAGTTCGCAGAGCCCTTCTGGGAGCCGGGCTGCCAGCACATCCAGGTGGTGTGGGAGGACGCGTCACCCCTGCAGGATGCCGCCCCCGCGACGCGGGACGCCTGGTTCCGGAAGCTGTTTGGCTTTCTGGTCCTGCCCTCCTTCCCGTAAGAGCGCTGCCCCTCGGAGGGGGCTCAGGTCGGAGCTCCAACTGGGTGGCAGGGCAGCCTGCTTGGCTGACGATCCAGCCGCCTGAGCATTTGCCGTGTGGTGCTCCCCGAGGGTTGAATGGGGGAGGCTCCAAGGGCACCCCAGAGCCCTGGGGACAGATGCGCGGGGCCTGACCTCTGCAGGGACAGCCAGAAGCCCACTGCGTGCAGCTTGTCAGCCTCTCCCGGGAACTAGGACATGCTGGTGGCCAGAGGGCACGATCGGTCAGTGAGCAAATGTTTACCGAAATTCTCTGGAGGCCAGTGCTCGCAGCTGACGAAGGAGCTTGAAACTTGGAGTATCTGTAGGCGGGAGGCAAAACCTAGACCCGACGCAGTAGTTGAAGGAACCGTTCCCTGTAAGCTGTGGGGTCATGGACGCATCACTGAAGGGCCGAACGTGTGGCCCAGACACGCAGCATAAGTTCAGCTGCCCGTGTGGACCTGGGCCACCTCAGGAAATAAGACTGCCCAACTCAGGAGGGAGCACTGGTGGCTCCCGCAAGACTAAGAGACACGGTTATCCTGCTGTGTCGGGTGGCAGACACCGTCTGGGCTTCTGTGCTGAGGCGTGGTGGAGCTGGGGGCCAGGGCAAGAGGGGGAGGGCAGGCAGAGCTGCCTCCGCAGTCCGTCCCCACCAGCCACACAGCAGGACATGAGGCGCCTCCAGCCTGTGAGGGGACCACGTGGGTCTTGTTTGCACCGAGGGGAGGGCTGACATCCAGGGTTTTGGACACGTGCCAGGCCTGTGGGCGGGTGGTGGCCCTGTTGCTGGCTGTGCTCGGCCACCTGCTGCAGGCCCAGTGCACAGCCTGCTCACCACACTCAGGATGTCATGGGGACGACTGTCCGAGGTGGCCCTGGGGGTCTTCGTGGGACACTTCATGGCCTCAGGACTCCCTTTTATACCCTCAGAAATTACTGAGGATCCCAAGAGCTTGTGTTTATGTGGGCTCTTCTGTACGTTTACCACGTTAGAACTTAAATCTGAGAAATTTAAAAATACTTGTTCTTTGAAATGATGCCATACCCGTTCCATGTCAGTATAAATAACATTTTTAATGAAAAATAACTGTTTCTAAAACGGAACTTGGAGAGAAGGGCTGCTCAGTTGTCTGTCGCGCTGAGCACGGGCCCGCTGTGCGCCAGGCCCACCCCGGGTAGAGCGTGTCACACCTGGACTCGCACAGGTGAGCCGCGGGGCGGGCTGGGCCACCTTGGCGGTGGGTGGCGGCCCAGCCTGCGGACCCGCCTGTGTCTGGCTCCCAGAGCGGATCTCCCTCCACGTTCCCAGTCACCCGAAAGCGGGGTGAAGCCATCTTCCCAGTGTCGGCGTCTCGTGCACACGGCAAAAACCTACATTTGTCAGCATCGCCACCCACCTCAGAAAAGTCTCCCGGTGCTGGGAGCCTAGCAAGCTGTTGGTGGCAGATAAAAGTTTCTAAAACTCTAATTTTTGCCCGAAAACTTAGATTTTGTCACCCGCAGTAAATCCTCGCAGTCACTTTCCTGGTGGCAGACACACTTGCTCATTTTAGAGAGAATGCCTCCACGTCCCTGAGCCCGACCCCCAGGCCTGTCAGTCGCTTGTCAGGGCGCCCAGAAGGGACCGGGCAGCCGCGACAGGATCCCCAGAGTGGGTGGCTGGCGGGGTGGCCTGCTGTCGGGCGCAGAGGGCACGCCCTCGTTCCTCCTGCCCCACGGGCTCGCTGGGTGTCAGCGAGGCGAGCCTCCAGACGTGGGCGTCGCGCCGCTAGCTCCCTTCCTGCTTCCCCGAGCTCCCTCAGGTCACCTTGTGTGTCAGGGACAGTGCTAGTCCCGTGTGTGTCACGGCCTTGCCCACCGCGGGCCAGCGGGGAGGCTGGCTGCTCCCTAACGTGGCGCGGGTGCGGGCGGGCAGGCGGGGTGCAGGAAGCGCCGTCTGGTGTCACGCAGAGCTCTGAGCCGGCAGGCCCCCCGGACTCCGTGGCCCACCCTCGCAGGGCCACTGACCCGAGGAATGCTTGCGGGGACACTGTGTGGGTTGTCGGGTCCCAGGTGATGGCGGGGGCTGGCCCGACCGTCTCGTGTGTCCCCACACAGGTCCGCCCACGTCCTCTGCGGGTTCATCGCTGGGCTCGAGTCCGAGTTCATGGAGACACTGTCGGACGCCGAGGTGCTCCAGGCTCTGACCCACGTGCTTCGCAGGGCGACAGGTACTGACCGCTGGCCACCACCTCACCGCCTCGTGTCTCGCGCTCTGGAGCTGGCCTCTGCGAACCTCCAGGGACGGCCGCCTTCCCCAAGCAGGGCCACCTGTCCGTGCTTCCTCCTGCGGAGCTGAAACGGCCCCGCACACAGCCCGCGCTGCCTCCCTCTGACGCTGCCACCAAAGCGGACGCTGAGGCCCCACCGGCTCGGGCACGCCGTCGGGGCACACGTGGCAAAGAGGGAGCGGCCCTCGTGGGTGGCCGTGTGGCGGGCGGTGGGTGCCGCTTTGCGGGTGTCCCGCGGTGAGCAAGGTGGACGCGACGGGGAGAGGTTCTGCTCACACACTCCGCTGCTCCATCCCCTGGTCAGGCGGGTCCTTGAGCAAGAAACGGCCCAGGCTTCAGCGCCGTCGGGCCGCAGCCACGCGGCGGGGCTGCCAGCTCACGGCGGTGTCTCTGTGCTCAGGGAACCCCCAGCTCCCGGCGCCCCGGGCCGTGCTGAGGTCGCGCTGGCACAGCGCCCCGTACACCAGGGGCTCCTACAGCTACGTGGCGGTGGGCAGCACCGGCGACGACATCGACCTGCTGGCTCAGCCCCTCCCCGTGGGCGGAGAGAAGCCCGAGGTAGGTGCCACCTGTGTCCCTGGCCAGGCCTGGAGCTGCTGGGACACGGGGTGGGGGTGGAGGTGGGGTGGGGGTGGCTGGGGACCCAGAACCTGTTTCCTTTTTGAAATTAAGAATTATTTTAAACGACATTATTTTTATCAGAGTTACACATACACCCAGGCATTAATGAATCCCACGGTGCCAGCTGTGACATAAAATGACGGGCTATAGGAGGCTAGCGGGGCACCCCGTTGCCACCTTTCAGACTGTCCTAGCCGACCGTCCACTCTCAGCGACATGGTTCTGCCACCACCTTTATACAACCTTTAGTCGTGGAAAACGCCACAGATCTGAGGGTAGGCGGAACCTTTGGGTCTCCATCCCCGGCCGCCTGTCCCTGTCCTCGCCCTTGCCCTGCTGCTGGCCAGCCTGCCCCACAGGTGACATCGTGTGCCTTGCAGATATCTCAGTGGGCATCTCTGAAAGGTGAAGGGCGCTCTCTTAAAACACGTAACTGAAAGGCCGCTACCGCGCTTAAAGATTAACGATTTAGTAATTAAAGTTAACTCGGCGTTGGGCTTCTTGCCTGTTGGTGGCGTCCCCTCCTGTCGCCCACTGCTCACCGTGCAGGCTGGCTCCTAGCTCCCTCCAGCCCTCCGCCCGCCCGGCACACCGATGGGTCCTCATGGTGCCAGCAGGTACCAGCGCTCCTCGGTGTGGACACTCTCTCGTTTGCTCCGGGCGCGATCCACACGCGAGCCGCAGTGGTGAGCTGCCCTTCCTGCCCGAGCGGAGAGGGCAGCGTGTGGGCACTTGTGCGCGTGTCTGTGAGTGAGCACGGGTGTCTGAATGCACGCGTGTGTGTGCATGTGAGCGAGGGTGTGCATGTACGGGGGAGGCGGGCGTGTGAATGCGCACGTGTCCGAGCGAGTGCGCACCTGGGAGTGCAAGTGCACATGCTGTGAGTGCGGGTGTACGTGTCAGTGTGTGAGCAAGTGTGCGGGACTTGTCGGCCTGGCTTCTGCCAGCTGCCTGTGTCAGGGGTCCCCGAGCCCTGGGCCGTGGACGGTACCGGGCCGTGGCCTGACAGGATCTGGGCCGCACAGCAGGAGGCGAGCGGCGGGCCAGCGAGCGAAGCCTCTGCGTTGGTGTTCGCTGCCCAGCACCGGCATCACCGCCTCGGCTCCACCTCAGGTCATCGATGCGGCACTAGATGCTCACAGGAGCCCCGGGCCCTGGTGCCACTAAGGTTGGGGACCGCTGGTCTACATCCTCGTTCCCTTCCGGGCACAGGTGCCCGCCAGCCTCAGCTCCTGGAGGCACAGCTGGAGCCTGCGCCCGCCCAGCCGGGCCTCCACCATCATTGTCCAGCCCTCCCCTGCCTCACTCCCCGTCTGGACCCCGCCTCCGGGGGTCTGCGTCACCTCTTGGTTTGCTCCCTGGCTTTGTAGGAGCACTTATTCTGGTAGCTTCCTGACACAGGCGTCCATGGGAGGCGAATTAGAGACAGTTGCACATGCGAAGATGTCTTTTTCTCTCCCCTTATGCTTCGCCGTGCCTGTCCTGACCTCCACCCCGGGGAACAACCCCGCCATCATGCAGACGGTTCTGTAGGGGCACTGTGGGGACTTGTTTCTGCCCCACGGTGTCTGGCGTCTCAGCGGGGAAGATTGAGCCACTGGGGGTGACTTGGAGCCAGGGCCGGGGTCATCTGAGGCTGCCTCTCTGACACGGCTGGCCCCGGGCTGGGATGACGTGAAGGCTGAGCTTGTCCGGGACGCTGGCTGGTGTGCCTGGCTCTGGCTGCGCTGTGTGGCGTCTCCTCCTTCAGCGTGATGGCCTCAGAGACGCTCGCCCAGCATGGGTGTCCCGGCCGCATGGCCCCCTGCAACCAAGCTCGGAAGTCAGGGGCACCTCGTGCCCCCTCCCCAGGCCCTCCCGGACTCCAGGCCAGGATGTGGGCCCACCTGCCTCAGCCCCGTCGACGGCCCAGCTTGGGCGCGGAATCCTGGTGAGAGCCGCGCCCTCGGGGCTAAGGCATCCCCAGTGGAGCCGTTGGGACATCCACAGCCATCAGGAGCTTTGTGTCCGATTTTCAAATCTCTCGGGAAGCCCGGCGAGCGCTTGGCTCCTGCACTCACGGCGGCACTGTGCCCGTCGGCGGTGGTGCTGTGCCACACCCCTGCCTGGCCCCGGCTGCCCCCATCTGAGCAGGCACCTTGGAATGACCCCATTGTCTCTCTGCTCCTCTCTTTCTCTGGTATTTCTGTGGTTTGGTAGTGGACTTCTGGACTGGACCGCAGATGTTCTTGTCCTTCCCCAATTGCCGTCTCTCTGGTTTTTGGGTCATGTCCTTAACGTCGTCTGCCCAACCTCATGCATTTTCCACTTCGCGGGCACGTTTAGCTCCCGAGTGCTCGCTCTCTGAGGCGTCCTTCACCACCATTGCTGGTGTCCATGGCTGCAGCACCTGCTCTTGCTCTGTGGCCACCTCCAGCTGTGAGATTAGGCGACGAGCAAGCCACGCGTTCACCATCAGCTCGGCGGCGAGGGGCCTGTGGCTCGCGGCTCGCCCCCGGCCCTGACCTCAACGCCGACCCTTCTTTGCAGCTCCAGATACTGTTCGCTGGGGAAGCCACACATCGGACGTTTTACTCCACCACGCACGGAGCTCTGCTGTCCGGCTGGAGGGAGGCTGACCGGCTCATCGCTCTGACGGACGCCCAGGCGCAGCCGCCTGGGCCCAGGCTCTGAGCCTGGCCCCACTCCCATGCCACTGACGCTGGCACCAGCCTTCCTCTGACAGGCGGATGTTCATCGTGGCTTGAGACTTGGAGTGTGTTGTCACGGGGGTCAGCTCTCCCATCTGTCATGTCTGTCGCTGAGTCTGGCTGGGGCTGATCTGGAGCTGAGTGTGAAGTCTTCCTGGAGAAGTGATACCGGTGCCACCGCTGATGCTGGTGGCTCATACATAAAGTGTGTTAACGTCTCCCACGTCCAGAGTCGTCCTTTCATCTCTGGGCTGCAGTGTCAGTGGCTTCTGTCTCGACTTGCCCTAGGCCCAGGTCATTGCAGGGCCCTGTGCCCCTGGCACGTGGCCTGTCTTCCCCTGGGTTTCTTGGACTCTGGGAGCTGTGGTCCCTCATTCGAACATCTTCAGGTGTTCCTGAGTTCTCATTGCTGGTGGCCGGGGCCACAGCGTAGCTGACGGACCTGCCGTTGTTCACTGACAGCCTCTTTGTCAGGCACCCTCTGCGTGGTGGGCCAGGAGACTGAGTTCAGGGGGGTGGGGGGTGGGGGGTGGGCAGGGCAGCCAGGTGTGTCACGGTGAGCGTGAGGAGCGTGTTAAGGTGAGTGTGGGGAGAGTGTCTGGTCGCTGGGCAGTACTGGGTGAGTGTGTTGGCCCAGTGTCTTATATCCTCCCGTCGGGTTTTTCCCGCTCGTGCCCCAGAGTCCTGTATGTGTGCACTGTTTGGAGTGACTGGAACGGTTTTGCTTGGACACCTGCCAGTCAGTGGGCTTGAGAGAAGTTCAGGGTTTTACTTTGGTTTCAAGGTCCTTGGGCTGAGAAGGAATGCACCCTCCACCACGTGCAAAGGTCTGTGTTGTTGGCACCCAAGGTTCCATCAAGCGTCTGGCAGACGTTTCCATATTCAGAGGGACCGGGGCAGCACTTAGCTGCCTCTGGGTGGGAGGGTGGCCCAGTGAGGAGGGGCAGGGAGCTGAGTCTCCACCTGGCTTCTGACTCATCAGAGGCGGAGATCGCTTGTGGGGAAGCCGCCCGGGAGGGCTTGTCTCCGTGGTGGGCACTCGACCCCGGGGACACTTAGCACTGTGCAGAGAGGTGTGAGGCCACTGAGACCACAGTCACGGTACTTTTGTGCCGAGAAGCAGCGATTTGGGATTTCAGGAGCTTGCTTCCGAACTGGCCCCAGCGTCCTGCTCTGGTGACCGGGCGAGTGGCGGAGCGATGCGGAGACCCGGGCTGCGGGCAGCGTCTGCAGAGAGCTCGGCTGTCACAGTAAAGCCCGGCGCAGGTGAGGAAGGACAGGACGAGACGAGATGAAGCACGTGACAGCGTGTAGAGGGGGCGAAGGGAGCCGCTCAGCCGCGCCACCCTGCGCCGGGACGCGCCTGAGGGAGAGCTCGGGCTTCCGAGTTGGGCTGCGCCTGCGCGCTCCTTCCGCAGCCCCGGGCGTCGGGGCCCGGAGCTCTGGGCTGCGAGGGGCGGGCTGGGGCGGGCCGGGGCGGGCCCGGGGGGGGGGCCTGGCGTCGGCTCGTAGCCCCGCCCCCGGCGGCGGCCTCGCCCCCGCCCCGCCCCGGCCCGAACGCCCGGGGGAGCGAGCGTCGTGCGCACGCGCGGGCCGCGCCGCGGGCGGAACGTTGGGCGCCGGAACCCGCGGGCCGGGTGGCTGGCCGCGCGGAGCGGTCCGTCGCGGCGCCCGTCCGTCTCCGTGCGCCCGTCCGTCGCCGGCGCCATGCGGGGGTCCCCGCGCGCGCTCTGTGGCGCCGCCCGCGCCGCCTGGCGGCAGAGCTTCCCTCTGGACGGCCGCGACGTGGCGCGCTGGTTTCCGGGCCACATGGCCAAGGGTGGGTCCGGGAAGGCCCTTCGGGGAGGGGGGCCCCGGCGCGCCGCTCGGGGCGGGCGGGAGCAGTGGGGGGAGCTGCGGTCGGAGGCGGGGCCCGGGACCGGCCTCGCCGCGTGCGCGGAGGCGCGGGGCGGTGTGGCGGAGGGGGACGCGGCACGAGGGGGCGTCTCGCCGCTTGGTCGGCGGTCGCGTTCCCGCTTCGGGGCGGCTCCGGGGCGGTGCGGGCCGGGCCCGCTGCCCGCGGCCTTGCTCAGTTGGCGTTTCTGTTCGACAGCCCAGACCGAGACCCCCGCAGGGGTCACCCAGGTGTCAGGTGGCGGACACGGGATCTGGCCTCCGATGGCCCGGGGTCTCTCCCCTGGGCCGCCACCGCTGAAGGCGGCACCCAGCAAATGTGACCAGTTGTCCTTACTTAGGGCCCTTAACTCTGTGTATTTTCAGGTGGTTTGCGGGCCGTGCCGGTCCTGACCCTCAGCTGAAATCGCCTCCCACTCTTGGTGGGCGGTGGACCCCTTGCCTTAGGTGCTCTTCTTTTTGCCAGGGCTGAAGAAGATGCAGAGCAGCCTAAAGCTGGTGGACTGCATCATCGAGGTCCATGATGCCCGGATATCCTTTGGTTCTTGTGATACTGGAATTAGGAGAAATGCATATTCGGCCTTTGTCCCCGTTCTTGGCACAGAACTCCTAAAACACTTGAAAATCCTAAACACTGACAGGGATAAAAAGTGTATTTTGTTTGCTATGTTAATGAGGTGACTTTTGGAAAGCTAGGTCACTTAAGGATGGGGACTGACTGCCAAGGGAACCAACCTGGATGCGGGAGGATTGGAACTTTCAGCCCCAGCTCCTGACCTCCAAGCGGGGACGGGGGCTGGAGGTTGCATTGATCACCAGGGGCCAGTGACTGAATCAGTCGCACCTGTGTAATGAAACTTCTGTAAAAACCCAAGTAGACAGGGTTCTCAGAACCTACTGGTTGGTGGATACATGGAGATGCACGGGGAGTGGAGCCTGGAGAGGCCCGGAGGCTCCCTGTTTTCCTTTCCAGACCTTGCCCTATAAGTTTTTCTGTTCTGGGGGCTTTGGTGTTCTGGGTCAGCACAGTGTTGGTGAACCTGAGGGAAGGGTGCGGTTTATGGCAAGTCCCTTTGTTGTGTGGGCGAGGACACAGTGGCTAACTGGGGTCCTAGACCTAGACCCTAGGCATGCTGGACTCAGACAGTACCAGGAAGGGCCTGAGTGTTCAGAACATAAGATAAGGCTTCCCTTCTTGCCTGTGATAGTGGCACACGCGATGGGACCCTACAGTGAGCCCCGTGGGCCCCTGGCTGAGGGGGAGAAGGGCCCGGCGATGGCAGTAAGGAGGCGGAATCTTTAGTGACTGTCTCCATCGGGTGACACAGGTGGCGGTTTGAGATGCTCTAGTTACGGTGTCATGGGTGGCACTTTCTGGAGTGGGCATTCGTTTTGAGTTTCACGTACGTTGGCAGCTTCAGAGCAGTTGTAAAACCGTCCAGCACGTGTTGTTTCCTGTTTGAGAAGCTACGCGAGAGCTGCTGCTGCCTGTTTGAGAAGCAGCCTGTGCCGGCTCCGTGGCCGGGGCCCTCACGGGGGTGCGCCCTTCTCCCACGGGGAGGGCCGCGAGGCTGGCGCTCCCTCTGCACCCATCCCTTCCGAAGGCGGTGTCGACCTGGTCACCGGGCAGAGTAAAGGGACCGCCTTGGTGTAGCTCGGAGCTTTTGCCTTAACGTCGCCACATCCCGCTTTCTGGCCGCAACCCTCTGTTTCAGGAGACCCTGGGGATTAGGCCGCACGTGCTCGTCCTTAACAAGATGGACCTGGCGGATCTGAGCGAGCAGCAGGTAAAGGCCGTGGCACAGGTGCCGTCATGGTCGCAGGGAGCCGCGCCCTCTGACGTGCCTCAAGTGGATGCCTGCAGTGCCCTTCGATGTGCTTTGCTCTAATCTGGTCACCAAAGTGTGTACCTCCCGGGGAAGTGCCCAGGTGGTGGCTTCTGGCTCCATGTGGCAGCTTCTGGCTCCATGTGGCGGCTTCTGGCTCCATGTGGCTGGGAGCACTCCAAGCAGCACTGCGGAATGGACTCTCACTTTTTATTTCACTTTAATCGCCGGAAGTGTTAGTGGCCGCGTGGCCACGGGCCTAAATAGACTGGCTCGGACGCCTCCCGCGATGGCTGCGTTTGCCCCCAGGCAAAGTCCACACTCCTGCGGGTGTAGCCTGGCTGCGGACTGCCTTCTGCAGCATGTGACCTGGAGGACTGCGGAGGCCCAAAGTAGCTAACGGGGTTCTCCAAAGCCAGGCAGGGTCAGTGACTCAAGTCACCAAGTGCAGGCTATGTCCCATGGTCCCAGAGGTAACAGCACTGGGGATTCTAGAATGTTATTTGTGAAATGTGCATCTCTGTCTTTGCTCTGTCCTAAAACCCTTTGTAAAGGGTGGGGGGGGGGGTCAGAATCTGTTGAATTCTGGCTTCTCAAGCTGTTAGGGGTTAGTTTTCCTTTTGCCGCAGCCAAAAGAGTGCGTTCCAGGCTTCTTATTTGAGGTGCTACGTTCGAGCTAAACTCCAGCCATAAGCCTCTGCTGCAGGTTCCCCAAGAGACATCGGATGCCAAAGCCACTGCTCCCCGTTCACTGGAACCTCGGCAGAAGGCCCCGCCCTGGGCCCTGCCCCACTGTGCGTGTCTGAGCCTCGGGGCTGCGGGAGGCTGTGCGGTTTCACTGCTTTCGCAGGCCTCGGTGTGTGTCCGCACAGGCCTCCGGCTCAGTCCCATCAGTAGTCGCTTCTGCAGCAGCTGCTTTTCGCACTGGGCACATGGTTACCTGGCAGGGACCCGCCGGGTCTCACCTGGCGGGAGTCAGCGGGACCGCTTCCTTCGCTCCTGTGAGGCGCTGCTGCGGCCGAGGTTTCACGGGGCAGACGCGGGGCAGACGCGGGGCAGACGTCCCCAGTGGTGGCCCTCCAAGCGCCCGGCACTTCGTCCCTTTTGCGTTTGCACACTTCAGAGTGTGCCTTCAATACGGCTTTGTTTTGGTCTGCATTTTCACCCGCCCCGTCACGGACAGCTGAAACACGTGACTACCACTGAGCTACCGGACTTTTCTGGTCATTTCAGCGTCAGTCGTGCGTCTGGGTCCGGAGCTGACCGAGCAGTGCAATGCTGGTTTCGGAAAGAACGCTTCGGAAGCTCCTTCCACTGGGTCTCGAGACCAGTGAACTCAGTCTGACCTTGGCTGACTTTTGGGCTTTTAAAGTGTTCCCTGTGCCTCGCGACCAGGGTGGGTCCCAAGCTTAAAGTGGAGTTCGCTTGGCGAAGCTCGTCTTGTGCACAGAGTAATGCGTCATTCCTGTTCCGGGTGTGGCTTCACGGCCACCTAGTTTAGCCTCAAATGACAAGAAGCCCTGGAGTCTGCAGAGCGCAGCAGTGTCTGTCTGCTGAGCCTGGAACACACACTGAAGAGGGGACAAAAGGCCGCTCGGCCCCTGGCCCCGGGCCCTTCCGTCCTGTCCTTTCTCACGTGGAGCCAGCTGCCCTAGGCGGCCCTCCTCCGAAGTCCCCTCACAGCCCACCCTGTCCACGGCGCTCCACTGCCAGTGCCTGCGTGTGCCACTGTGCCGCCTGGCCCCCTGAATCCCCAGGCGCAGGGGCGCTCAGCCGAGAGCGTGCCTGGCGGGGGCCTGGGGTTCTAGCACATCGCACCACCCACGTTTTCATTAGTTTTTAATGTGACTGTCTCTTGTCTTGCTTGTCCCTTTCAGAAAATTATACAGCACTTAGAAAGAGAAGGCCTGAAAAATGTCCTTTTTACCAACTGTGTCAAGGATGAAAATGTCAAGCAGGTAGGCTTTTTTCCCTTTTTTAAAAAAATTCTCTAATGCTTCTGCTTAAAAATATCCAAGAAACAGTATGAACAATTTTATGTTTTTATAAGAAGCAGAGTTTTGGAGACAAGTCTCAGATGTGCTGGGGCTTTGGGGCACACTCGTCTCCTGGTGCCAAGAGCAGGTGGGCGCTGCGCGGCCCTGATGGGTATGCGAGGGCCCAGGGGCCGGCCGCACCAGCCAGTCCAGATCTGAGCACGAGGGCCGTCGGGGAGCCTAGGGCCTTGTTTTCCCCAGTTGCGGTTAGAGACTTTCACTGGCGGACGTGCATCTCTGCTAGAAGGTGGTTGTAGCTACAGGTGTCACCCTCCTGGGGCGACTGTTCTGCTGTTCATGGTGGAGGGACAGGACGGGGCACGGGCGACCACCCCACCTCACTGCGGTTTAAGCCCGCAAAGCGGACACTGGCCTTTCGATGTGGACGCCAGAAGTGAGGTGGGAGTGCTTCCCGCACACGCACGCCCGTGTGCTTGTGTGTTGCAGGTCGTCCCCGTGGTCACTGAGCTGGTTGGGAGCAGCTACCGCTACCACCGAGGCGAGGTGGGTGCGCGGGGCCCGCCTGCCCGGCAGAGCTGCGCGTCCCCCAGCGGGCCGTGGCCCAGAACAGCGCGGGCGCCAGCCTCTCAGCCTGGCCGTGGGGGCCCCGTGGCGTGCGCCTGGTGGGGGGCCGGGCGGGGCGGCTGTGCCCAGTCCCTGCCCCCTGCCTCTGCAGAATGCGGAGTACTGCATCATGGTGATCGGGGTCCCCAACGTGGGCAAGTCCTCGCTCATCAACTCGCTCCGGAGACAGCACCTCGGGAAAGGTACCGTCGGCTGGCGCTGACGTGACGCCGCCGCCTCGAGCGGCCCTCTCGCCCGGGACTTGGAGCCACAGCCCAGTCCTGAGCTGTCCTTCCACCGGGGCACCCGGGTAGCCGGCCGCCGCGCGGTCACAGTGGCACGGTCGCCCGGCGGACGTGCCGTGCTCCGCTCTGGCCCGCGTCCAGGCCTTTGGGAGTGTTTCCCGTGCGGCGGCTTTCTGGACTTCGGGCGTTCGGTCCCTTCCCCTCCCGAAGTCCTTCGGTCGCGGGTCTGGTGCGGGGTGGGGGGCGCTGCCCAGCCTTGGGGCCGCCCGCCCGGGGCCTTGACGTGGCACGCGGCGTCCATGGCGCCCTCCAGGCATGTCGGAGGGGACGCACTCGCAGGCACGTGGCTCCGCTGCCGCCGGCCGGCGCCCAGCTGCGGGCTGCGGGCTGCGCGGGGCCGCTCTTCTGTCCTTTAAAGGTTTTCTGTAGCTAGAGCTTAAAGAACCGGTGGCGTCGCGTCCTCCGACCCCAGGGTTTCTTCCCGGACGCCTGTCGTCCCGGCCTGAGGCTCTGATCCTGAGTGCTGTCCCCGCCCCTCAGCCTCCGAACCCTAGAACCTACTTTCTGACTGTGGATCCGCGAAGCCCTGAGACCTCATCTGAGTGCAGTCACACAGGCCCGCCCTGCCGTGGCGGCTTGTTTCGGCGTGATGTCCTCTAGGCCTGTCCCCGTCATCGCAGGTGGCAGCATGTCCTTGCTTTTTGAGGCTGACAGGATTCCCTGGTGTGGGTGGCCCACCTCTGCACACCCGCTCAACCCCCAGTTCACGCCTGCCCTTCGTGCTCGAGTTCATTCGGCAGGTGGTGCCGCGTCCGCTGGCTCCCGGTCAGTTCAGCCCCGCAGCCAGGCCTGCGGTGGGCAGCGCTGTGGGGCAGATCCTCAGGGTGCAGGCCCGGCCCCAGGCGAGGGGCTGGTCCGGGCATGGAGGGGGCCTGTGGGAAGGGGCGGCTTCCTCCGACCTTCACAGTCAGGCGCTCACCCTCCTCTCTCCCCAGGGCTTGGAGCACTTTCCAGGCACCCGGGAGGCACATTCCGGAGCCTGGTTTAGAAAGGGGCGTCGCTGTGAGCTGGTTTGGGCCTTCAGGGGCTTCCACGTGCTCCATTCTGTGCCACAGGTGCCAGGCCTGTGAGTTTAGGATGTACCTGACAGCCCTTTTATCCCGCAGGAAAAGCCACCAGGGTGGGCGGCGAGCCTGGGATCACCAGAGCTGTGCTGTCCAGAATCCAGGTAGGGACCTCGCTCGGCTGCTGGGCCCCAGGCTCCGCGTGCACAGACCCACCTCTGTCCACACCGCTGCGTGCCGGGCCCCGCATCGGGCCTCACGCCAGCCCTGTTGACGGACGAGGAGACGGGTACCTGGGACAGGGCGGAGCCAGGTGGAGCCACAGCTCAGCTTCTCCGCACACTCTCCTTTCCCCCGGGAGCGCAAGATGGGCTGCCGGGGCCGTGGCTCACGTGCATTCTCCATGGGAAGTGGACCCGCGTCCCGTGGGGAGGCTGGGAGCCAGAGAGCGACAGCGGGCAGGGCTGGTCCCGGGCCTCCTGCGTGTGGTACCCTGAGCGGCCGTCTGGCTGCCCGCTGTGCCCACAGGTGTGTGAGCGGCCGCCGGTGTTCCTGCTGGACACGCCCGGGGTGCTGGCTCCGCGGATCGGAAGCGTGGAGACGGGCCTGAAGCTGGCGCTGTGCGGTGAGCCGGGCTGCCTCCTGCCGTGCGGCCGGCAGGCCCGGCGAGGGGGCGTCTCTGCCTTGAGACGCCCCGTGCCACCCCACTGGGCAGACGGGGCAGGGCGGCCTCCCGGGTGCTGACCGGCCGTCTGCTTCTAGGGACCGTGCTGGACCACCTGGTGGGGGAGGAGACCCTGGCCGACTACCTCCTCTACACTCTCAACCGGCACCAGCTCTTCGGGTGAGTGCAGGCTGCGGGCGTCCTTTCCTCTCACCGACAAGATGCAGTCGAAGTGGGGCGCACGCGGCTGTCACAGGCGACAGCAGTCTGCAGGCCTTCAGAGAGGGTGGTCTGACACGTCCCGACACGCACGGGCGCGTCTGTGAGCCCTACACAGGCACGGAGACTGCAGATTTCTTGTGCTGCTTTATGACTCCTCCTCCTCCCCTTCCTGCAGCCACCATAGTCATGGTCACCCACAGCTACACCGTAGTCACCTGCATACCTTGGCTACAATGTGGTCACCCACGGCCACGCTGCGGGCACCCACCCCCATGAGGGGTCATCTGTGGAGCTGGGAGCCACCTTGCTGGCTGGCCGTGGGCCCCTGTGCTGACAGTGGCTCTGTGCAGGTACGTGCAGCACTACGGTCTGGATGGCGCCTGTGACGACGTGGTGAGCGTGCTGAAGCGCGTGGCCGTGAGGCTGGGGAAGACGCAGAAAGTGAAGGTGCTCACGGGCACAGGTGAGACGCGGGGCCTCGTCTCACCTGGCCGGGCTTGGGGACCATCCCAGTGAGCGGCCTGGCTCTCTGGGGGAGGACTTTGTGGGGAAGGGGGAGGCTTTTGCCCACTCTCCCTGCTGCAGGCCTGGGAGGTGCTGGGTGCCCCTCGTGTCCCACGCCATCCTCCTGCAGCCTCGAAGTCCCCAGGTACCAGAGCTCCACAGATACCTAGCTCAGGGTCCCCGACGGTGGTGGGGAGGTGGGCCCGCCCTGCATGGGGTCTTTCCTCACCAGACCCTCCCGTCTCCCCCAGGTGACGTGAACGTCATCCAGCCCAACTACACCGCAGCAGCCCGTGACTTCCTGCAGACCTTCCGCAGCGGGCTGCTGGGCCCTGTGATGCTGGACAGGGACATGCTGCACGCGCCTCCAGCAGACCCCTGAACTGCTGCGGCCGGTGGGGGCCTCCCTCGTGCCTGGCCCTCAGCCTCAGGGACGGGTAGCAGCCCAGATCTTAGCGTCCGGGCGCCCTCTTCCAGGGCTTTCCTCTGGTCACTGTACACTCAGGTCTCTGCTCCAGGAAGGAGGCTGCGCCCTGCAGCCGTCGCATAGCCAGGCCGGCTCTGGGTACAGGAGACGGGGCCCGGGGGCGGACGTCAGGGCGCCCGGCTCCCCCCAGCAGTCCTGTGTGCCTGGCCCGTCGGGACGCTCCGTCGTGCTCACCAGGTCTCACGAAGGAGCTGGTATCGTCCCAGGAGTGGAGCTGTGAACTCCCTTCAGGTTTTAAATTAAAAGGCCTGTCTCCACCGTTGGCCAGTTCCTCGTGCACCCGCACCAGCTCACGTCCCTGCGTCAGGGTTCCCCACTCCGAGGAAGAGGCGGGGACGAACCAGTTAGCGACTGAGGCCTTCAGCCCTGGGCCCTGCAGCAAGGAGCAGCCGGGGCCAGCACCTGTTTATTTCACAGCGCCACTGACCCGTGCGCACGGGGGGAACAGGAGGCTTCAGAACCCAGGCAGAACCCAGGGACTGGCCTGTCCCTCGGTACCCCGGGGGCCACCCTGCTAGGCCCTGCTGTGGACCCGGTGTGGTCAGTGGAGACCCTGGGCTCCAGGTCGCTGACATTGCTCCCAGGGCCGCCTCCCACACTGTCCGGGGTTGTGGCTCCGCGGCTGGTTTCTGGGAATGGGCAGAAGCAGGAGGGGACAGCCACCTCTGGCCAGGAGCTCTGGCTGTTCCGTGTCGGGGTGTCCTGGCCTTCACGGGCCTCCTGTCCCCACCCGGAGGCTGTCTGTCCCATAGGTGGGGGTGTGGGCCCCTCCACCCATGTGGTTTCTGCACACCCCACGCCAGCCACCAGTCTCCCCAGATGACACGCCCTGCGTGCCCTCTGCTGCCGGAACCCTGAGCACACGGGCTGGGGGTGGAGAGAGCCTCCGGCTGGATGCTGATCTGTGGGTGGCCGACGGCGCGCTGCGCTGTGCAGCCTGTCCAGGTGGCTGGGCCCACGCTCTCGGGCCCTGAGGGTCCCCTGCGCCCGCTCAGCATCCCAAGCCATCTGTGTATCGAGCAGCAGATGCCGCATCGGAGGCCCCGGGCAGGGCTTGGCCACAGGTCACTGGCCTTCGGCAGCACCGAGCTTGTCCAGAACGGACAGAGGAGCGTCTGGGCTCGCTGTGCCCAGGAACAATGGCAGTGGACGCGGGGGCCGCCCGGAGCTTCGTCCCCAGCTCCGCGTGTCGGTCTGTGGAGGGAAACGCGTGGTGCAGGGTCCTCCCAGAGACCCCGACTGGAGCCGGCTGTGGGACAGCGGACGGAGCAGAGGCTGGCTCTGGCACTGCTGAGCCGCAGCTGAGTCCAAGGGCCCCGCGGTCCGGTGGCCGAGGGCGTGTCCTGGAGGCCCCCGCAGAGCACCAAGGGGGTGAGGTCCAAGGAGCCAGGCCCAGGAGCGAGCCCGCCTCGGGACCGTGGGGTGTTGGGGCCTGAGGGCGGGTGGACAGCGCAGGCCTCTGGGCTGAGCGCACTGATGCGGTGGCTCGAGGGACATGGGCTGCCCTTGTTCATGGGGTGTTGGGTGCCAGAGGCAAACCTGTGAGGACTTGCCTGGCATTTACCTAGTAGCCACCCTGGGTATCTGCCCTGTCCGCATGACCTCTGGGGCTTTGGACAGCCTGCTGTGGCGCCTGGGGAGTGTGGCCTCCTGGGCGCTTCCTTCTGCCGAGCAAGGCTCCTGTATCCGTGTCCTTGCTGGTGCTGCCCGGTCATCCTGGCCTTCCTCCAGGGACCTGCCTGTGGCCCTGTCCGTCCCCTGTGTTCTCGCCACCCTCTGAGGGTGCTGCTGCTGGGCCCACCGTGGCCTGAGCCAAGGAAAGCTTGTCCTGTCAGGTGAGGGCTCTGGGTGCCGCCTGTGCCTCTGAGTTCATGAGGCCAAAGCTCTGGGGTTTGAACATCGCTGTCCCCAGAAGGCCCGGAAGGGCTCAGCAGCTGGTCGCGACTCAGCCAGGTGGCACCAGGAGCCCCGGCAGCGGGTGTCCCTGAGCGCCTGCGCAGGGGGGACACGACCGGGGCCCAGTGTCCTCCTGGGGGTCACCAGGACCGTGGTGGGCAGGCCCAGGCTCTGAAGCCCACAGTCCGCAGCTTCTGCACCGGGGCGGGCACCGGCCTCCACATTCTGCCTGGGAGTCAACCCTCTGCCCTGTCCCCAGGTCGACCCCTTGGCCTGTTCTGGCAGCTTCTGTGGGGGAGGCTGCTGCAGCCCTCAGGGCCTGCCCCTGCCTGCTGTCGGCACTGTCCGCTCCCCTCAAGTGTCCAGGGTGGGTTCTGGGGACACGGAATGGCCTGAACAGCCTGGTCTCGGCACAGATGTTGGGCAGCTCTGGAGAGAGGTGGGGGGCAGCTGGCTAGGCCCGTGCGGAGACCCCAGGACACCTGCCTTTCTGCCCAGAAGGAGCCAGCCTCCAGCTGCGTGTGGCGACCCCGGCGGGTGGGAGTGGAAGGCTGGGGGGCCTGGGCAGGGGGCTGAACAGGAGGCGGCCCTGGATCTCAGGGGAGAGGCTGGCAGCACCTCTGGGTCGGGCTGTGTGTGGTGGCCGGGAGGACACAGGCTGGGGACCACCCTGACCCCAGCCCAGCAGGCCTATGGCGGGGGCAACCCCAGGGCGCCCAGGGCCGCACCCAGCAGCAGGCAGAGGCGCGGGCTGCATGCGGGGCCCGCGGCTGACGTCCACGCCCTGGCGCTGGGCACCCCTCGGCCAGTTCCGTTGCTGCCGGGTGCCCCGTCCTCGTCCTCCAGGCCGCGCTCCCACGGCCCCGGGGCCCTCCGGCTGGACCCCGCCGCCAGGCCCGCGGCCGCCCCGGCTGCTGCCCCCACCGCGGCCACACGCAGGGAGGAGCCGGAGAAGCGGGGTGCGGGCCTCGCACGTGCCCGGGGGGCCACCCGTGCGCCGCCCCGCAGCCCCCCGCGGGCGCTGCCCCGGGCCCCACCACGGCCGCCCTTGGCCTCGCTGCCGTCACAGAGGAAGGCGGTGGCCAGCAGCAGGGCCCAGCACGTCGCCACCGTCCAGTTCATCTTTGTGGGGCGAAGCCTGTGGGAAGACAGCACAGGGCCTCAGCCTCTGGGGACCGGGGGGCTCTGTACCTGGGGTCAGGGGCTCAGGGCATGGGGCCCAGGGCCTGGGGACGGGGTTCAGGGCCTGGGGTCAGAGGACTCAGCTTTTCGGAGGACCGCATTCTCGGGGCTGGGGGCTGGGGTAAGGGGTTTGATGCCTGAGGAGTGGGGACCCAGGCCCGGGGCGGCGGGGGGGAAGAGTGGGCGTCTGGTTCAGTCACAGAAGGGGTGGGTACTGTGTGGATTCGGCACCTGGGGTTCTCTGTGCCTGGCCCTGGAGTGAGGACAGGGGCGGGGGTTGGGGTCGGAGGCCTGGGGGAGGGGGCTCCCCGTGCTGTGCGGGGCGGGCACTGTCCGGAGGCTGCAGTCTTAGAGTCCGGGGCCCCCAGAGGCCCATGTCGAGTCTGGAGAAAGGACCCATTGTGTGCCTCCCCCGCACCCCACTGGCCTCGCAGATGCGGCCGGTGATGCTGTGCGCACCCCGCTCCCCAGGCCGGGACCCTATGCGCCCCTCCCCCGCTTCCTCCCGCTCCCCCACCGCCTGGCCCGGCAGGGACGAGACCGGACCGGCTGCGCGCTCCTCCAGGGCCCAGGCGCCCGCCTCAGCCTCCAGGGGCGCCGGCCCCGCCGCCCGGCCTTACCTCCCACGGGCCTGGGTCAGAGCCGCGCGGAACGGCCGCTGCCGCGGCTGCAGCCGAGCCGAGCGGAGCCCTCAGCCAGCCGGAGCAGGAGCCGGAGCCGGGTCCTGTGCGAGGCCCCCGCCCCGGGAGGGGGGGCGGGCAGACGCGGAGGCTCGTCCCTCGGGAGACAGGGAGGGGGGAGAGCCAGGCGGCTGCCTCGCGCCCAGCCCCTCTCCCTTCCCAGCACCCCGGCCTCGCGGCACCCCCGCCGCCTTCCTCACCAGTCCTCCCCCAGCCCCGGCCCCCGCACGCCCCACTCCACAGCCCGCGGAGCCGTGCCCAGCGCATCCTCCGTGCGTTCCCTCCCCCCCACCTCCCCACCCCGCCCAGTCCCCTCCTCGGCTTCCTCCCGGGCTTGGGCGGGTGTTCCAGGCACAGGTCCCACCCACCCTGAGCTCCAGGTCATGGTGTCCAGCTCTCGGAACTCAGGCCAGGACCGAGGGCCACGTGCAGGCAGAGAGCCTCGAGTCCGCGGTGTCCAGGCCGGCAGCGGTGACAGATGGCCAGGGCGGTGGGGAGGAAGCGCTCTGCAGGGCCTGGCGAGGGGAAGGGCTGGGCGAGACACCTGGGAAGGACGTGGCCCAGCAGCCTGGGGACCGCGGTGAGGTGTAAGAGGGTCTCCGGGACCAACAAGTTGGCCAGCGAGGACATACCTGGGTGTGGGCTCGGTGGTCGCCTTGACTGAATTCTCCAGGCCAGTCGCCACGTGGATGGTGAGGGACGACTGGACAGCAGGTGAGGCCCTGCAGGGCCCGCGGTGGGAAGTCTCGGGCAGGTATGGGCCTGGAGCCCGGCCCAGGGTCCTGCTGTTGCCAGGGGAGGGCCTGGGTCCCCAGGAGGTGGATCTTGGGGTGAGGACTGGCCTGGACAGGGTCCCGTGAGCTCCTGTGTGTGGCCTGGAGGAGGGCCACTGCCTGCAGTGGGGACGGTCTGGCAGGGACCCCCACCAGGGCCCCCGGCCCTGGGCGTCCCCCGGAGGCAGCTCCCTCCCAGCCCGGGTCGGCCTGCGTGCCCGAGTCCTGCCCTGCCCCGCGTCTGCGCGGCCCCTCTGTCCCTTCCGTCTCGCCCGCCTCGTCCCAGGCCTTTCTGGTCAGCATGTGAACCCACGGAGCCGAGGACTCCACCGTCCCAGCTGGCGACGAGCACAGAGGAGGCGTCTGTGGGGGCTCCACTGTGCCTTCTGCTCCAGGCCACCCTCCCTGCGCCCCAGGACCCGGTACCAGACATGTACGAACCTGAGCCACAGGCCGCAGGGAGCGGCTGACCATCCCCTCGGGGCGCGGCCAGGGGCCTGCTGCCTGCCTGGCCTGGAGACCTGGCCCCGGGGAGCCCACGCCTCCCGGATGCCCTGTCCGATGGCCTGTGGGTTGGCTGGCCTGTCCCTGCGCTGCTGTCATTTTATGGAAGTCACAAGGCTGGTCATTCAGTGACGCTCGCTGGGCTCTTACGGGGTCTCAGGAGCGAGGAGGCAGGTCCCTGCCGTGGGAGCTCAGGTGCCGGCGGGAAGGCAGCAAGCTAGCCCACTGGCCACTGGCCACTGGGACGGGGGTGCCCGGGGCCAGCGCCGTGGGGAGGAGAGGCTGCGGGGGCTGCGAAGAGGGTCCCGCGACAGTGGGCATGCCGGGTGGTGGGGACAGAGACTGCAAAGCCGGGGACAGGGTGTGGGCCGGGTGAGCTGGCACAGGGGTGGGTGCGTGGGCAGCACGCACACCGGGCAGCATCCTGGGTGCCCGGCCCTCAGCGGCGGAGCCTGCAGGGTTCCGGGCAGAGGCGCCCAAGGCTGCTCCTCCATGAACGACCCCGGCTGCTGGGTGCCTGTGGACGGGCCGCGCCGGGTCAGGGCTGTGCGGGCCGTGGTCAGCACCCGCGATGGCCACGGTGGGGCCGGGCCTCCGGACGGATCCCCAGCAGGGCCTGTGGGTTTGCTGGTGGATCGGACGCGGGTGGGGAGGGGCGAGGGGTCCACGCTCTGGGTCCACCCCTGTGGCCTGCGGGGTTCTGGGGAATTGGGGGGAAGCCTTTGGCGCACTTAGCGGTGGAGGGCAGCGGGTGGCGACGTTGGCACGTGAGTCTGGAGCTCAGAGCTGGGCTGGAGGTGGCCTCGGGGTTGTCTGGGTTGGGTGGAGTTTCTTCCTGAGTCTGAGGAGACGGCCGAGGCTGGGGCACCCACGGACGCGCAGGCGTCGGGTGGTGGTCAGCCCGGCCGGCGGGCTTCCCGTCGTGGTACCTGGGCCCTGTGCCCCGTGTGGAGCTCTCTGAGGGCGCAGAGCTACCTGCTCAGGCTGTGATGGTAGGTGACCAGGCACGTGGCCAGTGCCAGTGAAGAGGGGGACGCTGTGGTGCACACAATGTGCCCTCTCTCCGGCCGCACCATCACCGCGGCCTCCGCTCTGCCCGGCCTCCCCGCCGCGGCACAAACCCCTCGTCACCCGCCCCAGGAGCCGGGGGTCCCACCGCCGGGCTCGGCCCCACGGCGGGTCCTGGGCTGCGGACTGCTGGGCCTTCTCGCTGTCGGTGGGGACCTGGGCGTGTGGCCGGCGTCTGCACACAGCCCCCCGCCCCTCGGCCACCTTCCCACGCACCCCGGGACCCGGCACCCAGGGCTTTGCCCGGTCGGGCGCGGGGGTGAGTCCTGCCCTTTTCTCTGTCCACCTCCCTGAGCGCCCAGGACCTGGGCCGCCACCCCCTTCTCAGAGCAAGCCCGGGCGGGCTCCTCCTCCTGCCTTCCCGGGAGGCCTTGCCTCTGTCCCCCCGGCTGCCGGCCCCCCGGGACAGTGCCAGCCCTCGGCCGCGTCCCCCGGGGACGCCACCCCTTCTTCCTCTGCGGCTCCCGACGTCAGCCCGGAAACAGGCTGCAGCCTCCCGGCCCGGAATCGGGAGCGAGCCCCGGCCTGCTGCTCTCCGGCCGGCGCAGCCCCTCACCCCACTGCCTCACCCCACCGGGCAGGGCGCGGCCACCCAGGTCCCTGCTCTCCGCCCGCCCCGGCCCGAGCCAGGGGCCAGCTGCCGCGGGGCTTCTCCGCCGGGCGCTCCTGTCAGCCCGGGGGGGCTGTCGCCGGCCTTTCGGGTTTCCCTGTGGGATTTGAAATCCTCTCTCAAGTCCGTCCCCTCCTCCTGCAGGGTGGGGACGGTTCACACCCTGGCGGGGCTGACGCTGGTGCGTGTCGCTCCCTGACCCTCCCCTGGCGCCGCGTGGTCTTGGGCACGAAGGTCTCCACGCGCCGTTAGACCAACCCAGGCACTCGGTGTCGCTGCTGCCGTCCTCAGGGCCCGCCCCGGGCTCCGCGCGGGAAGCCCCGCCTTTGGTGGCCGCGCGAGGGGTCGCCGGGGTCCCCAGGCGCAGCCGGCGGGGGCGGGGCGAGGGCAGCCCCGGAGGAAGGGGGGACGTTGCCGCGGGTGTTGTGTCCCCGGCGCTCGGCAGACTGAGGGAGTCCAGCGAGTCCCCGTTTCTGAAGACGTCGGTACCGGAACCGGGTGTTGAATGGCGTCACCTCTGCGTGTCCCTCGAGGAAGTGGCGTGACTCCTCTTCCCAGTGTTCTGACGTGGCCAACGACAGCGACAGTTTTCCAGCGCCGAGCCACTTTGCCGGGCGGGCGCGACTGGTGTCCCCGAGCGCTTTGCTGCTCCGCTGGCTCCGGCCCGGGGCCCTCCCCAGAAGGCTCGGCCGCCCCGTCAGGTGTCATCGAGGCGTCGCAGGCGCGCGGCGAACAGCACGCACTCAGAACGTCGGGTCTGACGGGTTCTGACGGTCACGTTCGCCGGAACCATGGCGAGCGCCTGAACTGCCGTCGCCCCAGGAAGTCGCCCCCTCCTGCCCCTGCTTTCCGGGCCCCGGTCTGCAGCGTCAGGAGCTTCCTCGAGGCAGAGCCGCGGGGTGAGGTCGGCTGTGGCCTTGACCAGCCGGCGGGGTGTCGTGGTGTCGCTGCGGCCCAGTTTGCCTGTCCCTGATGAGGCCTTGCCATCCGTGTTTCTGCTTCAGTGAGGCGACTTCGCCTCTTACATCACTGGCTGGTTTCTTCATCGCATCCTTGAGTTTGAGAGTTCGCCACAGCTCCTGAGTGTAAATCCTTCCCCGGACATAAAATTCTCGAGAATTTTCTCCCAGCCTATAACTTGCCTTGTCGTCATCTTTACGGCCTATCCAAGAAGTCGTAAGTGTTGATGAAGTCCGATTCATCCTTTGTTTTTCATATTTCATTTTTTTGGATCATATCTAATAATGCTCGCATAATCCAAGGTCACAAACTTTCTCCTAGCTTTTCTTCCAAAACCACGAGCCCCTTTGTCACTGTCGCACAGATCTCTGCTGCTCTGTGAATTTTTTCCTATTTTCTCTCTGTTGTTGGAATAAGTTCGTTCGTCTCCGAGTTCACTGAGCGGGACTTTGTCACTTGCATCCTAATACCGAGTCTCTTCAGTGAATTTAAATGTTTTCAAAGATTGTATTTTCGGTTCTACAGTATCCGTTTTGTCCCCTAAAAGTTAGCACTTTGATTGAGATATGATTGACACACTGCGATTGCATCCTCTGAAAGTGTTGAGTCCGGTACTCTCAGCCTTTTCAGAGTTAAGGCACAGTCACTGCTCATTTCGGAACACTCCCGTCACCCGCAGAAGCGGCCCTGTGCCCATGGCAGCCGTTTGCCACACCCGCCTCCCCCGCACCGGGCAGCCCCGCGCCCACTTGACAATTAGTTGTCGCGGCCCTTGCAAAGCCATCCTGTCCTGTCTCACTTTGCTGGTGCTGCAGAGACCCCACTCAGTCCCTACCAGTCCCTAGAGGTCTGGTGTCACCACGTCCCTCTCTGAGGTGGGGAGCCGAAGCCACCGGGCCTGGGCGGAGGGCCGAGGCACACGGGGCTTTGCTGCTGCCGCATCTGTGGGAGGACAGGACCACCTGCCTGATCGTGGGGTCGGAGCGAAGCCGCCCCGTCAGCAGTTATCAGCGCGGGAGGAAACCCGCAGCCTGGGCCCCGGGCTCAGGCCTGGCGGTGCTCAGAGCTGCTGAGGCCATTGGCTGCTCAACTCACAGACCGAGAGGCAGAGCCCCTGATACGCTCTGGAGAGGCTCTCGCTGTCCCCATTGGTCCCGCGAGGCCATCGGTGGCTCCCACATCTGTATATTTGACTCTGCCGTTGTCCCAGCCAGCCGAGGCCCCGGGGCTGAGGAAGGGCCATGAGGGAAGCTCTCTGGGCCTTGGGAGTTGGGCCCCTTCTCTTCACTCTCTGGGCGGTCCCCATCGGTAAGTTTCTCCTTCATCCCTGGACCCTCCAAAGGTGGCGGCTCTGCAGATGCTGAGACTCTGGGGTGTGAGGACCCCCTGCCACGACCAGCTGCCTGGGTCTCACTCAGCCCAGAGGTGGGAGGGATATCCGGGGCAGGAGGGCGTGCGGGCTCCAAAGAACAGAGCCCTGGAGACTCTTGTCCCAAAGCTGAGTGGGTCCAAGCCCACTGCTCGGAGCCCAGGGGCTGGGCTGAGTCAGGCATGGAGGAAACGTGGGGAGGTGGCTGGCCTAGAGCGTGCACAGTTGGGGCATGTGCGGGTAGTCAGCTCCCTGGACCAGCTCTCCCAGGGGTGGAGGCCTCACAGTGAGGTGGCCCCAGGCACAGATCTGTCATCGCCACGCCACCTGGCACCCTCCAAGTCCGGTCTGTCCTTCCACAGGTGGACCGGGCGACCTGAGGCTGGCCTACAGACCCAGTCAGTGTGACGGCGTGGTGCTGGTCCGGCACGGGGGGCAGTGGGGGCACGTGTGCAACCGGGAGTGGACGCTGGCGGAGGCCTCTGTGGTCTGCAGGCAGCTGGGCTGCGGGCTGGCCGTGGAAGCCCCCAAGTATGTCCCGCTGCCTGGCGAGATGGTGCTGCCCGCACTGCACAACGTGTCCTGCAGGGGCGACGAGCCCACCCTGTGGGAGTGCAGCCTCGGGGCCTGGACCCGGAGCTCGTGCCCCCACCAGTGGGTGGTGGTGGCGCTGTGTGCGAGTGAGTCGGAGCGGGAGGACAGGGTGGGGCTCTGGGGGGCCCCTCCTGGGCACTGGGCCATTGGAGCCCTCTTGGACGGCCTGGTCCCTCCTGCCGTTCCCCCTGTGTGGCTGTCCTTTGTCATCAGGCACGCATCCTTGCCCGGCAGTGTTCTAGGTGTGAGGCGTGCAGCTGTGAATGACCTCGGGGGTCCTGTGCCACCCGGGGCAGGACAGAGAAGAAGCAAGCCAACTGGTGAAAGAGCAGCTAGACTGGGGGGCACTTCGTCTTCCAGGTGCTTGAGGGGCCGCTCTGGGCATCTCAGCAGGATTTCTCACCCGCGTGGCAGCAGGTGTTTCTTGTGGGCCTGGAGCTGTCTCGGGGCACTTCCGTGACCTGCAGCTTGTCTGAAGTAGGCCTCCTGCTGGGTTGGGGCCCGGGGCCAAGTGACAGGCAGGTGCCCTTGTCTGCACAGGAGTAAGATTTTCAAGAGTGTGACAGTGAGTGACAGTGAGCTCACGGCTGCCGGGCCTGGGCCCTGAGGGGGTCCCGAGCGAGGTGCCCTTCGTGACTGCCCCATCCGAGGGGCGCCTGTCAGCCCAGCGCTGATGGCTTGAGCAGGAGCAGGGCCGGTCTGGGGCTCGGACGCCGGCCCAGGGTGGGGTGTCGGCGAGGCAGGCGGCAGGCTCGGGCGGCGGCTGAGCGCGCGCTGTGCTTGCACACGGCACCTTCCGGGAGGTCCGGCTGGTGAAGGGCCGGAGCCCCTGCGCGGGCCTCCCCGAGATCAGGAACGCCGGCGCCGTGGACCGCCTGTGCGGCCTGCAGCAGGAGGAGGCCACCGTGTTCTGCCGGGAGCTGGGGTGCGGGCCCGCGCTGCGGGCTTCCCGCCCAGACGCGGGCGGCCGCGGCAGGTACATGACGTGCAGCGGCGCCGAGCCCACCACCCGCAACTGCAGGCTGGACAACAACCTCCGCCAGGGCTGCAGCTCCGGGCGGGACGCCGAGGTGGTCTGCGCAGGTGGCGTCCCCCACTCCCCGAGTGGGCCCTGCTGCCCCTCCCCTCCAGGGCACGGTGCTGGGGCTTGCTGTGGGGGGAGGGTGCACGGGAGGGAAGAGGCTGCCCCAACAGACAGTCCGCTGCTCCCTAGCTCCCTGTTCGGTGGACGGAGACGAGGGGGGAGCACCTCGGGTGGCTCACAGCAGGTGTGGGGGCCCGGCTGTCCCGCAGCACCTGTGCCTTTAGGTAACGCTCTTGCGTGTCTAACACGACCTCCTGCCTCCCAGCCCCGTCTCGGATGCGGGAGGGTGATTCAGCCCTCACAGATCTGGAACGGGCTAAAGTGACGGGATCGTCCTCATGCTGCCCCCAAGAGGCCGCGGTCCTGTGCCCTGAAGGTGTCTCCACCTCGCCTCTGAGATTATTATACAGGGCTTTGCCTCCACCGTCCTGGGCAGGCAGGGGCTCTGTGCCACATGTGGGCACCTCCAGCAGGTGACCTTAACTGCTGACCTTGGGAAGCCACCAGGGACCCCTGCTTTGTTCTGGGTGCAGGGCAGAGGTGCCTCTGGCTGTCAACTTCTGCCCAGGGCTTGGCAGACCCACTGTCTGGACACGGATGATCCTCCTGTGGTCCAGGGCAGTGGCTCCGGGTGGAGTGTTCACCTGAGAACACCGGTCCCTAAGGATTTGTCTTCTTCCCCAGGACACACCGAGGCCCGGCTGGTGGACGGCGAGCACCCCTGTGCTGGGCGTCTGGAGGTGAGGCGCGGCCTGACCTGGGGCTCCGTCTGTGACGCTGACCTGGACCAGGCCACGGCCCACGTGGTGTGCCGGGAGCTGCAATGCGGCTCGGCCGTGTCCACGCCCCGGGGGGCCCACTTCGGCCCGGGCTCTGGGCCCGTGTGGCCGGAGGCCTTCTGAGTGCGGGCAACAAGTCCCTGCTGTGCCAGTGCCCGCGGGGACCTGGGCACCAGTGTGGACACGGCCAGGACGCTGGGCTGCGGTGCTCAGGTGAGGCCGGAGGTGAGCTCTGGGCTCATTTGCCTGCCTCCTCTCCTGCTGCTTGCCTCTGGACCCTGCTGGGCACTGAAACCCCACCTTGCAGGGTGCCTTTGGCCAGGGGTGTATGTGCCATCAGGAGGCTACACCCCAGCGAGGGAGTGAGCTGAGCCTAGGGGTGGGGGCAGGTGACAGCGTCAGGGCTGCGCTTCCGCCACCAGGCAGTGCCGACACCCCCTCCCCGCAGGGTTCCGGCTGGTCAACGGCAGCAGCGGCTGTGAGGGCCGAGTGGAGCTCCAGGTCCAGGGGGCCTGGGCGCCCCTCTGTGCCGCCCACTGGGACCTCGCGGACGCCACCGTCCTCTGCCACCAGCTCGACTGCGGCAGCGCGGTGGCCGCACCTCGAGGAGGCCACTTTGGGGACGGCGACGCGGCCATCTGGCCCGACGCGTTTCACTGCTTGGGGACGGAGCCCTACCTGTGGAGCTGCCCGGCGGGCACGCTGGGGGCCCCCGCCTGTGCCCCGGGAAACGTCGCCGCCGCCGTCTGCTCGGGTGGGTGGGCGGCGGCGCCGCGCGGGGCGGGCTGGGAGAGGACGGGCTCGGGGGCGGCGGGGCCCCTCCGCCCTCGCGGGGCCCGGGGCCCGGCGCCTGACGGCCCGCCCGCCCCGCCCTCGCGCGGGCCTCCCAGGTCTCCCCGGCGCCCTGCGGCTGCGGGACGGGCAGAGCCGCTGCGACGGCCGCGTGGAGGTGTCGCTGGACGGCGCGTGGGGCCGCGTCCTGGACGACGCGTGGGACCTGCGCGGCGCGGGCGTCGTGTGCCGGCAGCTGCGGTGCGGCGAGGCGGAGCGGGCCTACGACGCGCCCGCGCCCGCGCGCGGGGCCGTCCGCGTGGCGCTGAGCCGCGCGCGCTGCGCGGGCGCCGAGGCCCGCCTGAGCCGGTGCAACGTGTCGGCGGCCCTGCTGGTGGCGGCGGGGGCCGCGCGGGACGCGGGCGTCGTGTGCTCGGGTGAGTGGGGGCCGCGCCGCGCCCCGCCCCCTGCCTGGCCGGGCGCGCGCTGACGGGGGGGGGGACCTGGGGGCGGACCCGGGGGAGCGCTGACGGGGGGGGGGGTGCGCTGAGCCGGGGGTGGACCCGGGGGCAGACCTGGGGGCGGACCCGGGGGCCGACCCGGGCGCGCGCTGACCCCGCCTCCTCCTCCTCCTCCGCAGGGAGCCTCCGGGTGCGGCTGGCTGCGGGGCCGGGCCGCTGCGCCGGCCGCGTGGAGGTGCTGCGCGGGGGCGCGTGGGGCACCGTGTGCGACGACGGCTGGGACCTGCGCGACGCGCACGTGGTCTGCCGGCAGCTGGGCTGCGGCCGCGCGCTCAGCGCCCCGGGGGCCGCGCGCTTCGGCGCGGGGACCGGGGCCATCTGGCTGGACGAGCTGGGCTGCGGGGGCGACGAGTCCGCGCTGTGGCAGTGCCCTTCGCGGGGCTGGGGCCGGCACGACTGCGGGCCCAAGGAGGACGCCGGCGTCTTCTGCTCAGGTGGGTCCCGTTCCAGGGCGCCTGATACCGAGGGTGGCACTATCCTTGTAGTGAGGAATGCCACCACACCCACGGGGTCGCTCGTGTCCCCAGGGGCTCCCTCCCAGGGCGCAGCCCCACCGTGGACTGTGCCGCCGTCTCTGGCTCTGGCTTTGCAGCTGTACGAAGGGCCTCCCCGCCCTGGGGTTTGGGGACCGGCGCTCGGGTCATGTCGCTGGTGGCCCTGAGCCGGCGCCCTGGGCCTTTCTCCCCTTGTCACCAGCCCCCTCACACCGTGCTCCAGCTTTCCTGCGTGGAATTCTTTTGAGGGTTGGTAGAAGACTAATTCCAGAGCATTTTTAAGACTTTTTTTTGGCTCATACATAGCTGTGGCTCTTGTCTGGGTGTGGTCATTGTAGAGTGGCAGATTTGTGCCCTTTATTGGGAGCGTCAGCTGTGAGGGGTCTCCAGGCAGCACTGCAGGGCAGGGCTGGGCACCCAGTGGTTTCTTCTCACTGGTTCGGTTCCTGTTTTTACTTTAGGAAAGTTTTCCTGGACTCTGTCTTAGATGACCGCATTTGTCTCAGTCACTGTGTTGCCTTTTGAGTAACAGGTTCATCATATTGGACCTTCACCATCCTTTTCATTCATTTTTCGGGGCTCTGCTCTCTGGAGACTGTCCCCACGTGTGCTACCATATCCCCGAATTGCTTTTCTGTCAATTCTGGTCTTACATTCTGGGGTGTGCATTTCGGGGTGCCATGCATTTTTAACTTCCTGAAGGTCCTCCCTCTGTCTCGTGAGCTCCCTCAGGCCGCTCCTGCTGTTCGCTGACAGATAGGACCTTGCTGCTGAGGACTGGCCGTTGGCAGGAGTGGGGGACACTCTGTTTCTGTCATGACTGAGCCTGGCAGCAGGGTTCAAGGCAAGAGCGGAGGCCCAGGTGTGACATGGGCGTGAGTCACTCCGGTATCATTCACTCAGTTGGCTGAAGTCTCCAGGCCAGCCCCAATTCAGGGGTGGGAAACTGGCTCATTGCATGGGACATGGTGACAGCCAGGAGTTCTTTGTGGCCACTTCTGTGATCTGTCATGGATGTATTTCTCTCCTGTGTTTTTTCCTAAGATCTTTTGGTTATGACCCTGTCAGATACAATTTATATCCAACTTTCTTGATCCTGGAATAAATATTTTGTATGTATTACAGACCCCTGTAGTGTCATTTTAAAGGATCGTCTAATGCTCTATTATGTGGCGATGTGATGGTCTACTTAATAGATCCCACTTTTGAATTTCGTAGATCACAGGCGTTATGTGGGCACTGGCCAGCCAGGATTGATGCTGTTTGAACGTGGAGCTTGGGGCTAATTTTTTTTTTATCTTTTATAATTTCTGCTAAATTGATGATCTTATGCAAAAAGATCATTCTGTATTTCAAATAATTTCCAAGAATTGGTTTCTGGACAATCCACTTACAGACTTGCTGAGAACTGGGGATGGGTTCTGGTTACTTTTGGTCAGCTGCCACCTGCAGCCTTGAAATGAGATATTGCCATAGGGACACACACGGGCAGTGCCAGGAGCTTGCCTAGTTAGACTCATTGAGTGGCATCGGTCCTATTGCTGGGGCCCCTCTCCTGGGCCTCCTCCTTCAGAGGTCTTGCCCTGGCCTGACTGCGCTTGTCTTCCAGAGTCGGTGGCCCTGAGGCTGCGAGGTGGCCCCCGGCCCTGTGCCGGGTGGCGGGACGTGTTCTACAATGGAACGTGGGGCGCCGTGTGCAGTAACGCCTTGAAGGACACCTCCTTGGCCATCGTTTGCAAGCAGCTGGGCTGCGGGGAGCAGAGCTGGCTGGAGAAGAAGCCCGACGGCCCCGGTGTAGGCACCTCCTGGGTCGACAACATCGAGTGCCACGGGCTGCGGAACTCCACGCTGTGGCACTGCCCCTCGGCCCGTGGCACCCGCGCTCCTGTGCGCGTGCGGAGGAAGTCTGGATCGCCTGTGCAGGTGGGGCCCTGGGGGTCGTGGGGGCCCGGAGGCGGCATCGCACCCCGACAGGTCACTGCGGGGCTGGCCATTGGCCCGAGACTGGGAGCCCGGGGGTCCCTTGGGCTTCACCAACGTGTCCCGGGGCGTTCGCATCGGGACTGCCGCCGCTTGACCCAGCAGGGTCGTCAGAGGAGACGCCGCAGGAGCCCGGGGAGGCCGTCGACTGCTCCTTGAACCGCAGCTGCCCAGGCACCCGCCCGCGCCTCGGCCGCGCGCGCGCGGTGACCCGCCCCGTGTCCGCAGCGGAGGGCGCCGTGCGCGTGCGCGGGGGCGAGGACCGCTGCTCCGGCCGCGTGGAGCTGTGGCGCGCCGGCGCCTGGGGCACCGTGTGCGACGACGCCTGGGACCTGGCCGACGCGGAGGTCGCGTGCCGCCAGCTGGGCTGCGGCCGGGCCCTGGGCGCCCCAGCCCGGGCTCGGGTCCCGTGTGGCTGGACGAGCTGGGCTGCGGCGGCGGCGAGGCGTCCCTGTGGGCCTGCCCGGCGGAGCCGTGGGGACGCACGGACTGCGGGCACAAGGAGGACGCGGGCGTCCGCTGCTCCCGTGAGTGCGCGGGAGGCCAGGGCGGCGCTGCGGGCGGCGGGGAGGGGCGCCCGCGGTTCCTCCGCGGTATCCCGCACCCATCCCGCACCCGGCGTTCCAGAGACCGGCACCGAGGCTGGCCCGGGCCCTCCGGTGGGGTGGCGCACGGGCGGCCTCTGCCGGGCCGAGGGGGCCGGGCGCTGAGCAGGGGCTCTGGGCGGCTCCGGCCTCGCCCTCAGGCCCCGCCCCCTCTCCCGCAGGTGACGCGGGGACCACGGCCTCGGCCTCGGCAGCGCGTAGGTGTGCTCCTCCCGGCCCTGGCCCAGAGGCGCCGTGCAGCGAGGGGCCCCTGGGTCTCCTGTGCCTGTCGCCCCGCCCGAGGCCAGTGGGGCTGCCGTGCTGGACACGCCCCTTCTCTGAGGCGCACCGCTGTCCCTCCCGCTGTGCCAGCAGGCTGCGGGGCCCTGGGGGAGACAGCAGGCCCAGGCCACACCTGGCCACCTCTGGGGTCCCTTCTTGGCTGTCTGGGGCTTTGGGCCAGTGCGCCTGGCCTCTTGAGTACTGTGTGTGTGTGTCCAAGTCACAGCTGCGGGCAGCCAGCCGTCAGGGTCGTAAAGGTGCCCTCTCCTCTCCTCCCGCCCGACCTCAGCCGGCACCAGGCCCACCTCCCTTCCCCCGCCCCCCTCCCGCCAGAGGCTCAAGTGGCCCAGGCCCAAGGTCACAATCCCCCAGGCCGGGCTGGCACACCTCTCACTGTCTCTGCAGGGCCTCCCCTGCCCCCTCGACCTGCCCTCGAGGCTGGCGCTCTGCCCATGACCTTCTGCCTGGTCCTCAGCACCATCCTGACCATCGTCACCCTGGTCCTGGGAGCACAGTGGTGTCGTCGCCAAGGGGCCTGCAGGGGTAGGTGGGTTGGGCTGGCGAGGTTGACACAAGCCCTGGGGATGGGGAGGCTGGGGGGCATGCTGAGACCCCAGCCCACTGCAGGCCCTCTCTGTCCCGGTCACTGCTCTGTGTGCCAGGTCCCACCCAGATTCCCCTACAGTGACTCCTCGGTGACCCATGACTGGGTGCTCAAGAAGCATGCGTTCCTTTGGGAGCTGTGGCAGGAGGGGCTGGGGTCTAGGAGGGTCTGGCATGCAGGAGAGGCCCCGCGGGGGGCTGGCAGCAGTGGGCTTAGACCGCGGCACTGGCCCTCCTAGAGGTTCTGGTGTGGCCTTTGCAGGTTCTGGAATGTTGGGGAACCTGCCCTCAGAAGGGGTTTATGAGGACATTGGAGCTGTCCCCAAGTGGGAGAAGGATGAGGAGCCCAGTGTGTCCTGGGGCCCGGTGAGGGGGGAGGAGTATGACGATGCCTGGGAGCCTGAGCATGGCCCTGAGGACGAGGACCAGGATGAAGACCAGGACGAGGACGAGGACGAGGACGAGGGGCTACCGCTGAGCCCTGCAGGTGTGCGTCTGTGTGCCGTGGTGTCCATCGTGCTTTTGCTGCTCTGCTGCTTCTACGCCCGAGGTCTGGCTCTGGCCAATGCCTACATTTAAAGATCCTAGAGCCACCTGTCCCTGTGCTCGTGACCCTCACTCCTATGACAGGCTTGAGTGTTGGGGAACCCGGTCGTCGTCACATTGGAATCTTCTCGTGGGCAGTTTAGGGAGGGCCCTAGATTTTACTTTGGGCGTGTTTGTGGCCATGCGCTCTGTCAGTTGCCAGGGCCCGAGCAGACAGGGTGAGGGGGACACGGTGTGGGGAGCAGCTTGGTCTCAGCCCTGCTCACGCTGTCCAGTTTTTGGCTGGCTCTCTGGCTTCAAGGTATGGTGACAAAGCAGGGCAAAGAAGTCCTGGTGGCTCTGAGGAGCTGCTGAGGGTCCCGATGTTCGTCTTTTGTCTTCTTAAATGCAGGTGGAGGTCCTCATGGCCCAGGCCCTGAAGCTCAGGCTAGCGTGAAAGATCATGGTGGCCCCAGGATGTGATGGCCATGTGCTGTCCGTGAGGGGACATCAGCGAGACCAGAGGGTGTGGGAGAACCCAGGTCCCCTGGGGGCCTTCATTTTCCTCTTTTCTAAAAGTGACGCCATTAAACTCCCTGGAACTCATTCATTCTTCCAGAAACGCCCCTCAGCCACCCACCAGGGCCCAGGTTCTGCTTTAGGCCCCTCCGCCCCACCAGCTCTGCCGTGCGCTTGGACTGTCCTTAGCTGTCCTCTCGCCCGTAGGTTCTCCAAGGGTATGGGATGGGGCTACCTATAAAGTAGTTCCTGGCCACCTCACCTTTCATAGGCAGATGGACCCCACTCACCTGGCTCAGGTGCCAGATTGGCAGAACTCACAGCTGTCCCGTGAGGACCCCACACCTCCATTGTCACCACACCCCTGACCACACCCCTGACACCCCTAACCACACCCTCCCCAGCCACACCCTGACCACACCCTGACCGCACCCACCTTGCCGGGCCTTCCCCTAACACAGGTCTGCCACACTCCTTCTGGGAAACGTCACTCTGTATCCTCTTCCCAGTGTGGCTGTGGGACAGGTTTGCAGACGACCACACCCATCTATATCTGGATCTTTCTCAGGTGCCACTCCCAGGTCAGCACCCTGCAGAAGACCAGGTTCACAGTCCTCCTGAGTCCCTTACCTGCAGGTCTACCCAGTGGTGCCAGCCAGTACTAGGGACCTCTCAGTGTTCCCCTCAGGGTGTCTAAGCACTGCCTCCTCACCTCCAGCCCTTCCCCGGTGCCCACTCTGGGCTGTCAGGGGTGCTGCACGTGGTCTCAAGGACCACCATGCTGGAGAAGATGAACTTGAAGGTCCCTTTTGCACAGGAAGCCCTGACAAGAGAGATAGGGTGATGTCCAGAGAGGCTGGACGGGGCCTTGGGGATGAGAAGGGATGTCCCCGACATCTGAACTCACCTTGTACCACTGTGCACACGCAGGGCCCACCTTCTGGCTCTAGGAGTTGGCCCAGCTGGCTGGTGGGTGCATGTTGGATGTCCCTGAGGGTGGGGGAAGGTATGCAGTGGGTGTGTGTCCTCAGGGTCAGGAGGGAGAGAAGTGAGCTGGCAGGAAGCGGGGTGGGGGCCCGAGCATGGGACAGGGGACCTAGAAGACAGGGGTAACAAGAAAGGACTTCAGGCCAGCAGTTAGTTGGTAAAGGTTGGGACTCAGGGAAGGGTGCAGGGTCCGTCACCTGTGCCCCTTCCACGCACAGCGCCCCGTTCGCCTGCCCTGGGCACCCAGGCGGCATGCATGCAGGGCTGTGTGCCCCTGAGGCCCGCGCTGGGGCTGGGGGGACCCTCCCGCCTTCTCTGAAGACCTGAGCTGCCTTTTCTGAAAATGTTCCCTGGCGTATCTTTCGGGAAGTCACCTTTGTCACAGATGTCATTCTGCTCGCCAAACCGTGCGCGCTCTCGTAAATTCAAAACCTCGTAAATGCGAGGAAACTGAGAAATGCGATTCAGTCACCCAGGAGTGAACCCCCCAGCCCTTGCTTTCCGTCCACGGGAACGGCTTGTGCACAGACGCAGATGGGGCGCGGCGGACAGGCGGTCGGGCGCACACCCGGAGCCCGTCCCCCCTGAAGCACGCGGTCAGCGGCCCCGCCCGTCCTCTGTATCTTGCACCACGTGTTCCTCTCCCGGCTTTCAAGGCCGCCGTGCCCACGGAGAGCTGCGTGCACCCTTTACGGGCCGCCACCCATCCCGCGTGGCCCAACCACTGTCCGATCGTGGCGCAGAGGAGCTCGGTCCCGTTCTGCAGCTCAGCTTGCGTGTGAGGCCGAGAAGGCGCGTCTCCCGTGGGCCCTGGTCCTCTGTCGGCCTCCCACCTGCGTCTGCATTGGGCACCTGCTCTGCGGGTCGCCCGGCCCCGGCCCCGGCACCTGCTGGCGCTGTCTGGGCTCAGGCCGGCGGGGTCCCCCGCCACGGGGCAGGGCGCGGACCGACAGCTGTCACACTGCCGGGGAGTGGGTGGGGCTCCCAGGCTTCCTCCTCAGAGCAGCTTCCCCTGGGCGGGAAGCCACCTCCCAAGGTGGGCAGGACACATTGGCCCTGCGCCCGTGCCTGGGGTGGCAGCGGCAGCGAGGGGCACCAGGAATGGCACTGTCCCCTCCAAGGCTGTGGCCCCTCCTCCTGGCCTGCTGGACCCTCCGTCTAGGTGAGAGCCGCGGTCTGCAGGGCTGGGGCTGGGGCTGGGGCTGGGGGGGCGACGTAGCGGGGGGCGCGCATCCTGGGAGCCTCAGGGCGAGGCCGCGCGCAGCTTCGGGACGAGGCGCGCGGCGCTGAGCCCGGGCCCCGCTCGCCCGCAGGCCGGGCGGCCGACTCGGTGGCGCTGCTGAAGGGCTGGAACCGCTGCGAGGGGCTGGTGCAGGTGCGGCGCGCCGGGCGCAGCGGCGCCGTGTGCGGGGACGGCTGGGGCGCGGCCGAGGCGGCCGTCGTCTGCCGCCAGCTGGGCTGCGGCCGCGCGCGCGTCGCGCCCAAGTACGCGGCGCGGCCCGGGGAGCCCGAGCGGCCGCTGCTGCGCGGCGTGCGCTGCGCCGGCGCCGAGGCCGCGCTGCGGGACTGCGCCCCGGGCGCCTGGGGCCCCGCGCGCGACTGCGCGTGTGGCTGCCACGGCGCCGTGCAGTGCTCAGGTGAGCCCCGCGGACCCCCGCAGCGCGGCCCCCGCGAAGGCGGCGCTGGCCACGCGAGGAGCACCGGCGCGTCCCCGCCTGCGGGTCGCACGCCCTGGGCGGCCCTTCCTGGGTCTGGCTGGAGCCCAGCGGTGACCTTCTGCAGTGGAGGGTCCCGGCCTCCCTCCCCCGCGGGGCCTCCCCGGGCCTCGGGGCTCCCCCGGCCGGCACTCCGTCGCCCAGGGCACAGGACACGCCGCCCGCCCCTCCCCTCCTCACTGGTCCCGGCGGGAGGAAGGTCCTTGGGCCACCCCTCTCTCAGGTCCCCAGGCACTGCATGCGGAGGGGGAGGGACGTGTGCCCCAGTCCAGCGGGCGCCTCAGGTAAGGAGGGCCGGCCTCTGTGCTTCCTGCAGATGGGGGTCTGGCCCCGGCGGCCAGCCTGAAAGCAGGAGGCAGCCCCTGTGCCGGGACCCCCGAGTTCCTTCTGTCAGGAAGGCCTATCCAGGTGTGTGGCTTGCAGGCGGAGGAGACCAGTGTCTTGTGCAGGAGTCTGGGGTGCGGCGAGGTGCTCCAGGCTCCCAGAGCCAATGACATCCGGGAGCCTGGAGACGGGAGCCCTAAGATCGTGGCCTGCCAGGGAACAGAGTCCAGCATCTTCAACTGCAAGTTCGACGTGAACCTTTGGGGCAAATGCAGCCTTCTGAGGGAAGCCCAGGTTGTGTGTTCAGGTAGGGAGGCCAGCCGGGGCCTCTGAGGGGAGCAGTGCGGCGTGCGGGGGGAGTCCACTGCCTGGAAGAGAGGCAGACGAGTGTGTCCGCCCACTGCCCGATGGCTGGCATCCCTGCCCGGGGAAGGAGAGCCACTTGGAGCATCCCCAGAACTCTGCCCCGCATCACTAGGGAGGTGGCTCTCTCCAGCATCCGCTCTCCTGGCTCAGCGGGCGGGATTGGGATTGGGATTGTGTGTTTGCTCTCAGAATCTGAGTGAGATGCCAAGGGCGGGAGGACAGGATGGGGTTGGGGGTGGGGGGGTGGGGGGAGACCCTCCCGGCCCACAGGCCCCAGAAACCCTGGGTCTCCCTTTGGGCCCCTCAGGGCCAGGCCAGGTGGTCCTGGTCCTGCAGCCTCCTCCCTGTGTGGCGGAGCAGCCGGCCACTTCCCCAGAGGCCGGCCCCTCAGGCGCCTCCTCCCCCAGGACACACCGAGGCCCGGCTGGTGGACGGCGAGCACCCCTGTGCTGGGCGTCTGGAGGTGAGGCGCGGCCTGACCTGGGGCTCCGTCTGCGACGCTGACCTGGACCAGGCCACGGCCCACGTGGTGTGCCGGGAGCTGCAATGCGGCTCGGCGGTGTCCACGCCCCGGGGGGCCCACTTCGGCCCGGGCTCTGGGCCCGTGTGGCCGGAGGCCTTCCGCTGTGCGGGCAACGAGTCCCTGCTGTACCAGTGCCCGCGGGGACCTGGGCACCAGTGTGGACACGGCCAGGACGCCGGGCTGCGGTGCTCGGGGGGAAGTAAGTTCTCCCTGATCTCTTAATTGCCTCGAGGACTGCTCAGTGGCAGAATGAGAGACACAGCTGACTGGGGACCGATCCAGGCCCCTCCGCTTGCCGGTCTTACTCGCTTTAATTGTTTCTCGTGGTTCGGAAGGATTTTCTAGGGAGACGCCTCTGTGAGTGTGGACAGGCTTCCCTCCTCCGTTCCAGTGCCGAGGCCTCGATGTCTCTGTGCAGCCTGCTTGCCGTGGCCAGACGTCCCTGGCAGGGTAGGACAGCGGAGGGGCAGTGGATGTGCCTGTCTTCCTCCTGCCTCTGCGGGAGCTTCAGATTTAACCATGGAGTGTGTTGGCTGTGGGTTTTTCATACATCCCCTTTCTCATGTTGATGAATGTTCCTTTCTTTTCCTGGTTCTGTGTTTTTATCACGAGAGTTCGCGGAATTTGGTCAAATGCTTTCCTGCATCAACCGAGATGTTCATATTTTGTTTTCCCCTCGTTCCCTTAGTGAAGTGAAGCCATCTGGTGCTCGGCTTTTTTTGTTGTTGTTCAGAGATATTTGTTTGCTGGTTTATTCTTTTTACTTTTTTTAAGCCTCTTCACATTTTTTATTTCTTACTGAGTCATAGTTAGTATTTTGTGTGTTTCTAAAAACTTGCCCATTTCATTTAAATTATACAATGTGTTGGGCTGTGTGTTCGTAGTGTTCAGTTCTGTTTCTTTTTGTGACTCCGCTAGTAATGCCTCTACTTTCTTTTCTGATTTTAGTAATTTGAGTCGTCTCTGTTTTTTTTTCCTCACCCCCCCCGGCCAATCTACCTAAATTGAGAAGTTTGTCAACTTCTTCAAAGAATAAACTTTTGTTTTCTTTATTCTCCATATGGTTTTTAATTCCATATTTTATTTACTTTCACTCTAACTTAATATTTCTTGCCGCTAGTTTTAGATCTAGTTTATTCTTATTTCGCTAGTTTTTTAAGGTGCTAATTTATCGATTGTAGATATTTCTTCTTAATATAGTCATTTGCCACTATATAATTTTCTCTGAACACTTCTTTTGCTTCAATCTGTAAGTTTTAATATACTGTTTTTCATTTCCACTCATCTCAAAGTACTTCCAGTTTTTCTTGTGATTTCTTCTTTGACCCACTGGTTGTTTATGAGAGTGTTGTATTTGTGAACTTTGCAGTTTTCTGTTTGTTATTGATTTCTAGTTTCATTCCACTGTAGTAAAAGATGATATTTTTATGATTTCAATCTTTTAAAATTTCCTCAGCCTTGATTTGTAGCCCCACATATGGTCTGTCCTGGTAGATGTTCCATGAACTTTTGGAAAGACGGTGTACCTGGCTGCTGTTGGGGAGCATCGTATTCTGTATTCTGTCTTGAGGTTTAGTTGGTTTATAATGTCGTTTTAGTTCTTTATTTCCTAATTGACCTATGTGTATTATTCAATATTAATAATTATTAAAAATGAGATATTAATGACTCTAATTATTTTTAAATAATTCATTTTTGCCTTCAATTCTGTTAATTTTTGTGGCTCTTATTAGGTGCATTATTTATAATTGTATCTTCTTGGTGGATTAACCCTTTAATCAGTATCTAATCCTTGTCGCGTAACTTTTTCAAACATAAAGTCCATTTTTTTCTTTTTTTTTTTAAGTCAATTTTTTCTAATATTAACATAGCCACTCCAGTTGCCTTTTGGTCAATGTTTGCATGGATAGGCTTTTCCAAATTCACTTGATCCAAAGTGAGTTCATTCAGGATAGCATATTGTTGGACAACATTTTTAAAAAACTTGTTCTACCTTTGTCTGCCTTTTAATTAGAGAGTTTAATCCCTTACATTTAAAGTAATGCTGAGAAGGAAATATTTCCTTCTGTTATTTGGTATTTGTTTCTACATGTTCTGTTTTGTTTGTTTGTTTGCTTGTTTCTCAGTTCTTCTAATACTGCCCTTTTCTGTGTGTTTAACAAACTTTTGTAGTGTACCATTTTGACTCCCTTATCATTTTTTTGGGGGGGGGTATATTTTAAAGATTTTTACCTAGTGGTTAACCTGGCAATAATAACATCTTAAATTTTTAAAACTCTAGTTTGAACTGAAACCAATTTAGCTTCAATAGTATATATAATCCCTGCTCCTATACATTTATTGTAATAAGTTATATCTTTATGCATTGTGTTTCCATTATCACAGACTCATAGTTATGTTTTTTTTTTGCATTTGTCATTTAAAACATATAGAAAAATAGAGGAGTAATAACCCCCAATCCAATAATGTTGGCTTCGTGTTTTCCTCCGTGATCGCATTCAACACATTCTTTGTTTAATAGTACGGCTTTGACTCACTGTCGAGTGTCTTTTTATTTCCCTTTAGCATCTCTGCTCGGACAGGTCTACTGGCCATGAACTCCCTCAGCTCCGTTTTCATTTTGCTTTCATTTTTGAAGAACAGCTAAGCCGGATGTAGGATTTGCGGTAACAGCTCTCCTCCTCTCGGCACTTTAAGGGTGTCATCCCGCCGCCTCATGGTTTCCACGGTTTCCGATAAGAAATCAACTGTTAGAATTGTCGAGGGCCCTTCTACGTGGCGAGTCCCTTCTCTGTCGCTGTTCTCAGGACTCTGTATTTGGGGTGCGGTAGCGGATTAGAACGAGGTTCGGTGTGCAGTGGCCTGGACTCTGTGGGGCTTCTTGGATGTGTTGGTCGATGGGTGTCATCGCTCTTGGAGAGATTTTTATCATCACTTCCTCAGATAGTTCTCGACCTTTCTCGCTCCTTTCTTTCTAGTACTCCTTTGATTGGTACGTTGGCACACTTGGTGGTGTCCCACGGGTTTTGGGGATCTAGCCACTTTCTTTCGTTCTTTTTCTTTCTGCTCCTCAGACTGGATAATCTCAATGGGCTTGTCTCGTTTATTGTTTCTTTTGCCCGCTTAAATCTCCTCTTGACCCCTCAAGTGAATCTTTCAGTTCAGTTATTTCGCTTTTAAGCTCCAGAAATTCCCTTTCTAAATTTCCCTTTCTAAATAATTTGTGTCACTTGGAGTTCTCTAAGTGAGGCGACATCACTGCCCTCTCCCTTCAGGTGTTTGAGCGTATTCAAGACAGTGTATTCAAAGTCTTTGTCAAGTAGGTCTCGTGACGGAGTTTCCTCAGGGACACTTTCTATCTTTTTCCTGTGAATGTGCCATACTTCTTTGATACTTTGAAAACATCTTACGTCTTTTTTTTTGAAAACTGAACATTTTTACAGTGTTAAAAATGATAACTGTGACAACCAGACCCTCTCCCCACCCCAGGTCTGTTGCTAAGTGTTGTGGGGTTACAGCTGTTTGCTTAGTGACTTTTCTAAGGTTTTTGGTAAAGGTGAGATAGCAATTTAACAGAGATTTTCTTCAATGCTTGTAGCCAAACACAGACAAACAAAGCTCATAACTTTCGGCCTTTTCAGGCTAGCTCTTTGTTGGATCACACCCTCAAGGCTGAGGCAGGCTGATTTTCAACTTCGCCTTACTCTTTATTTCTCGCCTGCCAGAGGCAAATTTGCCAACTTCCTGCTTCGTTGAGTGTTTCTCAGTTGTCATTTTTTGATTAGATACTAGAATTTCTAGAAAGCTGGTTGTGACACTTTTATCAGCCTACCTGACCATTGTTTAGGGAAGGGATGGTGTTTGTGGGATCGCTCCTCTGCCCTATCTCAGCTTTGCTTCCCAATCCAGGGTGTGGGCGCCGGTTCAGGCTTATGCTGAGGTCCAGGCGCCAGCCTATGTAGACACGGGGCAGTGGGGCCGCGGTGCCCGGCGGCTCCCTAGGGTGCTGTCTGCTCAGGGGAAGCGGCGCTTTGCAGACCAGCGAGTTCTGCCTCAGTGTCCCGTCCTGCTGGCGTGGAGGCAGCACCCTCAGCTTCACTTCTCATCAGTGTCCCTACGTCCTCTGCCTTTCGAGCAGCAGAACAGCTGACACTGCCCGTCCCCAGTGTAATCACGACTGCGGTGGACAGGTGCACACAGCTGCCCTGCCCACTATTTAGAGCTGCCTGGCCCGGCACAGCTGAGCCTTGTTCTCAGCCCGAGGGTCCGCCGTGTTGTCCCGGGCTGACGGCTAAGGACCGCCAGCCGGGGAGCGGCACCGACACCCCCTCCCCGCAGGGTTCCGGCTGGTCAACGGCAGCAGCGGCTGTGAGGGCCGAGTGGAGCTCCAGGTCCAGGGGGCCTGGGCGCCCCTCTGTGCCGCCCACTGGGACCTCGCGGACGCCACCGTCCTCTGCCACCAGCTCGACTGCGGCAGCGCGGTGGCCGCACCTCGAGGAGGCCACTTTGGGGACGGCGACGCGGCCATCTGGCCCGACGCGTTTCACTGCGTGGGGACGGAGCCCTACCTGTGGAGCTGCCCGGCGGGCACGCTGGGGGCCCCCGCCTGTGCCCCGGGAAACGTCGCCGCCGCCGTCTGCTCGGGTTGGTGGGCGGCGACGCCACGCGGGGCGGGCTGGGAGAGGACGGGCTCGGGGGCGGCGGGGCCCGGGGCCAGGGGCCCGGCGCCTGACGGCCCGCCCGCCCCGCCCTCGCGCGGGCCTCCCAGGTCTCCCCGGCGCCCTGCGGCTGCGGGACGGGCAGAGCCGCTGCGACGGCCGCGTGGAGGTGTCGCTGGACGGCGCGTGGGGCCGCGTCCTGGACGACGCGTGGGACCTGCGCGGCGCGGGCGTCGTGTGCCGGCAGCTGCGGTGCGGCGAGGCGGAGCGGGCCTACGACGCGCCAGCGCCCAGCGGCTGGGCCGTCCAGCGTGGCGCTGAGCCGCGCGCGCTGCTGGCGCCGAGGCCCGCCTGAGCCGGTGCAACGTGTCGGCGGCCCTGCTGGTGGCGGCGGGGGCCGCGCGGGACGCGGGCGTCGTGTGCTCGGGTGAGTGGGGGCCGCGCCGCGCCCCGCCCCCTGCCTGGCCGGGCGCGCGCTGACGGCGGGGGGGGGGGACCTGGGGGCGGACCCGGGGGAGCGCTGACGAGGGGGGGGTGCGCTGACCCGGGGGTGGACCCGGGGGCAGACCTGGGGGCGGACCCGGGGGCCGACCCGGGCGCGCGCTGACCCCGCCTCCTCCTCCTCCTCCGCAGGGAGCCTCCGGGTGCGGCTGGCTGCGGGGCCGGGCCGCTGCGCCGGCCGCGTGGAGGTGCTGCGCGGGGGCGCGTGGGGCACCGTGTGCGACGATGGCTGGGACCTGTGCGACGCGCACGTGGTCTGCCGGCAGCTGGGCTGCGGCCGCGCGCTCAGCGCCCCGGGGGCCGCGCGCTTCGGCGCGGGGACCGGGGCCATCTGGCTGGACGAGCTGGGCTGTGGGGGCGACGAGTCCGCGCTGTGGCAGTGCCCTTCGCGGGGCTGGGGCCGGCACGACTGCGGGCACAAGGAGGACGCCGGCGTCTTCTGCTCAGGTGGGTGCCGCGCCCGGCCTCCGGCCCGCGCCCGGGAGGCCCGCTGAGCCGCCTCTCCTCCGCAGGGCTCACCGACCTGAGGCTGCAGGGCGGCGGCCAGCCCTGCGCCGGGCGGCCCGAAGTGCTCTACAACGGGTCCTGGGGCGGCCTCTGCCTGCCCCTGAGCTCTGCCTCCCTGGGGGTCCTGTGCCAGCAGCTGGGCTGCGGGCCCCATGGGCGGCTCCAGCCACGGAAAGTGTCCCAGGGGACCCCCGAGGCCCTCTGGGTGACCTCTGTGCAGTGCCGGCACAGGCACGACTCGTCCCTGTGGCAGTGCCCGTCGTCTCCCTGGGACCAGCACTCCTGCTCCGACGACGAGGAAGCCTGGGTGGTGTGCGCAGGTGACGAGGGGGGCTGTGTGTGTTGGGGTCTGGGGGGGCGGTGCCCCAGGGCTCTCCTGTCGTGCATCCACTGCAGGGAGCGCAGCCCGGGCCCCTTCCTGTGTGGGACGCACACCTCCTTCACTTTACCTTACAATTCTGGGGTTTGCTGGTCCCACAAGGGGGCTGTCCTGGCCCTGAAGGTCTGAGCTGTTCTGGGTCATCCTGAGTCAATCCTACACCTGTCCATCCCCCCCTCCCGCCCCCCAGCTCTGCCCTTGACCCTGGCTCTACAGGCTTCCGGTAGAGAATGTCCCACTTGGAGAAGCAGAGGACAGTCTGTGGGGTCCCTCAACCTGTGGGTTCCCCTTGGCTAAACGTATATAGTGCTCTTCCTTTAGAGCAGCGGTCCCCAACCGTTGTGGCACTGGGGACTTGTGCTCCTGTGAGAACCCGATGCCTGATGGTCTGAGGCGGAGCTGAGGCCGCCCCCGGCGCTGGCTCGCGGCTGCGCGGCCCGGCTCCCGGGGGCTGGGACCCCCGCTTTCGAAGCAGAGGGCCCCGCGATGGGAAGAGGAAAAGGGAAGGAAACGCCGTCCTCCTCGCAGAAGTGAGAGGGGCCCCCATTTCCAAACAGGGCAGGCGGCCTCGGCTCCGCAGGACCCCGGCGACGCCCTCGACTGCTCCGCAGCTCAGACCTGCCCAGGTGTGCGCCTCGCGCCCTTGCTGTCCCTTGTCGTCCCCGGTCAGGCCCGCCCAGTAGCTGCTGACCCGCCCCGTGTCCGCAGCGGAGGGCGCCGTGCGCGTGCGCGGGGGCGAGGACCGCTGCTCCGGCCGCGTGGAGCTGTGGCGCGCCGGCGCCTGGGGCACCGTGTGCGACGACGCCTGGGACCTGGCCGACGCGGAGGTCGCGTGCCGCCAGCTGGGCTGCGGCCGGGTCCTGGGCGCCCCGGCGGGGGCGGCCTTCGGCCCGGGCTCGGGTCCCGTGTGGCTGGACGAGCTGGGCTGCGGCGGCGGCGAGGCGTCCCTGTGGGCCTGCCCGGCGGAGCCGTGGGGACGCACGGACTGCGGGCACAAGGAGGACGCGGGCGTCCGCTGCTCCCGTGAGTGCGCCGCCCTGGGAACCGTCCCCTGCGGTGGCAGGTTTCCTTGCTGCAGTCCCTCGGGTGGGTTCCGCCAGTATTTGGGGACATCGCTTTTTTTACCCACAGTCCATGTCCGCTCTTGGGGAGTAGTGTCGCCTGGGTCCGGGGTGATGTGGTGGCCTCTGTTATTATGGACAATGTCTGTACTCCCAAGCTCTGCACCTCACTGTCTGCAGAGCACAAAAGGGACCACGGCAACGATGGTAGCAGCACACCCCATGGGCAGCCTCTCCTGGCAGAAGTCTCACCCTGTGCCCATAAGTCACCTCTGTAGCTCCTCTTGAGCCTCTGTTTTGGGGCCACAAGAGTCACTTTTACCAAGGGGGCACTGCCCCATGAGAGCAGAAACTGGGGGCCCCCACATGTACACCGGCTGACTCTGGGGCACTTGGCCTGGCAGGCTCCAGCAGATGCCTCCCCCAGCACTTCCGAAGCCACGTGGGGGCCCATGAGGGGGAGGGCGTGGGCCCTGGGGACCACCTTCTCCCACGGAGTGGCTTGCACACGCCTCGCCCACCACATGAGTGCTCATGGTCCCCTGCTACAGAGCCTGGCCCCGGCCCCCTGGCGGCCACGGAGCCTGGTCCTGGGCCCCTCGCGGCCACAGAACCCTGCCTGACGCTCAGAGTGATCAGCACAGTCCTGGGAGCACTCCTCGGAGTCCTCCTCCTGGGCCTCCTGGGCCTCCTGGGCCTCTGGGGCCTGCGTCGCGTGCAGCAGAGAGGTACGCCCATCCCACAGTCCCAGCGGCCGGGCTGGGAGGGACTAGTGGAAACTCAGAGCTGGCATTGGGGCCCTGAGGTGGGTGGCCTTTTATTGGCCAAAGAGAATGACTTAGAAACTAGTCAGTCTCGGGCCCCTGGAACTCTGAGCGAGCCCCAGGGGGTCGCACCTGGGTGCCACGTTGAGGCTCAGTGGGGAGGCAGCACCCGGCTTTGCTGAGGAGGGGTTGGGGCCAGGGTGGGAGGGCACTGGGGGCCTGGAAGTCCTGCCCCCTCGCGGCATCCTCACTGGGTTCTGGGGACCCTGCCCAACTCCGCCTCAGATCTGCGGAACGCAGAGGTGTCTCCTGGGGAGCCCACGTATGACGTCATTGGTGAGCTGCCTCTGGCCGCATTGTATGAGGAGATCCTGGAGGGCAAGGACGGGGCCCTGGGTAAGGAGGGCAAGGCTGTGGCCACAGTGATCGTGGCAGGTGTGTCCCCAGCTCCCGGGGTCCCACCGGAGGGGGATGCTGAGCACAGGGCACCTGGTTGTGAGGCCCTGCGGTGGGGAGAGCAGTGAGGGCAGAGTGGGCTGCTGGGGCCCCAGCAGAAGGGCTGCAGTGCGGGGACACCTGAGGCGTGCCCTTCCTGCTGTACCCAGCCCGCTGCGGGTCCGCCGGGAGGCGGGTGTGATGGAGCCGGTCCCCGTGCTGTGCCAGGATGGCTGAGGATCCCTGGTGCCTGGATGCTTTGTCAAGTGCTTTTCAGTGACATGTCTCTGCCTCCCTAACAAAGGGCACTTAACAGGCCATATATGGCCCCTGGGCAGTGAGGTGACATGGTATCTCCCGTGTCCGTTTCAGGAGAGGTGGCGAGCCTCACAGACGGACAGTCTGTGCCTGAGGAGGGTTATGACGATGCTGCGTCTCCACTGGAGGACATGGCAGCGTAAAGAACCTGGAGACAAATAAACCGCTGACAGACTCAAAACGACAGTTCTTCACGTCCCTTCACAGTTGTGTTGAATTTCAGAACGACACAGGGCACTCCGCTTGGTGCCAAGCCTCCAGATGCAATCCATGTCCTCCTACCCCTCCTGTCCCCTCATCCCTGTCCCCTCTGTGGACAGTTTTGCCCATGACCTGCAGGCTTCCCGTGCACACACGACAAATACTAATGTGTATAGAAGTCCATGGTGTGTTTCCTGTTTCTTTGAACATCTTCATGTGCCATCCGTGCCCAGCTTTTGCTGCCAGCCACGCGGTGCTGGGCCGACGTCCGCCTTCGTTCTCTTCTTGTAAACGCGTCTTAATGGAATCCAGAGTCCTGTAGGGTTTTGAAGTGTGTGTCCTTGTCACCTGTGAATCACGTGAGATTCCTCCTTCCCTTCCCCTCACCCGTGCCCTCTCTCTCTGGCCTGGTGTCATGGGCTGCGCTGCCCAGCACCGAGGGCCCCACGTCCCGTTGCAGGCCTCAGCGTGACAATGCTCCAGATCGCGTTTCACCATCAAATATGGAGCCATTTATCAGTTTCAGGAAAGTCTAATCTATGGCCGATTTTCTAAGGGTTCTGGTTTTTGTCATGAAAGTGTTGATTTTAATCACACGCCTCTATTCTCCGCATCTACGAAGGCATCACGTGATTTCTCTCCCCTTAGATCCATGCGATGCACGAAGCTGAAACCCGCCTCGGGTCAGACACACTGAACTTTGTCAGCATGTGTCGCTCTCTTTCTGCACCCCAGGAGTCGACTTGGCAACATGTCGGATCACCACTCAGAGGAGAGTTTGAGCCGTGACTTTCCTTTTTTTCCTTTTTTGTAAATGTTTCTGCTTCATTTCTGGTATGAAGATTATTCAGGTTTCAAAAACGAGGACATTTCCCTCTTTTAAAAAATATTTGCTGGAATCTGTGTAGCATCGGTTTTACTTCTTCGTTAGGTGTTTAGGACCCAAGAACAGTAAAGTCATCTGGGCCTGGAGTTTTCTTCTGGGAAATTTTTTTTCCAGATTCTATTTTTAAAACTATAGATAATTAGAGTATTCAGGTTTTCTATTTCTTCTTAGATCTGGCTTGTTAAGTTCTTTTATCGATGAATTGACAATGTTATCTAAATATCAAATTTCACATAAAATTATTGGTACTATCTTCGAACTATCTTTTTACTCTCCATAAAAACTGTAATTATGTGCATTTTTGAGTCCTGATATTGGTAATTTGTGACGTCTCTTTTATTCTTGGTCAGTGTTGCTAGCGGTTTAGTCACTTTGTGAGGATTTTCAAGGGTGTATGGGACCCCTGCCTGTGGCTTTCTCCATTTTTTAAATTGAACACCTCGTTTCTATTTCACTTATTTCTTCTCTCATCTGTATAATTTATTTTTTTCTCCTTATTGTAGCTTTTTGACTGGGATATCTGGACATTGATTTTCGGCATCTTTCCTTTTTCACTTAAAGCAATAACTTTCTTTGGCCTGGCTTCAGTTACATACCAAGAGTTTTGCTATAGTATATATTTTGGTCTTATTTTTTTGTTTTTTTTTCAGGAGAGACAACCCTTGGTTGACCTCACCGATTTCAAGGACCTTGGCAGTTTACAACCCCTAATTTTTTAGGCCTACAGCACGTGGTCTTCCCAGGTGGTCTCCCATCCACATACTAACCAGGCCCAACCCTGCTTAGCTTCCGAGATCAGACGGGACCGGGCTTGTGCAGGGAGGCGTGCCTGTAGACAGGCTGCCTTCTATTTTTATGGCCGGTAATAATCCGTTCTGCGTCCACTACATTCTCTTTGTCTCTTCACCCTCTGATGGACACCTAGGGTGTTGTGTCTCGGCCTGTGTGAGCAATGCTGTAACGAACGTGGATGCAGATATCTTTTGCAGTTAGTGTTTTTCTCCTCTTGTATAAATACCTAGAAGTGAGATTGCTGGGTCATATGGTAGCTCTTTTTAAAATGTTTTGAGGCATCTTCATGTTTTCCATAGTGGCTGCACCAGTTTGCAATCCCAGCAAGGAAAGCTCAGTCAAGTTAAAAAATTAGCCCCTTTCTAGTCATGTCCTTTGGGAGTCAAAACTTTAGAATTAGTAACAAAGGGATAACTTTTATAATTAACTAGTTGAAGGTTTAAAAACGCGCATTCAAATAATTTGGGTCGAAGAGGAAGCAATGCTGGCACCACAGGCGACACAGAAGTCAGGACCGGCAGCTCTGGCCCAGCAGTCGGCCGTGCATCGCTGAAAGCATTTTGCTGCGTCCTGCTGTGGAGTGTGTCTCGGTGTCTGGCTCGGGGACAGATCTCTCTCTGAGCACCTTGAGCGAGGAAGGGTCACGCCTCGGACCCTGCCGGTCCCTGGGTTCCTGCAGGCCACACACAGCGCACCGGAGTCCTGACTGGGCCTGCTGTCCCTGGGGTTGGGGTGGGGGGTTCCCAGCCCTGCTCTCTGCAGTTTCTTTCTCTGAATTTTCTTATTTCCAGGTCATTGACTTACTCTGTTTGTTGCTTGAACTCCTTGCACTGATGAAAATGTAGTGAACGATGAAACAACACATAAAATGCTGCAAACTTTTTCTAAAAAGGGAGGAAGCGTTTGGCTCCGTGGGCCATGTTGGTGGACGTCCGTGGGAGACTCGTCTCCGGGGCTCAGCCTTGGCAGCACACCGACAGCCACCAGGGTCTGTCTATCTGACGATGCCTGGGTCCATCCTCGGTCGTTGTGATGGCATGGTGGGCACTGCCTGGCCTCCCACGGAGCTGCAGTGTGTGGCCGAGCTTGGGAACTGCTCTTGAGGGAGTGACCACACAGGGCCGTGAGCTTGGGCCTCTGACCTGTGTCCTTTGCAGCTAGCAGATGTCACAGCTCCAGGGCTGATGGGCGGACCTCTCAGCACCGTGTGCTGGCCTGTCCATGCCAGCCCGGGGCAGGGTGGCTGTGGGACAGAGCGCAGTGTCTGGCTCCTGGGGGCTGGGTCAAGCCAGCGGAGGGGTGTTTTCTGGCCGCCAACTGCCCTCTCCCCATGGAGAAGGTGGTGGGGGGAGGCGCCGGGCCCAGTCGGGTGGGGGTATCACCCCAGGCAGACCGCCAGCAGCTGAGGGCGGGGGGCACGCACCCTCCTTTGCTCCCGTCCTGCCCACGTGTCACCAGGCTCAGGAAACACCTGCTTTGACAAACGCCCGCACCCCCTTTAAAGTGGTCCCATGAAATGGCATCTGATTTTTCTTTTTGGAGAATCACAGCCGGCGCCACTGCCTCAGTGAGGCTCCTCGTCCGACAGACGCAGGAGGTGGAGGAACGCACGGCAGCGTTCGGGGGCCCCCTGCTTTCCTCTGAGATCAGCCCGCTGGACAGTGACAACAGAGAAGGAAGTCAGCGCCCCGCTTCGAGCTGCTGCCACTTCTCTGTGGTGACAGCACGGCTGGAGGCAGGGTCCCGAGTGCCAGCCATGCAGCCAGCTGGGCCTTGAGAAGTCCTGTCCCTCGGCCAGTGGCCCGTCCGCTCGTCCTGGCCACTCACATTGGCAATGTCTTTTCCCTCCCAGTTCTGTCCCTACAGCAGAGAGAGTCCCAAGGTGTCCCCTGGGTGTCTGTCTGTACCTCGGGTTGGTTTGCAGAGACTACAGAGGGCACCCAGGCCTGTGGAGAGGGTTCACTACAGGCCAGGGAGAGCTGCTGTGGCCAGGGGGCGGGTCTGGGCAGCTTGAGTCCATGGTTGCCAGGCCAGCAGTGGGTGCCGTCCACCCAAGTGAGAAGCTAGTGACAGTGACGAAACACTCATTGAGCCTGTCATGCCGGACGGACACCGCGCTCGTGGCTGCGGTTGGGCACTGCACACATTTATTGGGGTGCTCTTCTGCCACTATTTTCTCTAGTTCAGAAGACTCACTGAAAACACGGTCTCGGAGTCCGCCCAGCGAGGCGGGTGCCGGGCTCCGCCAGGAGCAGGCGGCCACCCCAGAGGGGCGGGGGACGTTCTGACGGAGGTGCCGCTGCCCGGGGTGACATGCGACCAAGGGTCGCCCCAGCCGCATGGAGGGGGTCCTCGGTTCTTCCCCGCCAACTCGATAAAGACCTGCAGGTCAGCGAGATTTAGGAAAAGTAAGATTTGCTGAAAGCGCGTCTTTAGGAGGGGACGGGCCGCGAGAGGCAGGCAGCAGCCCCGCGGAATTGGGGAGGAGAAAAGACAGAAGACGGAGGGCCCTCTGGGTGGGGACAGTTACAGCGAGGAGGGGTGGCAGCGCGCAGGTGGGCCGCGACGGGAGGGCCTGCACTGGTGCCGGTGATTGGCACGAGGGGGCACGCTGATGGACAGGTGGCTTCGCGTGAGCCTTTGGCGGCCGCATCTGCACTCCGCCGGACCTGGGCTCACTGTAGTAGGTTCGTGACCCTCCGGGCACACGTGTGGCATCACACTGCCGGCGGGACGGGGCGGGCTCACGGGCGCCGCATGCAGGGCCGTCCGTGCGCGCGTCTGGCAGCCGCAAGCCCGCAGCACTCGGAGCCTTCGCGCCCTGGGACGTTGGGCGATTTATAAGCCCCAAAGCGGTGTTTCTGGGCGGTCCTCAAGGGAGGTCTTCGAGGGACGTTTCTGTGGTCCCAGAGCTGGGCCTTCTCTCCTGTCCCTCATGACTGCCTGTGTACCCGCAGAAGGACTGTGGACGAGGGGCCCTCCGGGTTGGGGGGGCCGTGGGAGGTGACAGGCCCAGGGAGGGAAGATGGGCCCGGGTCAGCCTCCCGCACCGCGTCCGCAGCGGCAGGCAGCGTATCCTGGCCCGGGGCCTCCCGAGGCCGGTTCGCACCAAGACCGTGTGGCCCGCAGGCGCGCGCCAGCGGCCGTCTCTGGTGCTTCCGTCCCAGGAGCCCGGAGTCAGACTCGTGTGACCTTGGACTTGTCCTGGCGCGGGGCACATTGGAATTGTTCCCGCGTCTGACTGGGATGAGAAGGAAGTTTCGGCCTGAGCCTCCGTCTCGGCCGCGCTCGCTCTCCAGCCCTGAATTCCGGCTTCGCGCTCAGATCAGGCCCTCGGCGCCCCAGGCGGCATTCAGCGCGGCGGCTGTGACACGGGGCGGGAAGGACACGCGGCTGGGACACATCCAGGCGGGTCTCGGGGGCGAGAAACGCGCCCCGTCTGAGCACAGTCCGGCCTGCGCCCCCGGGCCCACGCCTGGACGCGGGGCATCCGCCGCCCGGCCAAGGGCCGCTGCGGGGGTGCCCCGGGCTGAAGTGGGGTCAGAGCAGCGCTCCCGCCCGCACAGCAGGCCCCGGTCGTCTGGACGGAGGTCCCGGCCGGGCACGCGCAGAGCCAGCCCCTGCCCCGACAGGCGGCCCGGAGGCCGGGGCCCCCCCGGCACCGCCACGTCCGGGGAGGAAGGGCCTCTCCTGGGGGCCGGTCCCGGGCGGGACGGGCTCCAGCTCCTGCGGGACCCTACCGCGGCGCGGGCCTCGGGCCATTCCGCCCACCCTCCGCCTCGGCGGGGCCCCCGGGCTGCGGTCTCGAGGCGGGTTGAGGGGCCGTCAGCTGGGGGCCCTGGGCAGGGCGCGCTCCGGATGTTTCCAGAACAGAATCGCTGGGCGCCTTCGAGTGTGCCGTGATGGGCTTTTCCGCGCAGCGTGGGGCCGTCCCGGGGCCCTCCTTCCCCTCACGTCGCCTCCCGTGCGCCCGACGCGGGTGTCGCGTGTCCTGTTCCCCGGCCGCTCTGCTGTCCGCTCATCAGCCGCGGACAGTGGCCGCCTCCTCCCCCGGGCTCCCCTGAGAGACGCGTCTGTGAACGTCCCTGCAGCTCCTCGGGGCGCCGCCGCCCGTTCCCTCGGGCCTAGGCCTCCGAGTGGGGTCTCGGGGTCACGCGGCACCTGCGCTTGGTGCCCAGGGAGCTGCCGAGCTCCGCTCTGAGGCGCCGCCCGGGCCCCACGCCCGATTCGGAGTGCGGGGGTCTGGCTCTCGGTTTACAGCCCTCTGGGTGCCCCCAAGCGCGCCTCCTGTGGCTGTGCTTGGGCGTCCTTGTCGGGCGATGATGCTGAGCACCTGTCACGCGCGCATCGGCCGTCTATGTGTCTTGGGAGAAATTTCTACAAAGATTCTTCACTCATTTCGTTGACTCATTCACATTATTGAACTGTAAGAGTATTTTGAAAATGATAGATGTGGGTCTCTTACGAAATATGTGATTTGCAAATATTTTCTCCCAGTTGGTGGGTTGTCTTTCAAGTTGTTGATAGTGTCCTCTGGCATACAAAGTTTTCAGTTTTGAAGTCCAATTAACCTGTTTTCTTTGGTGGCCCGCACTGTTGGTGTGTCTAAAATCCGTTGCCGAAGCCAGCGTCGTGGGGATAGACCCCTCCGTTTTCTTCTAAGTGTTTTATAGTTTCAGTTCTTAGGTCTTTGAGCCCTTTCCTGTACATGGTGTGAGGCATGTGCCTGTCCAGCTGTCCCAACACAAATTGTTGAAAAGGTGGTTCCTCCCCCACCCTTGAATTGACTTGTTCGCTTTGTCAAAATCACGTGCCCGTCGTTCTGTGGGCTTCTTTCTGTGCACCCAGTTAGATCTTCATTTTCTTTTTGATGTTTCTGAAAAGACAGGTTCACTTTTTCCCTGACCTATTTTACTACCAAAAAAATGCTGCCAAAAGCGCTTTGCTGGCCCTTTCCTGCTCGGGTTGGGGCTGGTAACGTCCCTCGGGGCCTCTGCGCACCTGCTCATTTGTGACCCATCAGAGGGAGGAACCAGTGTGCGGTTTGGTCTCTAAGTAGGTCGGCTCCTTCCGAGAAGGCTGGCTCAGCAGGGAGCCCGCAGCCGCTGGGCCTGGGAGGGTGTGCCAACAGAGGGGAGCAGCGCTGGCTGTGGCCTGGGAGGGGGTTGGCTGGTGTCGTGGGGCGCGCTGAGCTCAGTCTGTGCCCTTCTTCCCTGAACTCCAGCCCCCAGCACAGCCTAACGCCGCACAGGGGACGAGCCTCTAGCTGAGCCCAGAGCAGAGGCTGTGCTTAGAACGGGAGCCAGGCTGATGGCCCCACTCCGCCAGGGGCCTGCCCTCCCAGGGTGCGGCCTGGGGTGGCTGGGTGGGCCTGGGCAGCTGTGCTTTTGACTTAGCGGCTGGGCCAGGACAACACGCAGCTGACCCAGATGGCTGAGGACCTTCCCCACAGGGCCCAAGGCCCATGGTGCCCACAGCTGCTCGCTCCCCCCAGAACCCTGTTCTCCCCCAAGTGCCCACCTTGCAGCCCCCACGGGGAAAGCTCCATCTAAGTTCAGGCCCAGCCCCAGCTGTCGAGTTCTCCTCTGGGAACCTGGGGTGCTGTGCCTGGTTGGCAGGGACTCCCACCCTGTGATGGGCTGAGACTCAATGCAAGTCAGCTTCCATGTCTGCTGACATGCAGGCTGTGTGCACGAGCAGAGTGAGGGGAAGCGTGACAGTGGCCCGCAGGGAGGCACCATGGGAGGGTTCTGCAGGGCTCGGAGTGCCCAGGAAGTCCAGCATGCAGAGTTGATTCTCTGGCTGTGTCCTTGGGTGCAGGGCCCTTCGCTGGTATCTCAATCGTGTTCTGCCAGCAGCATCACCAGAGGATGTCGCACCCACCCGTGCCTTCCCCTGCCAGGCGGGGCTGCGTCCCAGGGACCAGAGGGGCTCACTCACCCAGTGGCCACAGCACGCCTGGCCAAGGGGTTCTGTGTCCGCAGTTCCTCAGAGGGTGCTGGGCTGGGTCTCCCCTTTACTGCTGCTCCCCAGTCCTTTCCTGAGGTACTTGCAGGACAGGGCCTTGTCGTCATGGCCACCAGCTACGCCTAGCTTTCTGCACTCCTGCAGGCCCCGTCTCTCCCAGCAGCCTGGCTGGCATAGATGTCTCCTCTGGCTGCCGGTGGTCAGGGCGGCAGTGGCTCCAGCAGGGCTGCACGACCCAGCTCCCCTGCCAGACGTGGTTTCTGGGGTCTGAGATGCTGACACTTAGGGTCACAGTCTGTAACCACCACGTGACTGTCTGTCATCCCCATGCTGCAGTGCGCCAAGGGCTAGCCTGGCTGCACCCTGCTCTGGTCAGCACGTCTGCACACGCTGTGGGACATCTGGCAGGGGGCGGCACGGGTGGGTGGGACACCTTCTGGGGACATTTGCTGCTGGTCGGCTTCCTCCTCACCGTGGTGTCTTATGGTGGCATCGCCACCAGCATCCTGCACACCCACCCAGCCAAGGGCAGGCAGCAGGACCTGTCCTCCGCCTGGTGGTCCCTTGTGTAACCTAACGGTGTCACGCACCTGCATCAGCCCAGCCTCTAGCTACGGCCCCGAGAGAAGCAAAGCGTCTGGGGTGCTGTCCACGAGCTGAGGCTGCTCTAACCCCTCGTCCACCCTTAAGGAACACGGGGTCGAGCACGCTCTGCAGAGTGCATGTCCCCTTCAGACGGCTGAGTGTGCGTGGGCGACCCTGCAGCCTGGGCCTCCTGTGGTGCATCACCGAACTCACTGCAACGCATCCAAGGCAAAGGGCTCAGGTGCATAAAAACCGGGAGGCCTACGGGAAGAAACCTGGATTTTCACAGGCCGCCGTGCAGCGTGCAGCAGAGGGAACCACCGACAGTGCGTTGCAGTCGAGGAGCACGTCTGCACGGCCCGACCGCGACAGGGCCCGCGGCTTGTCCGGCAGCAGCTGAGCATCTACGGATCGGGCCTCACCCGGGCAGGCGCTTCTCAGACTCTCTGCGGTAAAGAGGTGGTTTCACTCAGGGTTTCTGTTGTTTTCTGATCTGCTACGGGCCAATGATGGTAAAAATATGATGAAAATGAATCACTAGGAGAAGGACCAGGTGCTCGGCCGTCACAGGCGCGCGCTGGTCTCGTCACAGGTGAGGCAGACGCTGCGGGTGGCGCGTGGCCCTGTCTGAGGCCCTGAAGCCTCCCTCCTGGCCCAGGGACAACTCACGTCGATGTGGGGAAAACTAACTTTGCCGTTAGCCCGACCACAGGAAGGGTGATCGCACGGGGGTTTCAGGGGCGGATGTGGAGGACTGTCGGGTTCTGTCGTCACAGCTGTGATGTGACCTTCTTACTCCGAATGTGATTTTTATTTACCAGGGAGAATTTTTTTCTTTTCCGGTTGTTCCCACTGTGGGAACGGCTGTGGCGCACCACTTTCAGCCTGGAGGAGAGAATGAAAGGGCCTCATCTGCAACGAATCGTCACCTCCAGAGACAGAACACACCCCCATTAAATACAGGGCAGGATGACGGAACCGCTTTCAAAGCTCCCGTGAGCTGTGAGTCAGCCCAGGGGCCTCGAATCGAGAGAGACGAAGGCCTGAGGCAGGAGAGAGACCCACTCAGGGGTCCAGGTGCTGGTCTGGTATTTGCAGAGTTGGGAAACCATTCTGTCTCCCAGTTAAACCGGGCATCTGGGACGTGTGCCTGGGTTGACAGGGGTAAGGACTGAAAATCTGGAAGGAGTAAAGGGAAGGGCCACATCTGGACCTGGATTTGCCTTCCCCGAACACAGCGCTTTGGCCCCAAGTACGACTGCCCTATCGACACATGGTCTTCCACACGGCACGGCCGCTGCTCAGGGGACTCCCCAGCAACAAAGGAAGTGCAGCTGTGGAGCCACACTCACGAACCACTGGTCTGCTCGTGCTGCCACCACTCGGGGCCTGCATGGTCTCTCCAACCCCACCACGTCGCTGTCCTACCCAGGGGAGGGAGCCTCTCCAGAGAAGGGATCTCTGCGTGAAATTCCCGTTTTCTGACCCAGGAGCACAGACCCCGACTCCCGTCGTCACTCTTCCTTTACTGGGTGGATGCATTTGGGCAGACTAGAAGCCTGTCTCGGCTGCACGGTCCTGGGTGAGTGGCTCCTGGCACGCAAGGGTCTCTAACAGGTTCTGGAACAAGTGCCTCAGTCGTGTTTGGTGTCCGTGAGAGCACAAGCTACACTTAGCCTCCAACTGCCTTTCTTTTCCTCAGCGAATTGGTGGGGGCCGTGGGCACGTAACTGACTGGCTGAGGTCCCCAGCACCTTGGTCCTCGTTGATGGGATTTCTGGGGTTCTGTGTAGTCCAAACCTAAGAATTGAAGAAACAGTCACAGGATGGGTTCGCAGAACCCCTGGGTCCGCCGTGAGGGGGTCTCGGCCTGCATCTCCTCTGCCTGGGGTCGCAGAGTCACATGTCAAGTCCTGGAGGTGAGCTGAGCAGAGACTATGAGGTTAGGGAACCATCTCTTGAGAGCCACGTGGGACTCTGGCTGAGGCCAAGAGGGAGAGTGTAGTCAGTGCTTCACTTGTTTCAAGGGCCAGGGGTCTTGGGCCGGACAACCCCGACCCCAGCAAAGACTCAGCTGAGGCAGCTGTACTGAAATTGTGCCTTTATTTCCAGAAGCCCATGGAGGAAGCCTTAGGGCAGGGTGGGTCCTCCTTGCCTAGGAGGGGATCAGGCCCTTCTTGGTGGGCAGCTCTGGGTCTTTCTCCTCATGGACTCCAAGAAGCTTGGCATTGGCCTGTGGGAGGTCAGTGTCTGAGATGGCAGTTTCCATGCATCCCTGTACCCACACCCTCCCTGGGGCCCACCCTTTCCCACCCCCCCACTGCCAGCCTCAGGTACCTTTGCCTTGGCTGTGCCTCTGGGCATGCCCTTCCTCAAAGACCACTGAGGACTCCCCAGACAGCCTCCAAGCCTTCCCACCCTCTAGCTCCTTTCACGAGCTGTCTCTGTCCCCTGCCACCTTACTCCAGGGCTCACAGCTTCTGCTGGGCTGGCCCCATCCTCCTGATTGCTCTGTGCTTGAGCAGGGACCTGCAGTCCGAGCTTTTCCAGCTCCTCCTTCAGCCTGGACAGAAAGGGGCGGGGTGGGATGGTGGGGAGGCAGAGGGACAAGAGGGTGTGACCAGACCAGGAGACAAGTTGGGATGGGGCGGAGAATCCCTCAGCCATCCTCCCCTTGTGAAATGGGGCAGGGGCTCCAGGCCCACCTCTGCCTCTTCTGCTGCAGCTGCTGGCACTTCTGCTGCAGCTGCTCGTGGTGCTGGGCAGCATCCGCCAGGAGCGTCTGTGCCAATCCGTTCTCCTCCTCAAACAGATGCCTGAGGGCGGGGTCGTCAGTGCCCACTGCCTCCTCCCTCCACCCTACTCCGCCAACCTGGCCCTGACTTACACTGCGCATGCTGCCTCCGGGCTGCGGAGGAAGAGCCCCTCGGTGATGTCTGAGTAGCCCTTCACCCCAAACTGGGAGCACAGACGATGCTTTACATCCTCTAGCTTTGCCTCCACCAGCTTCTCTGCAGTAGGAAGGAACAAGTGGGTTGGGCAGGGCAGGGCCAGACCGGGCCGGGCAGGGCCAGGCCTTACCATTCTCTGGACCTCACCTTCCTTGAGCAGCTGCTCCTTGCTGCTGTCCAGGTCGCCAATCTCACGGGCCAGGTGCTCTGGCCTCTGAGAAGGGAGAAAGGAGGCCCAATCACAGCTGGCTTCTTCTCATGCGCTTGAGAGGCCTGCCTGGACCTTGTCTATACTCAGCAGGCTTCAGTTCCTACTGCTTGTGCCCTCCATTTATGCCAGGCACAGTCCGGCCTCTGGGCCTTTGCACGGGCCATTGCGTCTGCCTGAGACTGTTTGAGCCCAGATACCTATGGTTCTGAGCTGGGGCGGCCCAAGAGGGGGTTAATGTTGAGGAATCTTGCAAGCTTTGAAGTCAGCCCTGGGGCGAGTATTTACCACAGGTGAGGCCGCAAATAGTCCAAGTCAGGCTGCTCTCTGGAGAATGTGTCCCCAGCCCAGCACGGCTCAGCTCTGCGGCTCCTCTTCCCTCCGGGGCCTCCTCATGAGCCCTTCCTTCCTGACATTCACGCGCTCTGCTTATTTCCTTGTTTGGAGCCTGGGACTCCCCTGGTGGCAAACTTTGGCCTGCCCGGTTCCCACTGCCTGTTCTGTACCTGTGATGGCCCCAAACACTTAAATCTCCTTGATGGATGACCCCTCATTGGTTCATTAGGTCCCTCCTGACCACTTAGGCCCCTGGGAGGGCAGCAGGGGTGGGCAAGCAGGGCCAGCAGAGTGAAACCGGTGGAGTGAGGGTGGTGATGAGAGCCAGAACTGAGGGCAGTTTTGATGTATGGCCATCCGGGCTTGCTTAGGAACTGGGTGTGGCAGGGGACAGGAAGGCCCTGAACTTTGGCCCTAGTGCCGCCCGGAAGATGAGGAAGGTGGGAGGAGTGGCTTTGAGTGACTCACATTGAACTCCCAGAGGTCCTTGTGCTGGGCCATCAGTTCCTCCAACTGTTCCTCGAAATCCAACCTGGCGCCCGACCACATAGGATGCAGGGTCGTGGGTTGAGACAGACTGCCCCCACCTGGCCCAGGCCGGGGTCCTTCGTGCCCAGACCCGGGTGGCAGGGGGTGGGGAGCTTGCTCATGTTCTTTGCGAGGCTGGGAGCAACTTCACCCCCTTAACCCTCTAACCATGCCCCTGATATTAACCCCACATAAAACCCAGCCCAGCCACCGCCACCCCCGGACACAGGCACTGGCTTCACCTCAGCTTCCTCTGTCTGTCCTTCTCTTCCTCGATCTGGGAGTTCAGGGTGGAGATCCGCTCCTTGCACTCCTGCAGCATGGCGTGTTTCCTGGTAAGAGGTGAGGCGGCCCTCAGTCATGTCCCCTGAATATCTCCCTAGGATGGGGCTGGCGGAGGGCTTCTGCCTCCTCCTCCTTAGATGTCTTAGCCTTCTAGATTGAGGTCCTGCTCTGTCAGGCAGGAGCACGTTACATATCTGGACGTATCTTTTTGAGGACTGGGTAGACCGATATGGACATGGGCAAGTGCATAAGCACACACGTATTAGTCTCATCTGAATTTCCCAAACAGTTCCAATCTTGCTATGTCTTGGCTTGGGGCCCTGGTCACAAAATGAGCTAAATGAGTGGTCAGAAAGTGCACAGATAGTTGGGTGAATGCGTGAGTGGAGGGAGACTGGGTGGACAGATGCTTGGCTCAATGCCCGAGTGAAGGACAGATGGACAGGTGAGTGAATACACAGCCAAGGAGCCTGTGGAAAGAGTAAAATGCATCGAACAGCAACTCGCTGAAGAACTGTAATCGATATCCTGGCAAGTCAACGAGTGAGGCACCCCCGACACAACTTCCCACTGCTGGCGCGGAGGAAGGAGATACTCGTCAGCCTCCCTGTGTGACAGGAGGTCAGAGTGGTGGGTCTGAGGCCTCCCCCTCCCTTCCTCACCCCACCAGAGGGCGGGGCGGGCAGAGCAAGGCCGGGCCAGAGCTCGTACCTCTGCGCCTCCGCGTCCTTTTCCTGGCAGTGGAGCCGGAGGGTCATCAGGGTCTCTGCAGGGAGAGGGACCGAGGGCTCCATGAGAGCCTGTCAAGACATCAGGTTTTGGGGAGAGGTGATAGGGCCACAGCACACGGGGTCTCGTGGCCAACTGATGGGACTTTGTCATTTACTGCAAGGTCGATTGAAGTCACAGGAGCGGCTTTCCAAAGGCTTCAGCTGCTATGAAGGGAGCTTACGGGACGTTGGCAAAGGCACAAGCCTGCAGACGGGGTAGCTGTAATTACCTTGCTTTTTGCTCAACATCCCTTTCAGGTGTACTTTTTCTTCACTCACTGGAAAACACAGTAACGCATTTAGGCATCAGGAGCCACCCACTGTGCACTCAGTGACGGGGCTTGCCCACCATCATGTGGGTGGACCCCTCAAGGTAAGCCCCCCTCATCTTGTGCCCACACTCCCTGTAAGCACCAAATAGCCCTAATGTTGATAAAGGGTGGCCATGAAGACCTGCAGAATGTGTGTTTTCACACAGGGGACTGAAGAAAAAAACAGTGGGCTAAGAACTGTGAAGAAATACATCAAGCCATCAAGTCAGCAGGTGGGAGCAGGGTGCTCTTTAGATGGGATAGAGAAGGTCTCTCTGAGAATGGGACATTTGAGCTGAGGTCTGAATAATGACATAGAGCAAAAGGAATGTATACTATCTGGGGAACAGACTTGCAAAGGCCCAGAGTGGGAAGTATGCTTGTAGGGTGTTTTGGAACATCCCACTGAGTGTGAGGGTGGGGGAATACAAGGACCTGAGACCAGAGAGGACAGGGGCCCTTGGCCATAGCAGGATGCTGAGTGTCAGGGAGGTATGACATTTTGGGGACCCCTGGACAAACCCTGGCACGCTTACATGAGTCTAGTTCCTTCTGCAGGGCCTCCCAGACAGTGCGGGCCTCTCCCAGCTCCTCACTGGCTTTCTTTTTCGCTGTGTCAAAGAGCAGAAGACAGACATCGTGTAAGTGTGGCTTCCAGCTGCACCATTCCCTGCAAACCATGACATTTCATGTTTGTCTTCAAGCAAACCTAGAGGGACCCAGCTTTTACCAGGCAGCAAATGACGCTTTCTGAAGCCCCTTCATTGGGCTCAGTTGGCAGGAGGGCCAGGTGAATGGACACGTGATTAGAGATAGCAGTTACACTCCTGTGGACCCGTGCTTGGTGTAATGCTCTGTTGTTGCTGTGGTGAACTACTCCATAGTTTTTAGACAAAGGGTCCTGCGTTTTCATTTTGTACTGGGCCCTGTGAATCACATTGCTGGTCCTGGCTGACAAGCCAAGATCCCTGAGCTCACCTTGCTGAACTTCATTAATGCGGTTAATCAGGACTTCGACTCTAGGCTCCAGGCTTCCCGCTGCAGGAAGAGGAGGTTGAGCGGAGATGACAGGGCAGGCAGAGGCAGGTGGGGGCTCTCCAGGGGCTCCCATGCCGGGCAGTGGAAACAAGGGACAGATAACTAGAGATACTGAGTTAGGCTGTGGTGATTACAGTCAAGAGAGAAACAGGCATGGGATGCAAGAGTGAAGGAGTGGCACATGCGCCTTCAGCTGTGGGAAGGCCTCTGGAGGGCCCCTGCCACTCCCGGGGTGTGAGTGGGGCAGTCAGCGCAGAGGTCCACCCTGAGTGGGAGCTTGGCTGGGAGGAGCCTAGCGAGCAAGCAGAGAGCAGCAGAGTGGAGGTGGAGAGAAGGGAGGTGAAGGGGAAAACCTGGATTTAACTGAGCGCAGGGGAGCCAAATGGGTGGTCAGCAAGTGGGCTGCAACTGGGCTTTGGGAAATGTTTTGCCTGCTCTTCCCATCCACTGTAATAGTGCCATATTTTCATTTAAAGGAATTAAATTTTAAAAGTAAGAGACAAATAAATTTCCCAACATTGTGAATTATGGGGCCTGAAATTGAACCCACTTCTTCCTGAACCCAAACCTCAGGCTGAGCCTCAGTTACAGAGGGAACATATGACCTTTCTGCAACTTCTTCACCATTTCCATCAAGTCTTTAATTTTCTGTGAGTCCTTGGCCTGCCCTGTGAAGACAAAACCAAACATTTCGGAAGCATATAGGATTGAAAGGCTTAGAAAGGAGGATCCTTACAGGCTAAAAGGGATTAAACCTTCAACCAATCTCAATAAATGGACCTAGCTGGATCTTGATTCAAACAGTTGCACTTTAAAAGAGAATGATGACACAACCAGGGAAATCTGAAAACAGAATAGATATTTGATGAAACAGAAGAATTATTGTAACTAATATTCAGATGTGACAATGCTATAGTGATTTCTTTTCTAAAAAGAGTATCTTTTAGATATCTTTTAGACAAATACATGGAAATATTTATGGATAATAAGCAATGATACCTGGAATACTTTGAAATGAAATACTAGAGTGGTTGATGAAGAGAAAGCCAGATTGGCCAAAGTGCTGATAATTTTTAAAGTTGAAAGACAGGTTCGTGGGGTAATTATACTTTGATCTTGAATTTCATATATAAATTTTTCTATAATAAAAACTGAAAAAAAAAATCAACCAATCAATATAGAGAAGGTAAAGAACTGTTTCAACAGAAAAGTGGAGAAAGGGACAGAACAGTTAACCAAAAATTACACAAGCGGCTGATAAATATTTAAAAAGATGTACAACTTTGGTCATAATTAGAGATGAAAATATATTGCACCTAGCAGGCTGGTAAAGACACTCTCCTATGTAGTAACTACAGTACTATTAAGACTGAGAGAAATTACAGTAATAGATATTAACATCTGATTCTCTAATGGCATTTAAGAATTGTCCCTTCCTTTCTTTTATATTTTTAAATTCCACTAGTAACTACATACTCCTAGGAGAAAAGTCAAACAATAAAATTAAAAATGTCCCTTCACTTCTGCCTTCCTCTCAAAAACTGTAAATCCCAGAGTCATCAATTAGTAAAGCAGCTTCCAGACAACTTTCCGTGTAACCTATAGTGTTCTAATTAGTTTTTCTATCTTGTCTTTCTCATAAAACTTTTTGAAGATCATGCTGTATCAGCAGAAATACAGCCAATGATTTAACAATTGATGTAGTTAACTGGATTTTAACTTTTCCTCAGCTTAGAAATCCACTGTACAGGCGTCTCCTAGTGTGCATGGATACATGTGGACTTCGCCATTTCTTCACTTGTTCCTAATGCCATTTAGGCATCAATGAGTACTCAGTTCATGCATCTTTGTGTTTTATGTGATTCCTTAGGTAGCTGACAGAAAGAGGGAAAAAGTACCTTAAATGTTAAAAATTCTCCCAGATGGGCTACTGCCAAGCCTTTTACCCATTAGTGTCCCTGTCAACTCACTATGGGAAACTCTGTCTGCTAAGTGTTACTGACACTGAATAGCACCCTTGCCCTCTCTTCAAAACAAGCTGATAGACTGAAAATGAAATCTCATTGTCATTTCAATTTTTTTCATTGTTGGTTGCTATAGTGAGAGGTCTGGTGTGATGGTGTGGGGAGGTGGGGCCTTCAGGGTCTTGAAGGTGGAGTGTCATGAATGGGATCAGTGCCACTATAAAAGAGACCCCAGAAAGCTCCCTCACCCCTTCCATAACGTAAGAACCAACAAGAAGAGGGTTGTGTGGGAACGGGGAAGTGGGTCCTCACCAGATCCTAAATCTGCTACAGCCTTCTGCCTCCGGAACTGAGAAATAAAATTCTATAGTTTATAAACCACCCATGTTATCACGTTTTTGTTACAGCAGCCCAAATTTAGACATTTGCGAAGTTGATTAAATCTTCATTTGAATATACTAGCTTACCTGAGGAACCTGAACAGCAATACTAAAAGGCTTCTTTAGCATGGTGGTGGCCACAGTATGTGCTTAATGTGTGTGTGTGTGTGTGTATGTGCGTGTGTGCATTTGTCCCATTTTTCTCTTTGTCCTTAGCTGAAGACTACCATTGGGTGCCATGTCCTGCTTAAAGCAAGCTTTCTGTGCTAAACTTAGCCCAAGATTCAAACCTTTTTTCCACAAAAATGTCATGGAACACCTGCTGTGTACCAATGGAATGACCAAGACATGCGTTGATTATAACATTTTAACAACAGGGATAGATGGGCCAAGAGAGCACAGAGCCGACCAGCTGAGGGACGGCATACAGGAGTTCCTTGTACAATTCGCTGCACTTTCGCGGGGCTTCGAAATTTTCCACGAAACTTCCAGGGGTGGATATGGCTCGGGTTTTGTGTGTTTGTTTTTCCTATGTTGGGCTTTGCTTTTACGCAACCGAAATGAGCTGCAAGTCCCCCGTTACCCCGGGAGGTGGGAGCCATCACTCAACAAGTCGGTGTCAGGAAGAAAGAACTGGAAAGCTGTGAGCGGCCGGTCTGGATCCCAGTTTTCTGGGGGAAGATTCACCGGTAAGAACCACTTCGGGGCAACAGGGAAATTCAGACATGTGCGATGAGAAGGGCGGGGACTTATTCCCTTAGGTGTGGCAGACCCAGGAAAACGTCCCTTTGGTGCTGTAAGAGGTGCACCTGGAGCTGCTCAGGACCCGGTCGAAAGGTCGCCTGCGACTCCGTGAGGCCTACCGCGCTCGCGGGCGCGGGGTGGGGGTGGCTGAGACCCCCTGAGAAGCCAGGGTCGTCGGGCGTCGCCACCACCCGGACTGTGAGGGCAAAGCCACCGGCGCGCTCCCTGCCCCACCCGGACCCCCACGGGGCCCTCGCCGCGCCCGCGCTACCTCCGGCCTTCTCTGCCCACGCCGCGTCTCCCGCAGGCTCGGTGCTCGACGGCTCCGGCCTGCCCGCCATTGGCGCTCCCGCCTGTGCTCTCCGCCCGCGCGCCCGCGCTTGGCGCCTCTGCTGGGATTGGCCCGCGCCCGCGCGGGGGCGGGGCGTCCGCAGCGCCTGCGCAGTGCGCGCCGCCCCGTGGGCCCCTGCGCGCGGGCTAAGGGTTGGGCGAGCGCGAGTGCGCACGCTCAAAGCCTCCGGCGCCCCGGATCGCGGCGGGGGCGGCGAGGGCCGCGTGCGGGCTTCCTGGCTTGCAATCGGCCAGTGGCGCAGTCGGTGATCTGCGCGTGTGTCGAGGCCTTCCGAGGGGCTGCCCCCGCTGGACGTCGCCGGCGTGGCTGCGGGAGCTCCGGTGCGTTGCGTCAGGATCCGAGTTCGAGTCCCGTCTCTGCAGATGCCCGGCACCGCACACCGGAAGGTTCCCGCGTCGCCACCGCTGTGCAGGCTTCCGGAGCGAGGCGAGTCGGCCCGCCGGACCGATCTCCGAGGACCTTAGTTGGAAGCAGAGAAGAGCGCCAGGGGGGGAGGGGGGCTGTCCTCCCTCCCAGCTCCACTGTGAGACTGGCCCAGACTGGCCCTGTCTTCCGGTGTGGACGTCCCCACCGAGGCGCGGTTCGAGGGGCGCCCCGTGTCGGGGTCTGCAGGGAGGGCAGGGGGGCAGGGGGAGCCCTGCAGGTAATGGACGAGGAGGTCCCGCCCCACGCGGCACTGGCGGTCCCCTGGGACTGCGCGGGCGGAGCCCCCAGGTGGGGGCTTCAGACGGGCCGCCGCCCCCCAGCCCCTGCCGGGCTCGCTGCCGCTTGGAGTTCACGTGTCCGGGGCGAGGCCGGACTTCCGGGCCAGCCTGGGCCCGCGGACCCGAGTGCGGACACTGCGGGGAGTTTCCGGGCCATTCACTGTGCGCACGGCCGGTCCTGAGATGGTCCAACCGGGAGGAGCGGTTCTGAGCCCTGCGCGTGCAAAGCCCCGCGCTGAGAGCGAACTCCAGCTTTCCTCGCCTGTGCTCTGGGCACTTACAATGCACAAGACTGAACACTAAAGGGCTCCTCCTGTGCGGCAGCTCCTCTGCCCGTCGTGGTACAGGATGGTTTCAGTGGATTCTCTGCCTAGCACGACAACGACCTGCCTGGGCTCGCCCACTCCCTGCTCTAGCTACCACCGTGCTTCCTCAAAACAGGCTTAAAACCACCTCAAGCCTTTACCAAGGGTGTCACCTCTACCAAGAACACCCTTGCGAAGGTTCGAAGCTTGAATTGTCACTTCAAGGCTAATATGCCTTCTACAAATTTGCCTTCTGTGGTATAGATAAAACTATGAAAAAAGTCACAGTCGGTGTTAGGATTAAGGCTCAAGGTAAGGGTCTGAGTTGGGACCAGGGCCATATTCAGAGTCCCGTTTTCGTTGTTAAGATCACAAGACAGGATTAGTGGCTGAAACATCCTTGGCTTTATTTCACCATCTTGAGGCCACAAACACTCAACACTTGGTGGTCCAAGCCAGGGTTTGCCAACCAAACTCTAGCAGAGTGGACCATCTTCTCTCCTGTGTTAGGGTGGCTTCTTCCAGGAATGAACAGACCTAAGCAGGAAATAAATAGACCAAATGTTGAAACAACCCTTAAAACCGGAACCGATTCTTTTGTACAGACTGCCTGGTGTGAAAGAGTTAATAGTAGGGTTGGGGTTGGGGATTACGGTTGGTGGGTAAGGGTTATGGTTAGTGTGAAAGTGAGAGTGAGAGGTCAGTGTCAGTGCTAGGGTCAGGGTCAGGGTTAGGATTTAGAGTTTAGGGTCAGTGTGGAGGTTTTAGGGCCCAAGGTTAGAGGTTATGGGTCTAGGGTTAAGGTTAGGGTTAAGTTTAGGTCTTACTGACCCACTTCTCTACTTTCCTCTCTCTGAGGTTTACAGGATGAGCAGAACTCACCCAGGGTCACACATGAGTCAGGAGTTGAACAGGGCTATTGCTTGTCTGCCCCCCAGTCATGGACTCTGATAGTAGAAGAATGAAACATTTGCTCTGATCATTGTTTCAAGTCCTACTCATCTTCAGTGTAGGGTTATGGAAGGCCTCAGAGGTCAGCAGGATTTCCTTCTGCCCTCCCACTTGGGAAGGGGCTGCTGGCCCCACTGTGCCTGGGCAGCTCCAGGTTCCAGCACAGTCCTGATGGCCAATGGCACACAGCAGACATGTGGATGTATACAGGACTGGGTGCAATAACTTGTCAGCCACCAGGAGCAGCCTTCCTGAGGGCTGGCAGCACGCTCTGGGACTGGCTGGATCTTTGTCCCATTCACGTGAGCAGCAGTGGACAGTCAGATCTCAGACAGGACAGCCTTAGGCCTCTGACCATGCAGGCAGGCATATGTGGGCCTACAGCTCAGGCCAGTCTGGGCCCTATCAATCTCCAATGGCCAATTACAGAACTGACCCTGCTGTGGGCATTTCAATAGCCACCTGGGCATCCCAGATAACCCCTTGGGATGTTTCAATTCCTGATATCCATATGGGTGAGACAAGGAGCTCCTCCTTCGCAGTCTCAGCCTCTGAGAGCAGTGAGAACCCCGTGGGCATTAAATGTGGTCATGGCCACAACAGCCATTGGGGAGACCATGGCTCTGCAGCCCTCGCCTTCTGGCTCTAACAAACCTCAGCTGTTCATACTCGTTAGAATCACAGATGGGGGCCACAGCCTCTCCCCTCAGGAGGTTTCACACAAAGCCTGCACAGACTCCAAGAGCAATATGCGTCTGTGGTCCAGTCCCTGCAGCCTGTGGACAGCTGCCAGCCATGGGTTCCATGGGGTGGAACAGTCTCTGGGCCTCCCACTGCTTCACTGAGCGAGAAGCTCCCCACCGCTTGGCAGTGTCTGCTTGCTGTGAGGGAGAAGAGACTGAACATGAACCCCTTTGTTCCTCAGGGACGGCTGATTACGTGGCCCGGGGCAGGCATGACTCGTGGGCTGCTACTTCCTAGGGACACGGATGAGAAGGTATTGTCCATGGCAATTTCGAGTGCATCTTGGGATATACAGAGGAGTGCACGTCATGAAAAATTCTCTCCTGCCATCTCCTGGGCATTTTGATAGTAACACACTTTAATGTCAATGTAATTTTTCAGCTGCTATTTGATGGGCATTTTAGGAGTAACACCGAAGTGTAGGTAGCCATCACTGTTCATTCACTGCTACCATCTGGTGGGCGTTTCGGGTATAACACCAGAGTGAAAGTAATACAGTTATTCTCTGCTGCCATATTGTGTACATTACAGGAACAACAATAGAGTAAGCAATCAAAAGTCATTTTCTGTTGTTATCTGGTGGGCGTTTAAGGAATAAACAGTGTTGGTCATCATGAATATTCGTTATTTGCTGCCATCTAGTGGCCATGTTGGGAACAACACTGCATTGCATATCATGAAACATTTCTGCTGCTATCTGGTGCATTTAAAAGTAACACCCAAGGGCACGTTGTGATGAAATTTTTCTCTGGTCCCATTTTATGTAAATCTTGGATAAAACACATCAGTGCAATTCATAGAAATGGTTATCTGTGGCCATCTCGTGGGTATATTAAAAATTACACCAGGTGTATGTCATCAAAAATTTGTTTTCTATTGCCATCTGATGGACACTTTGGGAATAAAACCTTAGTGTAGGTTATTACTCAAGAACATTTTCTTATAAATTGTTTATTATGCTGATATTTTATGTGCATCTTAGGAAAGCAAAGTAGTGCATGTTAAGAAAAACTATTCTCTGCTCCTGTATCATGGGCATGTTGAAAATTCCAGGTATATATCACCAACAAATATTTTCTGTTGCTATCTGGTTGGCGTTTTGGGAATAAAGCCTACTGTAGGTCATCACGAAAATTTATTTTCTGCCCCAATGTCACGTGCTTCTTGAAATTACACGAGTGTTCGTAAAAAAATAATTCTCTGATACCATCTGGTGAGCATTTTGGGAATAACATAACAGTTCATGTCTAGAAGTTATTGCTGCTATCTTGTGTGTATTTAAAAAATAACATGCTAGTATATGCTATAATAATTTTTTCTCTGGTGCCATCTATGTCAATCTTGGGTATAAACAGGAGTACAAGCCATAAAAAGTTGATCTCTGCTGCCATTTCTTGGACATTTTGAAATTAACACCCAGGTCTATGTCACATTAAAAATCTTTTCTGCTGCCATCTTGTGGGCATTTTGAGAATAATACAACATCACATGTAAGAAAGTTCTTTCTGCTGTTATCTCGTACAGTTAGAAAGCAACATATAAGGGCATGTCATTCAGCAAAGCTTTTATCAGCGGCCATTTTGTGTACATCTTAAGATAAACACAGGAGTGTATGTCATGGAAATGATTCCGTGTTGCCATCTCATGTCAGGAGCATGTTAGAAATCATTAAATCACTGCTTCCCTCTGGAGGATATTTTAGACATGGCACCCGAATGTAGGTCATTATGTAAATTCATTTTCTGCCCCCATCATTGTACATCTCTGGAATAAAACTCCAGAGTGTAAGAAAGAGTTAGTCTCTGCTGACATTTAGCGTTTATTTTAGTAGTAACATTTTGAGTGCTTGTCATCATGACTATTCAATTTCTGCTTCTATCTATTGGCCAATTTGGAAAATATCCCCCAGGTTTATTTTCTTGACTATTCATTTTTCTGTATCTAATGGGAATTTTTGGAAGAAGAGCGCAGCATATGTCATAAAGAATTATTTCAGCTGCTATATCATGTGCATTTGAAAACAATACTTAAGCATTTGTTGTCATGAAAAGTTTTTCATGGCCATTTCATATGCATTTTTAGAAAAATACAGGCGTGCATGTAATGGAAAGTTATTCCCTTCTGCCATCTTGTGGGCATCTTGAAAATAACAAGTGTAAGTCATAAAAATGTATTTTCTATTGCCATTCTGTGGGCATTCTGGGAATAACACCCGAGTTAATGCCACCATGAAAATATATTTTCTATTCTCAGCTACTGTGCATCTTGGAATTACACTGGGGTTTAAGTAATTAAATTTTATTTTCTGCTGACATCTAGTGGGCATTCCAGAATAACACCACGTGTTTAACAGGAATAGTCATTCTCTGCTACCATCCGGTGGGCATTTTGTGTATGACAGAAGAATGCTGTTGGGCACGATGTAATGAAATTATTATTTTTTCTGACATTTCATGTTAATCTTGAGATGAACATTAGACTGCTCGTCATGAAAAATCGTTATCTTCTGTCGTCTCACAGGTGTTTTGAAAATAACGCCTGTGTTATGGCATCATAAAAATTTTGTCCTGATATAATGTGCATCTTGGGAATAAAACAGAGTGTAGATAATAGAAGGTTATTCTCTGCTGCCATTTGGTGGGTATTTTAGCATTAACACCCAGGTGTTTCTCATCATAAACATTCTCTGCTGCCTTCTGGTGGGAATTTGGGGTAACACCACAGTGCGTGTCCTAGAAAGATATTTCAGCAACTATCCCCAATGCACTTTATAAATAACACCCAAGGGCATGTAGGCAGAAAATGTATTGGTCTGTTGCCTTTTTGAGCGCATCTTGGGAAAAACAAAGGAGTGCATGCCATGAAGTAATTCGCTGCTACCATATAGTCAAAATTTGAAAGTAACACCCAGTTGTAAGTCATCATGACTATTAATTTTTTGCTTTCATCTCGTAGAAATTTTGAGCACAACATCACAGTCCATGTCATAAAGTTATTTCTGCCGCTATGTAGTGCTGTTAGAAAATAAAGGCATATTGTTAACCAAACTTCTGGCTCATGACCATTTTGTGTGCATCTTAGAAATAACACAGGAGTTCATGTTATGAAAAATTATTTTCAGTTCCATCTTATGGGCATTTAGATAATAACATGCAAATGCATGTCCATATAATAATTTATTTCTGTTGCCATCTGATGGACATTTTTGGAATGACACTCGAGTGTAGGTCATTGTGAAAATTTGTTTTCTGACCCCGTTGTTGTGCTCTTTAGAATAGCACCGGAGTGTAAATAATAAAGAGTTATTCTCTGCTATTTGGTGTGTATTTAAATAAAAATGCCCAGTGTTTATCATCATGAATATTCATTCTCTTCTGCCATTTGGTGGATATTTTGAAAAGACCACAGCACATGTGACAAATAATTACTTCAGTTGCTATCCTGTGTTTATTTTGAAAATAGTTCCTAAGGACGTGTTGCTATGAAAGTTGTTGTCTGCTGCTATTTCGTGCATTTCTGGAAAAACACAGAAGTGCATTTAAAAATATTCTCTGATGCCATCTCAAGACCTTTTTAAAAATATTAAGCTATTGTGTATCATCATACAAATTTATTACATACTGTCATCCTGTGGGCATTTTGGGAATAACACCCAAGCGTATGCCTTCATGAAAATATATTTTCTGCGCTCATATACTGTGCATCTTGGAATAACACTAGAGTGGAAATAATAAAGAGTTGTTTGCAGCTGCCATCTGGTGTATATTTTAGTAATAACACCTGTGTTTGTCATCATGAATAGTCATTCTCTGCTGCCAACTGCTAGGCTGTTTGGAAAAGAACATCCAGGTGTAGAATTATGTCTAATCATTCTCTGTTGCCATCTGGTGGGAATTTTGGAAAGAAGACCACAGCATATTTCATAAAGAATTATATCAGCTGCTGTATCATGTGCATTTTAAAAATAATACCTAAGCACTTGTTATGAAAAGTTGTTGTGCATGGCCATTTCTTATGCATTTTTGGAAAAATGTAGGTGTGCATGTAATGACAAAATATCTCTGCTGCCATCTCATGGGGTATATGAAAATAACAAGCAAATGTAGGTTATAGAAATATATTTTCAGCTGCCATCCTGTGGGCATTTGGGGAATAACACCCGAGTTAATGCCCTCATGAAAATATAGTTCCTGCTCTCATCTACTGTGCATCTTGAAATTACACCAGAGTGTAAATAATAAAAAATTATTCTCTGCTCCATCTGGTGGGCATTTTAGAATAACGTGGAGTATTTGACGTCATGAACATTTGTTACCTGCTAACATCTGGTGCGTATTTTGTGTATGACAGAAGAGTGCCTGTTGGGCATGATGTTATGAAATCATTATTTCTGCTGTCATTTCGTGTCAATCTTGGGATGAACATAGAAGTGACTGCCATGAAAAATTGTTTTCTCCAGCCATCTCATGAGCATTTTGGAAATTAACTCCATGTGCATGTCATCATAAAAATTTATCTAACACCCTGATATAGAGAGCATCTTGGGAATAACACATAATGGAACTAATAAAAAGTTATTTTTTTCTGCTGTCTGGTGGGAATTTTGGGAGCACATCTCATAAAAAGATATTTCACCTGCTGTCCTTTGTTCATTTTTTAAATAATACCCAATGGTACAAAGTCAGAAAATGTTTTTGTCTGCTGCCATCTCGTGGGCTATTTGAAATTAACACCCAAGTTTTGATCCATCATGACTATTCATTCACCGCTGCCATTTGGTTGGTATTCTGGGAATGAAACCACAGTGCATGTCACCAAATGTTATTTTCGTCACTCACTCAGATACAGTCTGAAAATAAACATAAGGAAATGTCATTATTATCAGTTTTTGTCTACTTCCTTTTTTTTTTTTTTTTGCTTCTGTTAGAGACACAGAGGTACATGTCCTGATGTGATGATCTGCTGCCATTTCGTAGGCATTTTAAAAATAAGATCCAGTTGTTTGTCAGTGTAAATTATTTTCTGCTTCATCTGTTGGGCATTAGGGTAAACACCACAGTAAATGTCATTAATAAGCTTTTCATCTGTTGCTATTTCATTTGCATTAAACTATTCAGGGTATGTTGTTATAAATTTTTCTCTGTTGCCATTTTGTATAAATCTTGGGAATAACACAGGACCACATGTAATGAAAAATTGGTCTTCCTTGCCATCTCCTGGACATTTGAAAATAACACTCGGGTGTATGTCACCATAAAAATTACTGCCATCTAGTGGTAATTTTGGAAATAACACCACAGTGTGTGACATGAAAAGTTATTTCTGTTGCTATCGTGTGCATTTAAAAAATAACACCTCAGGGTGTGTCTCTATAATTTTTTCTCTATAATTTCGTGTGAGTCTTAGGAATAATTCCGGTGTGTATGTAATAAAAAAAATATTCTCTGCTGTCATTTAGAGGGTATATAAGAAATGGTCATATAAGGGCAGAGTGTAAGTTATTAAATGTTTTCCTCTGCTACCATCTAGTGGGCGTTTTGTGTATGACAGAAGAGTGCCTGTTAGTAATGATGTCATGGAATTTTTATTTCTACTGTCTTTTAGTGTTAACCTTGGGACGAACACAGGTGTTCCTGTCATAAAAAATTATGCTCTGTTGCCATCTCGTGGGAATTTTGGAAACAATGCCCACATGTATGTCATCAAAAAATATTATTTTTCACCCTGATATAGAGTGCATTCTGGGAATAACACAGAATATAAGTAATAAATAGTTATTCTGTGCTGCATCTGGTTGGCATTTTAAAGTTAACACTCAGATTTTCTCATCACGAATATTCAATCTCTGCTGCCATATATTTGGTATTTTGGAAATAATACCACAGTGCATGTCATGATAAGTTACTTCTGCTGCTATATCGTGTGCATTTTAAAAATAACACCTAAGAGTATCTCATTATGAAATATTTTGTCTGCTGCCATTTAGTATGCATCTTGGGAAAAACACAGGAGTGTATGTATGAAGTGATTCTCTGCTGCTATCTAGTGGCCATTTTTAAATTAACAACCAGGTGTAATCTTAAAAATTCATTTTCTGCTGTCATCTGGTGAACATTTTGTGAATAAAACACATTTATATACGTCATATAAATGTACACATCCTGAGTACATCTTGGGAATTACACCAGAGTGTTTTTTATAAAGTTATTCTCTGCTGCCATTTGGCATTTTTGGAAAACATCAAGGGTTTGTTATAATGAACTTTCTCAGCTACTACTGGTGGGCACTTTGGGAATAGCACCACAGAACATGTCATGAAATGTTATTTCTGCTGTTAATTCGTGTGCATTTTGAAAATAAACCCAAGGACATATCGTTATGGAAAGTTTTTGTCTACTGCCATTTCATGTGCATGCTGGAATAAACACAGTAGTATATTTCCTGAAGTGATTCTTTTCTACCATCTTATGTCATTTTGAAAATAATACTCAGGTTTTTATCAGCATAAAAAATTATTTCCTGCTACCATCTGGTGCTCACTTTTGGAATAATACAACAGTGCACATTGTGAAAAGTTATTTCTGTTACTACCTTGCTTGCATTTAAAAAATAACACCCCAAGAAATGTCGTTATAAATTTTTTCTATGCTGCCATTTCGTGCAAATCTTGGGAATATAGCTTGATATACAAAATATCAAGAAAAATCAAGATAACAATTGGATTTATAATCCTGTAGTTTTAACTAATAAATAAAATAGATACTAATAAAAGTTTTTAAGTATACTATTTAGCAATACTTGTTTGTACATGTACATTTAAAAGTTTTTCTATGTGTCTTTGTTGAGCTGAAACTTTTAAGGTTTTGTTATTTAAATTAAGTGATGGTCATTCATAGTATTACACCTGCACGAGCAACGTGTAAGGGTTCCAATTTTTCTATATTATTGTCAATGTTTGTTATTTTCGGTGTTCTCAATTACAGCCATTCCAGTGTGAGTGGAGTATCACATTGTAGTTTTAATTGGCATTTTCATCACGACTCATATATTTAACATCTTCTCGCGTGCCTGTCAGTCAAATCGTATGTCTTCTCTGGAGAAGAATGTAATCAAGTCCCTCATCCATTTTTAAGATCTGCCTGTTTGTCTTTTTATCGATGAGTTTTAAAAGTTCATTATTCCGGATAACAGACTTTTATAGGAGATATAATGTACAACTGTTTCATTCCATTCTGTAGCCTGTCTTTTCAGTTCTGGGTAGCTCCTTTTGAAGCACGATAGTTTTTCATTTTGAGGAAATCGAATTTATTTATTTATTCTTTAGTTATTTCTGTTTGGTATCTGTTCTAAAAAAGCATTGGTAAATTCGAGGTCATAAAAAGTTATCTCTATTTTCTTTGAGAGTTTATAATTTCACCTCTCCTATTTAAGCCGTTTATTTAGTTTGAATTAATTTCTGCATGTGATGTGAGGTTAGAATCCCATTTCCTTTCTCTTCCCATGGATGGCCACTGGCCTGGCTCCATTTTTGAAAAGACACCTTTTTAGCCATTTTAATGTTGTCCGCCCTTATGTAAAATCAATTGACTGTTGATGTGTGGGTTTATTTCTGGGCTTTCCATTCAGTTTGATTGATCTATCTGCTTCTCTTTATGTCAGTATCACAACGCTTTAATCCCTGTGGGTTTATATTAAGAATTAAAATTGGGAAGTATGAGACTCTAACTATGACTTTCTTTTTGAAGACTGTTGCAGCTTTTTGGGGTCCCTTGAGGTTTTGTATAAGTGGATCAGCTTGTACATTTTCCCCAAAGGCTTCTGTGAATTTTTATGTGAATCATGTTGCATCTGTGCATCTGCTATGTACTGTTGCCATCTAAACAGTGTTAGTTCTTTCCATCACCATGAAATGGCTTCAGTATTCAGTGTATTAATCCTGGTTTGATTAAATCCATTTAAAAATATTTATTAACATTGACATTATTTCAAATGTGATTATTTACTTGAAATCTTCTCAAGATTATTCCTTGCTCACATATAGTAAAAGAAGTTGTGGCTTATTGATATTTAGTCCTATAACTCTGCCACAATTGTTTACTTGCTGTAATGCTTTTTTTTTTTTTTTTTTTTTTTTGATTCTTTGGGAAGTTCTGTATCTAAGATGTTAATGGTTTAGAGGGCTAGGATCAGGGTTAAGGGTTGGGATGGAGTTTGGGGCTGAGTTAGGGCTTCAGGTTATGGGTTATAATTTGGCTCACGGTTACTGTTTATGGTTCTGTGTGGTCCACGGTTTTTGGTGAAAGATTATGGATCACGTTTAGGGTTTCTGGTTATATTTATGTTGGTTATGGTTTACGGTTATCATTTATGGGTACTGTGTTATGGTTATAGCTTTAATGCAAGACAGGGCACATTTTCCCGAGTGCTGGGAGACCAACACCTCCCCTGAGAGAAGAGTAGGTTCTTTGCTGGAAAGTGTAGAAAGAATTCAGCTTTCACACCATAGTGAGAATCAAAAGGAAAGTTTATTGTAAAAAGGGGAAAAGCAAAGAGTGGAAATGGCAAAGACAAAAAGCCAAGACAAGGAAAAATCCCCGTGTATTGTGGGGAAGTCCAGTTTTTATAACATTCTTTAGTTCCCATGAATTACAGTTTAAAGACTTTTTTATCCATTTTCTTTGCTAAGGACAAACAGTGAGAAAGGATAAGAGCCAGTAGCCTGAAAAGCCTGCTGGCAGTTCCCAGTCATTAATCCACAGATTATCTATGGTTTTAGACACAGGGAATGAAAGATTTTATTTTGTGTAGGGCAGACACTTAAAGACTCTGTTTTTTCCTGTTTCCCCTTTACATGTGTGGGAAAGGGTTGTTAGCAATTCCAGCAGAAATCTTCCTTTGTTCTGCAGGTACCTTCATGGCCTGACCACAGAGCGGATGAGCATGTTGTAGTCTCAGAATTTAGCTCGATTTAACATTTGAAAATTCTCTTGCCACTTCCCTACATTAGTTTGGCATTATAGTTAGGGTTTTTGTTATGATTTACAGTGATGGCCACAGAGGAGAAAAAATGGGGTTGAGCTCCAGGGGTGTGTGGGTGGAAGCAGAGGTCAGTGAGGAGAAAGGATGGGGTGGACCTGCGGGGAAACGCACAGCACGGCCTTCATACGTCCAATCGAAAGGGGTTAGGATAAATGAGGTGGCGGTTTGGGTCAGTCTGCCAGGGCGAGGTGAGACCCTGGGGTGCACAGAGGTGCTGAGAGCCAAAGGGGAGCAGCCGAGGGGCGGGTCCTGGGCGGATCCGCCAATCAGCGCGGACTCCTCTAGCGCGGGCCCCGCCTGCACCGGTGTCCGGGCTTCAGGCTGCATTTAGGCTGGTTACTCGGGTCAAGAGACGGCCACGGACCCTCGCGTTTCTGCGTGACCCGGCGACACCCACGTGGGGCAGGCGCTTCTCGTGCGCGCAGACGAGGCTGCGCCTTCTCGGGGATCCCACGAGCCTCCCGAGGCTGCTGGAGGCTCCGCGGCGCCGAGGAGGCTCCTGGACTCCGCAGCCCTCGGAGCTGCGGCTCGGACGGACACGGGAGGAAAGGTGAGGAGGAGGTTTGTGTCCTAGGGGTGCTGAGGGGTGACGATGGGGGGCCCGGGGGAGGAACCAGCTCCACGTGGAAAAGTCCTCTTTTTTTTAAATTTTTTTTTTTGCGCGGTGTGTGGCAGTGAGGGTGGAGAGCCCTGAATGTGAGCGCGTCTAGTTTCTGCTTCATGGTACAGAGGAATTAAAGACATCAGGGTGTGTCTGTCTAAAGGTAATGGGATTTGCTTCTCCCTTACTCCAGCCGGCCTTTCCCCAGGCTACCAGCTTCTTCCATAGATATGCTAATCCAGGCGAGTCCCGAGTGAAAAGAGATTTGGAGGTTTCGCGCTCTTCTCAGGCCACTCCTCTTTCCTTCTCCTCCTCCCTCACCCCTCCCCACCTGGCGACAAGATCCGTGGGCTTGAGGGGCCTTCCCAGTCGAATTTCTGAAAAATCAAAGCTCCCGGGCATCTCATTGTTGTAGCCGCCGTCCCCAATAGACACACGGACCCCCAGAGATCAGTGAGTTACAGGAAACACAGTCTCTATTCAGCCAGCTGGGTCTGCCGGTGGCATGCAGACCCCCAATTAAGCCGCCTTGAAAAGTGGAGGCACAGAGTTTTTAAGCCCTGAACCTCGTTCTTCAATCTGTCTGAACACAAAAGTATTTGTCATCCATTTACTAACTGTCAACCCACAGGTAGGTTGTGCAAGCCGGGGTTCAGAGGCAGAAAGCTTATTGTTAGAATGTCACCTCCCTATGGGTGATAGCCTATGTTCCCACCGGCGACAGACAAACAGTAATTTCCAGCAAGTAATAAATGTAAAGCAGTGATTTTCCAGCAGCCACATCATTATGGAGCCATCTTGATAAACAAATCTTTAATTATTCCAAACTCTGATATGCTGAATATTAAGTTTTTAATGTGCCAGACATGCTGGCCTTGTGGCTGCTGCATATACGTCTTGTGGAACATTAAAAATTTTGTGCTTTGAGGAAATATATATCTAGAAATTACTAAATTGGTTAGAATGTAGCTAAATATCCCTGTAACATAGTTACAGTCACTTCGTAGTTTTCACTAGAAAGGCTTTTTTTGAAGGTCGAGAATTATAATATGTAATTAAATTTTCAAATATAAAAGTTAAAAGTGAAACCAACTGTACAAGAAAAGCAAGATATGTTGCAGCTACAAAAAAGGGATGAGCTGGGGGCCAGCTCCATAGTGTAGTGGTTAGCACATCTGCTTTACATGCAGAAGGTCCTTGGTTCCCTCCCCAGGTGTTGCACCAGGTCCCCCCAGCCTTTGTGCATGCTGCCAGCATGTGGGAGGAGACACTCTGCCTTCAGAGATCCATCTCTTAAGAGGAACTGGCAATATCTCTAGGTCAGGGGTGTAAGTGGGGTGGGGAGGAATTCAAAAAGAGGGGGAGGGAAAGGGATGCGATGAAGATGTAAATTTGGAGGGAAAGAAAATTAACTTTGTCCTAATGTAAGGCTGTTTCTTGGAGAATGAAAACGAGGAAAAATGGATAAAAAAATCTGTGAAAAGGAGTATTGTAGGGGGTTTGTGAAGAGACATCTTGGGAGAGAAAATTTTATAGACAGTTCAGTTGAATGAGATTGGAAAAAATTTAACAAGTCAAAATTTAAATATCAAAAGAAAGTTTTTTGTACAAGCAGAGTTTAGTTGTTCTTTCTTTAGAAGGACAAAGTTCTCATGCATCCTTCTTCTCCAGATATGATATAATGAAAAGTTTTCTGCCTAGAAATCAAAGATTGGTTTCTTAAAAAGTTTTCTGTCTTAATCAAGTGCTCGATGACTTAAGAGACAATTTCCTCAATCCTAAGAATCGAGGTTTTGTTTTGCCACTTTAGTTAAGTGAAAATTTGATATCGTTTCATAATAATCTACTAAAGAGAAACATGAATGTCCAAAGTGTTTTGGAAAGCACAAACTGCTTCTGTGGCTCCAAGGCTCCCTCGCTAAGGACAAATACAAATCATAAATGCCTTTTCACAGAAATTAAGAGGAAACTTTAGCCATGTTCACAGGTAAACTTAATTCCTTTCTCCAGCCAGAACGAGTTTGGCTCCAACTCTTCTTTTAGATCATCTTATCCCTCCTGTGGCAGTCATTTTCAAATGAAGGTTGTGGGAGTTCAGAACGCATCACCCGGAGATGTTCAGATTGTTTCCAGGTGAGGGTAAGTTTATCTTCTGACTGAAGAGAAACTACTGCCCCACCCTTTAACTATGCAGAACAATTTGAATGGAGGGCCTTGCCCACATAATATGAGATCCTCAGCCATCATCTCCGTGTGACCCACCTATAGGGCAGGGCAAAGTAATGTGCACTAAATGTCTGTTCTTATCATCCCGCAATGACCCTTTGAAACCCCCCAGGCACCTTACCATATCTCTAGCTCAAGATGTCTTATATACCCATGTTCCCATTCTAGTCCCCGCTCCCCCCTCTCCTATGTGGAGTCTCTGACTCTTCACGTGTGTGGGGTATGGATGTATTAAATTGCATTATTTTCTCGTGCTAATTTTTCTCACATCTATTTGATTATTAGACCTGACAAGAGAGCCTTGAGGGTGAAGGAAAGTGTATTTCTCCTCTGCTGTTGGCACCGTGAGCAAGATCAACTCATCTCTGGGACACCTCACTTTCCTGTGATGCCGCTGCAATGAAGAGATGTACAGCCATCGGACACAGGCCAGCATAAGGTAAGGATCCTTACCATATCAGCACATCACAGTTCTTCACAACAACCTGAAATTTTATGTCTTAGAATATCTATTTAGTCCCTGTTAGGTTGGGAGCTCCAAATCAAAATGTGGACTAAACTGCAGTTATGGCTAGTGTCATATGCAACTGTTGCAGCACCTGAGGAATCGAAAACCTCAAATTACAATGCCAATTATGAGGAAGATTCCAATTAGATTAGATTATTTAAACCACTTAAAAATCACAGGCTTCCAAATCAAATAAGGCAGAAACAAAGAGAAAAGAGAGTCGCAGGACTCTCGTGCTTGATTTAACCTCACAACATCTTGTACAGCAACGTTTTATGTTCATGTATGTTAGGCATTTATGGGTTCAGGGGGTTAAAGGTCTAGGGTCTGGGATAGAGTGTTAGAAGTTAGAATCAGAGTTGGAGTTTTGGGTCTGGGGTCCTGGGACTGCCATCAGTTTGGCTCTGGGGTCCAGTTATGGGTCCAGAGTCTATTTATAGGGTCCCAGGTCCAAAGTTCACCTCCAGAATCTGGCAGCTGGCAATTGGGTCTGATCCTGGGGGGTCTGCCTCTGAACTTCTGGTTATGGCTCTGGGGACCATCTCCAGGTTCTGAGGTTTAGTCCCTAGTTCAGCTCTGCATGTATGTTGGAGACTCGTGATCCGGTTGGGTCTGGTTGCAGTGTCCAGGTCCAGCTTTTGCTCCAGAGTTCTGTATCTGGAATCTGGGATCCTGGGTCTGCAGTCCAGTGTCAAGCCTCTGGCACCAGGTGTTCTGCATCCTGGATACTGTACCTGGGTTTGGATTGGGGCATAGCTTTAGATCCTGGTTCTGTGTTCTGCTGCAGGGTCCAGGTCTTGTGGTATGGGGTCTGTCTTTGAGTGTGGGGTCCACTTTGGTGTCTAGCTTCCAGGATCTGTATCTGGGGTCTCTATTCTGGCTCTGGCAACTGATGTTTGCCTGCTGATGGTCATTGGCTCCAGTTAATCAACAACGCGGTTCAGTGAAGGTGGTGGATCCTTTATTGAGTGTAAAGAGCTGAATTGTGGTCCAGCATAGCTGTGAGAACAGCAAAGCTGTGGAGCAGCTCAGTGGAGCTTCAGGTCACTTACGAATCATCAGGGCTGTGGAAAAGCATGGCTGCAAGGAGGGCCTAAAGCGAGGTGACTCTGGGGCCTGTTGCCTCTAAAGCGAGAGCTCTGCTCCATGAGCTCCAATTTTGTCAGATGCTTTGCTCTGCTCTTGCAGGACATTTTCAGCCTCAGTCCTGGAGACAGGCAGGTCTGTGAAAGCTTCTCCTTGTGGTTTACATGAAGTACCCCTTTGTGGAAGTGGCTGCTAGGCTCTTTTTTAAAATTTGAGCTCAGGTAGGCATCAGGAACGCTTCTTAGTAGGCAATTTTCTTTCTCAGTGTTTACATGTCATGTGGTATATGAGGGGCCCAGTGGCTCCTGAGGTTGGGGGCTAGGGATACACCCCATGAGATCTCTCAATTTTTGCTCCAGGCAGCCTAAAAGGTAGTTACTTCAGCATATGGCTAAGGACAGGCCTGGAGGGGAGTTCTCCTTCATTCCAGATGCAGCCAGCTTTTTCGGATTAAAGAGGGTGCCCAGAAAATGAGGTAATAGAGAGGGTAAGATCTCCATCCTCATTTAGCCCAATGTGTGAAGGCAGAACAGGTTGTTGGGGGACCAGTAAGGAGAAGCCTGGAGGTGAAATTCTCCATCATCATCCATGTGAGGAGCAAAGCGGGTGCCCGGTGTGGATGTAAAGTACTTCTAAACCTCTAGAGAGAATATATGAGAGTTTGAGTAAAAGTCATGACGTCTGCCATGGAGAAAGATCTCAGAAGCTATAGGGAATCAATTTTGCCACCCCTTTTAGGCATTTGTGATTATGGAAAGCACACAAGAAAGATTACATGTATGTGGTGAAAAGTGAGGCAAGATGGATACAGAATAGCTAACAAGATTGTGTGCCCTCTGAGGGTGAATAACCCCTTCAAGGGGTTCTAGTGTTGTTATTTGAAAGCTGTGGTTATGAAGTTGCAGAGCACCAATGGATAGGATTTTCTTAAATGTTTTACTAAAGAAGCGATAGGTCTGGGGAGGTGACTATCTAGTTATTTCTGCTGCTATCTCATGTGCATTTGAAAATTAACACCCCAGGGTGTGTCATTTAATTTTCTTCTCTGCTGCCAGTCTGTGTGAATCTTGGGGACAACATAGCAGTGTAGGTAATGAAAAGTTGTTATTTGCTGGCATCTTGTGGACATTTTAAAAATAACACCCAGGGGCACATCATCTGAAATTTTACTTTCTGCTGTCATCTGCTGGGTTTTTGTGAATAGCACTGGAGTGCAGGACATCATCTTGTGTGCATCTAGGGAATCTGACCAGTGTATTAGCAAACTTATTCTCTGCTGTTATCCTGTGGGCAATCTGGGGATAACAGCAGTGTGCGTCATGAAAAGTGACTCCTGCTTTTCTGTGTACTCTGAAAATAAAGGTAATGGTAAAGGTATGGCATTATGAAGAGTTATTTTCTGCTGCCATTTAGTGTGCATTTTGGGAAAGAAACATGATTGCATGTCACGAAAAATTATTCTGTGCTGCCTTCTCGTGGGCATTTTTGAAAGTAACACTCAAGTATATGTCATCATAAAAATTTATTTTCTGCTTCTATCCTCTGTCTATTTTTGGAATAACACCCAAGTGCATGCCTACCTGAAAATGATATTTTTTCTCTGATCTACTCTGCTTCTTTGAATAATGACGAGTGAAAATAAAATATATTTCTCTGCCACTATGCGTTGGGTATTTTTTGGGAATAACTCCACAGTGTAAGTAATCAGAAGTTTTTTCTGCTTCTATCGATGGTGTTTTCTTTTTGTATGTCTACAGCATCCAGTCTTCCTAGTTGGTCTCCCATCCAAATAGTAAACAGGCTCGAACCTGCTTAGCTTCCGAGATCAGACGAGATCACGTGTGTTCAGGATGGCATGGCTACAGACCAATCGATGGACTTTTAAGTAATAACTCCCTAGTGTTTGTCATTATGAATATTTATTCTTTGTAGCCAAGTCGTGGGCATTTTGGGGATAACACCAGATTGCATGACATGAAAGTTATTTCTGGTTGTATCGCTTGTGTATTTAAAAAATAACACCCAATGACATGTCGTTATGAAAAATTTCTCTGCTCCCATTTAATGTAAACCTTGGGTACAAAGCAGTGCAAGTCATGAAAATTGTTCTCTGCTGCCATGTCGCGGGTATTTAAATATTTTACCAGGTGTACGTCATCAAAAAATTTTTCTGTTTCCATCTGGTGGGCATTTTGAGATATAACCTTGGGGTAGGTCATCATGAAAATTTATTTTCTGCCTGAATCTTTTGTTCATTTTGGAAGTTATTCAAGAATACAAAAGTTATTTTCTGGTCACATCTGGTGGACATTTTGGGAATAAAACCTTTGTGTATTTTATCATGAAAAAATTTTTTTCCGCCCCCCTCATGAATCTTGGAAATTACATCCCAAATGTTATTTAAAAATTAATCTCTACTGCCATCTGGTCAGCATTTTGGGGAAACAGCCTAGGAGGTATATTCATGAACTATGTGATGAGCACCACAGAGCATGTCATTGAATGTTATTTTTGCTGCTCTCTCATGTGTATTTTGAAAATAATCCCAAGGGTATAACATTATGAAAAGTTTGCCATTTTCATGTGCAGTTTGGGAAAAATACAAAAATGCACGTCATGAAAAGTTGTTCTCCTTTCATCTCGTGGGCATTTCGAAAATTAGAAGCAGTGTATGCCATTATAAAAATCTATTTTTTCTTTCGTTTTGTGGGTAATTTGGAGACAACACCCCAGTGTATGTTATCATGAAAATATATTTTCCGCTCTCACCTACCGTGCTTCTAGAAATAACTCCAGCATGTAAGTAATTACATGTTACTTTCTGCTGTCCTTTGGTGGACATTTTAGGAATAACACTTTACTGTTTGTCATCATGAATATTCATCCTCTGCTGCCATACGGTGGGCAATTTGGGGATAACACCTGAGTGTTCGGCATCATGAAATTTTATTTTCTGCCCTCATCTACCTTGTATCTTGTGAATTACATCAGAGTGTAAGTACAACACGTTATTTTGTGCCACCACATTTTGTGCGTTTAGGGAATAAAACAAAGCACGTGCTTAAAAATTTATTTCCTGCTGCCATTTTGTGGGCATTTTAGGAATAACATCTTGAATATTTGTTCCATGGTGTTATTCCCAATATGAAAACCAGATGGCAACATGGAATGAGTATTCAAGATGATCTACACTAGGATATTAGTTTCAAATTGTCCACAAGACTACAGCAAAAAATTACTTCTTCATTACAAGCACCACTGAGTTTTTCACAAGATGTACACGAAATGGCAGCAGAAAACTTTTTATAATGTCATTCCACAGAATGTATTTTCTGAATACACATGAGATAGCAACAAAATTACATTTTATGACATGAACTGTGATTTATTTCAAAAATGCTCACCATGAGTTGGCAGATGAGTATTCATAGCAAACACTCAAGTATTATTTATATAAATGCTCTCCAGATGGCAGCAAGAGTAAATTTTATTTCACTCCTGTTATTCTCAAGATGTGCAATAGATGAATGCAGATAATACAGTGACTTACACCAGGTTTTATTAGTGGAATGTTCAGCAAATGACAGCAAAGAGTAACTTTATTTCATACACTGTGGAGTTATTCCCAAAATGCCTACCAGATGGCAACAGGAAATAAATTTTACTGATGACATACCACTTGGGTCTTATTTTCAAAATACCAACGAGATGGCAGCAGGGAAAACCTTTTCATAATGACATACCCTGCGTGTTATTTTCAAAACAAACATGATAAAGAGGTCGAAATAACTTTATGAGCAGCACTGTCATGTTATTCCCAAATTGTACACCAAATACCAGCAGAGAATGGATATTCATAATGACCTGCAAAAGATGACCTATATTCAGGTGCTAGTTTCAAAATCGCCCACCAGATGGGAGCAGAGGCTTACGAATAACATTTCATACTTAAACTCTGATGCTATACTCCAAATCGGCCACCAGATGGCAGAAATTTTACGAATATCATTTCATAAATTAAACTGTGATGCCATTCCCCAAATCGCCCACCAGATGGCAGCAAAGGCTTATGAATAACATTTCATGAATTAAACTGATGCTATTCTTAAAATCGCCCACCAGATTGCAGCAGAAGCTAACAAATAACATTTTAGAAATTAAACTCATGCCATTCTTACAATCGCCCACCAGATGGCAGCAAAAGCTTACTAACATTTTATGAATTAAACTGTTGCTATTCCCCAAATAGCCCAGCAGATAGCAGAAACTTAAGAATAACATTTAATGATTTACACTCTGATGCTATTCTTAAAATCGCCCACCAGATGGCAGCAAAAGCTTACGAATAATATTTCATGAATTAAATTGTCATGCTATTCCCCAAATCGCCCACCAGATGGCAGCAAAAGCTTACTAACATTTTATGAATTAAACTGTTGCTATGCCCCAAATCGCCCAACAAATGGCAGCAGAGATGAATAACATTTAATGAATTAAACTGTTATGCTATCCCAAAAGTTGCCCACCAGATGGCAGCAAAGGCTTACGAATAACATTTCATAAATTAAACTATGATGCTATTCTTAAAATCACCCACCAGATGGCAGCAAAGGCTTACGAATAACATTTCATGAATTAAACTGTGATGCTATTGCCAAATTAGCCCACCAGATGGCAGCAAAAGCTTTCAAATAACATTTCATGAATTAAACTGATGCTATTGCCAAATTAGCCCACCAGATGGCAGCAAAGGCTTACAAATAACATTTCATGAATTAAATTGTAATGCTATTGCCAAAATCGCCCACCAGATGGCAGCAAAGGCTTACAAATAACGTTTCATAAATTAAACTATGATGCTATTCTTAAAATCATCCACCAGATGGCAGCAAAGGCTTACGAATAACATTTCATGAATTAAACTGTGATGCTATTGCCAAATTAGCCCACCAGATGGCAGCAAAAGCTTTCAAATAACATTTCATGAATTAAACTGATGCTATTGCCAAATTAGCCCACCAGATGGCAGCAAAGGCTTACAAATAACATTTCATGAATTAAATTGTAATGCTATTGCCAAAATCGCCCACCAGATGGCAGCAAAGGCTTACAAATAACATTTCATAAATTAAACTGTGATGCTATTGCCAAAATCGCCCACCAGATGGCAGCAAAGGCTTATGAATAACATTTCATGAATTGTCATGCTATTCCCCAAATCGCCCACCAGATGGCAGCAAAGGTTTACGAATAAAATTTCATAAACTATGGTGCTATTCTTAAAATCGCCCACCAGATGGCAGTAAAAGCTTACGAATAACATTTCATAAATTAAACTATGATGCTATTCCCCAAATCGCCACCAGATGACAGCAAAGGCTTACGAATAAAATTTCATAAACTATGGTGCTATTCTTAAAATCGCCCACCAGATGGCAGTAAAAGCTTACGAATAACATTTCATAAATTAAACTATGATGCTATTCCCCAAATCGCCACCAGATGACAGCAAAGGCTTACGAATAAAATTTCATAAATTAAACTACGGTGCTATTCTTAAAATCGCCCACCAGATGGCAGTAAAAGCCTACGAATAACATTTCATGAATTAAACTGTGATGCTATTGCCAAAATCACCCACCAGATGGCAGCAAAGGCTTACAAATAACATTTAATAAATTAAACTATGGTGCTATTTTTAAAACGCCCACAAGGTGGCACCAAAGGCTTACAAATAACATTTCATGAATTAAACTGTGATGCTATTGCCAAAATCGCCCACCAGATGGCAGCAAAGGCTTATGAATAACATTTCATGAATTGTCATGCTATTCCCCAAATCGCCCACCAGATGGCAGCAAAGGTTTACGAATAAAATTTCAGAAATTAAACTATGGTGCTATTCTTAAAATCGCCCACCAGATGGCAGCAAAGGCTTATAGATAACATTTAATAAATTAAACTATGATGCTATTCTTAAAATAGCCCACCAGATGGCAGCAAAAGCTTACAAATAACATATTATAAATTGAAATGTGATACTATTGCCAAAATCGCCCACCAGATGGCAGCAAAGGCTTACAAATAACATTTTATAAATTAAACTATGATGTTATTCTCCAAACCACCCACCAGATGGCAGCAAAAGCTTAATAATATTTTATGTATTGAGCTGTGATGCTATGACTCAATTAATCCACCAGATGGCAGAGGAGAGGAATAATATTTCATGAATTAAACTGGTGCTATTCAAAAAATCGCCAACCAGATAATAGCCAAAGCTTACATATAACATTTTATAAATTAAACTGTGATGCTATTCCCCAATCGCCCACCAGATGGCAGCCAAAGCTTATGAAAAACATGTCATGACTTAATTTATGATGCTACTGCCATAATTGCCCACCAGTCGGCAGCAGAGGCTTACAAATAAAATTTATGACCTAAACTCTGTCAGCCCGTTGTTCAAATTCTGCAAGGTTTGGGAGAATTTAGATGAGCTGGAGGACTGTCTCCTGTCTAATACATTTAGATGTGCAAGAAAACTATATTTGAAGCCAAGCTATTTGGGCTCGGTGACTCCCAGTTTTCTATATAGAAACTTTTCTAGCAGAGTGGTTTTGTTTGTCTTTGCTTTTGCTTTTCTTGATGTTATAAGATGGAAATCATATGGATATAGGAATCCTTGGTTTCCTTGGGCAGCCTATAAAATTTATTGGTTCCTGTCATTGCTAAAATCAGTAGTTTGATGATCGATTCTTTTTGTCGGAAAGCCTTTGAAGTTGGAAAATATTTATGAAAACTCACAATAGCAATTGTTTCATTAATACTGGTAGAAAGACTACATTCTAAAATCAAATGTTAAAAAACAAAATGAATTAATATTTATGGTTTTGCAGTAGATATTTAGCTTCTAGTGTGTTATGCATGTTTGAAAGTTCAGTTTAATATCGACAATTGGATACAAAGGTGGAAGGGAAAAATCAAGGTCTTTCAATAGTGTGGAACCTTAAAAGATTGATGAGGAGAATGTTGAGAAATGATATTGATCTTTTGGTTAGGGAAGAGTAACTAAAGGATGGAATAATTTCTTGCATTCACATTGCGTAGGGAACAGCTTAAATTTTTGTTTTCATATTTTTCTCTATGGTATTAGGAAACAATACTGTGGATAAACATTTGTTAGTCACATCTGCAGGAATTTTCTTTTGTTCTCTATGTTTCTCCCTGTCTGGTCGTAGGGATGATCAGGTAAATCCCAAAAGCTAACAGTATCTTGAAGGTTCTAAAAACAGTCTAGTTTAATATTTACCTTATCCCCGTACTAGATTTTGGAACAGATTTTAAAAGATGTAGAAACATAAGAAAACTTACCAAAATGGAGGCAGACTTTTAAAAATCTGATTACAATCACAAGGAAAGTCTCAGCATCTTCCAGGGTCTTTCCGCTGAGTGTTAGAAATGCAAACACAGGCCAGTGCTGCCTGAAGCAGTCTCAGCTAAACTAAAAAAACATTTGAAAGGGTCCCATTTAAAACAGCAGGTCTCCTTCGTGTATCCCTAATCCTCTTTTCCCGTCCCTATTAAAAATGCAGAAGACTTACTAAAAAACCTTTACAGAAGCACCTTATCCATAGATTGAAAGAGGCTCCAGGCTAGCAGCTTCAATAGCTTTGTTAATTTTTGGAGGGGTTAGGGTTACGGTTGTTGTGGTTAGGGTTGTGGTTGTGGTTGTGGTTTAGGGTTAGGGTTGTGGTTTATGGTTAGGGTTGTGGTTAGGGTTGTGGTTAGAATTGTGGTTAGGGTTGTGGTTTAGGGTTGTGGTTAGGGTTGTGGTTAGAATTGTGGTTAGGGTTGTGGTTGTGGTTGTGGTTGTGGTTAGGGTTGTGGTTAGGGTTGTGGTTGTGGTTTTGGTTGTGGTTGTGGTTAGGGTTGTGGTTGTGGTTAGGGTTGTGGTTAGGGTTGTGGTTGTGGTTAGGGTTGTGGTTAGGGTTGTGGTTGTGGTTAGGGTTGTGGTTGTGGTTAGGGTTGTGGTTGTGGTTAGGGTTGTGGTTAGGGTTGTGGTTGTGGTTGTGGTTGTGGTTGTGGTTGTGGTTGTGGTTGTGGCTGTGGTTGTGGTTGTAGGTTAGGGGTTAGGGTTAGGCCAGGCCAGGTTAGGCTAGGCTTAGGTGGGGTGAGGGGTGAGGGTGAGGGGTGAGAAGGGGTGAGGTGAGGTGAGGGTGAGCAGGGTGAGGTGAGGGTGAGGGTTAGGTTAGGTTAGGGTTAGGTTGTGGTTAGGGTTAGGTTAGGTTAGGGTTAAAGAAGCCAGGTTAGGAAGGCTAGGGGTTAGGCTAGGCTAGGGTTAGGGCCAGGTTAGGTTAGGGCCAGGTTAGGGGCAAGGCCAGGTTAGAAACAGGTTAGGGCTAGGTTAGGTTAGTTAGGTTAGGTTAGGGTTAGGGTTAGGTTAGGTTGAAGAAAGAAGGCTAGGGCTAGGGGTTAGGGGCCAGGCTAGGGCTAGGCCAGGCCAGGGCTAGGCCAGGCCAGGTTAGCTAGGGGTTAGGCCAGGTTAGGTTAGGCCAGGAAGAAGCTAGGCCAGGCCAGGGTTAGGTTAGGTTAGGCTAGGCCAGGCCAGGCCAGGCCAGGTTGAAATAGGCCAGGCCAGGGGCCAGGCCAGGCCAGGCCAGGGTTAGGCCAGGCCAGGCCAGGCCAGGCCAGGCCAGGTAGGCCAGGCCAGGCCAGGCCAGGCCAGGCCAGGCCAGGCCAGGCCCAGGCCAGGCCAGGCCAGGCCAGGCCAGGCCAGCCAGGCCAGGCCAGGCCAGGCCAGGCCAGCCAGGCCAGGCCAGGCCAGGCCAGGCCAGGCCAGGCCAGGCCAGGCCAGGCCAGGCCAGGCCAGGCCAGGCCAGGCCAGGCCAGGCCAGGCCAGGGCCAGGCCAGGCCAGGCCAGGCCAGGGGCCAGGCCAGGCCAAATAGGGCCAGGCCAGGCCAGGCCAGGCCAGGCCAGGCCAGGCCAGGCCAGGCCAGGCCAGGCCAGGCCAGGCCAGGCCAGGCCAGGCTGCCAGGCCAGGCCCAGGCCAGGCCAGGCCAGGCCAGGCCAGGCCAGGCCAGGCCAGGCCAGGCCAGGCCAGGCCAGGCCAGGCCAGGCCAGGCCAGGCCAGGCCAGGCCAGGCCAGGCCAGGCCAGGCCAGGCCAGGCCAGGCCAGGCCAGGCCAGGCCAGGCCAGGCCAGGCCAGGCCAGGCCAGGCCAGGCCAGGCCAGGCCAGCCAGCCAGGCCAGGCCAGGCCAGGCCAGGCCAGGCCAGGCCAGGCCAGGCCAGCCAGCCAGGCCAGGCCAGGCCAGGCCAGGCTGTGCCTGTAGCAGGCCAGGCCAGGCCAGGCCAGGCCAGGCCAGCCAGGCCAGGCCAGGCCAGGCCAGGCCAGGCCAGGCCAGGCCAGGCCAGGCCAGGCCAGGCCAGGCCAGGCCAGGCCAGGCCAGGCCAGGCCAGGCCAGGCCAGGCCAGGCCAGGCCAGCCAGGCCAGGCCAGGCCAGGGCCAGGCCAGGCCAGGCCAGGCTGAAACAGGCTGAAATAGGCCAGGCCAGGCCAGGCCAGGCCAGGCCAGGCCAGGCCAGGCCAGGCCAGCCAGGCCAGGCCAGGCCAGGCCAGGCTGACAGGCCAGGCCAGGCCAGGCCAGGCCAGGCCAGGCCAAGCCAGGCCAGCCAGGCCAGGCCAGGCCCAGGCCAGGCCAGGCCAGGCCAGGCCAGGCCAGGCCAGGCCAGGCCAGGCCAGCCAGGCCAGGCCAGGCCAGGCCAGGCCAGGCCAGGCCAGGCCAGGCTGTGCCAGGCCAGGCCAGGCCAGGCCAGGCCAGGCCAGGCCAGGCCAGGCCAGGCCAGGCCAGGCCAGGCCAGGCCAGGCCAGGCCAGGCCAGGCCAGGCCAGGCTGAAGAAGCCAGGCCAGGCCAGGCCAGGCCAGGCCAGCCAGGCCAGGCCAGGCCAGGCCAGGCCAGGCCGTCAGCCAGCCAGGCCAGGCCAGGCCAGGCCAGGCCAGGCCAGGCCAGGCCAGGCCAGGCCAGGCCAGGCCAGCCAGGCCAGGCCAGGCCAGCCAGGCCAGCCAGGCCAGGCCAGGCCAGGCCAGCCAGGCCAGGCCAGGCCAGGCCAGGCCAGGCCAGGCCAGGCCAGGCCAGGCCAGGCCAGGCCAGGCCAGGCCAGGCCAGGCCAGGCCAGGCCAGGCCAGGCCAGGCCAGGCCAGGCCAGGGCCAGGCCAGGCCAGGCCAGGCCAGGCCAGCGTGCCAGGCCAGGCCAGGCCAGGCCAGGCCAGGCCAGGCCAGGCCAGGCCAGGCCAGGCCAGGCCAGGCCAGGCCAGGCCAGGCCAGCCAGGCCAGGCCAGGCCAGGCCAGGCCAGGCCAGGCCAGGCCAGGGTTGTGGCCAGGCTTGCGGCCAGGCCAGGCCAGGCCAGCCAGCCAGGCCAGGCCAGGCCAGGCCAGGCCAGGCCAGGCCAGGCCAGGGCTGTGCCAGGCCAGGCCAGGCCAGGCCAGGCCAGGCCAGGCCAGGCCAGGCCAGGCTCAGGCCAGGCCAGGCCAGCCAGGCCAGGCCAGGCCAGGCCAGGCCAGGCCAGGCCAGGCCAGGCCAGGCCAGGCCAGGCCAGGCCAGCCAGGCCAGGCCAGGCCAGGCCAGCCAGGCCAGGCCAGGCCAGGCCAGGCCAGGCCAGGCCAGGCCAGGCCAGCCAGGCCAGGCCAGGCCAGGGCCAGGCCAGGCCAGGCCAGGCCAGGCCAGGCCAGGCCAGGCCAGGCCAGGCCAGGCCAGGCCAGGCCAGGCCAGGCCAGGCCAGGCCAGGCCAGGCCAGGCCAGGCCAGGCCAGGGGCCAGGCCAGGCCAGGCCAGGCCAGGCCAGGCCAGGCCAGGCCCAGGGGCCAGGCCAGGCCAGGCCAGGCCAGGCCAGGCCAGGCCAGGCCAGGCCAGGGCCAGGCCAGGGCCAGGCCAGGCCAGGCCAGGGCCAGGCCAGGCCAGGCCAGGCCAGGCCAGGCCAGGCCAGGCCAGGCCAGGCCAGGCCAGGGCCAGGCCAGGCCAGGCCAGGCCAGGCCAGGCCAGGCCAGGCCAGCCAGGCCAGGCCAGGCCAGGCCAGGCCAGGCCAGGCCAGGCCAGGCCAGGCCAGGCCAGGCCAGGCCAGGCCAGGCCAGGCCAGGCCAGCCAGGCCAGGCCAGGCCAGGCCAGGCCAGGCCAGGCCAGGCCAGGCCAGGCCAGGCCAGGCCAGGCCAGGCCAGGCCAGGCCAGGCCAGGCCAGGCCAGGCCAGGCCAGGCCAGGCCAGGCCAGGCCAGGCCAGGCCAGGCCAGGGCCAGGCCAGGCCAGGCCAGGCCAGGCCAGGCCAGGCCAGGCCAGGCCAGGCCAGGCCAGGCCAGGCCAGGCCAGGCCAGGCCAGGCTGGGCCAGGCCAGGCCAGGCCAGGCCAGGCCAGGCCAGGCCAGGCCAGGCCAGCCAGGCCAGGCCAGGCCAGGCCAGGCCAGGCTGTGCCAGGCCAGGTGTCAGGCCAGGCCATAGGCCAGGGCCGAAAAGTAGCCAGGCCGAAACAGGCCAGGCCAGGCCAGGCCAGGCCAGGGCCCAGGCCAGGGCCAGCTAGGCCAGGCCAGCCAGGGCCAGGCCAGGCCAGGCCAGGCTCAGGCCAGGCCAGGCCAGGCCAGGCCAGGCCAGGCCAGGCCAGGCCAGGCCAGGCCAGGCCAGGCCAGGCCAGGCCAGGGCCAGGCCAGGCCAGGCCAGGCCAGGCCAGGCCAGGCCAGGCCAGGCCAGGCCAGGCCAGGCCAGGCCAGGCCAGGCCAGGCTGTGGCCAGGCCAGGCCAGGCCAGGGCCAGGGCCAGGCCAGGGGCTTAGAAATAGGGCCAGGCCAGGCCAGGCCAGGCCAGGCCAGCCAGGCCAGGCCAGGCCAGGCCAGGCCAGGCCAGGCCAGGCCAGGCCAGGCCAGGCCAGGCCAGTTAGGCCAGGCCAGGCCAGGCCAGGCCAGGCCAGGCCAGGCCAGGCCAGGCCAGGCCAGGCCAGGCCAGGCCAGGCCAGGCCAGGCCAGGCCAGGCCAGGGCCAGGCCAGGCCAGGCCAGGCCAGGCCAGGCCAGGCCAGGCCAGGCCAGGCCAGGCCAGGCCAGCCAGGCCAGGCCAGGCCAGGCCAGGCCAGGCCAGGCCAGGCTGAAATAGGGCCAGGCCAGGCCAGGCCAGGCCAGGCCAGGCCAGGCCAGGCCAGGCCAGGCCAGGCCAGGCCAGGCCAGGCCAGGCCAGGCCAGGCCAGGGCCAGGCCAGGCCAGGCCAGGCCAGGCCAGGCCAGGCCAGGCCAGGCCAGGCCAGGCCAGGCCAGGCCAGGCCAGGCCAGGGCCAGGCCAGGCCAGGCCAGGCCAGGCCAGGCCAGGCCAGGCCAGGCCAGGCCAGGCCAGGCCAGGCCAGGCCAGGCCAGGCCAGGCCAGGCCAGGCCAGGCCAGGCCAGGCCAGGCCAGGCCAGCTCAGGCCAGGCCAGGGCCAGGCCAGGCCAGGCCAGGCCAGGCCAGGCCAGGCCAGGCCAGGCCAGGCCAGGCCAGGCCAGGCCAGGCCAGGCCAGGCCAGGCCAGGCCAGGCCAGGCCAGGGCCAGGCCAGGCCAGGCCAGGCCAGGCCAGGCCAGGCCAGGCCAGGCCAGGCCAGGGCCAGGCCAGGCCAGGCCAGGCCAGGCCAGGCCAGGCTCAGGCCAGGCCAGGCCAGGCCAGGCCAGGCCAGGCCAGGCCAGGCCAGGCCAGGCCAGCCAGGCCAGGGCCAGGCCAGGCCAGGCCAGGCCAGGCCAGGCCAGGCCAGGCCAGCCAGGCCAGGCCAGGCCAGGCCAGGCCAGGCCAGGCCAGGCCAGGCCAGGCCAGGCCAGGCCAGGCCAGGGCCAGGCCAGGCCAGGCCAGGCCAGGCCAGGGCCAGGCCAGGCCAGCCAGGCCAGGCCAGGCCAGGCCAGGCCAGGCCAGGCCAGGCCAGGCCAGGGCCAGGCCAGGCCAGGCCAGGCCAGCCAGGCCAGGCCAGGCCAGGCCAGGCCAGGCCAGGCCAGGCCAGGCCAGGCCAGGCCAGGCCAGGCCAGGCCAGGCCAGGCCAGGCCAGGCCAGGCCAGGCCAGGCCAGCCAGGCCAGGCCAGGCCAGGCCAGGCCAGGCCAGGCCAGGCCAGGCCAGGCCAGGCCAGGCCAGGCCAGGCCAGGCCAGGCCAGGCCAGGCCAGGCCAGGCCAGGCCAGGCCAGGCCAGGCCAGGCCAGGCCAGGCCAGGCCAGGCCAGGCCAGGCCAGGCCAGGCCAGGCTGAAATAGGCCAGGCCAGGCCAGGCCAGGCCAGGCCAGGCCAGGCCAGGCCAGGCCAGGCCAGCCAGGCCAGGCCAGGCCAGGCCAGGCCAGGCCAGGCCAGGCCAGGGCCAGGCCAGGCTAGGCTGAAGAAGGTTGTGAGGTTGTAACAGGCTAGTGTTGTGCCAGTACAGCTGTGGCCAGGCCAGGCCAGGCCAGCCAGGCCAGGCCAGCCAGGCCAGGCCAGGGCCAGGCCAGGCCAGGCCAGGCCAGGCCAGGCCAGGCCAGGCCAGGCCAGGCCAGGCCAGGCCAGGCTGGCCAAAGAAATAGGCCAGGCCAGGCCAGGCCAGGCCAGGCCAGGCTGAGGCCAGGCCAGGCCAGGCCAGGCCAGGCCAGGGCCAGGCCAGGCCAGGCCAGGCCAGGCCAGGCCAGGCCAGGCCAGGCCAGGCCAGGCCAGGCCAGGCCAGGCCAGGCCAGGCCAGGCCAGGCCAGGCCAGGCCAGGCCAGGCCAGGCCAGGCCAGGCCAGGCCAGGCCAGGCCAGGCCAGGCCAGGCCAGGCCAGGCCAGGCCAGGCCAGGCCAGGCCAGGCCAGGCCAGCCAGGCCAGGCCAGGCCAGGCCAGGCCAGGCCAGGCCAGGCCAGGCCAGGCCAGGCCAGGCCAGGCCAGGCCAGGCCAGGCCAGGCCAGGCCAGGCCAGGCCAGGCCAGGCCAGGCCAGGCCAGGCCAGGCCAGGCCAGGCCAGGCCAGGCCAGGCCAGGCCAGGCCAGGGCCAGGCCAGGGCCCAGGCCAGGCCAGGCCAGGCCAGCCAGGCCAGGCCAGGCCAGGCCAGGCCAGGCCAGGCCAGCCAGGCCAGGCCAGGCCAGGCCAGGCCAGGCCAGGCCAGGCCAGGCCAGGCCAGGCCAGGCCAGGCCAGGCCAGGCCAGGCCAGGCCAGGCCAGGCCAGGCCAGGCCAGGCCAGGCCAGGCCAGGCCAGGCCAGGCCAGGCCAGGCCAGGGCCAGGCCAGGCCAGGCCAGGCCAGGCCAGGCCAGGCCAGGCCAGGCCAGGCCAGGCCAGGCCAGGCCAGGCCAGGCCAGGCCAGGCCAGGCCAGGCCAGGGCCAGGCCAGGCCAGGCCAGGCCAGGCCAGGCCAGGCCAGGGCCAGGCCAGGCCAGGCCAGGCCAGGCCAGGCCTAGGCCAGGCCAGGCCAGGCCAGGCCAGCCAGGCCAGGCCAGGCCAGGCCAGGAGGCCAGGCCAGGCCAGGCCAGGCCAGGCCAGGCCAGGCCAGGCCAGGCCAGGCCAGGCCAGGCCAGGCCAGGCCAGGGCCAGGCCAGGCCAGGCCAGGCCAGGCCAGGCCAGCCAGGCCAGGCCAGGCCAGGCCAGGCCAGGCCAGGCCAGGCCAGGCCAGGCCAGGCCAGGCCAGGGGCCAGGCCAGGCCAGGCCAGGCCAGGCCAGGCCAGGCCAGGCCAGGCCAGGCCAGGCCAGGCCAGGGCCAGGCCAGGCCAGCCAGGCCAGGCCAGGGCCAGGCCAGGCCAGGCCAGGCCAGGCCAGGCCAGGCCAGGCCAGGCCAGGCCAGGCCAGGGCCAGGCCAGGCCAGGGCCAGGCCAGCCAGGCCAGGCCAGGCCAGGCCAGGCCAGGCCAGGGCCAGGCCAGGCCAGGCCAGGCCAGGCCAGGCCAGGCCAGGCCAGGCCAGGCCAGGCCAGGCCAGGCCAGGCCAGGCCAGGCCAGGCCAGGCCAGGCCAGGCCAGGCCAGGCCAGGCCAGGCCAGGCCAGGCCAGGCCAGGCCAGGCCAGGCCAGGCCAGGCCAGGCCAGGCCAGGCCAGGCCAGGCCAGGCCAGGCCAGGCCAGGCCAGGCCAGGCCAGGGCCAGGCCAGGCCAGGCCAGGCCAGGCCAGCCAGGCCAGGCCAGGCCAGGCCAGGCCAGGCCAGGCCAGGCCAGGCCAGGCCAGGCCAGGCCAGGCCAGGCCAGGCCAGGCCAGGCCAGGCCAGGCCAGGCCAGGCCAGGCCAGGCCAGGCCAGGCCAGGCCAGGCCAGGCCAGGCCAGGCCAGGCCAGGCCAGGCCAGGCCAGGCCAGGCCAGGCCAGGCCAGGCCAGGGCCAGGCCAGGCCAGGCCAGGCCAGGCCAGGCCAGGCCAGGCCAGGCCAGGCCAGGCTCAGGCCAGGCCAGGTTGTGGCCAGGCCAGGCCAGGCCAGGCCAGGCCAGGCCAGGCCAGGCCAGGCCAGGCCAGGCCAGGCCAGGCCAGGCCAGGCCAGGCCAGGAGGCCAGGCCAGGCCAGCCAGCCAGGCCAGGCCAGGCCAGGCCAGGCCAGGCCAGGCCAGGCCAGCCAGGCCAGGCCAGGCCAGGCCAGGCCAGCCAGGCCAGGCCAGGCCAGGCCAGGCCAGGCCAGGGAGGCCAGGCCAGGCCAGGCTAGGCCAGGCCAGGCCAGGGGCCAGGCCAGGTAGGCCAGGCCAGGTGGCCAGGGGCCAGGCCAGGCCAGGCCAGGCCAGGCTGAAATACTAGGCCAGGCCAGGCCAGGCCAGGCCAGGCCAGGCCAGGCCAGGGCCAGGCCAGGCCAGGTTAGGCCAGGCCAGGCCAGGCCAGGCCAGGCCAGGCCAGGCCAGGCCAGGCCAGGCCAGGCCAGGCCAGGCCAGGCCAGGCCAGGCCAGGCCAGGCCAGGCCAGGCCAGGCCAGGCCAGGCCAGGCCAGGCCAGGCCAGGCCAGGCCAGGCCAGGCCAGGCCAGGCCAGGCCAGGCCAGGCCAGGCCAGGCCAGGCCAGGCCAGGCCAGGCCAGGCCAGGCCAGCCAGGCCAGGCCAGGCCAGGCCAGGCCAGGCCAGGCCAGGCCAGGCCAGCCAGGCCAGGCCAGGCCAGGCCAGGCCAGGCCAGGCCAGGCCAGGCCAGGCCAGGCCAGGCCAGGCCAGGCCAGGCCAGGCCAGGCCAGGCCAGGCCAGGCCAGGCCAGGCCAGGCCAGGCCAGGCCAGGCCAGGCCAGGCCAGCCAGGCCAGGCCAGGCCAGGCCAGGCCAGGCCAGGCCAGGCCAGGCCAGGCCAGGCCAGGCCAGGGCCAGGCCAGGCCAGGCCAGGCCAGGCCAGGCCAGGCCAGGCCAGGCCAGGCCAGGCCAGGCCAGGCCAGGCCAGGCCAGGCCAGGCCAGGCCAGGCTGAACAGGCCAGGCCAGGCCAGGCCAGGCCAGGCCAGGCCAGGCCAGGCCAGGCCAGGCCAGGCCAGGCCAGGCCAGGCCAGGCCAGGGCCAGGCCAGGCCAGGCCAGGGCCAGGCCAGGCCAGGCCAGGCCAGGCCAGGCCAGGCCAGGCCAGGCCAGGCCAGGCCAGGCCAGGCCAGGCCAGGCCAGGCCAGGCTGAAAATAGGCCAGGGCCAGGCCAGGCCAGGCCAGGCCAGGCCAGGCCAGGCCAGGCCAGGCCAGGCCAGGCCAGGCCAGGCCAGGCCAGGCCAGGCCAGGCCAGGCTGAAGAACAGGCCAGGCCAGGCCAGGCCAGGCCAGGCCAGGCCAGGCCAGGCCAGGCCAGGCCAGGCCAGGCCAGGCTGAGCCAGGCCAGGCCAGGCCAGGGCCAGGGCCAGGCCAGGCCAGGCCAGGGCCAGGCCAGGCCAGGCCAGGCCAGGCCAGGCCAGCCAGGCCAGGCCAGGCCAGGCCAGGCCAGGCCAGGCCAGGCCAGGCCAGGCCAGGCCAGGCCAGGCCAGGCCAGGCCAGGCCAGGCCAGGCCAGGCCAGGCCAGGGCCAGGCCAGGCCAGGCCAGGCCAGGCAGGCCAGGCCAGGCCAGGCCAGGCCAGGCCAGGCCAGGCCAGGCCAGGCCAGGGCCAGGCCAGGCCAGGGCCAGGCCAGGCCAGGCCAGGCCAGGCCAGGCCAGGCCAGGCCAGGCTGAAACAGGCCAGGCCAGGCCAGGCCAGGCCAGGCCAGGCCAGTGCCAGGCCAGGCCAGGCCAGGGCCAGAAGAAATAGGCCAGGCCAGGCCAGGCCAGGCCAGGCCAGGCCAGCCAGGCCAGGCCAGGCCAGGCCAAAAATAGCCAGCCAGGCCAGGCCAGGGCCAGGCCAGGCCAGGCCAGGCCAGGCCAGGCCAGGCCAGGCCAGGCCAGGCCAGGCCAGGCCAGGCCAGGCCAGGCCAGGCCAGGCCGAAATAGGCCAGGCCAGGCCAGGCCAGGCCAGGCCAGGCCAGGGCCAGGCCAGGCCTGTGGCCAGGCCAGGCCAGGCCAGGCCAGGCCAGGCCAGGCCAGGCCAGGCCAGGCCAGGCCAGGCCAGGCCGCCAGGCCAGGGCCAGGCCAGGCCAGGCTGAAAATAGGGCCAGGCCAGGCCAGGCCAGGCCAGGCCAGGGCCAGGCCAGGCTGAAATAAGAAACAGGCCAGCCAGGCCAGGCCAGGCCAGGCCAGGCCAGGCCAGGCCAGGCCAGGCCAGGCCAGCCAGCCAGGCCAGGGCCAGGCCAGGCCAGGCCAGGCCAGGCCAGGCCAGGCCAGGGCCAGGCCACAGGCCAGGCCAGGCCAGGCCAGGCCAGGCCAGGCCAGGCCAGGCCAGGCCAGGCCAGGCCAGGCCAGGCCAGCCAGGCCAGGCCAGGGCCAGGCCAGGCCAGGCCAGGCCAGGCCAGGCCAGGCTAGGCCAGGCCAGGCCAGGCCAGGCCAGGCCAGGCCAGGCCAGGCCAGGCCAGGCCAGGCCAGGCGCCAGGCCAGGCCAGGCCAGGCCAGGCCAGGCCAGGCCAGGCCAGGCCAGGCCAGGCCAGGCCAGGCCAGCCAGGCCAGGCCAGGCCAGGCCAGGCCAGGCCAGGCCAGGCCAGGCCAGGCCAGGCCAGGGCCAGGCCAGGCCAGGCCAGGCCAGGCCAGGCCAGGCCAGGCCAGGCCAGGCCAGGCCAGGCCAGGCCAGGCCAGGCCAGGCCAGGCCAGGCCAGGCCAGCCAGGCCAGGCCAGGCCAGCCACAGTCAGGCCAGGCCAGGCCAGGCCAGCCAGGCCAGGCCAGGCCAGGCCAGGCCAGGCCAGGCCAGGCCAGGCCAGGCCAGCCAGGGCCAGGCCAGGCCAGGCCAGGCCAGGCCAGGCCAGGCCAGGCCAGGCCAGGCCAGGCCAGGCCAGGCCAGGCCAGGCCAGGCCAGGCCAGGGCCAGGCCAGGCCAGTGCCAGGCCAGGGCTGTGCCAGGCCAGGCCAGGCCCAGGCCAGGCCAGGCCAGGCCAGGCCAGGCCAGGCCAGGCCAGGCCAGGGGCCTGAAGCCAGGCCAGGCCAGGCCAGGCCAGGCCAGGCCAGGCCAGGCCAGGCCAGGCCAGGCCAGGCCAGGCCAGGCCAGGCCAGGCCAGGCCAGGCCAGGCCAGGCCAGCCAGGCCAGGCCAGGCCAGGCCAGGCCAGGCCAGGCCAGGCCAGGCCAGGCCAGGCCAGGCCAGGCCAGGCCAGCCAGGCCAGGCCAGGCCAGGCCAGGCCAGGCCAGGCCAGGCCAGGCCAGGCCAGGGCCAGGCCAGGCCAGGCCAGGCCAGGCCAGGCCAGGCCAGGCCAGGCCAGGCCAGGCCAGGCCAGGCCAGGCCAGGCCAGGCCAGGCCAGGCCAGGCCAGGCCAGGCCAGGCCAGGCCAGGCCAGGCCAGGCCAGGCCAGGCCAGGCCAGGCCAGGCCAGGCCAGGCCAGGCCAGGCCAGGCCAGGCCAGCGCCAGGCCAGGCCAGGGCCAGGCCAGGGCCACAGCCAGGCCAGGCCAGCCAGGCCAGGCCAGGCCAGGCCAGGCCAGGCCAGGCCAGGCCAGGCCAGGCCAGGCCAGGCCAGGCCAGGCCAGGCCAGGCCAGGCCAGGCCAGGCCAGGCCAGGCCAGGCCAGGCCAGGCCAGGCCAGGCCAGGCCAGGCCAGGCCAGGCCAGGCCAGGCCAGGCCAGGGCCAGGCCAGGCCAGGCCAGGCCAGGCCAGGCCAGGCCAGGCCAGGCCAGGCCAGGCCAGGCCCAGGCCAGGCCAGGCCAGGCCAGGCCAGGCCAGGCCAGGCCAGGCCAGGCCAGGCCAGGCCAGGCCAGGCCAGAAGCACAAAATAGCCAGGCCAGGCCAGGCCAGGCCAGGCCAGGCCAGGAAATAGGCCAGGCCAGGCCAGGCCAGGCCAGGCCAGGCCAGGCCAGGCCAGGCCAGGCCAGGCCAGGCCAAACAGGCCAGGGCCAGGCCAGGCCAGGCCAGGCCAGGCCAGGCCAGGCCAGGCCAGGCCAGGGCCAGGCCAGGCCAGGCCAGGCCAGGCCAGGCCAGGCCAGGCCAGGCCAGGCCAGGCCAGGCCAGGCCAGGCCAGGCCAGCCAGGCCAGGCCAGGCCAGGCCAGGCCAGGCCAGGCCAGGCCAGGCCAGGGCCAGGCCGAAGAAATAGGCCAGGGCCAGGCCAGGCCAGGCCAGGCCAGGCCAGGCCAGGCCAGGCCAGGCCAGGCCAGGCCAGGCCAGGCCAGGCCAGGCCAGGGCCAGGCCAGGCCAGGCCAGGCCAGGCCAGCCAGGCCAGGCCAGGCCAGGCCAGCCAACAGGGCCAGGCCAGGCCAGGCCAGGCCAGGGCCAGGCCAGGCCAGCCAGGCCAGGCCAGGCCAGGCCAGGCCAGGGCCAGGCCACAGGCCAGGCCAGGGGCCAGGCCAGGCCAGGCCAGGTGAAGAAGAACAGTTAGTTAGGTTAGGTTAGGTTG